>JAAXCT010000074.1:0-1200000 GCA_012490785.1 Eragrostis nindensis | reverse complement strand
TAAAAAGCTTTTGTAATTAGACTTTATTTAATACTCTAAATAGCAAGTTTCTTTTTATATGACATTTAGGCTTAAAGAAACGAACACCACCTCAGACTAGGCGCATGTTTTGCTCACGGTTATATATTGCACACGAGTACGACATGTGAAATATCAACCCGGCAAGTCATAATTATGATAAGAAATCAAACACTCACCAGAAAATTTGCGGCACGACTAATGTTTGGCAACCAACCAAACACATCCTCGCTTGTTTACCGCTCTCATCCCACGTCCCAAACATCGTTCTCATCGTATGCCCATGTCTATTACGTTTAGTCTCGATTTAACGTTCTCCAACCTCCACAATCACCCATTTGGCCTTCTCATCGTACCCCAGGAGTAACATGCTTCTCATAAACCCTTTTCTAACCTGTCGACATATGAGAAAGCTCCCTCTCGACAATTGCTTAAATAGCAGTTTAGTATATGTTACAGAGCAAATGTCCCATAAACTATAAAGTTATATATTTAATTACCTAGTGAATTGAATAAAAAAAAACATGTAGATCTATGGCCTAATTTTTGGCCTGGCAACAGGGGTGGGGGGTTGGGGGGCCACAACCATCCCTCTGCCCTGCTAGAGTTCGTCCCCGCCCCGTTCTCGTTAGCCTATTGGGGTGAAATCTGACCCGACAGATTCCCAAACTCCAGCGGACCCCACGCGGCGGCGCGAGGCACAAGGCGGGGCGAGCAGGGAAATGAGGAAGGAGACACCGAGACAGAGGCGGCTGGTTGGGGAATAGTGAAAGAGAAGTAGGGTTTATGAGAGGAGTTGGTATATCTCTGGTCTTCCTCTTGTGGGCTGTGGTGGGCTAAATCAAGAGATGGGCATATTTTCAACTAATTTCGGGCATCGTGAGTCCCCACAGGTGCAGACTCATCCTGTTCCCGACCCGCTAAGGTTTCAGGCCCCGCCCTACTAGCCTCGTCCCCTCTCGTTCGGGTCTGCGCCCCGTGGAGCCCGTCTCCAACAGAGAAATTACCAGCGCGACTCAATTTACCGCAAAATCACAACTATAGACCGTACATATTAAACCTGAAAATGCTCTTGCAGCTTGCATGTGATGAGCCTCACTCCGGCGAGGTAAGCCGAGCAACCAAATACACTATATTTATTTTACGATGTATTGTAAGTAAATCTGTAGTCTCATATACTTAGAATTTTCTAAATTGAAGTTTACAATATAGCTCCTTAGAGCAACCACAATGTGGTTGTAAAGTGGTCAATGAAAAATAAAGAAATCAACACAAGTTAGTTGAAACATTCTGAGAGAAGTCAATAGGCGGTTCATAGCAAAAGATGTCCATATGCTTAGAACAACCACAATGTTGGTGAAAAGTAGTCTATAGTGAATAAAATAGCATTGCAGCTAATCCATAAGCATTGTGCAACCAGTCCATAGTGAGGCTGAAACAAAAGTCACCCATAAGGGCAACCGCAATGTGGCAGAGAAAAGTAGTCCATATGAGTGGGCTCGTAGCAGGTAGTCTATAGTTATAGATAGGTTCACAATGTTTGAACCAAAACCAGTCCAAAAAAGAAGAGATGGGTAAGAGTGATATAATATTTTTTATTCACTATAGCTAGTCCATAAGCATATAAATAGCTTTTGCTATTGACTCCTTATAGACTAGTTGCACAATGTTTCATACAATCAATAGTGATTGTTTTATTCCCTATTGACTACTTTAACACCACATTGTGGTTGCTCTAAGCATATGAACTGGCTGTAAAGAATAAACAAATATTTCTTCCTTTTGTTTGCTCTTCTTGAAAGTTGAGAGAAATAGCATATATGGACTGGTTTACTATTGTGAAGCTAACTATACTTAAAGTCTACCGACTGAAAGGCTATTTAAAAAAATATTGTACAATGAATCAATAAAATAATGAGAAGACCATTGCCATGCAAGTGACCATGGGGAAAGAGAGCGGGACGGGTGATTATTTTTCTCTGGTCAGACCTACCTTGCTCCATTCATATTGTGAACATGTCGATAACTAAAGACACCTTGCTGTGGGCTTCACCTATTTAGACCACTTTAAAATTTTACATTGCAGTTGCTCTTACATATCCTTAGTTTTATTATGAAACTTTAACCAAATTATCCCTCTTTTTTTTTTTGAAATCAACTCTATTTTTCGGGTTTTAGATTTAGTTATTTCCCGTATAAACCACCAAGGCACCAACTAACCCTTCGTTGCCAATCCGACCGTCGTGGTCTTCTACCATACGGTGTCCACTGGCCTCTTCCACGCGGAGGAGCATCCCAATTCCCAGTCCCGGACCAACCATGACCGCCGCCGCCGCCATCAGCAACCCCGCCGCCGTCGACGACTGGACCGTCGTCCGCCGTCGGGGCCGCCGCCGAGGCGATGAGCCGCACCCCGCGACCCACCCCGACGCCCCACTGCCCCTCCCCGAGACCCCAGTCCCGTGGTCGCCCTCCGACCCCTCCATCGACCCCGCCGGCGTCTCCCGCATCGTCGCCCGCGCCCGCACCGCCATCTCCCGTGTCGCCGCCTCCCGCCTCTACCGCCGCCTAATCCTCCCCCACTCCCCGCTGCGCCGCCGCATCGCGCTCCTGGGCCCTACCCGCCTCACCCTCCTCGGCGTCGGCAGCTTCGAGTCCTCCCCCGTCGCGCGCCTCCAGCTTGCGCTCGCTGTCCTCCTTCGCCGCGACCTGCTCCCGGACTCCGCTGCCGCCGACCTCTTCGACCCCGTCCTCTCCGCCGCCGAGTGCGCCGCCGCTAGCGCCCTCGGTTTCTCCGTCCCTAGCCTCGACGACGGTGGCCGCCGCCGCGTGGAGGAGCCCACGCTCTTCTACATGCCCCACTGCGAGGCGTCTCTCTACGACGCGCTCCTCGCCGCCAACTGGGAGTCCCCCGCGCAGCTCCGCCGCCTCTGCATCCTGGGCAACAGCTTCCAGCGGTACGCGCTCCAGGCCGAGGAGAATCGCTCTGGCCCGGCCGCCAAGGCCACGCATGTCCTCGCGGCCGAGCGATTCGCGTGGGAGGAGCTGGTTGCTGAGGAGGGGGATCTGGATGAAGACGACTGGTTCGCACGGGCGTTCAACGAGACGAGCTGGCATTTCTTCGAGGTTGAGGACGACGTTGACTGGGCCACCACCACCACCGGAGGAAGGAGATAAGTTCAAAAACTCTGTTCTTTGAGAAATTGTGATATTGTTGTATGCTGTGTGTTGCTTGATTGCTATTTGAGCAATTGTGATGCCATTGTATGTTGTATGTGTAGATTCTTCGAGCAATTGTGATATTGTTATATGTTGCTTGATTGGCGCATTGCTGATCAGCATTCAAAATTTACATTTGAACTTTGAAAAGGTTCTCTAGGGGGATGCAATATTGATCATTGAATGCGCTTTGGTCTGCTTAGATATTCATTCAGCGAACACGGCCTAGACACGAACTAGGCACTTCAGTGTTGCTCTGATCAGGATGACCTGGTGAAGTATATTGATGTTTTATTTGAGCCAAGATCAGTAGGCTGACCTGTTCCATAATTCTCTAGCAGTGTCATGATTCCAAGTCTACACCTCAACAGTTTTTTGTTCTTGATTTATTGCAAAATTGAACATAACTGGCTAGTTCGTTCTGCTTAGCTATTCAAGGAACACACAATAAGCACCGTCTTGACAGTGTGATGTCAATCTGGTAAAAATATTCCCAGAAATCATATATAATAGGTCATCTGATTTGCAATTGTTCAATCTGTTCTATTTTCCAGTAACTAGAGTGTTTGATAAGGTTATAAAGTGTCCTTACAGGTAGAATCTCAAACATAAACCCTATCACTTTGGGTTGTCTAACTCCACATCAAGATTGCTTATCTGTATTCACGTAGTAAAGAAGGACAAGGGTATTCTTTGACCCAAGGTTCCATCATCTAAACTATCGCAAACTGTTGTCAGTTAGTTATTTGATCCTCTTTCTTTTTTCACATTTATTTGTCTAGGCCCTGAAAAATAGTATGAAAGCTTATGTGGTTCAATCTAGAATCATATTTTCAGGCTAGCCTGCGTGAGTGAGCATTATTCCTCTGGTCCCTATAAATTCTTAACTGGTTATGCAATTTGTTTCATTTTGATAAACAAAAGGAAAAGGCCAGAGCTAAATATGCTAGTAGAGACTAGGGGAGTGCCTGTGCGTTGCTACGGGCGTAAATAACCGCAATTTTATTTAGAGTATCAGTATAGAGCATTCATGTGGCATAATCAATTGGAGTTTGAATACAGAATGACAATACACTGATGTCCATAGATTTAACATGTTTCAACCATTGGTTTTCAATACACGTTACTGTAGACTACCAATAGCAACAACTCACTCTTGTTTGCCCGTTATGTGAGAAAGCCAGCTCTTAACATCTAAAGGTAGGGCCTCTTTTGCTTCATTCAGATTGGATGCTAACATGTAAATCAAGAATTCTCTCCGTAATGTTGGAACATCCTGGACACATGCAACATTTTTCATGTTAATAATATATGAAGTCTAGGATTCTGTTGATATATGTAAGAAAAGGAAGTGTTACTTAACTCAATACCTTAGCATCCACAAGTTCATCTTGACAACACATGGTACCCTGATGCTGGCTTGCCATTATGAAGTAGTAAATTTAATGTCGATGACTTAGTAATATTAAATTTTAAATATGAAAGTGTTATATAATAAACTATTAGGAGTTGTCATCTATCCCTTTCTTCCCATCCGTCGTCCATAACTGGAGTCTCCCAAAACCAAGGATCTTTCACGTACTGGCCGGATAACTTAGTCATAGCAAATCTGTACATCGGGAATATAGCAGCTAACAGACGAAAGATGTATTCCCGATGTATAAGAGCCCGCTTTCTCACATATTGGGCAAACAGGAGCGAGTTGGTCTGATCGGTATCCTACAGTAACATGTATTGAAACCAATGGTTCAAACGTATTAAACCTATGGACACCGGTGTATTGTTATTTTGTATTCAAATACTTTGATTGATTATGCCACATGAAGGCTCTATACTGATACACTAAATAAAATTGTAGTTATTTTCGCCCGTAGCAACACAGAGGCACTCCTCTAGGTTTTCTTTAAATATATTGGTATAGATGGGTAAAAACTAGAGAGAAAGTTCCATGCTCCTGGCAAAATCCCGCGGACTGTTAACCTTCTGAAAACGGTCTGTGGACAAAATATGAAATAATAAGGTTACAGCCAGTGGAGCAAGCTACTGGATAACGCTTCAATATGAAAGCTAGTAGTAGGTATCTTAGGGTTAACTCTTACCTGAGCTCGTCTTGCATTTTTTTTTCTGGTGTTTTAAGGAGTTCATTTAAGCACCCTGGACTAGCTATGAGATGTTCTGCGGTTTCTATGTCTTGATCGCAAATCGGCGCATAGGACTATGTGGCCAGCCTCTTTGCATTGGAGCGTCTGCCTTTAGGATATTATTCTGCAGAATTTCCCATTCAGCATTGCTTTTCCAGATCAATTTTTGGTTTATTGTAGGGTTCGTTTCTTCTTTGTGAAGAAGGGATCCTCTTAAATGTGAGTTACTTCCCAGTATTTGACCACTTCGAAAATATCTTGCTGTGTTTCTTCTTGCAGTAATGTCAGGCATGGTAATAGGAATTCCTGGTTTCAAGTAATTTATGTATGAGCCTAATATGAAATCGTTTTTCTCCCCGACTAGTAGGGATACTGATCTTGTCAAGTACGTTTGCAAACATTTCAAAGGATCTTGTGATCTCAAGGAACCTGTGAATCTGTAGGTAAAGCTGTTGCAACCAATGGTCAGTCAAGCATTCGTTGGGAATCCTTGCTACTGACAGTAAAGCATGGTGTTCTGTGATATTTGCTCAGTGCTGTAGCAGCACGAATTTGTTTATTTGCTCATTGCTGTAGCAGCAAGAATTTGTTTTCGTGAGAAATGGTCCGCTGTGCAAGAAATGTATCATAGTAATGCAGATTGTGTAGCAGAGAATGTCCTGAGTCTTATTATTTCTATGTGAGTCGAACAAGCTAGGATCTTCCGCTGCTGAATTTCAAGGTATCTGAAGTAATGTTAAACTCAGAATTAGACCCTGATAAGTAAATGAAACATGGTTTGGTTGTGGACGCGAGGGAGATATGCACGCAGTTGGCCCCTATATGTAAAAATTGGAATAACCTAGTTGAGGAATGTCACCATGCTCCACTTTGGATGTGTTTGCTGCAGCATGCTTTCTTACTCCTGTTGTTTCCGCTGTACCATTAGGCTCCTAATCCTAAAAACGTGTATAATACTAGTAGGAGAACATCTCTGGTGTTACCACCCCTTAGGGTGTTACCGTGTTACCAATCACTGTAGTGCTTCAAATATGCAACGAAAAATTGCAACAAAAATATGAATGGATAGCTCATGCAACGATCTACAATTCATATTTTTGGTTGAGGTACAACCGAAGCTCGTACAAGAAGATAAAAAAAAGAGAAATCAGACTGTGAATAGTGCGGGTTGCAACTGTTCATCACGAACCCGCAACCCGTTAGTATTCAACGTCTGATTCCTCTTTTTTGTATCTTCTTGTACGAGCTTCGGTTGCACCTCAACCAAAAATATGAATTGTAGATCGTTGCATGAGCTATCCATTCATATTTTTGTTGCAATTTTTTGTTGCATATTTGAGGCGTTATTGAAGTTGGTAACACAGTAACACACGAACCCGCGGTAACACCAGAGATGTTCTCATACTAGTAGTTAAGATGGGCCTAAATTGGGCCGATTGTTTAGGGTCCATTGCTGGCCAAGTATTGTCTTTGGTTCGATTAGGTTACTTGGTTCTTCAGCACGGAGTGTAGGCCCAATAGCTTTGCTAAGTAGTAACGCATCTAAAATCAACTTCTTTTTGAATTACATATTAGGTAATGTAGCAGACTGGTACAAGAACATTTGTACTGCAGATCACCCGCATCAAGGGCCAGAAGTAATTATGGCTCTTTATGATATTACATTAAATCCATCTGACGATATGAATTGCAGTGTTTTCCGTCAGTGAAGAATATGCTTCTCAAGCCTAATAGGCGGTACAAGTTGGAACCCAAGGTTTTATGCTTCACCCTACTTTATATCACGCTTCAACTATTGCATCCTACTATATCCTAGCTAGTACATATCTAGGTGAAAATCAAACAAAAAAAATCACTTGTACCGATTTGTATTTAGTACTACTTGAAAAAAGCCGTGCAAATCCAACAGTACGTTCGTGGTTATATAGGATTTTCGTTGCGCTGAGGCATAGTTCTACTACTATGTTTTTCTTTTTGAGGTTAAGACATTTTGAATTAGTGTAAATTTACAGTAATTAAGTTGTTGTGACGTTAACAAATGACAATGGAGGGAGCAACTTGCAACATTTACGTACTATTGTGCATGAGGGATGCAAGAAATAAATAAAAATACAACCCCTCGATTAGAATCGAGTACTACTCGAACGGGGTACATATATAATTTTGATGGCATATAGCATCTACAGTAATACTTCAGCAATGAGCAAATAAACAGTGTAGTAGCTAGTAGCATTCTGCTGTTTGTAGTTGTGCCATAGCTGCTCCCTGTGTTTGTACAACCCCGTGTGTCCCACGGATTAACGCAACACTTTAATTGGGTGGGATTAACGCGACACAGAGCGGCTCTCAATAGTCAATAGTATAGTACTAATGATCCTGCATGCACAAGTCAATGCGTGACAGAACTCGATCCTTCGATCTTAACGCGATTTCTGTTTACCACCGCTAGCTAGAGCCAGGCCCAGGAAGCAGTAGTGGCCTTCCTGAATCCTGAAGAGAGAGCTGAGGTGCACGCGCATGCTGCTGCGTGGATGAGCGTGGTACAGGGGCTACGATATAGTACTCCTATGCGTGTGTGAGAGAGATGACAACACTTGGAATGTTATGGGTGAAGACAAAACATTAGTAAGATTGCATTGCACTGTGTGTATCCATACTGGAGGATCGGAGCACTAGTAGTAGATCGAGGTGGTCCTTGTCTCTCCTTCCTTGTGCTGGTGCCGTCCGAGTACATGTACTCCTCTACAGGAGGCATGCAGTATTTGAACTACTCTAGTCGACTCGGCGTGCATGGCGCAGTCAGTCTCGCTTCTGCCTGCCCTCCTCCATGCCATGCCATGCATGCAGAGAGAGAAAACATGTGGCGTGCATGGTGCATGCATGCTGGGGACGACTGGGTGGCGTGATGGAGAAGAGAAGAGAAGAGCAGAGCAGAAAAAGAGAGAGAGGAATGAGATGGAAATGATTTAAGATATGATGATCTTGGGAGTGGTCACTTCCATCACAGGAGGATCGATCGATCGGTCGATGCCCTGCAATCGGATCCGCGCCTACGTCCGCATGCTGCACACATATGCATCTCTCTCTATCTCTCTCGCTCTCCCTAGCAGATGTGAAGGAAGCAGTGCGCGACGCAACACACGCATGCAGTTACACTTACATGCATAGCCATATGTGTGACCATGCGCACACCTACATATTTGTATATGTCACAACTTCAAGCACGCATGGTACTTACGTACTACAACCTGTAACTCGTAACCAGCTGTTCAGTTGTTTACGTGCACGCCTTCTGTTGTTAGTTAGGAGTACTACCTAAGCTCTGTGTCACCGGCCTTCTGTTTGGTACCAACTGGCCGGTTACAGCTGATCGAGAAGCTGATCAATGTACAGGCGTGACAGTGCTGTGTCGTTGCAAATGGTCGTGTATGCAGCTTTTGGGGCTTCGATCGGTTTCCTTTCACTCCGATCCTTGGACACGTACCGGACGGACGGTCGATCTGCTTCTTGGTCTCTACCGTCACCTTCTACTGACACCTCTGTCCCCTCTTTTTTTACCTCCCTCTTGTCACACGCCTTCCAAGTCTCTTTTTATCCGGTGTGTCCATGGTTGCCTCATCTTTTCCATGCACGCATTAGCAATAACTGATACTATGTGTTGTCCAATCACAAGCTAATTAATTAACAGAAAAACATTTGTGCCCGTGTAGCTTCAAATGTGTTGATCTGGAAATGAAACCAAAGAAACTGATCGAACTGATCACACCGGCCTTGATATAAACGAGATTTAATGTGTACGCACGACCGGCCTGCCTATTACTACCTGCTGGCTACGCACGGTAGACGACGGAATCTCATTTAAGTTAGCAGCAGCTAGCGTCCAACCGTTCCTGTATCCTTTTAGGAACTTTGATGCAAGATCCCAGTCTCACAGCAGAGACTACTAGCTGCACACCTCTTCTGAAGAACAGGCAACTTTACAAACTCGATCAAAAGGCCCTCTATACGTTGCCGTGCATCTAGTAGTAGCAGCAGCTACGGCCCGATCGATCAGAAGCTAGGAGCTAACTAGCTCGGCGTGCCCTGTATACAGATTACGATCGAGTTAATTGCACCACCGATCACGGAGAGAGAGAGAGAGCAATGCAGATGCATCGTAGTAGTAGGGCTGCAGCTTCCGGTGCACAATGAATGGGTGAGAGAGATGGGTCGGGAGGGACAAGATGTTTATTTCACATGCAGATGACTTCAATATTCATGCAATTGCACAGCTAGCTGCTGCTTGCTGCTCGATCGTCACAGCATGCAGGACCGTAGTAAATCTGTTTTGAATTGGAAGATGCATGATCGTCAGACTGAATACCACTCACTCACCACTCCAGCCACTGATGATCATGCAGTGGTGTAGTACTCCACTATTGTACTGCTGAATTCTTTGAGGAAAGAGTTGTATATGCATGTGCTGCAATGGCAACAATGAATGCCTACTTATGAGGAGCGCAGGAGCAAGCAATGCACGAGGATTCAAGGAGAAGGGTTGGAAGAGCTACAGTAGGAGTACTGATCTCCCCTTTATCTCTATGTTTTGTTTGTGTCAAGTTATTGCATGCACTACACCTAGTGCGACTGCATGCTGTGGTGGAGAGGTTAGAGTTACTGCAAGCAGACGCATGCAGGTCACTGCTGGCCAGCTTTTTCTTTGATCAGAAAAGAAGCCGCATGTACCGATCTTAACATTTCAAACCTTTTTAGCAGCAGCACCAGAGTGTCCTTGGCGCAAATTCACTTGCTCTGGCCAGGAATTGATGCTGCTAAATGCTAATCAACGTCGCTGCAAAGCCTTCGATCTGTACTTGCTTTAGTAGTTTAATATTCCCCGAGATTAATTGAATCATCGATCAAGTCGATCAGATGGGCTCAGAGCGAGATGAAACGATCTGAGAAGCTAGCTCGATCGTTAAATGCTGTGGGTAGGAGTGCTTTGATTCGTTATTAAGTACCGCAGGCAGCACACACTACTAACGGTTCGCGTAATGTTGGAGACTCGATCACGTGAAGCTCTGCGGTGTTGCTTAATGATCCTGAATCTTCCTACGGCTGTACTTTCTGAATCTTTGTAATTGTCTCTGTTGATACCCCTTAATTCCTCTCACTCTCAACTTGATCGAGCCGCCCATCTTAGACATACATTTAATGACATGTTTGCTCTGAACTCGAGATCTTATCTTACTCAATAGTACTGGAGTGATGGAATGATTTCTCTGAACTTGAACGTAGGCAATTCGAGTATGATGAAATTCAGCGAAGCAACTGAATGATGAACCTTTGCATGAAGTGACCAGCCAAGTTTGAGAAGAACCAAACTACTAGTAACATTTTTTTTTGTTTTGAAAAATAAGATCTGTACAGTATAAAGAGGAGCAAGAAACGGACAAGGAAAGAAGAAAAAGACACTTTCTGACAGGCATTAACTTTGTCAACTTTGTCGAGCCAAGGAAGGAAGAGAGGAATGAATAGAATTATTGGCTCCGTGTAAAAGACCCAAAGAGCAGCATGACGTTGCCACTGAAGAATCAGAGATCGACACTGCTGCATGCATGCTTGCTGGGAAGCTATACGTATAGCAGCAGCTAGTGCTGCGGCTGCTGTACATGGATCGGATTCCCGAGACCCAGAAGAAATCTCTCTCTCACTCTTGAAAGAGAGAGAAGTCTGGAGATGATGCTTCTACAACTGCCAACAATAAATACTTTTGGCAGTTATGCACAACAGTAGTCTCAGCGTATGCCTGCATGTTGGCATCTTGGTCAACTCCCCTTTTTGATCCATCAAATCAAGAGATTATATCTATGGATCGAATCACTAGGTACACGCGGCCGGACGCTGGAAATTTTGTGAGCCGTATGAACACACATGCAGACAGACATGCGTGCCCTGTGCAAGCCACACAGTATCTATGTTTTTCGTTCTACTAGAATCCAACAAGGTATCTATGTTTGATGTCATGCCCCAGTACCGCCATTACTGCATCTCTGAAAAAATTGTGTCAAATACGGATGCAGCTAGCAGAGTTATGTTTTGTTGTTGTATGAGAGAGCCGACACTACTTGAATGGGTTTACTCTTCCTGGTACACGAAATACTGCAGTGTACACTGGTCCTTCGTGTAACTAATAGTATGTCTGAACCCATTTAGTAATTCGGATCGGTATAACCGTATAAACCACAAGGCAGTACGTGATGTGCCTGTTCTACGAAATGAGGAGTTAAATCGCTGTTAATGTTCTTAGTTAATTTTGTACATAACAATTGTACAAAACAATAATAGACGTACTGTTAAATCACTGTTAAATCACTGTGAACTGATTCTGCATCTTGCATTCATGCATGAGTTAATTTACTGGTACACGAAATATTGCAACGCAATTACTGGCCCTGTGGTGCAACAAATATGTCTGAGCCCATGCATTTCGGATCGGATAAACCACAAGGCGGTACATGTCTCTATACGAAATGAGCCGTTAAATCACATTATGGAAATGATGGACTGGTGGTCCGCATCGTAAATGATGTTTCAAGTAGTTCTAAATTGACGTATAGGAGTATATATGATTCTCTAGACGTACCATTTCGCATTGTAAACTCCAAGCAAACATCTTAAATTTGAGGTACACATGCACGCGCGTTCCAATCATCGTAATCAAACCCACAGATCGAGATAATTCAACGTTCCATGAATGCTAGTACTATTGCTATAGCTACATGCATCACCTATCAGTGATGATCAAATTACCACCTTGTTACATTACTTAGTTATATTAGTAGTGCAATATCTGGATAAATATGCATAGCTAAAAAACAATTAAGAGCTCTTAATAGAGACAGATAATTACAGTTAGGACATGTGAAGTGAACAGCCAAGCGAATCTATAGGATGAAGCAATGATACACCAATGAGTATACGTAGCCACCGCTAGCTAGTCGATCTAGCACGGAATGTGGCGGAAAAGAGGATCCAGATAACAATGCCCAATGAATCTTTGCAAATGGGGTATGGCACGCAGTATCTATGCGTACCTACTCTACGTAGCAGCAGCCGTCCAGCAGCCGCTGCAAGGGTAGTAGTAAGACGCATACATACGCATCAAAAGAGAGGAGAGGACAAGGCATTCAGGCTGCAGGGCCAGCAGCAGCTAGCAGCATCACATCGCTCGTCCACCCTGGCCAGCTGCTGCGCGCATGCGATGTCTGACCTCTCCTTCTCTTCTCTCACCCACAGCTGCAGCCAGTTTGTGTGTGTGGCGCCTGACGACCAACAAGACTAGTCGGCGACGTAGCTTGCATAGTTGCATGACCTGCATATGGCTTCTCCGTTCAGTTCAGTACGTTGTTCATCAGACCAGGCGACAACACATCACATTTGGATCGATGGATGGACGTATGCATGCAGATGCATAGCACCATCCGGCATATGCATATGCCTTGAGGCAGATACTAGTAGTATTATTTGTTGAACGGCCAGCCAAGAACATAACATATTTTTTGGACTTTTTTTTTTGGAAAAAGGAGCAGGAGCACTGTTCTTTCATTTAATAAGAAAAATAGAAGTACAAAATGCTGTTACATCTTTTTTTTGTTACATTGACAAAATGAGATTTTTTTTTTGTACTAGCTAGGTTTCCTGCAGCGTACTGCATGCTACGCCATATGCATATACAGTGTAGTATAGAAGTATTTGCCTCGATCTCGTGCAGCCACGCAGCCATTCTGAATTCCTGATTATAATTGGATTCCGTGTCTAACATTTCTTGCAGGCCGGACGGCCGGGCGGCCGGTCCATTCCTAATTACCATCCTGACTATAGCTAGGAGCGGCAGCATCTACTCCACCAGTACGCGTGATGAGGGCTATAGGTCCGTTTCCTTGTCAACTCAATCTGTCCAATCAAATTTGAATTCAGGTTGTGTATCACAAAGATTTTTAAATTAGCATTATTAATGCCAGCATATTCAAATCACACACGGAACAACTCTAAGAAAAACTTCTCCGTACTACTCGAGTAGGAATTTTTGAAGCATAACTAGATAGGGGTACTTACATTCTAGAGGGGGGGGGGGGGGGGGGGGGGGGGGACTATTTCAGTAGGATTCTGGTTATCTTCACTCTTACTAACTTCATACTACTACTACTACTCTACAACGGAGGCCTGCAGGTTAGCTTCCTTGGAGCTGAAATTACTGGAGAAATAAAACATGTGCAGTTTTACACTTGTCCGAATATTGGAGTAGAAACATTAAAATGTGAGAGCGTTCAACACGAATACGGTTTCTCAACGAAACAAAAACTCTTTAAGCTTCTCTTGTGAAACTGGTTTGAGCTGAAGAAGATTACTGAAACGTTTACATTTTTGTTTCTGATGAATCCTTGAATCCAATCGCCCAAAAAAAAAAATCCTTGAATTGAGTGGTAGAGATTAGTTCTATAGTTTAGCTCCACATATACATGGGTAGTAGCTAAAAAAAGAGAGGTTTAGTGCCATATACATATATGGTTGGTGTTTCATCTGTTCCTAGCAAAAGTAAACAAAGATAGTAATAGGATAACTTTTTTTTGCCAAAGATAGTAATTGGATTTGATGCCCTTAAACAGATGAACTGAACTTGATGTATGAACGGATTAATTTAATTTAATGGCATCGTACGATATCTACTGTTGGTTGCGAGTACATATCCCGCGTGTGTAGCTCGTGTGGGGGTGGTTCACAGCACAGGAGACCGGCTCAGCTCTATAGACGCATCCAGCTCTTCCAAAGTTGAGTAGTACGTACTAGAATGGGTCGACGTGAATATGTGTTCAATTAGCTTGCTTGTCCATCCGGCCGTAGTGGTCCATCTTAAGTATCAGTGCGTACTTACTTCTTGGATCTCTAACCGCGTGCGATCTGCGTTCAACATGAGTCCTGGCCACTTCCCCGGCAGTGCTCACTGCGTTGTAAATATGGCATTATATGGGCAGTGAACGCGAAATTAATAAGCTAATTAAGAATGGAGCGAGTTTATAATTCTGGCCCCACACATAAATTAAGTTGATCAGATGGAGGTCAACACAGTCTATGTATAAGATGGGCAAAATTGCATAAATCGTCCAATAAATCAGTCTCAGTTTATTTGACTTTCCCACCTATGTTAGTATTTGAGAAAAAACTCATACGGTATTTTGCCTATATGTTTGATTTGAACCCCTTGATCCACATAAGAAGAAATTTTCGATAACTCCCTCCTTTCTTGAAATGATGACGTTACGACAAAAAAAAAAAAAGCTTGTGGCTAGTACATAAGGGTTGTCTGAAATGACATAAAAAAAAGAATGGAAGGATTAGTTTTCATTGCCACGTCACACCTGAGAAATGCGCTCGTGGCTCTTTTCGCAGTGATGGTACGATCAAATGACCCATTCTTTACGTTATGCCCACTGTGCTTAAAGTTTTATCACGCCACTATACATGATCCAGTACATCTTAAGACTAATCGTCGTGTGCACTTAACCTGCAGGATCTACAATAAGCCCAAATTTTGTGGTGGCAACTCTTTATGGTTGGAGTAGTAGTAGGACGGGAAAAGCAAACAGTAGAACATGATGTAGTAGCTGCCTATACATACAACTATAGCACTGTACGTATATAGGGCAGGAAATACAAAAAGGATGGAAGTAATTACTCACTGAAACCTGCTCGTCTGCTTGCAGTCTATACCCATGCATGGATCAGAGAACAGTGGTTAGAGAGCCCTAGACCAAAAGCACCATTTTTAGTCAGCCTTGCAAGGACACACCACACCAGCACTGTTGGTGAGGCAGAAGCTAGTAGGAGTAGCTCCTAGAGTTATCACTGTAGGGTTAAACTGCATGGATATGAGGGCATGCAGGGCAGGGCCGGGGCCATCATCACCTCATAATTCCCGGTTTGTTTGTCACTGCAGCTATAGCTAGCTGCGCGAGCTGTTGCTTCGTGGAGATGCTTTGGTCTGAAACCGAGATCCTAGACAGATTTCCGGAATCCGACGTGTAATTCTATCCTTGAATGCACGCATGCAGCCCGCCCTGTTCTCTTTCTCTTTCCCTCTGGTCATCTTTCTCTGACTGACTCTCTGGAGTGTGTATGCAGAGGGCGACATGACGTGTTAAAATAAATCGCATTAGATGCGAAAACATTCAAGGCATTTGCAGGTGCAGTGGTGGAAATCAGAAATTTTCTAAAGAGGAATGTACAGTGCCAGCCAAGACAAGTGAATATGGGACCTACTCGCATCATGCATCTTGTACTACAATTGTAATTTTTCCTATAACAGTATAATGCAACAAAGATGTTAAGCTAACACTGACACTGCATGAACTCACCAACGCAACTCAGATCCGAACAGTTTGCATGGCTAATCAAATCTGTGCTGAAAAGTGTAGCTGTAGCTTGTGAGGTAGAGTGTGCTCGAGTATTTTGGTACCACGAGTGACCAAATTAACTCTGCAAACGCGAGTACGTACCAGCCTCGCGCGTTGAAACTCTGGAAATCGAGAACGACAGAACGAACGTACGTGTAGCGTTGGCAGTAAATATATGGACTCAAAAGTGAACTGTTTTCCCTCGCTTCTGATGGATCGTGCGTGCAAAGCTTGCTAGAGAGATCGGTAGTTGTTGATCTACTGTTTGAGTTGAAAGAAATCTGAATTGAAGGATAAATGGAAATAAAAGCACATCGACGATCATTATCAGCAGTAGTAGCACGTGATCTGTTTGATGAAGTTAATCGTTTAGGAACGGTACGCATTGTTGATGAAACACAGTAGATGTGGGATCGTCAGGAAGAAAAGGCTGCGTCGCTACAAGAGTAAGCTACAAACGAACAGTGTACCGCGCTTGAGTCGCATATGCCGTTGCCACATCTTTCTTCTCTCTCTAGAGGAATTAAAATGCGGTGGGGGAGGCCAGGTATGGGCATCTGTGGAGTATGTATAGTGCTCCGCATCCATCCATTATATATACCGCAGACAGGAAGGAAGCAAGGAAGCAGTGGCCTCATATGCTGCTTAATTCATCCTCCTCCTTCCTTGGTCGTCTCGTCTTGAGGCCAAGCCAGCAGCAGCTATAGCAACAAAACAAAACCCCATCCACCCAGTCGAGCATCTTCTCCTTCCTAGTACCCATTCTGTCTCTCCTACCTTCCGTCCACACCCAACCAACCAGCCATACTGTTCTCTCAAGCTCATCAGTACAGTACGTAGCTACCTAGTAGAAGCAGCTAGCTCGGAGGAGGAAGACGAAGAAGAAGATGCCGTCGCAGCCGCAGCAGCCGCGGGAGCAGCTGCCGGTTGGTCCGACGCGGTGGTGCCCGACGCCGGAGCAGCTGATGATCCTGGAGGAGATGTACCGCGGGGGGCTGCGCACGCCCAACGCGTCGCAGATCCAGCAGATCACGGCGCACCTCGCCGCCTACGGCCGCATCGAGGGCAAGAACGTCTTCTACTGGTTCCAGAACCACAAGGCGCGCGACCGGCAGAAGCTGCGCCGCCGCCTCTGCATGAGCCACCACCTCCTCTCCTCCTGCGCCGCCGCACACTACTACGGAGGAGGGTTCCACCTCGCCGCCGCGCCCTACGGCGGCGGCGTGTTCGACCCGGCCGCCGCGGGACACCTGCTCGCCCCGACGTCGCCTACCCCGGCGGCCGCAGCTGCGGCGGCGGCGGCATACGGGTACTACTACCCCACCACGACCTTTGCTGCGCCGCCGCCGGCGAGCAGGTGCGCCGGCACCGGCGCCACCACGCCGCCGTCGCCCAACCAACAACTCTTCCACCACTATCTCCAGCAGGTACTTAACTGTACTGATCACTCACTGACAGTGGATTACTGTACGTTCGATTCTACTGTTTGTTAGCTAACAGAATCGTCCTTCCATATATATGGACATGACAGGGCGCCGGAGGTGGAGCAGAAGCGGCGCAGCTGGGCCGGCCGGAGTACTCGCTGGGGAAGCTGGACAACTTCGGCGTCGCGCTGGAAGACGTCGTCAGCGCCGCCGCCACGGTCGACATGGGACCGCCGGGGTTCCAGGTGGCGGCGCCACTGCCGGCGGCGGCGTTCTGCAGGCCGCTCAAGACGCTCGACCTCTTCCCCGGCGGGCTCAAGGAAGAACAGCGCGACGTGGCGTGATGAACGCACTGACGACAAGCATCTCTTATTAGCTTGATTAATTATCATTAGTTCGTCTAGCTTAGCTAGTAGTAGCTCATGACGATCCACCATCTTTGTTCAGACTAGTATCTCTGTGTTCTTGATTTGTTCAGTTCAGATGATGGTGCACTCAGTCTAGGTTAATTTTAGACGGGTCGTACGTACGTGTGAGTCAATTAGCTACTCCTCGAGTAGAACTAGATGTTTTGGCAGCAGATTGTATGCGTCCGTCCCTGCACGGATGCTAGCTACTTCTACAGCATGCATACAGTAGCTTTTAGCTGCCTGTAGCTAGGATTTGCAGTGACCATTAACTGGCCGGTGGGAGAGTGAGATCAAAGTGTATCATCAAACGGAATGTTTCCTTGCCTCTGGTCCAATCCCCCATCCTACGACATCTCTCTCTCTCTCTCTCTCTCTCTCTCTCTCTCTCTGGTCCTGCGTTCCCACTGAACAATCACATTTGTTCTAGTAATGGTCAATGCATGGACAAAAGAGCTTGGATCTCTAAAACAATAGTGTGACACTATAATATATACACACACCCTGCAACAAAAGAACAACAGATTTACGTCTCCCCTCAACCCAAACTTTTGCGAGGCGAGTAATATGCTTCATATATTGGCAAGCAAGTTCAAATTTTTACTCATTCTAAAAAAGGTGCAAATTTTGACTAAGTATATGCTCCAGATAAGTGACAAAGATTAACAAGAATCTTATTTAATGTGTGCCCTAAGTACGTGATCGAAAATGCAAGTAATTAATCATAACAAAATTTATCAATGTTGCATTGGTTCTACTTGTAAATACAGAACTGAATTTTTCAAAATTGTGTGCATAATTAATTTTCTTTTGGATATATCATCAACAGTAATATAGGGTGATTTATTTTTTCTAGAGAGATGGCGCCGATTGACCTAAATCACAACATATTGTAATTAGTGACAGTATTAGTTGAGTTAGATCACACGTACAGTATATACATATGCAGCGATCTTACACTACGGGTAGTATCTAAGATTAAATAGTCAACGGGTACTTGCATTATAATGATGCATGGTTTGAAATTTGATCCCCTGCCTGCATATACTGTTCATCATTATTCGCATGCTTAATTGCATGGAGTATATATGCTACACGTACGTACGCGTCGCAAAGATATTGACAGTAATTAACAAGTAAATGTCACTTTGTCATCATTCTGTTGTCGCGGATCGTAGAGCCAGGTGTAGCAGCAGGTCTAGCATGATCTGGAGCTCAACTAGGCCCATGAATACATATACTGTGACATCCGGAACGTCAATTCAAGCCCAAAAATAAAATCGGCCAGTTGTTCGGCCTGTGGGCTGGGCCCATTGGGCCGAACAACTGTAGCGAGACAACGGTCCTCGCTCCACACACTGTAGCGAGGCTACGGTAGCAGATGGGTTACTGTAGCCGCGGAACACTCTGCGCAGTGCTGTAGCACCGCGAGTTTAGTCCCATTCCGGAAATTGACCGGAGCAAGGCCAGCTTAATACCCAGTCTAGAGTGCAGTAGTAACCGGGTTAACCCTTTTATGCGAAGCGAGGACGAAAGGGTAAGAGTTGCTACTGTGAGGTGAGGCCCGCACTGTAGGCGTACGGGCCTGGAGCCGTACTCTGGGATAGGGTGTTACAGAATGATATCAGAGCCGACCTTCACTGTGTCACGGGCGCAGTCACGGTGCGCATGGCGCGTGAGTCCGCTAGGCAGGACACGACATGGCACGTGTTGGACGTGGCCAGGAAGGGGGGCCCATTGGGCCGCGGTACTGTAGCCGCGGAACACTGTAGCTGCGTGATACTGTAGCACCGCGAGTTTAGTCCTATACCGGAAATTGACCGGGAGCAAGGCCAGCTTAAATACCCAGTCTAGGGTGCAGTCGTAACTGGGTTAACCCATTTACGCGAAGCGAGGACGAAAGCGTAAGATTGCTACTGTGAAGTGGGGCCCGCACTGAAACGCACGGGCCTGGAGCCGTATTCTGGGCTGGGGTGTTACACATACCATGTATATACACGCGCGTGTTAATCATTATTCTATACACTCACACCAATCTACTAAACAAATATACATGCATACAGATTTCTTTTTTTTCTGTGGCGACACTTTGAAGTTTCCGTTGCTTTTGCTTACGGGTGTGGTTCATTTCCTTCCCACGCACTCATTTTACACTAGCCTTTCAACCCGTGCATCGCACGTGCTAGAAAAATATAAATAGCGTTTTATTCACTTCATGTTCCATCTCACACTAAAAATCATATTCCAACAAAGTATTTCTATTTTATATCAAGACGCCTATCTTTTTTAGTTATTTTATATGAATTTCCACCGCAAAAAAATTAGATTAATTTTAGTCATTTAGAAATAGGAAATATGGGTATTTTTAGCTATTGTTTCTATTTTCGAATTTATTTAATTTTTGATTCATAATGGCATGATGGGTCATTTAGAAATAGGAATTAGGGGAATTTTTTAGCTATTCGTTATAATACCGAATTTATATAGAATTTATTTAATGTTTGACTCATAATGGCATGGTGGGTAATTTGGAAATAGGAATTAGGGGAATTTTTTTTAGCTATTTGTTATAATTCCGAATTTATATAAAAGTTATTTCATGTTTGACTCATAATGGCATGGTAGGTAATTTGTAAATAGGTATTAGGGCTCCTTTTGACTAAGTTTTTTGTAATGGCATTGGTGGGTTATTTAGATCACGTTAGATCTAAAGGCTATTGTTTATCTTACTTTAATTTGTATGGTCGGATGGTTTTTTTGTGAGAATTTCTTGTATTTTCTTCCGATTAACGTGGAGGACTCAAAAGGAGCCTCCAATTAGTAAATATAAGATGGTCTGTGTCTGTACGTAGTATATATTTGTCTTGTTATACGTACGGATGATGAAATACTCAGTAAGCTGTAGCCTCGCGCGCAGCATATAGATCTCTGGGAGCCAACTAAACTGCCAATGAAATACTCAGACACGGAGAGGTGCTTGCCAATGACAATGAGGACGGCCGGCGCCAACTAAACTGCGCCGTGCACCGCGGTACAGTACGTGTGTACCGTTGCGTGCATGTGTCTGTCACGTGCATTCGGCACCTGCGTATCTCGATCGGTCGGGATGTCACAAATCATTACTCTGAGTATATGTTTCTAAACGGTACCGACATGTCAGCATAGATCTCTCGCATTTTAGATGCTAATTAATTTGTTTCCATGATCTCTCTCCGTTCTAATAGGAGTACTACCACTACTACAGAAACGTATATCACAGACGGAGCTCAAAGACCATCTCAGACAGGGAAGAGAAACGTCTGGGACTCCGCGTCTGAGATGAACACGATCTCAGACAGTTAAATTCCCCGTCTACACAATATTGTCTCAGACAGGGATAAAACACCGACTGAGACTAAACCACGTCTCAGACGGGGAAGCCGACCGTCTGAAAATACCTATAGTTCTCCGTCTGAATAAACCTCTTCTCAGACGAAGATTGCCCCCGTCTGAAGATACTTATGTTTCCCCGTCTGAAATAAACGTCATCTCAGACGAAGTTTGCCCCCGTCTGAAGCTATTAATGGTTCCCCGTCTGACCTAACCGTCGTCTCAGACGGTGTATTCGTCCGTCTCAATTAACTTATCGTACGCCGTCTGAGTTGTGTTGTTGTTTCAGACGGCGCTTGGGTGCAATAAGCCCGTCCGAGATTAGCTGCTCTAGGTAAAAAAAAAGTGGATGCTAGCTGCATGACTCCTGAAACAGGGTCAAATTTCAGGAATTAGGAGCCGACGAAATCACATGTAAATTATGACAGCACAAGTTCAATTACACATACATGTTCACAGAAAAACAATTATTCACCATCTACATCGTTCACAGAACTTGTCCATCACAAGACAGTAGCAACATTACTGAACTGAAATGATAGGAATATGGAACTCGCCTGCCTCACTGATTATTTCGTTCATTATGAATGCAGCAAACCTTTCACGCATTGCGTGTAGTTCTTCCTCAGGAATATTACACGTTGGCACTTTAATAATATCCTACAGAAATATAGGAGATCACAGAATGTCCAAGCAACAGCTAATAGAGTAACAAAAGATAAATGGTTGTAAGATACTTAGATTACTACTGACCTGAGGCTTTCGTTTTTGAACTTCCTTAGTCATCAGCATCATGTGATAAAGACAATAGAAGGCACACATTTCCCCAGCTGGTTGTTGGTGGCACTGCAAGAGAGTATATACGTAAGCACATTTATATGTAATCCTGAGAATGATTGCATGATGAATTGTGTGAGACATACTGGGATTTTGAAATCATGGATCAGTTTGGTGTTTGAGCCTTTTGTGGACAACCCCGTATAGTTCTTAACATGCATGGAAAATGATCTATATGAAGCATCCTTCAGTTAGCAAACTGCTTTCATTTAAAAAATATATATATAAGGAATGTCAAATATAACTTACTCATCAATTACTTGTTGCAATATTGAGTAGTCACGTTCTGGTCCTTGTAAGGAGGAGTTGAAATACAACACCTTATGCCACTTTATGATTATCAACACCATAACCCAATGGCCACGATTATTGAAGGGAAACATTATAAACTTTTTGCTCCTATGATGGTAGTTAAATGCCTTTAGCAAGTAGGTCACCACAAACTCTCTCCTTAAAGTAATGTTGATGACTGAAATGGATTCACAATCCAGAAATGCAACAGGCAAGTTGTTCTTGAAGCATTCTTGTAC
Source organism: Eragrostis nindensis (assembly GCA_012490785.1). NCBI lineage: Eukaryota > Viridiplantae > Streptophyta > Magnoliopsida > Poales > Poaceae > Eragrostis > Eragrostis nindensis. The sequence goes on along the minus strand of JAAXCT010000074.1, from coordinate 1,177,622 downwards.
CATGTGCCTACAAAATTTAAACATGTTAGACACATGACCACTTTGCATGGCAACACATTATCAGAAATGGGAAATGCTGAGAGACTCAGGAACTTACAACGTCAAGGCTCGAACAAGTTGCATGTCCAAGCCAGTGAAGTGATAGAGATCAAACAGGTCACTGAAACCAATATAAATATGGGAGTCTTGTTCTGTCCTGAAGTGCTTTTGTCTAAAGAAGCATGTTATAATGCCTTTGCCATCTCTAAGGGCCTGCATATAAACTTTGTGTAGCGCGATACACGAAGGACCTGTGGTGGCAAGCTCTTTTTCAGTCATGAATGGCTTCCCAGGCTTGTACTTCGGATTGGCCTTTGTCCAATTTGATGCAATGATCTCCTTCGGCTTGTCAACAAGCTGGCCCTTTGGTGTCCTGGTTCAGCATTGAAGCATTCTTCGTCTGGACTTTGTCTGCACCGGAGGACTTGGCAGATGCTTTCTCATCCGTAAGCTTGTCAAGCTGGGACTTCTTTTTGCTCTCAACTTTGGCTACACCGGAGGAGGATTTGCCAGGTAATTTCTTCTCCGGCTTTTTCTCAAGCTGCCCCTTCTTGCCCACCATTTTGTCTCCAGTCTTGGGCTTGTCCTTCTCAGATTTGTTGGTCTGCCCGGCCCTCTTGGAAATCTCGGCCTGCGGTGGGCTATTTTGTTTGCCTGGCTCAACGTTCAGCAGCCGGCCTGTAGATCCATAGGGATGAGCATCTAAAGGAGGCGGTCGGACAATGATGTGTGACCTCCTCCACTGGATCCTACTAAGCAGAGCTTCCCCTAATGTTGTCATCTCATCGTTGGGAGATATAGGAAGGGGATCTGTCTCGTGCCCAGCATGTACAGAGTCCACTTGTACAACTACATACTCTGGGCCTACTGACGCCGTATGACAAACGGTTTGGCCTGGATGTACAAGTCCTCCTGCAACCTCCTGTTGATAACCTCCACGAAAGTTCACTAGGGCACAAGGTGTGGCCTCGTTGAGGGAATCTATGGTATCTGGACCGTTGGCAGCTCTGGCCTGTTCATTTGACACATGGTCCATGTTGACTTCAGTGTCAGCATGAAGGGCAGCCCCACCATTTTGTGAGGCACAACTACTCTTCCGAGCGGTTGCAGGGCTTGGGGTCGGAGATTTTGGAACAATCTGAAGCCCACGAGCCTCAAGCATCTCGTCAAGATCATGAAAGAATTCTTGTTTCAGTTCTTCCTTCAGGTCTGCCTTCAGCTTGTCCACATCAACTTCTGGTGCCCTCTTCCTCCTCTTCCTGTACATGTGACCGTCTTCCGAAAATCCATGCTTCCACCCGACGTAGCTATCAACCCCCGCACACGCCCAGGGTGTTCGTCGTTCTCCAAGACAAATGCAAGGATGCCGTTTTCCCTGACACCTGCACAAGACCCTTGACCATCTGTGTCCTGGAGCAATTGGTCGGCAGTTTCTACGACTTGTTTCGTCTCATCACTTAAGAAGGTGATCTCACCATTTTCGAACATGATGGCCCTCGCTCGCAACCAATTCCTGAGCCGGGGGTCTTTATATCGGTCCCATGGATTTGGAATACCTTTACTTCTCAGCTTGTCATCCTGTGCCTTCCATTTTTCTTCTTGCCCTGCATAGCCCGCTGTGCCCAGGTGGTGGTCGTGGATGTTCTTTGCGCGCATATTTTTCATTTTCTCACTCAGCGCTAAAAACTCAGGAGAAGTCTTCTGCATCTTGAACCTTTCCCAAACATCTTTTCCTATGTATTTGAACTCACTGAAAGGCTCCAGCTCCAGTAACACATAGTGTTTGATCAAGAAGGACTTGTGGGTTCTCAAAGCATGGGCAATAATCTTATTGGCTTGCTTCATTGCCAGTGGCTTCATTTCGTCAGAGAACTTCAAATACGACTGTACATAGGAATTAAACAGGTCCTCCTTTTCATCATCCTTGAGGCTCTTGAATGATGGAATTAGAAGGTCCACCTTCTCACTAGCAATAAGGCCTCCCAGGGTTCTGAGTCTCTGCCTGGCCTCCTTATCTGTAGGAACCCCAGCAGCATTAATTCTTGCCACCACAACCTTGTCTTCCAGCCACATTGTGGGTGTTCGTCTTTTCCGTTCACGCCTCTTGGGTGGTGTGTTCATCACAATTTCATCATCGGCATCATCCTCAGCACTGCCATCATACTCATAACTGCCTGTGTTCTTCTCACTGCCGCCTGAACGGTGATCACTGCCTTGATGGTCTGAACCAGAATGCCCATTTGATATCTAGCAAATAAGAATAGTGAATGAGAAAATGCCAGAAGAATGGAAAGATACTATATAAATTAACATTAGAAGCAGCATAGCATCAGCACCGATAAAAGCAGCACAGCAACAGCACCAGCAGAAGCAGCATAGCAATAGAAGCAGCAGAAGCAGCATAGCAACAGCACAAGCAACATAGGAACGGCACCAGCAGAAGCAGCATAACAACAGCACCAGTAACATAGCAATATAAATTAACAGCAACATAGCAACAGCACCAGCAGAAGCAGCATAGCAACAGCAGAAGCATCATAGCAACAGTACAACAGCATAGAACTATGCACCAATGGAAAGAGTACATAAGCAATAGTAGCAAGACTAGAACATAACGCACAGCATCCATAAGGGGAGAAGAAGCAGGAAGAAGATAGCATGCCTTGGTAGACCGGCTGACGGTCGGGGACAAGGAGGACGACGAGGACGGCGTACGAGTCGGGGTCGCGCCGTAGGTGCAAGCCGCCCGCGGAGTAGAACTATGGCAACGGGGTCCACGTGAAGGCCGAGGGGGAGCACAAGGGCACCGACGACGAGGACGGCGTCGGGGACCCGATGACGACGGCGAGGAAAGGGGCCGAGTCGAGAGGCCGAAGAGGACAACGCGCGGTGTCGAGAAACGCGGCGGCGGTGAGTCTCCAGTGGGACGACACGGCGAGCGGCTAGGGTTTGGCAAATGAACGAGCGCCGGCGCGCGATTAGGGATGAACGAGCGGCGGCGCGCGATTAGGGTTGGGGAAATTTGTACCGAAACGTGGGCCGGCACGCTTGCGCCGATAGATTTCTCAGACGGGGTTTCGAATACACCGTCTGAGACAGGGTACTCGATCATTTTTCCACCACGCGGTATAAAACTGGATCGAGAGGCTTATCCAAGTCATTTCTCATTTAGTCATTTCTCATTTCCTCTTCGTCGCTTGCAAGGGCGCCGCCCGTGCCCACTCCTCCTCCTCGCTTGCAAGGGCGCCCGTGCCCACTCCTCTTCGTCGCTCGCCCCGGGCGTGTGCACCGGTCTGATCTACCCCAGGCAGGAGTCATGGCGGTATGTGTACCCTATTAATTTCCCTTCTAACCTTAGTTCCCCTAAACCGATCCCCTAGTCATGTCGCATCGTGTAAGTAGTTCTATATCGAGTAATGGGGCCTACGATTCCGGGCCTCCTCGATATAGAAATTTGATGTATTTTTAGATCCGTACCAAGGCCATCATGTACGTACTATTTTGTAGCACCCACTAGGCTAGGAAAATGGTCCCCCATATCTTTTTTTTGTTAGTGGTCCACTCTCAATTACTTTTTGCCAAATTTAGAGACATGTGCCCCAACTAGTTAGTAATAAATTAACTGCACTAGTTAGTAATAAATTAACTATTGTCGTCATTTGTGAAGGGTTGCCCGATCTGTCTAGACAAGTCTTGTCATGGGGAGGAGGTTGCTCAGTTCGACAGATTTGTCGACAGATTTTTCATCTCAGCAGATTCCTGGACTAGGGACAGGGCTGTAAGTAATTTTTTTCCAAATTTCTAAGTTTTGTATCATGCATATTTAATCTGAATTAATTGTTCAAGAGGATGAGATATGTTACCTGTTTCACAGATTGTCCCCTGCAAAGTAAGGGTTGCCTTTAATAATGTGGTTGGGGACAGCTTTGAGATGGTCATAGAAGAAAGTCTTCGCTACAATGTATCAGTTGTTAAGCATAGTTCGAGGACTTTTCTAAAGGGGGAGTGGTCTGTATTTGTTGATCATCATGCCCTCAAATCTGGTGATGACTCTGTTTTAATGAGGTTCATGGCAAGATTGGGATCATTTGGATGTCTTCCTTTTGACCGTGATGGAGACAACAGGTTTACAGCCCTTACCGAAGGATAGGTTCTGTTATGTCACTTTCAATGCAAACTCCATTTTCTTAATGTTTTAACTCTAATAAACTAACCATAATGAGATGCTTATGTATCATCTATTTTTGCAGCTGAACAAACTTATCAGATTTTCTCTGGCGCCTTCTTTACTCTGAGAATGTCAGAGATCACAGAAGATGAGTTGACGAGGCTGCTGCCTAAGCTGAGATTCGCCAAGAGGTTCACAATGACGCCTCTTGTACACAGGCTTAGTGCCACAGATGTTGACAGATTTGTGCTGGTAAGTAATCATATGGCAGAATCATTATAACTTGACATTTTAGTGATTTTATTAAATTATAGGAACCTTATTCTTTACTTTCAGAAACTGTGGAGGAGCCTCACTAAGAAGCTGAATCTGCAAGCAGATGAAGGGATCATTTACTTTAAAGTGCTTGAAGAGTCATGTAGCCACGATGTCAGCTACAAGATCACGACTGATGGCTGTGCTTCGTGCCAATGGAGGGAGGTTGTCGAGCGACACCGGCTTTGTGTAGGCCAGCTTGTAGTGTTTGCTGCAGCCCTGGAAAATGATGATCCCACAGTGTTTCTTTGGGAAGTCTGAATGTGGTTTCATTTTGTTTTGCTAAGGACCAAGTGTTAGCTTAACCACCATGGACTTGCTGACAAGTGGTGGTTCTACAGTATTTTGGCGGACCAGCTGTATATATTTATGTGCTATCAACTGTTATGTTGTGACCCATGAAGCCGATTATTGTATATATTTATCTGCTATCTGTATCTTCTGTATGTTGCGTTTAAATTGTGATTTGTTATGTTGTGAACCATGAAACCAATTATGATAAGAAACTGCTTCTCTTAATACATCACAGACGGGGATTAGTAACAGCCCGTCTGAAATATTTGCAATATCTCAGACGGTGTTTCAAAAATTGCATGTCTGAGAAAGTTTCCTATACTTCAGACGGGGCTGTATTGAAAGCCGTCTGACGTAGCTAGTTCATTACAAGACCAACCCTGTTTCACTGTTTGGTCACCTTCAGACAAACGGCATCTAGCGGCTGCTACGCCGCCACGACCGCGCGCCGGCCTACGCTGCCGCGACCGCGCGCCCGCCCCCCACGCGCGGTCACCGTGCCGCTTCTGGCTCCACGCCACGCACACAGTCCGATCCGACGCCGCGGCAGCTTTCCCATCTTGCTGCGCGCGCCCGCCGCGCGATCCCTTCTGTCGCAGCAGGTACGTCATGCAGCATCCAACATCGATCCCTTAATTCCATGAAATATGTAGGTTTCTTTTCATGTTGAACTAATGATTCACTGCATTGCAGATGGATCGTAAATGGATGTACCCTGCCAACCGTGGAATGTAGCGAATTCCTCTCTGGTGTGGACGAGTTCATCGCTGCTGCAGAAAGGTATAAGCGGGACTACGAGTTGACCTCTTTGTGTTGTCCATGTTTTGATTGCAATAACAAGAGAAGATACAGCGAGTCTAGACATCTCCATTCACACTTGATCATTCGTGGTTTCAAGAAGAATTATGAAATTTGGAACCAACATGGCGAGGAAGGAGAGAATCCGGGTGAAATGGATGAAGCTCGCTTGGATGGCAGGGTTAATGAAGGTCAACAAGATGATAGAAGCCAAGGCGTCTCGCATGTCAGTGTGGATGAAGGAGAACTTCAGACCGAAGGCAATGATGATGCCATTTGCAGTGATGAGTTGGTCGATGTTGCTCATGATTTGGATCAGATGATGATGGATGGCATCGAAGTTGACGACCAATATGGTGAAGGCGAATTTGCCAAGTTCAAGGAATTGGTTACAAACTCAAAGACCCCATTGTATCCAAATTGTGAGAAGGAGGAGTACACAAAGTTATATTCAGTGCTCAAGCTTTTGCAGTTGAAGGCAAAGTATCGTTGGTCTGATGTTAGTTTCAGTGCCTTTTTGGAGCAGGTAGGCGATATGCTACCTATGGGCAACGTGTTGCCGAAATGAACGTACGAGGCCAAGAAGATCATTTGTCCATTGGGGTTGGACATAGAAAAAATACATGCTTGTGTCAATGATTGTGTCCTCTTTCGTGGCGACAATGCAGCGATGACTCAATGTCCAGAGTGTGGAACCTCTCGCTACAAGCGCAGAAATGATGGGGGGGGGACAGTAAAAGAAAAGGTCCTCCTAGGAAGGTGATGTGGAACTTTCCTATAGTTCCTCGCTTGAAGCGTTTGTTTGCGAGCAAAAAGGATGCCCAATTGATGCGTTGGCACAGTGACGGGCATAAAGATTCTGAATACTATCGTCACCCAGTGGATGCAGCTCAATGGAGGCACATAAACACTAGATATGGGTTGTTTGCATCGGAGTTGAGGAATATTAGGTTTGCTTTGAGCACAGATGGAATGAACCCATTTTCAAATATGAACACATCACACAGCACATGACCTGTTGTCCTCACCATCTACAACCTTCCACTCTGGCTTTGTCACAAGAGAAAGTACTGATGTTGAGCACTCTAATATCTGGTCCAAAGGAGGCCGGCATCAACATCGATTTGTATCTCAGACCATTGGTGGATCATTTGAAAATGCTTTGGAATTCTGGAGTTGAGGTTTGGGATCAGTATAAGCGTGAGTACTTCACCCTCAGAGCCATGTTGTTCTGCACCATCCAAGATCTGCCTGCACAACGTAACTTGACGGGACAACGTAAAGGAGAGAATGATTGCCCACAATGTCTAGATGACATGTCGAGTAGGTGGTTGAATAACTCAAGGAAAAGGGTATATATGCGTCAACGGCGGTTTCTTCCAAAGTCTCATGCATGGAGGAAGATGAAGGAGCAATTTGATGGCACACACGAGAAAGCGGGTCCTCCAAGGCATTTCAGTGGGGAGCACATTTATAATCAGGTGAAGGATATGCCTGTTGTCCTCGGCAAGCGAAAGCGCACTTCTACATCTGATGAGATACCCATGTGGAGAAAAAAATCCATATTCTGGGAGCTCCCATACTGGAAGTACTTGGATGTCCGTCATACCATCGATCTCATGCATCTCATAAAGAACGTCTGTGAGGCAATCCTTGGTACATTTCTGGACATTAAAGAAAAATCAAAGGATCATGAAAATGCACGAGCAGACCTGGAGGAGATGTCACTAAGGCCTGAGCTTTGTCCCGAGGAATCTGATACGAGACTACCCACAAGTTGTGTCACTCTGTCTAGGAATGAGAAAAAGGAATTATGTGAGTTTCTTAAAAGTGTCAAAGTTCCCACTGGTTTCTCATCCAACATTGGGAACAAAGTGTCGATGACTGAATTGAAATTGGTTGGCACAAAGACTCATGATTGTCATATATTGATGACAATGCTTCTTGCAGTTGGAATTAGGAATATCTTGCCAGATGATGTTCGAGAGGCTGTTCTGAGCTTATGCTTCTTCTTTAATGCAATCTCTTAGAAGATCATTGATCATGCATCATTGGACCAGCTTGAGAAGAATGTGATGAAGACTCTATGTCTCCTCGAGGTGTACTTCCCACCATCTTTCTTTTAGATCATGATCCATCTGATTTGTCACCTTGTCAAGGAAGTTAGGTACCTCGGCCCTGTTTTCCTACACTGGATGTATCCCTATGAAAGGTACCTAGCAATTTTGAAGTCGTACGTAAGAAACCGAGCTTCGCCAGAGGGCTGCATTGTTCAGGTTATTCTACTGAGGAGGTGGTTGTGTGGTGTGTTAGTTATATTGATCCAAACAACTCTATTGGTGTGCCAAAGTCCCGGTACGAGGGCAGGTTGTCAGGGAAGGGCACTCTTGGGAAGAAAATAATTCCAGAATTGGACGAATATAACAAGGCTCATTTTCATGTTTTGCAACAAAGTGACGTAGTAAGCTGTTGGCGATCGTTAAACCCTGTTTTGACCGCCACAATATCAGTAAATAAAGGCATGTCACCAAGATTCTATGCATAGTAGTTAGGATTAATGCTACTCCACAAGTTTTGGTGATATTTGGATGCAGGAGGGAAATATGGAGGAAAGTGGGCCCAGCTGGCACAAAGACAGGCCGACCGGCCCCACCCATAGGCCGGCCGGCCCCACAAGATGGCTCCAGACCACGGCCTTCCTCCAGTGGGCTGCAAACAGGCCCACAACGTAGAATCAAAAGCCTGTTCAGAAGAATTCCACCGACGTTCTAGCAGGTGGGCCGTTTGAGCCTCAACTTGGCCCTCACTCCTCTTCTGCCGCCCCCACGAAGCCACCGACTGGACAACCGCCATCAGGAGCAAAAATCTGGAGCGTCCACAGGCGAGGCGGTGGCGAACCGCCACAACGGGCGGCCGGCCGGCCCCCAACTTGGCCGGCCGGCCTAGCTTGGCGAGCCCGGCTCTCCAGCTTCGGCCATATATTTCCCACCGCCATGGTGAAGCTATAAATAGCCCTGGCCGGCTGCAGAAACAATTTGCACCTCCACACTTGAGAAGAGAAGATCCAAAAGGGTCACGCTCATCTCATGGAAGATCATTCCACTTGTGTAGTTTAGAGTAGGCTAGTTGGTCATGGTAGTTAGAGTAGAAGTGAGAGCTTCGCTCGGAGCTCCGGAGTTCTCTTCGGAGTTTGGGTAAAGTTCTCGTGTATCTTTTCTTTTATACTTTCTTTAATATAATTATTTTCTTATTTATTTTCTTATTTATTTAATTTAGTTTTCCTTTTAGTTTATATTTATTTATTTAAGTAATTGTTATAGAGAAATTCCTGTGTTGGTTCCACGTCTGTGTATGGTAGGTCTATCTGCATGGGTTGTTTGCATCGCAAATGCTTACACAATCCACATAGATTTGTTATGCATGGGTGGCCTGCTCTTTTCGCGAGGAGTAAGTTATTTAGGATAGTTGCTTGCATGGTGCGAGGGATTATTGTAGACGTGAGTTTGCTCTACACTCCACGGAGGATGGTAGCCGCGAGTACGTGTGACAGGCGTACCGGTCTCTGTAATCCACCACGTCCGGGTGGTGGTTTTAGTAGGGAGGTCAATAGCACGTAGTTCCCCAAGGTAGTTGAACCTAATTCTCGAGTTGCTGCCTTGGCATGCGTGTGCCCCGATATGCAGGAACGTATCTGTAATGAAAGCTTAAGCAAGTAATTGTAGACTATCAGGAAATACTAAATGCTAACCCCTAGGCTGATACCCTTCTTCTCGTTGTCCTCCCAGTTGACTAGTTCTATCTCTTTATCTTCATATGGAATTCTTGCGTGTGTTTGGTTGCCACCCATCATATATGTATCCCTGCTCTGGTCTAGTTTGCAAGTTATAAATAATAGATGTTTCCTTGTTAATTCATGATATTCTTAGCCCTGTTTCCCTGAGGAAAATATAAATACGATACCCTTGGAATACTCCTGGGTGAAATGCTACAACGGTGTTCCGTGCGCTTGCGGAGTTGATATTTATCTCTGTGCGTAAGAAACGCCAATATAAGCCCATATATAAAAAGCACCAGCAGATGCTAAGAAAAGAGAACCCAGAGCGCGGCGAAGCATGGATAGCGAATACACATATGGCCAGGTTTAACATTTGGTTCAGAGATGAAATAAAGAAGTCAAGGTCCAAGACAAGCAAATTGCTTCAAAACCTTGCCAAGGGTCCACTGCACGCAATCATAACTTACCAAGCATATGAAGTAAATGGATACACATTCTACACCAGAGTTCAGGACGAAAAAAGCACGAACCAGAACAGCGGTGTACGTATCGATCCTTATGACAACAATATGCACAAGGCCGCGTAGTACGGACAAAAAGAGGAGATATGGGAGCTAAGGTATGTGGGCTTTAAGGTGGCTCTGTTCAACTGTCGGTGGGTGGAGGGAAAAAGAGGCATTGTCAAGGACAAATATGGTTTCACCATTGTTCATCTAGAAAAATCTGGATACAAGCAAGAGCCATTTGTTCTTGGAACACAGGTGTTCCAAGGGTTCTATGTGCTGGACACAGCAAAAAGGGCACGACGTGTGGTTCTCCCAAGAAAACGACGAATTTTGGGAGTTGAAAATGTGGTGGATGAGGATGAGTACAATCAGTTTGATGAAGTTCCTCCCTTTGCTACCTCCTCGGTTGTTCCTGACCTACATCCAACTAACAAAACTCCTTATGTTCGAAGAGACCATAAAGAAGGGATACTTCGACAAAGGCGCCGTCCAAAAAAGAAAGCACAGCATCAATGAACTGCCACATTAAGTAATGTGGTTTCTAATATTCTATTGTGGCTGCAAGACTACTTTTATTTAGCAGCTTCAAGTGGTTTGTAGCTATTGTGTATGGAAAACATATGTGCTATTATCTAGTTTGTGTGAATCTTAATGTGTGAATCTTAATGTGTGAATCTTAATGTGTGCTTTGTCGAAATCTGGTGTTTTCAACACTATTGTGTCGTGCAAGACACATTTGCAGTTAGTTTCTGTGAAATGAATCTCATTTATCGGTATGTTGTGAAATGAATACCCCTGTTAAAATTCAGACCTATACTTCTATGTAGGTTTTGAATTTTAGATCCCAGGATGGGCTAAATTGATTGTTTTATTGTTTCCAATCATTGGTATGTTCAGGAAATTGATTTCAAATTCCTTGTAGCATCTGTGGTGTCATTCTCTGAATGAAAATAGTCATACTGCTGCGAACGATATCTCAGACGGTGATTACTAATTCCCCGTCTGAAAGGTGAGACAGATCTGAGACAGGGAATTAGTAATCCCCGTCTGAGAACATTGTTTCAAATAATCCCCCTCGTCTTTTTGTTCGTCGTAACCAGTATTCCCTCAGACGGGGAATTAGTAATCCTCATCTGAGAGAAATTGTTTGAACCAATCCCACTTACTAGTTCCCCGTCCTTGCAAGAATCGCTAATGGAGGCGCTAATGGAGAAGCCTCCCGAACCCGCTCTTCCTCGTCAACGGGCTTCGCTTATAAACCCCCCTCCGCCGCTATCCGTACCTCCTCTCCTCTCCTCTCTGCTCCATCCGTCCGAGCCGACGGCAAGAGGACGGGGTAGATCCGTTTCACTCAGGCAGCACTCCTCCTCTCCTCTCCTCTCCATCCGTCCCCGACGGCAAGAGGAGGGTGCAGATGCGTTTCACTCCGGCAGACGACAGACCTCCGAAGGAGATCCGTCCGGTAGATCTACCGGCGTCATGGTTAGTACTAGCTAGTTGCCTGTTTCCATATTTTGTCAGTAGTAGGTGTATCTTCGTTGGATCTGTCGCTTGTGTTCTCGAAGTGTTTTGATTAGGTTTGCATGTCGTGTTAATTTCCATGTGTTAATTACAGTGTTTGTCCGTCCAGGCCACACTGGCAGGTTCGTCCACCGGCTGCTGCTCTCGACCCGGAGCCAGGCAGTACTTCTTGCGGTCAAGACAGCCCAAGCCTGCATCCACTGCAAGTATATATATTTCTGGTCCACATATTGTTGATAGCACGGTCAAAAATCTGAATTACTTTATCCTTGTTAAACTGAAAACAGAATGGGGTTGCTCATTTGTTATAGCAAATAAATCGTGTATTGAGTCATTGACAGTAGTTTGGCTGCTACGGTCTAATTGAAAAACTGGGCACGGATGGATCGTCCGCGTGCAAATTGGGACAATGAGTCTACGAAAATGTTGCTTGACCTTTGCATTATTGAGAAGAGATCGTATAATTTCAACTCTAGAGGCCCAACCATGCGGGGATGGTCCAATATTAACGAAGGCCTGAAGTCCAGGATAGGCGCCAGATATGATGCTAGGCAAACTAGATGCAAGCTTGGGACCCTGAAAAAGGCATACAACACCTGGGTGCACCTTCAACAGAAGCAGACTGGTCTCGGTCGTGACCCAAACACTGGCGCCATTTCAGCTGATGTGTCCTTCTGGAACCAACGCGGGGTATGTGCTGTCACCATGTCCTTCAGTCATATTATTTGTTATACATAGAAGTACATCAACTATTTTTTATTTGCCTTGACTGCAGGTGGGCAATTCCCGTCAGGTGGATCTTGGGAAACCTCCCATCTTCCTGGAGGAACTCAGCGAACTGTTTGGGAGGACACCCAAAGACCGGGGCAGTTTGGTTTGCGCAGGTGGTGTCGCGCAGAGTTCGCTGAATGATGGAAGCGCTCACATTCCACAAGGGTGCGCAGGTTTTGTGGCGCAGTGGTCTCAGAATGATGGCAGCGCTCACATTCCACAAGGGAATGCTGGCAGCGCTCACATTCCACAAGGGTGCGCAGGTTTTGTGGCGCAGTGGTCTCAGAATGATGGCAGCGCTCACATTCCACAAGGGAATGCTGACAGCGCTCACATTCCACAAGGGACTGGTGGTAGCGCTCACATTCCACAAGGGTGTGCAGGTGGTGTGGCGCAGTAGTCTCAGAATGCTGGCAGCGCTCACATTCCGCAAGGGGCGCAGTGGCCGCTGAATGCAGCTGAGAGCGCTCACTGTCACCAAGGGGCTGCAGCGTCTATGCAAAGGTTTTCGTCCCGAGAATTGGGGGCCGATAGTGCACCGAGGAATAGGAGTAGTACTGGCTCTTTGGAAAACTGTGTCCAGCAGTTGACCACTAGCGTATGCAAGCGATTGCAACGTGGATGGAAGCCCGCAAGAGGAGATGAATCACGTGTTGGAGGTGTTGAAGAACGATGGCATCGAGGAGGGATCTGAGCTTTACTGCCAAGCTACGAACATATGCAAGGAACCAATGTATCGTGTGGCGTTCCTCCGGATCACAAAACCAGAGGCTCGCTTGAATTGGATCAATTACATGTGGGTGCACATGTAGTCCGGGTAGTTGTGGTTCTGATGTGTTCTACTTATGCTCTGTATTGGTCGTGTACTCTTGTCAAACTTAAGCATGTTGTTTTAATTCCGCGTGTGAGTTATGTAGCCTGTGCCCTGAACAATGTGTAATATATCATGAATATGTTATGGTATAATTTCCGAATAAATATTAGTGCTTGCCTGCGGTAAATATATAGTTTGTGGTTCCTCTGTGCTTAAATAAATTCAGTGCATAAGTTGTTGACTGTGCTGGTTGCAGCCCAAGGCTGAACACAGTGGACAAAGGAGCAGGACACGTGCATCCAGGTGGATAATATTGCCGAAAGGTATGCAGCCACCTTGCATTGTCTTGCTGACTTTTGTTTGTAAATAGTTATACAGGCCCTGGGCAGCTTGTAACCTCTTCTCTATTGATGCTAATAATATATGTAGGATGTCCAGCCCTGAGGAAGCAAACAACAGCGACACTTCGAGTGATGCTAGCTCCATCATCTACGGCCTTACGGCCTTGGGAGCCGCTAGTGCAGTATTGGCAGCATCAATGAACAATGGACCATTGTGGACTCCCCCACTCCCGCTGCCACATGTCACCGGACGTCAATGGGTTCAAAAAATTTTGCAAGACCCCAGCAAGAGCATGAGGAACTTTCGTATGTATCCTGACGCCTTCCAATATCTGCATCAGTTGTTAGTTGTTAATCATGGCCTGCGATCTATACAAGAGGTTGACTCGATAGAAGCTTTAGGAATGTTCGTCTGGGCTTGTGCTACCGGTCAGCAAACAAGTCAGATCATGGACACGTTTTCGCGTTCCATGGGCACAATAAGTACAAAGATGGCTGAGGTTGCAAAGGCCATGTACTCCTTCTCCAACAGAGTAATTGGTCCCAAGGACCCAACCTACACAACAATTGGTCCACACGTCGCCAAGTATTCACCCTACTTTGATGGATGCATAGGTGCTTTAGATGGAACTCACATTAAGATTATCACTGATAGGGGGTCATGTTTGGACATGATGAATAGGATTGGTCTCACAACCTATAATGTTTTAGCAACAGTGGACTTCGCAAAGCGGTTCTTATTTGTTGGAGCCGGGAGTGCGGGGTCATGCAATGACATGGGGGTCCTAAGGGATTGTTGGATGCAGCAAAGTTACCCACATCCACCAGCAGGTTAGTATTTTTCTTGATGGATTTGAAGGCACAAAATTGCAATTCCTATGTGTCACTAATGTTGTATACCAACAAATTTGCTTGCTCACTTTTTACCAATACTTTTGCTGTTTCACTACTCATTAGTGCGTACATGCAGGTTCTTAATGATTATTATTAATGAGGCCTGGGTGTTTCATGCATGTGTTGAGGATGGCTTCACCAAGTATATATGTGCATGTTGCAGCATACGTAGCCTATTTAGTATGTTCACTTTAGTGTTGTGGTATATAACCACTGATGGCTAGCTGTATTTGTTGTCCTATATGTTGTATTGTAACGAACTGATATTTGTGTGGACATATATTTGTGTGGACATGTGGTTATATTTGTGTGGACATGTGTTGTCACTTGGCATGATCTGTCGTGTGTATCTGTTGTGTTAAAGGATTTGAAGTGCCATTAAGAATGTTTGTAACTGGCGCAATTTGACCCGCAATGCAGTTTATAAGCATGTTGAGCAACTGGATGTGTTGCCGCCAAACTGAGATGGATTATGCATGTTTCTAGAAATATTTCAGACGGGTAACACTTAATCCCCGTCTGAAATAATTATGTTTCAGACGGTAATTTACAATTCCCTATCTGAGACATTCCTGTTCTGCTCCTGTGCTAGACATTCCTGTTCTGCTCCTGTGCTAGTATGTTTCTAGAAATATTTCAGACGGGTAACAATTAATCCCCGTCTGAGATAAGTCTGTTTCAGACGGTAATTTACAATTCCCCGTCTGAGACATTCCTGTTCTGCTCCTGTGCTAGTATGTAGTGTGTTAATGTGTCTTGCATGTTTCGTTGTAATTCCTTTATAAACGAAGAACTAGCTAGTTTTGTTTAATGTCATGTAAATGGAGTTAAAAATTTTGTCATGTTAATTGAATTTAACATATGCTCCGTGACAAAATGGATCTTTTCCATCAAAATTTGAGAATATGAGATAAAAATTATATTATTCCATCACACCAATATATGTCTAGTTAATAGTCATTTGATGCGATCTGGAGATTAAAAACTGAATGAAAGTAAATTAACTAACTAAACTATATTAGCTTTGATTTCCATCGGCTTGGCAAGTTCTGCAGAGGTGAAAGCGTCGACTGCAGCGTAGGAGAGTTGGTCCTGTGTCAAGTCCTCCCGGTCCCAGTCTTCATGAACCTTTTTGTTCAACTTGTGATCCACGTTTCCTCTCAGTAGCACTTCAACTAAAGTCTTTAGCGCTGGCCTTTTCTCCTTACTCCCAATGCCCATCCTTATGCCAATCTTCTGTACATCGACCCAGTTCCGCACATAGAGGCCATAGTCATTCGCCAACCTCTCGACGTCTTCAGAGATGTCTGCCCTGAGGAATTTGCAGTGAGGGCACCCCAGGAATTCAGCCAGAATCACATCGTAGATGTTGTACTCGGCGCGGTATATCTGGAACACCAGACAGCGGGTACCGTCGCAAAGCTGTAAAAGGGGCCGTCTTGTACCGCCTACGGAAGTCTTTCATAGACGAGCCATCCAGTGTCGAGGCCGACGAGAAGGTGTTCGCGATGGTCCCCGCGAACCTCTTTGATCCAGTCGTACACAGCTTCCCACCGACTTCGTCACCGTGGTCTTGATCACCGTGCCGTTGAATAGTATGTCGTGTTCCGTCGTCACCATGGCCGCCGCGTAGTCGACGGCGGCCGTCGTCTTTGCCGTGGTCGTGCCCACCGCGTCCTCGACAGTCGCCGCCTCCATGCCACCAGCCGCATCGTCGACGGGCGTCGTCTCCTTGGTCGCCGCGCCGTCGAGGTTCCTCCTCTTCGCCATGGCCGCCGCGTCATTGACGATCGCCGCCGCCATTCCCTCCGCGTCGTCCACGGTCGTCATCGCCATAGTCGCCGCGTCATGGATGTTCTTCCTCTTCGCCATGGCCGCCGCGTCGAGGTCGTTCGAATGAGAACGTCGTCGAGGGCAGGTCGATCGTCGCGGCGAGAGAGGGAGCGCGCGCGGAAGCGAACGGCCGGGGCGGGGAAGTTTTCGATCGATCGATGGAGTGGGTTGTCGTACGTACTTCGTCGTCGCAATTTATATACAGTGAGGGTGAATGCCATCAGTCGCGTCGCGAATCGACTCGCGCCCCAGCGGAATTGAGGCGTCGCGGCCGGCCGGAATCGACATCTCGTCCGCGCCGACGAAATATATTAAAACAGAGCATTTACTATACCTACGCTGTTGCCATTATTTATTCTGGCTTCTCGCAAAACGTTGCGTCGCGCGCGAATTGAATCGGTGCGTCTCCGTCCACATGCCATGCACGGCAGTTCGTACCTGGCCGCCGGCATGCATATTAATTCCCCGGCCGGCCGGTTGCATGCAGCCAAATTACGACGGGGGTACACACAGACGGGGGAACACGCCGCCACAAAATCACCGTCTGATAAAAATCTCTCAGACGGGTAAACCACAAAACCATCTTAACTGCTGCACATTTCTCAGACGGGTAAACCACAAAACCATCTTAACCGCTGCACATTTCTCAGACGGGTAAATCAGCCTCCACAGAACCACTGTCTGAAAGTACCTCAGGCGGGGACAGTGTAACACCGTCTGAAAGTATGTATCAGTGTTTCTTAGCTCGACGGCGACAAAATGTCTCAGACGGCGGCAACTAACACCCGCCTGACATAAGTTTGTCTCAGACGGTGTTATTACCGCCGTCTGAGACGTCGCGTCTGTGATATTCGTTTCTGTAGTAGTGTACGTACATTTGGGTTCATTTGAAAAATGTTTTCTTTTGTATTTTGTAAGCTGCTTGCCGACAGGTTTTTATATAAGTGGTCGTTGGGCACGGTGGCTATACTGACAGCACTGTTCAACAAACGTATAAGCTGTAACAAGGCATAATTTTGTGGCTTTTTTTTGGCTTATATGTCCCTATAGCTACAGTGGAATACTCTAGCGGTTTGAACCAAATTTGGTACTACCTGTTATCATCCTCACTTATCAATATATCTTTTTCAATTTCCAATACATCTATATTCTAAAAATTCTTCCTTGTCTTAGTTTTGCCAATTGCTGCTTTTTATGAGTTTGTTTAAAGTAAAATGCGTGAATAGCTGTTGTATTGTCCCAGCATTTCGATTTGGCCACTGTGGTCACAATGCTACAAAGTACGGTCACTAAGCTTGTTCCTTCGTGTCAATACACCAATTGGTATAACAACTATATGTATTTTAATAACTAGCAAGATGGCCCACGCATATTGCGCGGCTAGCCACGCTACTGCTATTGGTTTCATATGAATTGGACTCTATTTTTGAATGTTTTTTTTTTGCGAGGAACTTTATTTTTGAATGTGTCTATCCATTACATGTTTTTTCTTTCAAAACTATACATAACGCTCTAGCTAATGGTTATTTGTACATTAAACCACATGTGCAATCAGCCTCAGAAAATATATATTAACGATACAGATGTTCTAACCTGTTTTATCTTCCCTGTTATCAGAGCAATTTTAACTCCAGATGTGATCTAAATAAATCACCACTAAATCTGTTATTTAGCCTCCTTGGTGCATGCAAGCTATAATGCGATAAGGTGACCTAGGTATATTATTTTCTTTCTCGCCACCTCATATATCACAATAAACTCCATGCTCCGACTTATTAGTTGCATTGGACTAACGAATGGCTCTGGTATGGTTGTTCTAAGTCATTGTTCTTGTTATCTTAATTAAAAAGTAGGGTTACGCAATAGATATATTGTACTTAGTTACTTTATTTTTTCAAAGGGCCTATGTCATCTACCTAAATTTCTTACAATATTAGAAACGATGACACATCTTTATACGATTTACACTAATGATTTGACACGTGCTAATGACATTGTACTCCTGAAGAGCCTTTACCATCGTGTACCCATTTTTGTGATTTTGTATTCTTTGGATCATAAGAGGTTCATATATACGGCTTGTTTGACAACATATTTGAATATTTGGGTCAACAGCATACAGGGATTTTAATAGTTATCTTGTTAAGAAATCGACTTGCATAAAAAGCAGAGGCAACATGTAGATGCTTCCTCTGTTTTGAACACATTGTATCTATCAAAAGTTTCTTCTGAAATGTTCTGCACCTCTCCGGTCCCAAAGTAGCTCTTCCGATCAAGCATGTTGGCGTCGACGCGCGGTTCAGGATTGCACTGCGGTGGTGCCGTATCAGCGATGACTGGATCCAGAAGATCAAGCATGTCGGCCTCGTTGACGATTTAGGCATGTTGAACGCTCTTTTGCGCCAGCACAATTAATTTCGCCGGACCTTGACCAAGCCAATTACGTGCGTGGTAGCCCTCGGATGGCACAGCCTGAGCCACCACTTGTTGTTCATGATAGACGCTCCGGCGAGCACACGTCGTTGGCCATGTAGATGGTAACCTTGGGGATGCAGATGGATTACCGGCTTTACCGCTGGTCTAGTCATCTGGATATAGTCATTAGTCGTGGCATCTTGATTTTCAATCACTTTATATATGTGGACTATACCATTGGATGCGTGTTGTATTAGAGACTCATATGGACGTTCTTTTTATGTAGTGACGTAAGAAGAGTCCTGGGTTGTTACTTACGTATAAAAAGAATCACCGTTGCACTATCAACGCAAAGAGTTCTCGTTTCTACCATCTGCATGACTGCATGTGTTTACCTTATCGTATTAATAGTATTTTACATGGACTCTTTTAGCTGTTCTTTTTTATTCCGAATTCTTTTAATTATGAATTATTTTGATATGAGTATTATGCTTAATCTCGACCATTAAATGTTCATAAAATCCAACGGCTCACGGCTTTTATTTTTTCTGACTAACGTGGTAATTTCTTGGTCTCGAGAGCGAACGTGATGGCTTCTTTGGACCTTCAAATACTAAGATAATAGATAGATGTGACATGTGTATAACCATGACTCACCATCCAACATGAACACCGACTCCTCCAGCTAACGCAAACCCGTTGTACACCCCATCCATTTTCATCACGACTTTCCATCTATTACTTATCTAGTTAGCTTTTTTATATATAAATTTTGGGACCAAATTTGGTAAAAAGCTCTTTTATTTTCATTTTTTTGAGCCAAAGCTCTTTTATTTTCAAATAGCCTTTTGCAGCGAGAAAAAACAATAAGGCCGGGACTCGAATCGGCTCGACCCACGAACCCAAATCGTGTGGCCCTCAAGAACATAAAACCGTGGCCGTGGGCCATCAGATTCCGGCCCAATACGAGTTCGGACCGTAGCGGTTAGGAGGAAGCCAACTTGAAACGTGGATCCTATACGTAGGGCGGGCTATATTTAACTTTTAATAGGTCAGTTTGAGATCCGTGTGAGACTAGATGAACACATGAGATTTAATCTGGTAAAGAGGGGAGGAACCAGAAACTGACACGTGTCGCCTTTCTATTAGGGCGGGTGGGAGGGAGGAGAAAAAGAACCGGTTTTCAAATTTCAAACGTATTTTTCTCCCAAACCGTAAGTCCGTTTTCGAATCCGTTTAAAGCATGATGTTGTTTAGAATTAATGCTACAAAATGAGATTCAATATGAATATTTTTTGAAATTTTTTGAAATTCGAATTTTTCGTCAACATTTTGAGTGTACATATCAACATTTTATTTTCATTGTGTCAATATTTTTTATGTGCTATGTCAACATTTTGACGAAAATATTGACTCTGTTGTTTGAAAATGTTGACATAGGCTTACAAAAATGTTGAACTGTTATTTTAAAATGTTGATGGTTAATCGGTAAACTAAGTTGTTTTACGTGGGCTAAATTTTGATGGGCTATTGGGCTCCGTGGGCCGTTCTATTGAACCTTAAGAGTAGGACCTTCTACTTACAGGGAGTCCCGGCTTGGAAAGCAAGTACAGTAGGTTCGTAAAGTTTATCTCAAAAAAAAAAAGTAGGTTCGTAAAGTAAAACCAAGCATCCAACCTGAACCTGAAGCAGGCGCAAGAGCAAAGCCGATCGATCCCTCTTCCCCGTCGCCAACCACAAACCCGCCGCTCGATTCGCGTCGCGCCCGTCTCCGGATCCGCCGCCTCGACCTCGCCGGAACCTGGTCGAGTTCGTCTGTCCCCTCAGGTGAAAATCCCCTCGCCGCCTTTTGCTCTCTCTCCTTCCTCCGGGCCACGATAGGTTTTGCTTGCTAGTTCCGAGCGATTTTTGTTTTCTGTCCTCAAGGAACGGGTGATCCATAGCAAGTTGTAGGGCTAATTTTTCTTTTTTTTGCGAGGAAGTTGTAGGGCTATTGACTGCTAGGTGCTGTAAATGTATAACTGTTAGTATTTGATATCGTGCTGTAGCCTTTATTGATTTTGTTGGTGCGCGTACTCGGAATTTCAGAACCCCCCGCCCGCCTCAGTCAGTTGTTGCTAACCTAATCTGGCCGATTGATGAGCAATTTAGTGGAAAACTAGTGGAATATAACACGCGTTGCGGTGTAGAAGGAGCGCCCATTGTTGTGTGGTAGCTTTGGCTTAGTACCTTTTTGCGACCGAGCGGTTCGCTGCTACTGTGCAATGCAGGTTGCAGAACAGTTCCTGTCTTGTGGTTGTCCAACTTTGATGCTTGGATTATTAGGTCGATCAATGTGGGACATGGTTGAATCTCTGTTTGTCTTGCTGTCCTGGCCTACTAATTTTACAGTGTGCTCTTTGACTTTCGCCTCTATTGTTCATACTTATTTATGTGCGGCCAGTCGTACTTCTGTTAAAAATCCTATTTTTGATACAAGATAAGAAACGCTTCGTGCCTCGCATTTGACGGGCGGAGTTCAATGGATGCTATTTCTCCTGAGCTTAATCTACGCTGACCATGTTTACTCTGCCAAGGCTGGAGCTAATGGTTATAATTCTAAAAGGTGCTTAATTCGATCAGCAGTTAGTGATTGAGTGAAAGTTATTATTAGGCTTTGGTCAGAGTGAAACGTGGGCTGGTTAATCGTTGACTGGTAATTTTGCCATAGTGTGCTTATGGCAGTTATGCTGTTTGGTGCAATGCAGCTTTGGACTTTCACGGGGCTTCTGGGAC
Organism: Eragrostis nindensis; assembly: GCA_012490785.1. Classification (NCBI taxonomy): domain Eukaryota; kingdom Viridiplantae; phylum Streptophyta; class Magnoliopsida; order Poales; family Poaceae; genus Eragrostis; species Eragrostis nindensis. The sequence continues at coordinate 1,156,363 of JAAXCT010000074.1, read as the reverse complement.
CTTTTGTGTTTTCACTTAGGTCGACATATTTAGAACTGATTTGTGTGAAATTGGTTGAAAAGAAAGGGCATGACAGCTTGACTCTTGTAGCCTAGTTCAACTAATAGCTTTAATGGATGGCCGGATTGTTTTGTTAGTTCAGTTCAATAGGAGTTACCGGTGTATGAGTCTGGGATTCATCAGGGGAAACTTGCATACTAGTGAACATTGAATGGTTCAATTCACTGGCTGGAGTTTACCAGATTGTTCCATTGTAATGCTGAAGTTGTCAGGTTTGTGAAGTAAATATAGTTTGGTCTATGTGTGGACCTGGGTAGGTATATTACAAGTTAGTGACTAGCATACTGAGAAGCTAAATGCGGAGGAAGGGGAATTTATTGACCATTTGGGAATTTTAACATGTGGAAGGGGTGTTAATGTATCCTCCTGTGAAACTGTTAGCATTGTTTTCCTACTGGTTACATGTTGCAAGGCCTTAAGCATGGTTGGATATTTTTATGCTGAATGATAACACTGAAGATTTGAACTCTTATACATATGTTTGAACCTGCAGTTGCTAGTTTCTGACCATGTATGGTCTGCTGTTTTTGCTGTGTCCGATGTGTTCTGCTGTCAGAACAATACTTTTGTTGCTACACATTTAATTCTCTAACTTTCGTAGTTAATGACCGTGAACTCTTCCTATTAATATGGCATTGTTTAACATTCACACTATTTTGTGGTAATGCTCATATAATGAGGTCTGTGTGTGGATCAAGTTCAAACGAAGGGTGTTTTGAGCTAGTTCCAGTTCAACTACTACCTTCTGGTCGAATGTTTTGCTAGTTTAATTCGTCTCAAGGAAGCTAGGTATACTTGTATGAAGTTTGGAGTCAACTAGAGAGATATGCATATTAGCAGTTATCGGACTGGAGCTTGCTTGTGTAATAAAGCTATATGTTGTCCTGGTTTGGTATCCTGCCAGTTATTTGTTTGAAAATGCAAGTCACTGAGGTAGGCCAATTAATAAAATAAGTAAAGTCAAATAGGGAAGGAAACAAGCTTCCAACTGGTGCAGTTAGTGCAGCATCCCGTTAATATACATAAAGGCTGGGCTATTTTTTATTTTGCTTTATGGTGCACATAATTATCAAACAGTTCAAGGTCTTATAAATATAACTAATATTGTTCATGAGGTATTAAAATTTTAATGATTTCTCATGCTTCTATGTGAATTGCTATTGCAGATTCTTTTGTTGTTTAGTTAGCCACTTTAGAACTTCAGATGCCTGGAGTTTATTCAACTGTGAATTATGTTTTAAGAAATATGTGAAGTTCACTATTTTGCATGCGAAGTTCTTTCAGTTAGATATCTCTACCGTTTTCCTTTTTGTCGTGATCCAGAACTTGACATACTTTGAAACTTAATGTTGTATAATCAGAGCTAGCAGTTCTTGATCTTATTGGCGCTCAAATCATATCTTATGCTTGAGTTGTAATTTTTCTTCAAATTTATCAATAATTAGAGAAAAACTTCAGGTGTATCAACCATTTTTTGGTTACACTTCTCATGTTAATTTCTTAGCTACCAACCAGAAGATAATTACATGTCCAGAATTTGTTATTTTTCTATATCGAGTTCATAACTGCATATACAGATTTAAGGTAGTCTCGGAGTTACAGTAATACTCCTAGACCATTCAGATTAGATGGCTCTAAATACTTTAAGCGTGTCTTTTTCAAGAAGAAAATTGTGTCTTGGTGTATTCATAGTGTTTTCTGTACTTTTATGCAGATCAGGCCAGATGGGTTTCCTACAGAGCACTTTCTCGCTGTTGATCGGTACTGGGTGCGGTATCTACATCGCTCAGAACTATAACGTCCCAAACATAAAGAAGGTTGTGAGGAATTTGCTGGGCCAAGCGAAGGAGATAGAGGAGTCTTACAAGAAGCCCACCAACGGCAAGAACAAGGATTAATAATGGATAGAAGAGTTGACCCGTGCTCCATCATGTTTAGGGAACTGCCAGTTTATATCGCAGGCTAATTGCTCTGTATTCAGATACTCGTTTGAGAGATACTGTTGTGGTCGCTATCTTTTTTGTCCGCATTTTGTTAAAATAGAAAACCTCATGCTGTAAGTGCATCTCACGTCGACTCTTGCCGTGGATACTAGTATATTGGCAATACAATTTTTGAAAGTAAGCTGTTGGGCCTGACCTGTTTGTTATGGTAGCGGGATGATTCATGTTGGTTTATGGTGGAGGCACTACTCATGCCTGCATCCTGGTTTCGACTCCATTTTGATGAAGTCTGCTGTTGTTGTTTGGCGTTTTGTCACATATTAAAAGTTTTGATAACCTTTGATCTGCGGCCGCATGTGGTCAGTGGGATGTTGAATTGTTTTTGCACGGCAACTGGGTCTCCGAATCTCTGAATACATCCTTGACCTGTGTTTGCGTACTCCGTATTTCTAGATGGACGGCTGATTCGGTTAATTATTTGACTCGGGTAACTTGTAAGGAATCTCCATTGTGGCGAGCAACAAAAAACAGCACCCTTGCAAGTTGCAAAGCAGCTCGCTTTGGCCTTCACTGACTCGACCGGGGCACCACCTTTGGTTTCTTCTCTTTTTGTCAGATTTTTTATCTGCTCCTGAAATGGATCCAATCAACTTTGCAGCTCGTCATTGTGAACCTGCATCGGACAGTGGCCACTGCTGCTACTAGCATCTCACTGTCCCCCGAAGCCTCCTCCCTCGTGCGTGCACAGCTGAACTGAAACACCCCGGACACGTCACGTGCCATACTAGTGCCATCTCGCCTGCCTCCGGCGGGCCGGGCGGCTCGCCGGCGACGCCTCTGCTTTGACCCGAGTTGACAGTACCTGACCAGTCCCCCACATGTGAGCACGTTTCTCGCCGCCATGTGGGCCCCACCCGTCCGCAACAAGACATTCTCCGTATGTCGTTGATCGTATCTCTCTGGACGTCGCCTCCCCCACGTCGCACCCGCAGACCCCGCCACGAAGACGATTTCTTCTCCCTCTTTTCTTGGCTTTTCTCGCCAGGCCAGGCTCCACCTCCACCTCGCCGCCGCCTCCCTCACTTGCTCCCGCCCCCCTCCACCACCTCCTCCTCAAGATTAAACCCGCGCTTGCTTGATTGATTGATTGCGCTTGCTCTGTCGTTTGCTTCCTCCTGTTCTGCTGCTTCTCACCAGGGTACGCACTCCATCATAATCAATCAATGGAGCGCGTTTCGTCGGCGTTGCTGGAGCTGATGGTGGGGCGGCAGCCGGACCCCGGCGAGCCCGGGTTCTGGCGGGACTTCCTGGTCGGCATGCTCAAGCCGCTGGCCGCCACCGCCGTGGTCGCCATGGCCGTGGCGCTCAGCTTCACGCAGCGCCTGGGCCTCGAGGCCGAGATGCTCTACGCCATCGCGCGCGCCTTCCTCCAGCTCTCCGTCATCGGATTCGTCCTCCAGTTCATCTTCACGCAGAAGAACGCGCTCTGGATCATCCTCGCATACTTCTTCATGGTATATATATATGGTCACCAATCTGACATGTTTGCCTGTTGATTCATTCTCTGAGACCTCCCCTGCCTGTTCTTGACTCCGTCCCTCCCAAAATCAAAAAGAAGAAATCACAGCTGGTTACTAATAATTAGGAGAATTCTGATCGAACAACAACTCTCTGTACGTATAATACAGGTGACGGTGGCTGGGTACACGGCCGGGCAGCGCGCGAAGCAGGTGCCCCGGGGCAAGTACATCGCCTGCGTGTCCATCCTCGTCGGCACGGCCATCACCATGTTCCTCCTCGTCGTGCTCAACGTCTTCCCCTTCACGCCGCGCTACATCATCCCCGTCGCCGGCATGATGGTCGGAAACGCCATGACCGTCACCGGCGTCACAATGAAGAAGCTCAGGGAGGACGTCAAGATCCAGAGGAACCTCGTCAGTTCTCGTTTCCCAACTCCATCTCTATTGCTGCTTAATTTCCTTCTTCTTTCATACCCCCTAGCTTGCGTAATTCAAGTTCCGATAGTACCAAGAAAGTCAGAAAGCGTAACATCAGGACCAGCCCTGATGACTCAGCTCTGAGTAGCACAAAGCTGATTACTTTAACAAAAAGTTGCATCACAGCAGATACAGTATGATCCAACTTATACTAGTTATTAAAATAAAACGCAGAATTAGTCTCATGCTCCTCGTCATCGTACGTCATCCAAGCTGATGATGCTTCAGTATCCTACTAGTACAATTTTGTTTGCAAAAGCAAAGCAGAAAGATTCACTCCTTTTCCCTCCCTATAATGCTCTGCAGGTGGAGACCGCACTCGCACTGGGTGCCACGCCGCGTCAGGCGACGCTGCAGCAGGTGAAGCGGTCGCTGGTGATCGCGCTGTCTCCTGTCATCGACAACGCCAAGACGGTGGGGCTCATCGCGCTGCCGGGCGCAATGACCGGGCTCATCATGGGCGGCGCGTCGCCGCTCGAGGCCATCCAGCTGCAGATCGTCGTCATGAACATGCTCATGGGCGCATCCACCGTCAGCAGCATCCTCTCCACCTACCTCTGCTGGCCCGCGTTCTTCACCAATGCATTCCAGCTCAACGACAAGGTCTTTGCTGACTAGGAAAATCAAAGTTTGTAGTGAATGCTGGAGTTCTGATTGTTGGTGCGCGAGGAGCGAAAAAACTGTAACCTTTTGATGCCAATGTTGATGGTGAACTACTGAATTGCAACGAAATGATGCGGTTGCTTGTTTTTGTATGTAGTAATTTTTTTTTGAGCTAATAAGGACTCTAGTTTCGAAGTTCATATCCCTAGTTTAATCATCTTCAAGCAGTCCGTAAGTTCTGGGCCTTCTCGCTCTATTGCCGGATTGAGCCAACCAGTCCTGGAGAGAGAGCGCACAAGCAATTTGGGCATTGGGCAGAGCACAGAAGCACCTGAAACATAAAGGTCGATGAATATCGTGATTATCGTCTTGCTTACCAGATCTGAGACATCTCAAAGGCTTTATCGGTAAGAACACAAACAGCAGCACAACAGGAACTTGCCATTGGTACAAGGCATTCCATCTTTGTCGACAGATCTTTTCTCCGAGTGGATGACAAGTTGGTACTCTTCACAAAGTTTCTCAACTGGTCGACAATTTTCTAGAACAAACAGTGGAACAGTATCTTTGCCAGCAATTTTTGAAATTTGCTAACAATATAATTTCTGACAAACTCACCACTCACATTAATTTCGATAGGCAGTGGCGGAGGTTGGAGTCATTTACAAAGGGGGCCAGTCAGTTAAAGAAATTAGCAAGGGGGGCCACATTTGCATCTTCTCTACGATTTCAATGGCAAAATCATGGGTTTTTAAGCAATTTTACAAAACCGGGGGGGGGGGGGGGGGGGGGGGGGGGCATGTCCACCCGCCTCTGTTCATAGGTGCTTAACCAAATAGCTACAACCATTGGCCACTTGTAAGAAAAGACAGTGGCAAAAGGTTGGACATGCTTGAACTTTGACTCGTGGACCCGAGAGAAGTCATATGCAAATACTTCGTTCAGATTCAGAACTTGTTCGGCAAAGCTTATAGAGGGGTTTTTGTTTTGGCTTATGCCCTATAAGCTATAAGCCTTACCAAACACCATAAAACTAAAAAGCTTATTATTACAAGTTGCAATAAAGCCGTTTCGATTTTGTAATAGCATAAGCCGTTTTGGATAAGCTAAAAAAAGTGCCTTTTGCGGCTCACTCTCTAGATAAGCTGTTTTATAAGCCGTTTTGCCAAACGGTTTGACTGGATAAGCCAAATAAACCAAAATAAGCTGATAAGTTATTTTGTCAAGATAAGGTAGAGGAAAAGCTGTTTTTTGTATAAGCATAAGCTGTGCCAAATACACTCTAAGAGTGTGGTTATTTGTGATTGACGATGACCCAAACGTGTGCCAAGAGACGCCTCTATGCTAATAGCAACGAGGAGGTAAGGTGTGTCAAGACGGGAGAATCTTAAACTATTTATTCTCTCCGTCCTAAATTATAAGACGTTTTTAACTTTCAAACATCACATTTAACCATTCGTCTTGTTTAAAAAGTTTGTGCAACTATCATTTATTTTATTATGGTTTGTTTCATCATTAGAGATACTTTGAACATGACTAATTTGTTTTATATTAATCCCTCTCCTGATCGTCATGACGCTCAACTGTTGTCACCCTAGCTCATTGGCTAGCTCATGTTTTCGTCGTTGTGCCTATTTGTTATCCATCTCAAATACTCTTTGGTTCCTCGTGCAAGGGATACTACCTTCACGAGCCACCTCCCTAGCACCCTCATCTTCCTCCTGCTGGGTTGCTCATCGCCCAACTTATTATTCAGATTGCTTGCCGGCTGCCTCTCGTCCATGACTCTCCTCGCCCTCCTTGCTTGCTTCGCTCCAACTTGTTTTTCGGCTCGCCCGCTTGCCCTGCTCCCGGCTATGGATCGCCGCCATGCGCTTCTCCCTTGCTTGTCACGCATTGACTTGTCATCGTCCTATCTTGTTTTTTTGGCTCGTGTGCCATCATGCCACTCAGCTAGTTCTCATCTAAATATATAGTTATTCAGCTTCCCTAGTCGTTACCTCCCTCAGCCGCTGATGCTGTCGAGCCCCCAACACACCCCCCCCCCCCCCCCCCCCCCTCCTCATCGCAAAGGTTGGTTGATCGTCGTCCAGTTTATTGTCCGCCTCTTCTGCTCATGACAAGATAACTTTTTATATATGCTAATTTTATTTGATGACGATGGCTTCTTACACTTGTGTTTTCCTACTGCCGCTGCGCTGCTGCTTGCTTGCATTGCTTAATTTCTAATAAAAACACTACGTGTAGAATTTATGAAAAGAGAAATAAAACAGGGATGGGGGGCTCATATATAGGTAATAAGGTAATAGTGGGCAATAGAAAAGTAATATAAGGGCGTTTGGGTCGAATTTTTACATAGTAGCAATGGTGGATTGGTAGGTGATTATTAAGACATGTTAAGGGTATTTGGACTATTTTTTTTATAATAATAGAGGTGGGTTATTTTTTTTCTTTTTTCTACGATTAATGTGGTAATTTATATGCTTTGAGAACGAATATGGTGGATTCGTTTCGTGCACAAATATTAAGTTAATATATGCACACAAGAATTTGACAATTGCAGCTCTTTGCGAATGGAAAAGGCCACATTACCAGCATCGATCTATCTATCAGGAACAATTTTTTACGGTGAGCAACACTTACCAGCCGCACCAATCAATTCATAATTAAATAGATAATAAAATCTGGAGAGAATCTCAACGCAACAGCATCGCACCATCTGACACGTCCATGCAGGCATCAACATCAATCCACCACAGAGAACAATCCTCAGAAGAAAATTCCGAGCACAACATCATCAGAACATTGTATGTACAACCTTGATTATTCAGTTACTTATGACCTAGCCATCTCCGTCACTTGGAAACAAACTACATTACCAAAATACAGAGGCGGGAATAATGAAGGATGAACTCTATCATCCTGCTCATCAATGCATGGCAGCAAAGTAAGTCTTTTCCTAGTACAGTACAGAGGCACACACACAGTATCGATCACTCCTTCCAAGTGGTGCACTTGGCGCAGAACTTGCCGTGCACATGCTCGACCTTGCCAGGGCGGCGACCACCGTGCTGCTTGAACTGGCCTTGTTGCTGGCCGTGGCCTTCATACTTGAACATGCTGCCATGTTGGCCATAGCAACTCTTGAAACAACCAAAGGCCCCGTCGTTATTCCTACTACCATGTCCGCGAAAAAGATTGCCGATTGCTCCAAAAGCCGTCGCTGAAGCAGTGGCTACGCCTCCAGCTTTCGGTAGCGGCTCTTTCTCCATGCCGCCTCCAGCTTTCCGCACCGGCTCCGCCGTCTCAATGTGTCGTCCACTGCCATGACCTGCAGAAACACACAATTAAGAGTCCATGAGCATGAGATTGAAATGTGCATTGGGCGCTGCATCAATCGACGATATCAATTGATGAAAAAGAACAATTCGCACACAGCTGCAGGTTTGACGAAAACGATCCAGGAGAAGCACCTGGCTGAGGGTACCCAGCTTTCGTCAGCGGCTCTGCTATCTCCACTTGTCGTCCACCGCCATGGCTGCGGCTGCCGTGACCTGCAGCCACACAAGGGGGCATACGAGCATGAAATTGAAATGTGCCTAGGTCCCCATATGCAATTGGCTGAATGCATGATCAATCGACACCAATCGAACAACAACAATAATTCATACCTTGGTTTGACGAAAACGAGCCCGGGTAGCCTTGTGGAGGGCATGCGTATGGCCCAGAAGGAGGCGGATACGCGTATGTGTGCGCGTGTGCGTATGCGTATGCGGCTCCTGGGCGAGCATACGTGTACGTCCCCGGGGTTGGAGGGTACACTCCTGGCACTGGCACTGGCATTGGGAGCGGCAGGTGGATCTGTGGAGGGAACCCTGGCAGCGAACACGCATGGCCAGCACCAGCAGTGCTGCCTTGCCTCTGCATCAGCCCTGGGAAGAGCAACAAGTGCTTGCCCTCATCGCTTGCCATTCCGTACGTGTTTCCTTAATTAGGCTGCAGCCTGCAAAAGAATGCGTATAATTAAAACATATGACACGTAATTAAGGACTCGTGATGGATTTTTTTTGACTGGGACTTATGAGGGAGTTGAATAGGTGATGTTTTGCGATAGAACAAATACAAACGTTCAATACAAGAAGAAAAAACTTTGATAAAATCGAAATATGCACTGACTCGAGGCAATGTAGGGAGAACGAGGACGAAACAACTTCACATTTGGGACGACCAATTTGGAACTATAATTATCTGCACTCCTGTCTCTCCTCACACAACTTTTTTCATCGAACCTTTGATATTATACACTATATAGTATGGTTACAAAATAATTTTTCATGATTTTTTTTCATGCTAAAACGTATTTTGTAACCATACTATATAGTGTAAATTGACATCACGCTTGAGGTGCGAAATTCTATCATCCTATGGTTTGTTAGAATTTAATCACGAGGACCACAATAATCTAGCAGCATGAAAAATTATTTTGGCTCCAGGTATCTGTCCGGGCAAGTTTGAACGACAAGGATGTCCAGTGCTAGCATCAATCTGAACCCGGAGCTCACACAAGTGCAGACTTGGAGCATTCATCAAGGAGGATATAGAACGGGAAAGCTGAGAGGTTTTAGGCATACCAGAAAACCCAAGTGAATACTTTCGGCCAAGATGAAGCAGCTAGCATCCGTTTGCTGTGGTGTTTCTGTCTGCTATCCATGGATTTTATAATGCGCGAGGAGGCAACGGGGCCCACCAGCGCAACGAGAGTGACATTCACTATCCCGGACTTGGCAAAGATCAACGAAGTAACTGACTCGCATGTGGGGGCCCAGCTAGAATGACGTTGTAGTTTTTTTTTCCTATGTAAATTTCACAAAATCACAACTATTTATGTCGTTAAATCAGAAAACTACAACAATTTTGACCCGGCGTATCATAAAATTAGAACTTATGTGGCCGTTGCCACTAGAAACTTAGTAAGCCTCACAATGACCAGGTCTCAAAATATGAGAGGCTGACAAGTGTGTCCCGAGACCAAAGTTGTAGTTTATATATGAAATAGCATATCAATGATATTGTTATTTTAAAATTGGCATAAATGTTGAATTCTTGTAAAACAATAACCCAAATTATTTTATTTTTGTGAAGTTTACTCTCTTTTTTTATACAATAACACAATATCTTGCATTGGAGAGATCATATCAATAAATCTCAATTTATCACTCTTCTGTTGATGTGACACCTGAATTTCACACCACGATACAATGGATTGAGAATAGTCGAGAAAGTTCGTATAGGTGGTTACATATTTGAAATCTAACAAAAATAATCAGACTTATAGTTGGGGTTGTAATTGATCTAGCGTGTCTGTAATTGATGGTTTCAGTCAAAATTTGGTGGTATAAAATGATGGTTTCAGTCAAAATTGTTGGAGGTGGTGTATCTTCTTTCCAGTAGCATATTTTCAATTTTATCAGAAAGTTTTTGCTTAATTTGCATATGTTACTGTATTTATGAATGATTATCATAGAACCTGAGCTTGCGCATTAACCGACTAGTTTTGCAATCTTATCATTTTCTTTTCACCTAAAGTCAATATATTCCTCAGCATTTTCTTCTTTTCCTTGAAGGTGGAGACCGCACTTGCTATAGGTGCGATGCCGCGCGATTAAGCGGTGCTGCAGCAGAAGGTGAGAAGAGGTCTTCTTCCACTTATCGAGATTCCAGAATCCGACAATGGCAGCCAAACACTCAAGAGCTTTATGCTTTCTCATATTCTCTGTCTGCGCATCAGACGTGCATGCCGCGTAGCTCGGCTCAGCTTTTTTTTTTTTGAGGTAAATGTAGCTCGGCTCAGTTGGGTTCCTCTACAAAGGAGCTCAAGCCATGGCCCATGTTTTACAAGCCTGCCTCGCCGCATATAAATCGCCTACCATACCATTGGGCTACTACAAAATCACTCTGACTTCAGGTGAAAGGAATCACGATGTTAATAGACCATGGTGTTTTCTGTTTCTGGCTTCAGAAAAGACCCGAGTTAATAGGGGACTCTGTTTTTTTTTTTTAAAAAAAGGACGAAAGCACTCTAACCATGTCTTTGCATTATATTTCACAACAAGAAAGGGTGTCTTGAAGCACAGGATATCAGCGTCGGTCCAGTGTCCCACCACACAGAGTAATCAAATAAGTTGTGCACAGCATGGATCAATGATCGACACGTGAGCTAGCACTAGTACAAAAAGGGCCTTCAGTGGCGGGCCTTTTAGGTCATCAGTGGCGGTCAAAGCGTGCGCCACCGAGCATCCGCCACTAGAAGATCGTCCAGAGCGGTGGCGCACAAACAGTCCGCCACTGATATAGAGAACAGTGGCGGACGATGACGCCATATCGTCCGCCACCGAGACGACGACATCAGTGGCGGAGACAATGACGTCATGCGTACCGCCACTGGTGTTGGAGCCTGCAGTGGCGTTCACTATGACGTCACCCGTCCGCCACTGCGTTTCAGACATCAGAGGCGGACGGCATGACGTCACACCGTCCGCCACAGAAACAAGGAGTCCAGTGGCGGACGATGGCGTCATGGCGTCCGCCTCTGTTGCTGCACATCTGTGGCGGTTAGCGTGACGTCATGCTGCCCGCCACTGGTACTATGTACCAGATTCAAAAATCATGCCGAATTTCAAATACACCCAGGATTTAAAATTCAAATATCTTTCACAAACCAATATTCATCACAGATCATCATCACATATCAAATATCCATCACATCACACATAACCAACATTGAAGATCAATAATAACAACAAAATACAAGTTACAAGTTCATCTATGCATATATATTACAAAAATATGTCAAGAATAGTGTACACAAGCTATGGAGCAACATCATCGCTTTCATACGGCCAACTATAGTCTATCAAGTCCCTACGAGCGAGATCATCCTTCCAATTGTTCTCAATGACGGTCTGGTGGTGGCTTGTAGATGATTTTCCGGTCCAAGTGCATAAGTCGATGTGCTGTGCCAAATCACTTGTAGGATCAAAATATGCTCCTTCGGGATGGATAAGATGATGCATAATGAAGCGACATATCCTAGATGTGAAGCTATAAAGCTCTGAGTCGCTATACCCACTAACGCCTTTTTTCTTCGTGTCCTGCGCACATGACGAAAACAAACATCAAGATTTTGTCAATGAAACATAACAAACTATAGCAACTATGTGTGCGTGTGTGTGTGCAAATTGCGTGATTTAATGTACTTACGTGTTTCGTAGCGTGTTCGCGAGGCAAGTGTAGAAACTTGTTATGCACGCCCATGGACATCCATCCAAGCACGTAGTAGCCACAGTGCACGGAGCCCTTAGGCTGTTTTCGACACTGGGTAACCATAAAAACGACGTTAGCGTTAGGCTCAATCTCCGACATAAGTACCTATAGAGTGATAGAAATGAGAGCTCATTCTATTGTAGTACCGGATAGTTCCACCGCCATCCCATATGCGTTTCCCACTTCGCCGGGTGCTCGCCGTTATAATGATGAATGTAATGCTGGTACCCGCTGTTGCAAAAGTAAACGATGGCGAGTCAGCTTTAGTGTCGATGTAACTATATATATATTGACAAGAGTCCCTTAGATACGAGTTCTTACCGCTCTATGACTTTCATAAACATCATGTAGTCTCTATGGTCATAGTCGAGGGAGTCAAACACCCAAACCCTTCCTTGCTTCGGATATATCAGAAAACATATCCAGTGGTTCCTACACAAAGAATTATCTATGTTACTCTCATAGTTTAGCAATGAACAACGAAATAAACAACGACGTGATTGAGAAAACTTACTTAAAATTGTAAGGGGCCACGATGCAGTGTCTGTCTCGCCATTCGTACATGCATCTACCAATATAGACCGAACATGCTTCCCTCATATTTGTGGTCATTTGGTCGACCATATTACGCCGCTCTTTTGGAGACATGCCAGCATATTGTGGCGCATTTTCATCGATCTTCGGGGTGAGGTGTAATTCAGATATGAGATGCGGGTGGAGGAACCCAACATGCTTTTGGTCATTGTGGCAACAAATCCTACACAAGAATTGCTTTAGTAATGCTTAGTAATCATTTCCATAGAGAATGAAAATATAGAAAGCACTTACAAGCACCAAAGAATTATCATCGTCGCGTCGATCCGATCGAGACGATACATGTGATGGATATCCTCAAAAAGCACCTTCATCTCGAAATCAGTGGAGTTGAAAATCTTCCTAGGAACGCGACATGGGATATTCTCAATGCTTCGGGAACACGCCTCAATGTACCACTCGTGAAATCTATTCATTACCCAATCACAGTCATTGAGCTTATTCCTTGGAAGGAGTGGCATGCCGTGCACGTACTGCGGGAAATCATCTTGTTCATAATCCCAAGACCCTTCCGTCACACCTGGCTTCATCGTACGTTTTGGCGCCTCAACGGCCTGCACCGTAGCCTTCTTCGTCGTCCTATCGGCCAAGGTGCGATAGAAAGCTGCACATGCAGTATCAAGTGGTTTAGCCGGTTGGTCATCGTTATAAAGTCTTGTCTTCTTAGGGATAATTAAGCAAATAGGCTTACCTTGGACAATCCCCTTAGCATCATAAGGCTTCTCTTTTTGTTGCTTCTTTGCCTTTTTCCCCTCAGTCGCCTTATCATTTTTTGATGGTGGTGGAGGTGAAGGATCGCGCGATCTCTTGCTACCCTCGGCCTTCTTGTCCTTTTCCGGTGATCGCGGAGGTGAAGGAGCACGCGTAGCCTTGGTACCCTCGGCCTCCTTGTCATTTTTCGGTGACGAAGGAGGCGTAGGATTGCGAGTGTCCTCTTGTTCATGGGCCAGAGAAGCTATAGGTGAACGAGGTGAAGCTTGAATATCCATCTCCGGCTCTTCCCTTTCCTCTCGAGCCGGAGACTCCGCAGCTGGAGCTGTAGCTGGAGACTCCGCAGCTCGACCTGCACCCGGAGCTGGACAGTCCGCTACAGGAGGCGGAGGCGGAAGCGGAGGCGGAGATGGAGACACGGTGTGTACAACAATGTCCTTCCTGTGCCATGCCACGAAATTGTTGATGGCATCTTCGAGAGTCTCAATCCCCTCTTCCTCATCTGGGTAGTCAACCTCCTCCTTGAGGAATTTATCGTCTATGACCCGGCTGACAAACACCCTGGCACACTCTTTTGGCAATTCCTTTGCGTTGATCTCGCGACCAACATAAGCAGTGCCTTCTGCAACCTTGAACTGCCGGCTCTTCCCTTTCCTCTCCATTGTCAGAAACAGAGAGCATAGTGTAGGCTCCTTGATATCATCCACTGGGTACCTCTGAGTATCGGCAGCCGTGGAGCCAGCGCTGCTTGGAGCCTTGTGTTCGCTTTGGCTACATGTTGCTGTCGGTGTCTCGATACTCAAAGTGAATTCAGGAACTTGTATTGGTGCCGCCAAGTGTGGGTTCTCCTTGATGAACCTGAACATGTTCCTCTGAAATTCCTCGAACGATTGATCCACGAAGGGACGCTCGTCCTCGGGCTCGACAACGCACCGTGCGATGGAAGAGAATCCTCGTGTGCGACCACGGTGTTCCTTGGTCCCGAGGGCAACGCTAAGCTGCTTATCTGCTTCCTTTCCCTTTAGCTTCTTTGCTTTGTGGGACGCAGCAAAGTCCCTGGCTCTCTGCACCACTTCACTAACCTGGGAGTTTTTTGGCACCAACTTCCCGTTAGCAAGTTTCTTCAGCCGTGCAAAGAGCCAGTTTCGAGTACGGACAGACATGTCTCCATACTCAACCACTTCTCCGGATTCGCGGGCTTCCCGTTCCCTTCTCCTCCATATTGGGATATTGCCTCTGTAGCCTCCAGGCCCTAGGTTATGATGCAGCTGGTTCTTTTTATTCAGAGCAGTGAATATTTTGCTGATCGATTTGAACTCTTCAGAGGACCTGGAGTTGACGAAGGCTTTCCAGTCATCGGGTGGGATAAAACCAAATTCCTTCAATGGGTCTCGACCAGTTTTGATGAAGTCCTTGTCCAGGTTATACCTGAACGTGCGAAGGCACTTCGACATGGTCTTTAGAGTAGCAGCTTTTGCGGCTTCAAGAGAGTGGGCAGGGAAGATGTACTTGGCCTCAATGAGACTCCACAAACGATCTTTCTCCGTGTCGGGTACCTTCTTCCAATTTGACCAAGTGATCTTCCCTTTCTCTCTAACTAAACACCCGCAATCAGTGCGCCAGTTTGCCAAGATTCCCTGCGGCTCGATTGGCGACCCTTCTTCGCTGACCCTGTCCACTCTGTGGATGCCAGAACTTAGCTTGTTCCGCTTCCTTTTTCCTTTTTTTTTCTCCTTCTGCATAGAGCTCGTTTCAGGAGCGGGTACTTGGTCTGCCGGCACTATGGCAGATGCGTCTTCCACGAACAACCGTTTTCGTTTACTTCGCCGTGGTCGTGGCTGTGAAGGAATCTACGAAATAGCACACCATGTGTCAGTTTAATGAAACATTTAACTCCTGATGTAATAGGTGTCGATGACCTGATACCTCATCATTCGGATTGTAATCGGGGTCTGGGGGTCCCTCAGCGCGCTGCCTTTTACCGCACGGCGGAAAAAGAGGGGATTCAGCCTCATAGGGATCAGCCTCTTCCTCATCGTTATCGCTGGGAAGTACCTCAGCAGTTGGGCTCCTGTCTGCTTGATTCCCTTCGTCCAATTTTTTAGACTCTTAAATGATTACTGTGTAATAACCGAAATCTTGTTAGGTTTATTCATCTACTAAATATTATTGTTAAAAAAAAAACATGCGTCGACATCAGAATGAGGATAGCATTATCATTATGCAAAGGTAGACTTCTCAGAGCCGCGCGGCATGTCAAGCCAAATGATTTTCACTTCGCATCGACACGACACATCGACTCTGGGAAGTCTACCTATGGCTATACTACCTCATCATTTGCCGAGAAAGAAAGTTGTCAAATAAACAAATTAAATTGCTCTCAGTGCGGGTTGCCGAATTAACGGCCATCCAACGCTCTAAGGTCCTTGACTCGAGTGGCAACATGTATCCAATATCTTAAGATATGGTCCAGGTTGGCACACTGTCTCGCTTAGTCCGCACTCATCATCGAGCATTGGCCGGCATACAACTTCAACTCTGACAGCATCGCAGTAGTACAGAAGTCTCAGCATAAATAGGTAGATAGATCATCATAGCAGTAGCACATCTATCAGTGAGAGAGAAACAAGTGGGGAAAGGAGAAGAATAATAGTGCAGTGGTGGGCAATGACAACGAGCCATGTAAATCAGTCAAAATGATGCACTAGTACAAAGAGAGGCTTTAGTGGCGGGCAGGTAACATCCAGTGTGCTACTGCTGCTCAGAGTCAATAGGTAGTGATCTGGGTCATCATCGACTATTGTACTACTGCTCAGAACAAATCAAATAAGCTTCATCGACCATTACTACTATTTTTTATTATAGAGAAAATGCTTCATCGGCCATGTTTATTTAGGCACGAAAAAAGTGAAATCAATCTGCCGCCAACGAAAGTAAAATAATTGGCTCATATATATGTACACAGCCAAAGATAACAGCCACATCAGGGCAAACAATATATTTGACCGCAGCCAAAGTTCCAACAGCATCATCAAGTAATAAAGATCAGGGCCAAAGTGAGATTCATATATACTAGCTGCAGACATAACTAACAAAATTACTAACATATTTTATTAGCACATTAGTAATTTATATCAGGCCAAATAAAAATATTTGAGAGCAGGCAAAGTTCCAACAGCAGCATCAAGTAATATTTCACAGCAGCCAAAGTTGCGTACTAGCTAGCTACCAGATTCACTTCAAAGTTGCATACTAGCTAGCACTATAGCAACATCAGCCAAAATATGGACACTATATGATCAGTAGTAAAAAGCTATATTTTTAAGATTGAGCTAGCAACTATCCATGTCATTTCAAAGCTAGGACACTAAGACATGTCATTTGAACCAAAATATGCCTGCACAAAATCCAGCAGCTAGCACACTAACACATGGTCCTTAAATCATCCATTTTCATTGTACTTCAACAAAATTCTCCCTGCACAAAAATCCAGCAGCTAGCACACTAACAGATGGTCCTTAAATCATCCATTTTCATGTTACTTCAACAAAATTCTGCCTGCACAAAATCTTCTAACATATATCAGGGAAAAACAAAAAAAATAACTGGCAGTAGCCAAAGTGCTCGAGCTCAACTGATAGTGCATGATTTGAAGACTATGAGCAGCAAGTAATCAGCCAACAAGCACGGCCCTTGCCTCAGCCAGAACAGATATGTTGCACAGCAAAAATGAGAGCTACATCCTCTCTAACACACTATGAGCAGCAACTAATCAGGCAACAAGCACTGCCATTGCCTCGGCCAGAACAGAGCAGCAAGTAATCCAACAAGCACTACCACAGCAAAAATGAGAGCTACATGTATTCAAATAAACAAATTAAATTGCTCTCAGTGCGGGTTGCCGAATTAACGGCCATCCAACGCTCTAAGGTCCTTGACTCGAGTGGCAACATGTATCCAATATCTTAAGATATGGTCCAGGTTGCCACACCCGTCTCGCTTAGTCCGCACTCATCATCGAGCATTGGCCTCAGCATACAACTTCAACTCTGACATCATCGCAGTAGTACAGAAGTCTCAGCATAAATAGGTAGATCATCATAGCAGTAGCACATCTATCAGTGAGAGAGAAACAAGAGGGGGAAAGGAGAAGAATAATAGTGCAGTGGCGGGCAATGACAACGAGCCATGTAAATCAGTCAAATTGAATCACTGGTACAATGAGAGGCTTTAGTGGCGGGCGGGTAACATCCAGTGTGCTACTGCTCAGAGTCAATAGGTAGTGATCACAATCATGGAAATAAGCATCATCGGGCATTGTACTACTGCTCAGAATAAAAATCTTAGAAATTGCATCATTGGCCATGTTCATAAGAAACAACAGACTATCAAGGCAAAATTGGAAAGAAGCTCATGGCCAAAAGTGAGATTCATCATGTCTGCAGAATTAAAAAGCAGCAACAAGCTGAGGACATGGCATACAAGCTCAGCACATGGCATACATGGCAGAAATAGAGCAGCCATATGAAAAAGAAAAAAAAACTAGCAGGAAGTGTGTAATTTCAGAGCAATACACATGACTAAAGCAAATATGACAGGCACATGATAACAGCTAAAGGCATAATGACAGCAGTATAACAACAGCAGCACAACAGCAGGTTGTCACAACAGTGGCAAAAGAAAAATATTCAGTGGCAAAAGAAAAATATTTAGTAGTATAATATAAGCAAGTATATGGCATGTATGATTATATGGCATATATGAGCACATACATAACAGTAGTATAATAGCCGAAGATAACAGCCAAATGATAACCACCAACCAAATGAACATATGCCAGAAATTTCAGAAACATATATATGGCATATAGACAAAAATATGGCACATATCAACAGAAGTAGCATGTAAATTATGTATAGTATACCAGAAGATTAAAAATAACAGCAACTAGTTATGGAGTGAATGGGCAGAAATGACAGCAGGTAGCATATTAAAAAAGAGAAATTATGGTTGCCATGTCGAGTGAAATAACAGGAACTAGCAGTTGTAATATGCAAGGACCAGCAACATTTCAGCACTAGAAGAGACCCAAAAATCAGCATCATATATATAGCATATGTTCTAAATATTGCATCCAATCAATATAACAGAACAAAACAATCCGGCAGCACTATACAAATATTCAGAGCTTATCTGGATGAGTTCAAGCAGGACATTGCTACGAGAAGTAATTTCAGCACAAGGACCAGCAGCACTTCAGCACAAGAAAAAAAGCCAAATTTCAGCATCCCTGAACTTAGACACCGACACAAAGTCCTTATGAGTATATCGCATATGTTCTAATTTAGGAGTTTCAGCAGGACATTACTAGCAGCAGTAGAAGCATATAGGGCAGCAACAATTTATCACCAGGACATCACTAACACAGGGTCCTTATTGACCCCACGGCACGATCACATATTATTGACCACCAACAGCAGGATCAGAAACAGGTGCATCAGTAACCAGAATCACAAACCAACAGCAGGATCATATATTCTTGACCACCAACAGACGCATCACTAACCAGTAACAGGAGCAGAGGGGAAGAGGGGCAGAGGGAAGAGGGGCAGAGGGAAGAGGGGCAGAGCAGAAGAGGTGAAGAGGAGAGGGGGCGCACCTGGACGGCGAGGTCGGCGAGGACGGGCAGGTTGAGCACGGCGACGGGGCCGAGATATAGGAGGGGAATCGAGCTCGCGGGCGACGGGGACGGCGCGGTCGAGGACGGCGAGGCGTTGGCGGCGACGTGGAGAGCGCCGCGGCTAGGTTGAGGACGGGGAGGACGGCGAGGTCCACGAGGTCGGGGATGGAGAGGTGGAGGTCGACGACGGCGGCACTAGCTCCGGGACGGCGGCACGAGCTCGGGGACGGCGAGGTCCACGACGGCGGCGGGGACGACGAGCTCCTGGAACGCGAGGTCAACGACGGCGGCACGAGCTCCGGGACGGCGAGGTCGAGGAATGCGGCGGGGACTTCGAGCTCCGGGAAGGCGAGGTCGACGACGGCGGCACGAGCTCTGGGACGGCGGCGGGGGCGACGCTCGAGGGCGACGGGGACGACGAGATCCAGCGTTGGGGACGGCGGATCGGGGGCGACGAGATCCAGCGGCGTGGGGAGGTGGGTTCCGGCGACGAGCGTTGCGGCGAGGAGGGAGGCGGCGGAGGGCGCGTAAATTTGGCAGCCTGACGGCGTCGGGGGCGAAATCCCTAAGTTAGGGTTTCGTGGCGCGCCGTCTGCCTTGTTTCATAGGGGCAGACAGCAGTGGCGGGCGAGCCGACGCCACCGACCGCCACCGAACGGGTGACGTCATCACGTGCGCCACTGAGAAAGGTCAGAGTGGCGGACGGAATGACGTCACCCGTCAGCCTTAGGAGACACAGATTCGGTACTTAAACATAAAATCCTGTTTGCTTCACGAACGTCGCTGTGTCCCAGTGGTAAGCCGTCTGCCCCATATGTTGGAGGTGCTGGGTTCGAACCCGCCCGGCACCATTTTTTAAAAAATTGTTTTTTTCTTTTCACTTCTTGTATTAAAATAATATATGTAAATACATTTAAGTTTAATATAGTATGTAATATATTTTAGAAAAATTAGAAATATAGTAATTAATATACGATTGTAACTATGTTTTTACTTCATATATATAATATTTTGTGATAATTCTGTATAACTATTGTTTTTATTTTCTTTTCACTTCTTATATTACAATAGTATTTTTAAAAAGAACTTTAATATAGTACTTAATATATTTTACAATAATTAGAAAATATAGTACTTAATATATTACAACCACACGATATTTTACAATAATTGAAAATATAGTAATATTACAACCACACGATATTTTACAATAATTAGAAATATAGTACTTAATATATCACAACCACACGATATTTTACAACAATTAGAAATCTATATATTCTTTATAAGTACAACCACTACAAGTCATTTAATCCACTTTCCCTTGCTATTTTCCTATTCTATGGAGCATGTGCAATGAGGCTCATAGTAGGTATTTTTTGTGTCATTTTATAATGTTAATTCTTCACTTATTTGTTCAATTTATGTTTTCCTTCTCTGAATTTTGTAAAATTATTTCAGATGAACCTTGGTGATGTTAAGTTCTTGCACCATAGGATAGATCTACGCATGAGGGTTCCAACAAAATTTAGTTTGCGAATTTACGATTTATATTTTATTTTCTATTGATTTTACAAGATATGCTAAATTGAGGGGGGAAAAAAAGAAAAGATTGGGCGGCACTGTAGCTTTGCCAGGCGCGGCGGCGGCGGCGGCGCGGCCGCGTTCCGGCCAAACCACGGTGACCCAGAGGAAAAGGAGGGGAGCACCACGACGAGGACGTCGAGGCGGCTCGTTCCCCCTAGGATGTGCACGTGCGCGCGGAGCGGAGCTAGGTCGGCGGCGATGGCGGCGGCGGCGAGAGGCGGCGCACGGCATTCCGGCGAGAGGAGAGGTCGAAAGGGAAAAAGAAGAGGAGCACGAGCATCACCACGTCGGCGCGGACTCGGAGGACGATGATGTCGTCGACGGGGAGGCCGAGAGGTGGGAGCTCGTCGGCGAGATGGCGGCTCCGGCGGACGGCGGCGGAAAGGAAGCTCGTCCCGGCGAGTATGGGTGTGGAAACACGAAGAGAGGGGGTTAGGGATGTGCGCACTCGAGTTTCCCATCACCCTGCGCGGTTAATCGACGAATGGCTCACCGGACTTGGCGTATTCGACGGCGAAGTCGACGTTGGTCACCCGGCGGCCATTGGAGAAGAAGGGCGTCGATCTCGCGTTGGAGTGGAGGAAGCTGGAGTTTGTGCTGGCGAGGAGCTAGGTGGGTAACTTGGGCGCAGATTCGTAGTGGGGGTCGGGCTCAGGGGAGTGGTGGAACGATGGTGAGCAGGAGCTCAAGTCGCGGCGGCCATGGCGGCTTGAGTTCTTGGCTCGGTGAGAAAGAAACAGAGGAAAGGAGTGTTGGACCGGCTGGGGAGCAAGAAGATGAGATCGAGGTGGCGTGCTGGAGTTTTGGCACTTGATTGCCCACGCGCGCGGCGTCCTGTGGCAGCTCGACGGCGGCAGCAGGCGGCGCCACAGAGCCCAGCGAGAGAGAGCAGAGAGAACGAGAGATAGAGAGTGACGCGCGTCCATTTTTTTGATTTTTCAAAGTACTCAAATGTGCTGAATTTCACTCCTTCCAAACACTAGCTTCCAAAGCTCAAATGGAAAACTCCCAAAAGAGAAGTTGGAGGTCAACTCTGGAGGAGCAAGTTTCCTTATTGGATCTTTTTGAATTTCGTAACCAAATTTTAATTAAAATTCTGTCAATGCAAACTCGTTTAAATGCTCCTTGAATTATTTAAAATACTTCCCTTATCCATAAAATTCTGGGAAAAACTCCAAAATTATATTTTGGGACATGTAATCCAAGGGACATGTCAGTGGGTCCCACTGTTGTGCAAAATTTTGATGATTTAGTTCAAGCTCATTTTTTATCACATTTGAAAAACTGGATTCTTTTGGAAATCCTTAAACATGATCACTTGAACCCTCACTTGTTTGGCACTAACAGCGTGTTTAGAACATGATTAGGGCGGGGATGTTACAAAGTCCACATAAGCAAATCCAAAGAAATAAAAGGGTACATAAGTTCAAATACATCACAAGTTCAGAACATTCACAACTGAAGTTGACATCTCAAGTTCACAATATTTTACATAAGTTCACAACAGAAGTTCACAACAACAGTTCACAACCAAGCTCGCGGCGTCTCCGGTGTACTTTTCTTGAGTACTTGCCCCTTCGAGCGTCTCCTCATCTTTGGATTTAGCTGTAAAGGAGATGTGTTAGCAAAGAGACGGCTGGAATATTGTTTTAATTAATTCGATAGTTGTATACATAAGGATTGAAGTTCAACTAAATGTACCCTTCGGTGTTGAGACGTGATGTCACATCATCTCATAGGAACTTTCATGGCTGAAGGGACTTTTGAGAGTTGATATTATCTCGGTGGAACCTTCGTTTGATGTTGTCTCCTGTACTACGGTGCCACCTTTGTTTGATGGTGTCTCCGATACTACGGTCGAACCATCGCTTGATGAATCGGGTGCTTCAATAAAGTAACCTGATGCATGAGGGATCCGCATGAGGTAGTGCAGTTTTTGGACTGTCTAGGTGCTTAAGTTTGTAGTTAGGGGGCGATGTATAGACTGGTTGTAGCATACCTGCTTGCTGACGACCTGCTCCATGTGCACCTTCTGTTCCGGAAGTCCCCGCACCCGCGTCACCATTTTGTTGCCGAAAGAGTGTGTAGCGGAGTCGTGGGCGGGTTTCTGCAGTAAGAGTGACAATTGTTAGAGGAAACAATGTAACATTATCGGAGCAAGGTTCTGTTGTAACTGCAGTTACCGTTGGCCTGAACTGTCTCTGGATCACCCGGTGGATTTGGTTGTACCTTAATCCAAATTGGCCATATGCTCAGTAAGGAACCACATCTTCTGCGGATGCCAATATGGGCCATCCTAGGTATAGTTGATGGGCGTGCATGTGTTAACATGCCGAATGCGAGATCATGCGGCCTCAAAAGGATTTCGATAACTTCACATATGTTCGTGAAGATTCTAGATACTAGAAAGGGCTGGTTCCAAAAGACTGGTGGCAGTCCAGTTACGATAATCTTCAGTGGTTGGTAACTGTCGGTAATTTGTGGGGGTGTAGCTTGTATCTCGAAGTTGGGAACTGTGTTATCAATGGCTACTACACTCTCACCATACAGGGGCGTCAGTGGTAACATCGCAATGTGATGTCCCTCAATTTGAAGGGATGCTCTACTCAAGATCTGATTGGTTTTATCGAATGCGCCGGAGAACAGCACATAATCAGAAAGGTACCGGGAGATCTGCTGTACCGGAAGCACCACACCCGTCTGGGTCTGTAAGGCCTCCTTTATCGTCATGCGATCGATCTCACTGAAGGCAAAGGGAGATTGGCTCTTCATAAGTACTACGAGGCCTAAAAGATTTGCATCATTGCACCTGACCTCAGCCTCATCAAAGATCATCATGTTTGGGAAGTGGAAAGACGCCATCAGTTGGTGCTCCGGTTCAGCTCCGAAGGCCTCTTCTCCTACAAAATAAGATTGATGTGTAACTAGAATAAAATCTTCATGATTGATGTAACTTCATTATCTTACTCAATTGGATAACTAACTACATATGAAACTAAAATTGCTAACTGAAATTGCTAAGTAAAATTAGCTAACTAACTAATTTGTAAGAAAACAATCACAGGGATGGAATGAAATACAAATCAACTAATGCTTCAGTCGTAATAACTAAGTGTAGAAATTCCAGATTATATTGTGTAACTGAAACTATATCAGACATGGAGCTCATAACCTCTTCTACACAATCATGGAAATAAGCATCAAAGGGCATTGTACTACTGCTCAGAATAAAAATCTTAGAAATTGCATCATTGGCCATGTTCATAAGAAAGAACAGACTATCAAGGCAAACTTGAGAAAGAAGCTCATGGCCAAAAGTGAGATTCATCATGTCTGCAGAATTAAAAAGCAGCAACCAGCTGAGGACATGGCATACAAGCTCAGCACATGGCATACATGGCAGAAATAGAGCAGCCATATGAAAAAGAAAAAAACTAGCAGGAAGTGTGTAATTTCAGAGCAATACACATGACTAAAGCAAATACGACAGGCACATGATAACAGCTAAAGGCATAATGACAGCAGTATAACAGCAGCAGCACAACAGCAGGTTGTCACAACAGTGGCAAAAGAAAAATATTCAGTGGCAAAAGAAAAATATTTAGTAGTATAATATAAGCAAGTATATGGCATGTATGATTATATGGCATATATGAGCACATACATAACAGTAGTATAATAGCCGAAGATAACAGCCAAATGATAACCACCAACCAAATGAACATATGCCAGAAATTTCAGAAACATATATATGGCATATAGACAAAAATATGGCACATATCAACAGAAGTAGCATGTAAATTATATATAGTATACCAGAAGATTAAAAATAACAGCAACTAGTTATGGAGTGAATGGGCAGAAATGACAGCAGGTAGCATATTACAAAAGAGAAATTAGTGGTTGCCATGTCGAGTGAAATAACAGGAACTAGCAGTTGTAATATGCAAGGACCAGCAACATTTCAGCACTAGAAGAGACCCAAAAATCAGCATCATATATATAGCATATGTTCTAAATATTGCATCCAATCAATATAACAGAACAAAACAATCCGGCAGCACTATACAAATATTCAGAGCTTATCTGATGAGTTCAAGCAGGACATTGCTACGAGAAGTAATTTCAGCACAAGGACCAGCAGCACTTCTAGTGCTGAAATTTATCACCAGGACATCACTAACACAGGGTCCTTATTGACCAGCAACAATTTATCACCAGGACATCACTAACACAGGGTCCTTATTGACCCCACGGCACGATCACATATTATTGACCACCAACAGCAGGATCAGAAACAGGTGCATCAGTAACCAGAATCACAAACCAACAGCAGGATCACATATTCTTGACCACCAACAGGCGCATCACTAGCCAGTAACAGGAGCAGAGGGGAAGAGGGGCAGAGGGAAGAGGGGCAGAGGGAAGAGGGGCAGAGCAGAAGAGGGGAAGAGGAGAGGGGGCGCACCTGGACGGCGAGGTCGGCGAGGACGGGCAGGTTGAGCACGGCGACGGGGCCGAGATATAGGAGGGGAATCGAGCTCGCGGGCGACGGGGACGGCGCGGTCGAGGACGGCGAGGTCGTTGGCGGCGACGTGGAGAGCGCCGCGGCTAGGTTGAGGACGGGGAGGACGGCGAGGTCCACGAGGTCGGGGATGGAGAGGTGGAGGTCGACGACGGCGGCACTAGCTCCGGGACGGCGGCACGAGCTCGGGGACGGCGAGGTCCACGACGGCGGCGGGGACGACGAGCTCCTGGAAGGCGAGGTCAACGACGGCGGCACGAGCTCCGGGACGGCGAGGTCGAGGAATGCGGCGGGGACTTCGAGCTCCGGGAAGGCGAGGTCGACGACGGCGGCACGAGCTCTGGGACGGCGGCGGGGGCGACGCTCGAGGGCGACGGGGACGACGAGATCCAGCGGCGGGGACGGTGGTTCGGGGGCGACGAGATCCAGCGGCGTGGGGAGGTGGTTCCGGCGACGAGAGTTGTGGCGAGGGAGGCGGCGGAGGGCGCGAAATTTTGGCAGCCTGACGGCGTCGGGGGCGAAATCCTAAGTTAGGGTTGTGGCGGCGCCGGCGCCTCATTTATATAGGGGCTGACAGCAGTGGCGGGCGCGCCGACGCCATCGCCCGCCACCGAACTGGTGACGTCATCCCGTGCGCCACTGAGAAATATTACGGTGGCGGACGGGGTGACGTCACCCGTCCGCCTTAAGAGACAGTTTACAATACTTAAACGAAAAATCTTGTTTCCTTCATGAACGTCGCTGTGTCCCAGTGGTAAGCCGTTTGCCTCATATGTTGGACGTGCTGGGTTCGAAACCCGGCCGCCACCATTTTTAAAAAATTGTTGTTTTTTCTTTTCACTTCTTGTATTAAAATAGTATATGTAAATACACTTTAAGTTTAATATAGTACGTAATATATTTTTGAATAATTGGAAATATAGTAATTAATATACGATTGTAACTATGTTTTTACTTCATATATATAATATTTTGTGATAATTCTGTACAACTATTGTTTCCATTTTCTTTTCACTTCTTATATTACAATAGTATTTTCAAAAAGAACTTTAATGTAGTACTTAATATTTTACAATAATCAGAAAATATAGTATTTAATATATTATAGCCGAAATATAGTAACTAATATACGATTGTAACTATGATTTTATTTCATATATATAATATTTTGTGATAAATCTGTATAACTATTGTTTTCATTTTCTTTTCACTTCTTATATTACAATAGCATTTTCAAAAAGAACTTTAATATAGTACTTAATATATTTTACAATAATTAGAAAATATATTACTTAATATATTACAACCACACGATCTTTTACAATAATTGAAAATATAGTATATATCACAACCACACGATATTTTATAATAATTAGAAATATTGTACTTAATATATTACAACCACACGATATTTTACAATAATTGAAAATATTGTACTTAATATATTACAACCACATGATATTTCACAATAATTAGAAATATAGTACTTAATATATTACAACCACACGATATTTTACAATAATAGAAAATATAGTATATATCACAACTACACGATATTTTAGAATAATTAGAAATATTGTACTTAATATATTACAACCACACGATATTTTACAATAATTGAAAATATCGTACTTAATATATTACAACCACATGATATTTCACAATAATTACAAATATAGTACTTAATATATTACAACCACACGATATTTGACAATAATTAGAAATATAGTACTTAATATATTACAACCGCACGATATTAGTATTTAGCCTTTGACTACTTTCCCTTCGCAATCGGTGCGCAGGTAGGGCACCACGGATGAATAGGTGAGATCAAGTTCAAGTTGACTTATCCGGTTTGTATCAGCAAAGAAGGGCACTTCATCAAACTGGTTGTATTCTTCTTCATCCGTGGCACCGTCAATTCCGATGATTCTTTGTTTTCCATAGACAACAACCTGCTTCTTCCAGTCAGTTTCTGGGTCAGGAGCATCCAAGGATCATCCTTGTGACCAACAATGTTTAGGTCAACAAGAGTCATGCCGAATTCATCCACATGGACCCCTTGGTCCTTGACCCATACGCACTTGAATATAGGGATTTGTAAGGACATTCCATAGTTGAGTTCCCAAATCTCTTCAATGTATCCGAAATATATGTTCTTGTTTCCCTCACTGTCCTCTGCGCTTGTTGTTACACCACTGTTTTGGCACTGACTCTTATTGTCCTTTGCTTTAGTGTAAAATGTGAACCCATTAATGTCAAACGCTTGCCATGAAGTGACAAGACTTAGTGGACCATCTGCCAATAGATGCATCGTCTTTTCATCTGTTGTCTCTCCAACTGGTAGGTTTTTGTTCTTCAACCATATAGTGAAACACCTCTTGTGCTCTTGCATGATCCAATCTTCATCGCGTGTGGGATTTTCTTTAGAAAGTTGTTGCAAGTGTTGCTCGACGTATTTTGCGGCAATCTTTAACTGATGCAGGATGCTGTAATGTGCTTGACTCACCCTTTCGTAACTCTCATCGGTGAAGGTTTGTCTTCCTTTAGTTCCTTTACCAGCGAGCCTTCCCTCGTGCCGCGACCGCGGAACACCTATTTGTTTCCCATCTGTCATGTAATCGTTGTAGCACTCCAAAACCTCTTCTGTTGTGTAGCCCTCTATCATGGATCCCTCAGGATTTTTGGGACTGCGCACATAGTTTTTCATAACGTACATATACCGCTCATACGGGTACATATAGTGAAGGTAAGAAGGCCCAAGAACAAGTATCTGATCTGCTATGTGGATCATGTAGTGCTCCATCGTATCAAAAAATGTGGGGGGAAAGCACATCTCGAGTTGGCACATAGTCTCCCGCATCAGTTTACGTATCTTTTGCAATTCTCCAACGTCGATAACCTTCTTGGAGACGGCATTAAAAAAGTGGCACATCCGTGTGATTGCAATCCTGACATATGGGTGTTTGATAGCCCTTGCAGCGATCGCGAGGAACAAAGAAAGCATCATATGGCAATCATGCGTGTTGTAGCCACTTATCTTTAACTCGGCATTGAGACTAGATTCTTTACGTTGGTTGAGAAACCTGTGGGAACTTTGATCCTGCGTAGGCACTTGCATATTGCTTTTTTCTCCTCTGGTGTTAGGTTAAAACTGGCTGGTGGAAGGTAATACTTTCCATTCTCCAACTGCTCAGGGTGAAGCTCTTTCTTTATTCCTTGTTTTTGTAGGTCTTTTCGAGCGCGGAGCCCGTCCTTTGTCTTGCCTGGTGTGTCCATAAGGAGACATGAGGTGCTATCAAAGACACCTTTCGTAACGTGCATAAGGTCGATTGCATGACCTATTTCCAACTGTTTCCAGTACGCTAAGTACCTATAGAATATTGATTTCTTCTTAAATATTGCATCCTTTGGAAGCAGATCGGACTTGTTCCGCTTTCTCCCCTTGACTGGCTTGCCAAAAACAACCTTGTAATCTTTCACCAGATTATAAACAAATTTGCCATCGCGAAGCACTGGTGCGGAATCTTTCTCCTCTGTACCATCAAATTCTTTCGTCATTCGACGGTATCTGTGATTTTTTGGTAAGAATCGTCGGTGTCGCATGTACACCAGCTTGCAGAAATTTGGAAGGTGCACGCATGATGTTTGGTCAACGCAAACAACGCATGCCGACTTCCCTTTTACCTGGCCGGTTAGGGTCAGGCGAGCGGGATTGTCATTGATGGTCACGAAAATAATAGCATAGAGAGTGAAGTGCTCCTGTCGGTAGGCATCCCACATACGAACCCCCTCTTCCCACAGCTTCTGCATGTCTTCCATCAAAGGTTCCAAAAACACATCTATATCAATGCCAGGTTGTTGTGGACCGGATATAAGGGTACTCAGCATGAGGTACTTTCTTTTGTGGCACAGCCATGAAGGAAGATTGAAGACGCAAAGAATCACCAGCCACGTACTATGTGGGTTCCTCATGCCACCGAAAGGATTCATTCCATCTGTACTCAGGCCAAATCTCACATTCCTCGGATCGTATGAGAACTGAGGGTTGTCGACGTCAAACTTTTTCCACTGTCGGGCATCCGCGGGGTGACGAAGCTTTCCATCCTTCTTGCGCCCATCTTCAGCGGCATGCCAAGTCATGAGTTTGGCGTCTCTGGAGTTTGCGAACAGGCGCTTCAAGCGATCGACTACCGGTAGGTACCACATCACCAACGCCGGAATTTTTCTGCACTCAACCTCATCTTCTTCCCCTTCGTTCTGATGACTGGTCCTGCCGTCTCTGTTCCTCTTTCGTCCCTTCTTCTTGATGTTCACGGTACAAGAGTCATCAACATTGTCATCGTATCTTTTGTACCGACTGGCGTTACAAACTGGACACTTCACCTTGTCCGCGTGTTCTTTACGGTACAGGATGCAGTGATTCGGACAAGCGTGTATTCTTTGTACGCCTAATGTCAACGGAGACAACAGCTTCTTTGAGTGGTACGTGCTTGTCGGCAAAGCGTTCGGTTTCGGCAATGTGTCGGCTAAAACCAGCAGCAATTCATTAAAGCTACTGTCTGACCACCCGTTGCTGGCCTTTAGTGTGAGGAGTCGAAGCACCATCTTTAATACCGTGCAGTCACTCTCACATCCCTTGTCTTTGGAATACAGAGGCTCTCTCGATGCCTTATCCAACATCTCTACGTTATCCAAGCCTTTCTTTCGGTTGTGGAGTAAATCCTCATGCTCCATGTGACGGAGCATTTCCTCTACATCGAGGCCTTCACATCCTCCACTCTCGTGTACCGAGCCATCATCTTGGGCGTTACACTGATCTGCACTATGACGCTCATTGTTGTCTTGTGTCCTCTCTGCGTGACTATTGCCTTCTGCACTTCCCTGCATGTTGTTGCCTTCTCGAGTGTCTGGTGTTTCACCATGTTTGATCCAGATTGAGTAGTGATCCATGAAACCCTTCTCCAACAAGTGCTCACGAATAGTTTCATGTTCCTCAAACAATACATTATTCTTGCATCTCTTACAAGGACAATATATAGCCCTTGTATTTTGACGTGCAGCGTGAACCTTGGCGGTTTGGAGAAATTTGGTAACTTCCTCGAAATATATTATTGGATCTCCGCCACCCCCATTGTACATCCAAGACCTATCCATCATCTACAATATTTGAAAAAAATAATTAAACAAACGAATACGAATTATCTCTACTACTATAAAGCACGAAGTTGAACCGGGTTTACACAACGGAACGGAATTCCTACCGTTATGCAATCCCAACCGTTGATTTGGCCTATCTGAGGGTCACGAACGTCTGGATTCGCGCTACAGTTCCCGCTACAGTACAACACGTGATAGATACAGGATTCCGTTCGCTGCAGAGCCCGACAGTGCCGCTACAAGACCCCGATTGCTGTAGCACCATCCAGAATGTTTCGAGCAATCACTCCGCCTGGTGTCTCAAGCAATATCATTTGCTTATGCATTTGTTACATGTACAGGGAACAGAAATTCTAGAGGAGGTAAGAAAACAGAGAGTGTAAGCATCTTACCTTCAATGTTTTCATATATTCCAGTAGCACGGTTGAGTCCTGTACATATAAACATGAACTGATAAGTAATAACCAAAGGAGGCGACTTATTTTATTGTGCATTATTCTACACAGCACTCATTATTTACTGCTGGTGCCCGTCAAATACAGCTGTTTGTTTGCACAAATGTTCCAGGTTTAGTGACAAATGTTAGCGCATCAGCGTGAAGCAAGAAGTCATGATTACTTAAGCTTCTGTAATTCATGTTGTATTAAGTTTTTATGCACTTACAAAATATTTTTTTTATGCAAACTCTGAAATAAGGATTGCAAAAACAAAAATGAGCAATTACATACTTTAAAATGTAAAATTTAAAAATATAAAACATCAACACAGAAGTTACTTGCAACCCTTCAAAAGAACATATATACTTAATATCAAACAAAGTAGGGATAAATGGATTTCTGTACTATACTAATCAAAAGTGCACATCAAACAGCTACTCAATGTAATGATATTGAGCTCCGCATTTCAGAAAGAATCATGACTTACTGAATAATGTAAATGCCTAAAAAAAGAAATTGGCTAACTTAAAAGCTTTTGCATCTGAACTTGCAGGCAAGATAAAAATTCTGAAATAAATTCCAAAAATATAGAGAAGATACAGGCGACAGAAAACAAATACGTTCTATGGTTTAACAAATACAAATTTATGAAACATTTGCCCATACAAATACACAATGTCGAACGCCGATACTATTGTCTACCTTCATATTCGCGTGCAAAGCACGTGTAGCTTACTAGTAAATTAAGAATAACAATGCTATACAAATTTAACACAATATTTTTATTCAATCCATACACAAGACTATATTAATCTCCCCATCCCCTCTCTCTTACACATATGGTGCATAAATCAAAATCATTGATCTCTTAAATTACAATATAAACTCACAAGACAAACAACATAAGACTTAGAAGGTGAACATATTAGTAAGATCCACTAAATTCCCCCTAAAAAAACAATAGAATCATCTCTATTGAAGCAAAAATGTTTGCAATCCTAAATAAATTTTATCCTCAAAATTAACCATGAAAAAGACATCAAAACACAAAATGGCTCCAATGGATATCAAAGATTTACCTCCTAGATCAAATCCTCCAAAAAAAACGAGATCAAAACCTTTCCCCCATGTTTTCTACTTTTTCCCCACCGCCGTACGGACATCAATGTCGAGTCCGGTACTGGTCGCGCGGGGAGAGAAGACGCGCAGTTATATAGTTGCGCGCTATCAGTGGCGGGCTCCGTGACGTCACCCCACCCGCCACAGATTACGCATATCAGAGGCGGACGGCGTGACGTCAGCACTACCAGTGGCGGTGTAGGTGACGACACTTACGTCCGCCACTGACGGAGAGGTATCAGTGGCGGTCGGTGTCGTCACGCCGTACGCCACTTACGCCCTCAATATCAGTGGCGGTCGGGCTGACGTCATCGTCCGCCTCTGATTTCGAGCTTAGCGGTGGCGGACGCTTGTGATGTCAATTCACCCGCCACCGTTGACCTCTTCTCGGTGGCGGTCGTGTCTGATGTCATTGCCACCGCCACTGATACGTCATTCTGGACCTGTAGCCTTAGTGACGCCAGCCCGTCCGCCACTGATGGATGATACAGTAACGAATGTCGGGCTAGCAGTGACGGATCGATGAGTGTGCGCCACTGATGTAAAATTTCAAGTGTCATATTAGGCTCTTTTTGTACTAGTGTAGGTTATGTATATAGAAGACTATCTAGTCGTTCGACGGTCAGAAACAACTGGAGGGGTACAAAAATATGTATAGTAGGAAGGGTGAACCATCAACACCCTGGTGCAAATAAATACTAAAAGCCAATCGCATTGGCATAGAAATAATACTATGGCAGTCCAAGAAGGGAAGCCTACACACACACACTACACAAAAGTTCACTTAATTAGTAGTATAAGCCAACCAGCTCCTGACTTCCGTGCCAAAGGAGAACCAGTTAACACTGCTTATGTTGCCTTGCCCATCATGCTCATAGATCATGCTCTTGAACTTGCCATGCACACGGTCATGTCTGCACAAGCATCTTAGTAACGTCTACCATGTCTGCAGCGTTCGCGTAGGAATTTGAACAGCCCAAAGATCGCAACTCCGGTGGCTGCGCCTACCAGCCTGCCTATGTCATCCATGTGTGCTGCTGCACCGTGGTTCCCATAACCTCCTGCAAAAATAACCACAGTATATGTAGTATTAGTAGTTGATTTAATTATTAGCTAGGATCGATAAAATCAATCACCATTATATTAATTGAAGACAATCAGCACTTTATCACAGTACCTTGGTGTGGACCTTGCACATGATGGTAGCCACCTTGATGTGGGTATGGCTGCTGAGGGTATTGGTATGGGTATGGTGTCGCATAAGCCCCTGCCGGTGCCGGTAATAACAACACGCCCTGTTGTGGAGCTTGGCCCTCGTCGAAATGGTTGTTGTGCTCCTCAATCTCTTCCGGCTGATCCGGAGGCTGGATCTGTACATGGCTGTTGATGTTGGTGTTGATGCTATGCCCAGTAGTCACTCCCTGATGATGCGAATGCTTTCCCGGCTTAGAATGCTTTCCCGGTTTGGAAGGCTTTCCGTGACCAGGACTATTGTACTTGTTCTTGCGACCCCCAATCGTCCCAAATGTGAAGTTGTATGAATCCTTCTGGTGTGTCTCATGTCCCATTAATTGTCTACCCTGGCTAGTTAGCTAGGATCTCTGGCCAATGAAGCAAGAAGCAAAATCGAGTCAAAATCATGTAAGTGCATGCTACAAGACAATGATCCTTTTGCATTCATGCATGCAATAACTCACAGTCCCCGCACCTACATGATCTTATCTTATGCTAAAAAACAATCAACTAACTGGATATCTACGTGATATAGTCTGTGGGAGAAATAAATTGAGACGAAAAGATTCAGCTGGGAATGCTTACCGGTAGACGAGGATTTATTCTTTGGAAGAACTGACGAAGAAGATGAAGCAGCAACAGGCGATACCTATAGGACGATGGGGGCACGAACTATATATTAACGAGGTACACTCAGGATCTTCAAACATACATCTCCGTGCAATCCAATGGACTGGTGGACCCCGTATATGCACTTATGCAGTGACTCGGCACCGGCCATCAGTTCGTTTGCTTAGGAGTATCTGGCGTGCAAGATCGACGACGCCTTATAGCCTCAGACAAGTGTACTAAAGAGCTACGCATTTGATGGATACATTATAAAACTACTCCTTGTTATGAACGCGATGGAGCATCAAGACCTTGACTCGGAAAAAAATGGAATAATCACCTACCATGTGAAATAAATCCTGCATCAAGTATCTGCGTGAAACACGGTCCAGAGCTTGACCCTGCTTGCATCGGCCAACTCATCTGTACTGTTAAAAAACGGTACAAGGGGGAGGAGTTTCAAGCATCGCCGAGACCTAAGATCCGCAAGGCGACCCACTTTCCCCGATGCTCTTCATCTTGGCCTTTGATCCGCTGCAAAGGCTTCGCCAGTTGGCCACCGACGAAGGAGTAATACAACCAATACAACATCAGGCTGCCAAGCTACGTATAAGCATGCATGTATGCAGACGATGCGGCTCTATTTTTAAACCCCACAAAGGAGGACGTGCAAGGAATAAAGGAAATTCTAGAAGCTTTTGGCAAGGCATCTGGACTAATCACAAATTTAACAAAAATGTGCTGTCTACCAAATCAGGTGTGATGAAATCAACCTTGAGGAAGTGATGCAACCTTTCCCATGTGCGGTCCAGAGCTTCCCATGCCAAGATTTGGGCCTGCCCCGCGCTCAGCACAAAAGCAATGACGCGAGCTGAAATCATGCCATTGATACGGAAGATAGCCAAGAAATTGCCAGCATGGAAAGGGAAATTGCTAACAAAGAGTGGAAGGCTAAGCTTGGTTAACATGGTCCTATCATCAATTCCGACCTATCACTTGACGGTTTTTGCATTGAAAAAATGAGCCATCAAGAAGATTGATAGAATAAGGAGAAATTTTCTAGCACCGAGCTTATACAATTAAGCTGACTTGGGGAAAAATCTAACTGTAAGAGAGGAGCTCCAGCAGGAAAATTGGACACGGGGTCTGTGGAGAATGCAAGACGCTGAAACTATAATGGAGTTTTTCAACCTATGGTGGGAAGTACAGCAAGTTCAGCTCAATGATCAGCGGGACACAATCAGATGGCGATGGACACAAAATGGACAGTATTCGGCCACATCGGCATACATAATACAATGCCAAGGAACATACTGTCAATTTGATGCAGCTGCGCTCTGGAAGGCAAAAGCAGAAGGGAAGCAGAAATTCCATCTTTGGTTAGCTTTACAAAACAGAATTCTAGCGGCAGATAAATTGCTAAACAGAAACTGCCCATGTAATGCAATATGCCCGTTCTGTGATCAAGTAAATGAAACGGCCGATCACATCTCGATTGAATGCAGCTACGCAAAGCAGGTTTGGCTAGAGGTGAGCCGGTGGAAGCAAAATGACGTCTATACTGCGGGGGATAAGAGCCAAGGCCTGAAACAATAATGGTGGAATGACACCATGTCGAAATTCAGGAAAAAGGAAAAAAGGGAGGTGGCGGCTGTTGTAATCTACACGCTATGGAACCTTTGGAAAGAGATGGAACCTTTGGAAAGAGAGGAACAGGAGAATTTTTCAAAACCAATCGCTACAGCCGCAGCAAGTATTGAAGCTTGTCAAGGAGGAGATGCGGCTGAGGAAGATGGCAAACGGCCAGCAGCAGGGAACACACCACCAGCTGAAATAGAGTAGGCTTTCACTGTTGCCTCTGTTTACAAGCTCTAATCTTTTCTGTAATAAGCTCATGTACCGGACCTTTTTTCCTTCTTCTACTTAAATGAAAGAGCAGTGCTCCTGCTCAATGTTCGAAAAAAAAAGTATCTGTGTGAAAGACCGACGACTCCTTACAGCCTCAGACAAGTGTAAACCAGTAAAGAGGTACGCATTTGATGGATACAATAGAATACAACTACCTTATTATGAATGCAATGTAGTATCAAGACCTTGACTGGCCAGGGAAATAATCGAATAATCACCTACCATGTGAACAAATCGATCATCAAATATTCCAGTACGTTTCATTAAGCAACTAAATTCATGTCAAGCATCAGAAAAAATATTAAAGCAAGGCGTGTGGATAGCTATACAGAGGAGTACTTACCCTATTTTTTCTGGAAGAGTGCATACGGTTGACCTCAGGTCAAGGAGATGAAATTAATTCCACCCCATTATCAACTATGAATTCCATACTTCCATCTACCCATAAATAAGAGTCGATGTCGCCATTTAATTTGGACACAAACATGGTAACCAGCACATTACAAAACTACTATTCATTTCAAATTAGATATATATTACTATTTTAAAATTTTGAAATAAATGTTATAAAGAAAACCTTCTTTAGTTTCTCAGTTGATAAAAACATATAATCATGTGTGTTATGCACCAGAACAATTGAAAACTGTTTAGGAATTTGTAATCTCGATCATTATTATTTCACTCTTGATGAAATGTAGCTTGTTGTCCTTTGATGATTGTATAATTAGGAACCAATGGGGATACAGTCAGGAACCTTAGAGCAATGTGATGCAGTCAAAACAAGTTGTTGACGGCCCAGCTCAACAACTAATCTGATTAAAAAATGTAGACCCACAATGTTAGTTATGTGATCTCCTTCCATTCATTTTTCACTGTCATTTTGGCATTGTTTAAATCAAAATTTGAAAGTATCACTAATATAATTAAAAAATGAAGATTGAGTATATATATATAGACCATATCATGCATTTAGATATGATTTCATAATAGAAAAAATCAATAGGTATGTCAACAAATTTTGAAAATATTGACAGCCCTACTGGAAACTTTTTAATCCCTACGAGCGTCCTAATTTTTTTGACAGATCGCAACCATCCCTAATCTGTTTCCATCTTTGTGACCTTGCACCCCGATCTTTACCGCCACCACGCATTGGCCGCACCACACGATCGCGTCTCAACCTAGTGCATTCATATAACTAGTGTATATAGACACAAGTGGACATGTGGTGCCAGTAAAAATGAGCAAATAGTGTATTTATTTCTTTTATAAAAATCTGCTTGGTTTTCCCTGAGTGTTAAATATAAGGGAATCATTTCTGACGGCCAGCCTACAATCAAATTTGAATTTCCCTGTCATCGTATCCTGGTGGCATGCCAAAAGGTGTTGTTGATGTGAGCGGCACATTAGTGTCTACCTTTTTTATGCTTTACAAATATGATCATGTCAATCGTTTCATTTATTCATGAGTCGGTCCAATGAAACTATCTTTCTGTTACATTTCTATCAGACACAAGATTCCAAGCATGCCTTGGTGGCCGGGTTATGAAATAGGATTGGATAATGCATTTAATTAATTAAACCAAATGAGTTTAAGATTATACCCCTACATACAATTAGAATATAAGGATACTACAACAGCAAAGCTTGACCATGCATGCTGCGTGTAGGAGCTCAATGTCCACAGCCCAAATATAATAATCATTTCTTTACTTGTTCGGAAAATTAGTTTTTGTCGCACCCACCACACAATTCTGTACGCCCCATACAATTTCTTGGAAAAATCTCGGAGCAACCATCTATGCAATGATTTCAAACATGTGTTCAAAAAAAATTACATGTGGTTCGTTTGATTACGTATTCGATTCACTGGGATCTGCTTGTATATTTGAATTGCACCAAAATTTACGCAACATTTGTCTACATTTAATTAATTGTAAGGAGAAGTTCAGAAAATATTTTAGATTGGAAATCAAATCCTCCCAGATCATTCAGCCACCTGTATCAGCGGCGGATCCAGCGGGGGGGCTGGGGGGGCTCCAGCCCCCCCTACCGGCTGGCAGCACCTTGAAGCCCCGCCAAGCCCCCCCCTAATTTTTGTTCACAAAGAAAAGCTTCGATCAATGGTTTTTGCAAGGGAGAAGAAGAGAACGAGGGAGGAGAAGGGAGGAAGAAGAGAGACATGGAAGCTTAGCCCCCCCTTTGCATTTGATCTGGATCCGCCACTGACCTGTATTATGGCCGTTCTTGGGTGTGGCCACTAGGTGAGGGCGAGGGCAAATGTACGATGGAGGTGTTTAGCAGTCTAGTGGATATTCCTTGTGGAAAAGGCACCTTTCTTTTTCCATATGGATGGCATTATCACCTAGAATTAGCATGAGATGCTTATTAGCATCAATTTGTTGCTTCTTTTTCTTAGTGGTTCCTTGTCTGATTGCAATCAAGTGATACGACATATGATTCGTAACTATCTAGTATGTATCTGTTGGGTCAAGATCTGGGTCGTTGGTCATGCATTTCTTTTACCGTTGCATGATTTGTTACTTTTGAATAGTTCATTGACTGGAATTAATGCTGTCTTTGGAACCAATCTTTTTTATTTGGAACTATTATGTATAATACACCATTGAAATAGCTTGCTAAGGGATTGGAAATGCTTGACCTCAAAATGAGAAACAGAAAATGATTGGAATGCCAGTGAAAAAAAACTTTGTTCATCATGCATCTGTAAAACAGAATTGGTTTCTAGCGACCATAGTATAATAGTCATTGCAGACAACAGCTTTGTGAACTTATTGAATACCCCAATATTTTTAAGAATATAGTGGAAAATCTCAAATTTCTATACAATCAAATTATTCATTTGGGCCTCCTCGCCAACATAAACACAAGATTATTCCCATTTAATGCAGCTACCTTAGCAGTGGCAATGTCTAAACATATATTCCCTCTGTACGATCCTCAAATATAAGGATTTCACAAATAAAAATAATTACATATATTGTGATAGTTGGTTTCACAATGAATCGAGCGACGTGATTTTTATATCATCAATCTTTATGTGTTTTGTTCTTTCCGTATCAAAACATGTCTGATATCTTTCTCCACCAAAGGTAGGGCATAAGATCGCTGGAGGCGCCTTTGGTTGAGATTTAACTGAATATGCATGGCCAGCGCTGTTTTCCCTTTCCTGCGCTTCAGGTTTTAGTAGAGCATTATTGTAATCTTTATAGGCGGCATAAACACTCAACCTTGTGTGTCAGCATCAGTTCAAATCAGAAAATAAATTAATATATGATGATATAATATCAGATTCTTCAAGATGGGCGCAGGTATCGGCACCAGCCCACTGCTCACCGCAGAGAGTGATAGTTGATCCCCCAAAATAGAGAATACTTTAGTTCATCCATGCACTGTATCAATACACTGGGATTAGCTAGGTATATCAACACAAGCAGGTTATATATTTATTCAGTGCCTTGCTCACTAGCAAACCATCTCGTCGGTAGGATGGGCACAAACTAGGTAGTACAGAAATATATACGACAGAGAGGTACATAGGGTGACCATCACCCTGCAGCTAAATAGATAGTACATCCAACGCAAAGGCAACGGCTTAATTTCCCAACAAGGGCAGTCCTGGAAGGGACTTAAGCCTGCACACCACAAGTTTATTTCGTGGAGTATAGTACACATAACTTAAGCTTGATGGAGAGATTATATATTGAAGCTCCAGTTTGATGGGGGGAATTGGGCACTGAGATCGTCTTGCCCATCATGCTTTAACGAGCTGGCCTTCAGGCTTGAGCTGGCCATGACTATAGACGACCATAGCCGCGGCAGCGGCGGCGCCTCCCATGGTCATCTGTTGTGCTCCACCGTGGCAATGTTCACGAGCTGGCAACACTTGTGCTCCACCGTGGCTATGGTCATAAGCATGCTTAGCCGTGTCATGCTGATGCTGGCCGTGACCAGCAGCAGCAACTCCAGCGCCACCGTGGTTGTGCTGGTGCTGGCCATGGCCATTGGCAGCAGCATTTCCAGCGGCTGCGCCTGATCCGGCAGCTGACAACACGTGTACTCCACCCTGGTTACGTTCGTGGCCATGGTTAAACATGTCGTGCTGCTGGCCATGGCCACCATAGACAGGAGCTCCGGTGGCGGCGCCTCCATTTGGATACCCCATGTTCATGTGTGCTCCGCCACCGTAGTTGGTGTGGCTCATCTCATAACCTCCTGCAAATGCAATAGCCACAAAGATGGAGTTTTTCTGCCATTAGATAGGATGGATCACCATATTTTGTTTGATGAATAATCACAAGAACATAAATAAGTCACAGTACCGTAGCAACCACCCCCACCAGCAGGAGGGTAACATGCTTGTTGTTGTCCATGGTAGCCTCCATAGTAACCACCACCACCACCAGCAGCAGCAGCAGACATCTGTGGGGGGCATCCGTATTGATACGGTGGAGGAGGGTACTGGTACTGGTATTGGTACGGTGTGTACGAGTATGCGTACGAGACCGCCCCCGGGGGATGTGGAAACCCACCACCAAACGGCATGTTTTTGCTCTTAACCTTGGTATTCTTTTGTGGCTTGGAACGCTTTCCCTGGCCACAACCATGCGTATTGTTGCGCCCCCCAATTATCCATCCTGTGAAGTTGTAGGAGTCGGTCTCGCCCGTGTCCTCCTCATCCGCCATTGTCTTCTTCCCGGGTTAGTACTGACGGCACATAATATATAAAGTAAAAGGTCAATTCATGCAACAAACAAGGAGGTATCGCTGGGTTTGTACTTAATTAACAGGTACACGTATAGGTGCATGCACCACGCACAAGATCTAACATCCAACCAAAACATAGGTAATTGATGACTAAAAAAATGCATATTGATCAAGAAAACAAGCAGCATATATCTCATAATCCTGTGTCCTGTGAACTCAGCCATGCAGCTGGAACTTTGAAATAAGAACAAGACTGTGGAAATACAGAGGCCTGAACTATTTTCAATTTCTTAAAATTAAAATCATGATCCTTCATCACTATTTATATGAAGAAGGAAATGATGGCAACAATGGAATCATTCACACGCCTTATATTGGGAAAAAAAATGGAGAAAGAAGACTATGTACTTGCATGCTACAAATCTAGTAAGAGGGAAGTTTACACGGGAGGTTTTTTTGTTTTTGGCACCTGCTGGTAAAATGAGGATTCTTTGGAGGAAGTAGCTAGATGAAGCAACCGCTGATGGACCGGTCTTTGCCGATGTGTTGGTCCGCAATTGAGCATGGGGTATATATAGGCAGGGAGGCAAAGATACTATTGATTCGACAACTAAGCGTGCTCGTGCAACCAGGTTATTTATGGGCCCCGCACACAGTAACCCCTACTGGGTGGATGGATAGGCTTTACTTGGATCAGAATTTGAGTTAGCATTTGCGTGCAACCAACGAGCTTCGTACGTGGCCTTAGACAAGTGTAAAGAATTTGACAACACAATGGACATAAGGGAATTTCTAATCGCAATGCAAGTCGAGCATCAAGTCATCCAACAAGAGACGGAATAATCACCTCGTGGTAGGATCCATGTGGCGAACATGAGAGCAGACCGATCATTATTCAGATGGATAATTTGTATTTACCACTAACAACATTTGCAATCCCGTATTTTTAATAGATGTGTCAATTTCACAGCAGCAAAATGGATCGTTTCGATATGAGCATTTAGCCTTTATTATGTATCAGATATAAACAATTTTTGAGATGAAAATCAGATGTTGACTTAAATTAATCAAAGAATTCTCAATGCTATTTGTCCCCAGTTCAGTTCCAATGTTCCACAACAGGTATCAACCAACTATGTATGCAAAAGAGCCTGTAGCCTAGTGGTTACAAGAGCTTCAGTAGCACATGAGGTCTTGGGTTCGACTCCCCGTGAGAGCGAATTTTCTTGGATTTAACGATGTTGTGCATTCAGCGGGAGGCGACGTGTCCGCCGACGACGAGGCACCAGTTGTGACTTCGTCAATCTCGAGGATTACCGGCTTAGTCTTCGAAGATGCTCATAGAGGTAGGGTTTGCGTATTTGCGTTCATAGGGATGAGTGTGCATGCGTCGTGTGTGTCTGAGTTGTACTGTCTAATTAAAAAAAATAACCTCAGAGAAAGTGAAGATCCGTGAGATCACCAATTCCTTTCTGGTAGGCATCACAACTCAAGGCAATACATCATGCCTAGCGCTCCGTGAGATCACCGATTCCTTTCTGTTAGGCATCACAACTCTAGGCAATACATCATGCCTAGCGCTTTGGATTCGCCAAATATAACGTTTCTATTTTTTTTTTCCTAAACCAAGTGTGGTATTCAGGATTCCACATGTGCCGTAGAACCCAATTGACAAATGGGCCCAAGATGGGTATATTTTGTTTCTTCGCTTTTACAAGGAGCCCGAGTGCTTTCACTAAAGCTGCCTTTTCAGGGTTGTATATTTTTGTTTCTTCGCTTTTACAAGGAGCCCGAGTGCTTTCACTAAAACTCCCTTTTCAGGGTTTCTATTATATTTCTGTATTTTTTTTGGGTGAAACACAATGCAAACGTTCACATGCACGTCTAAGCACTCACTCCTGTGAACACACGCATGCACACCCTACCCCTATAGACGCTAACGGGAGACGAAGCCAGCTTGATCTTGATGAGATTCACAAAGACCTCACATGTGTTTCGCTGTCGATGGGGATGTCGCCTCCAACTGAAAGAATAATTAACCATGCCAAATTTGAAATTTGAACCCGAATGGGTTGGTTCCACCACAAGGAGCCTACTCATCTAATCTACGCTTAGTTTGCTAGTCCATTTTTATTTTTATTGCAAGCAATGTATGAAACCTACTCTCTTAATTTTATTTGTGCCAATAAATTTAATAAAAATATTTTAATATACAATTTGTGGAGCTTGATTTAATAAACGGAGAAACATAGTAACTTTTTTGCTTTATGTAAACATTATGGAATAATTAAAATAGTGAAACATTATCGAATGGATTTGTCATTTATATGTTATTTAGTAGTAAATTGTTACGCTGTTTAAGTAGAAGCATTGTAATAGGGATAGTGTTACTTATGTGAGAAAAAAAATAACTATGGTGTAAAATGTTTTAAAATGAAGGTATGAGAGATTTATTTTGAATTCCAAGAACTACTCACGAAATTTGCACCACCTTGGTCGTCACTACGACTGCTCTTGGGCAGGACAAAAACACAAAATATGATTACTAGTTCGAATAATGTGCGACCTAGTTAGCTAATTCATGCAAATGTGGCCTATGAGCTGTGAAACAGTATCGAACAGAGTCGAAGCTATGCAAGTTTTTGACATTTATATGTGACTTAGTATTAAATTGTTAATTTTTCTAAATAGAAACATGCACCAAAATTATGTAATTTGGATAGTGTTACTTATGTGAGAAAAAATAAGTATGGGTGCAAAATGTTTCCAAAATGAAGGTTTGAATAATGTATGATCTAGTCAGCCGGTTCATATAAATGGGGCCCATGAGTGTATCTACAATCAAGATACTTAAGTGGTTTTCTTCATAAAGAAAATGTTTTATTTACCATTTAGATGAATGAGAAGAGTGTACCAACATAACGGGATGGGAACAAAGAGGTAATTGCTTGTGGGAATTGCTGATATCTATATGGTTAAGTAGAGATGATTTTTTTTTTGACAAAATGCGAACTAAATCTAACATGCATGTTATTTAGAGAGGAGGACAAGCTTCACTTCCAGGCAGTAGAAAGAGGAGGACAAGAACATGGAACATTTGCATGCCGTATACCACAGATCTTATCGTTATTCGGAGTTTCTAAACCAATGATGGATATTTCATTTTCCCCTAGTAATTTATTTCTCTCAATCATACTACATTGTTTTTTTATATTTATTCACATCAAGGTTTGGTGGGGGTACCTGCCTAGCGCTAAAATCTTTTTAATAAGCGATGGTAATATGCTTTATTGGAGGCAGCTGCACGCCTGCACCAATATTCTTTCATCACCGAGGAAGATATAATTCTCCTATCTGTAAAAGAAAAGGAATCCTGATTTTTGCATCTATGCTCGACATTATTGCTTCGATATTTTCCTAGTGAATGCCTTGTCAGATTGTAACTACCATTATGGATCTTTCCTACCGAACTCAAGGGCAGCTGAATGGGTCGTTGGTCTCGTATTTCTTTTACTACCCCTTTTGCAAGATTTGTTCCCTAGGGAATTGTTCATCTGGTGAAAATGTTAGTTGCGGAATCTCTCATTAAGTGGACGCCTGCCTAATGTACCCCCTTTAGGTTCTTAAAATAAGCTAATTTGAGGTTGTCCTAAATCAAATATTTTAAACTTTGATTGTATTTTTATTTGTTAAGTTTAGAAATGTGAAAGTGATACTCATATTGAAATTATATGGTTTTATAAAAGTAGACTGAAATTGTATCTTATATATAATTTATAGCAAAAAATATTAGTCAAAGTTATTGTCATACCCCATTTTTAGAGTATGATGTGCATTATGTATCAGTCCCTGGATCAGTAGCGGATACGCACAAGAACACAGATATGATAGTCAAGGCATACTTCGAATAAAGGAAGTATTACCTGCTACAGAGCCTTTAGTGGCGGCAGGACAAGGATTCGGACCATCCATGTCCATCCGACCAACTAACGGCGAAGCAAACAGCGGAAACCACGGCCCAAGCCACAAGCAGACTTGAGAAGCAAACCCGAAAACCAACACGTCGCTGCTTCTTACGGAGGCTTCACTTCACTAAAACAACAATCGCAAACGCGTGAGTACATAAGGTACTCAGCAAGTCCTAACACAAGGGGTAGATATTATGCAAGGGTGTGGACAAGGTATAGGCTGAGGGTTTATCAAATCGGCGGAAAGCCAACTTTATGCAAAGGTTGTTTTGAAAACAAAACAGTTCACAAACTACAGTCAGGTATTGTCATTAGATTTAGTGGGGTTGGGCGGCCCTGGGGGAGATGCAATCCATCCCGCCTGTTCCTCAACTTTTAACGCTGGCCGACAACCAGCACACGGCTCCAAACCGGTGTATTCCAAAAACACGCCAAGGATAACTCACGCAGGAAACTCTAATCATAGTGTGGCCATTGCTTTCGCGTTGTCCAATACCGTGGAACACGGCTATCCGGATAGATTCTTAACCTCGGCCGAGGGTGCACAAATTTCCCCACAAGGTAGTCCAGTCCTCCCCGGGGTCCCAGTTCGGACTGTCCTACTAAAGGTCCCGTACCCACTTGGTACCACCACGGCAT
This sequence comes from Eragrostis nindensis, assembly GCA_012490785.1. NCBI lineage: Eukaryota > Viridiplantae > Streptophyta > Magnoliopsida > Poales > Poaceae > Eragrostis > Eragrostis nindensis. The sequence continues at coordinate 1,111,539 of JAAXCT010000074.1, read as the reverse complement.
CCCCCACGGACATCACCAGGGGCTTCACAATTCAGTAATATGGCCAGATTCACAATAAATGCCGGACTCGCCGCCACCCTCATCGAGTCTTCCCCTGGGATTCCGCTGCAAACTCCTGCCTCCGGGGGGTACCGGGTGAGTACTAGTAGGGTGTGGTTCCAATCCCGTACCCATATACGGCTTGTGGCTGCGCGTAAAGTGCTAGGCAAAGGCGGCACAAGAACCGGTCCTTATACGACCGAACCAGGCATCTTCAATAGCCAATCCTCGCGAGGAAGGGCGTCCCAGAGATAGCCTCCCCACTGAGGACTACCTCGCCTGGTCCCGCCAAAACATCCCCCACTATGGGTTGCACTTTATCACCACTCCCATCCATTTTCACATTTACGCACACCACCAAGCACTCACACATTTTAACATAAAAGCATGTGAGCAAGATTAATTAAACACATGGTGATAGTCCTAAGCAGCATACCAACACATCATTAATGAATTAATGATGCGGGTTCCTAGGTTCAACAAGGAATCAGGATATTTCAAGATCAAGGCATGGCAATCAAATATTACTAGGACCTTCTAGCATTTAAATCACATTTAAATACCATGCATATTTATTTATAAACAGCTCTAAATAGGATAATTTTGCAATCATGGGATCAATATGATCAATGGGAGTTAGGGCTTGCCTGAAAATCGCAATCCTAATCTTTAAGTTCTGGGTCTTAAGACTCTTCTGTCGAAGTTGATGTCTTCAAGTCTTTTCTTGAAGCTTTGATCTTCTCTATCTTTCTCGAATTCTTCTGGCTCTTTCTTGAATATCGCGTAATCTAGCGTATAGAAATACTGCGCATAAATAACTACCGCAAAAGAAATAAAGATTGAAAAGAGCCAAATAAGATCCAATTAACTCCAACTGGAAAAACGAGGGAATACCAGAGAACGACAAAAGACACAGATCATGCATGATGCACCAAGTTTTACATTAAGGGCGATTATATTATTTTATAGCTAATATGGGTGATGCATCGAACACCAGGGCTTTTGGTTGTAAATGAGGGATGCTAAACACGATGGGTGTATGAGAGGGTAGGACGGCTTGTGTACGTGTTTGTCGTATACTTGTGGCACTAAGTCTTTATATAGGTTGTAATCTATATAAAGGCTTATGCAACATATATACATCGTGCAAAGTGTGTCACTTTAATTACCTATTATGGTACTACTTAATTATCATTGTTTTATTTTCTAATAAGTTTATCTGTCACGCGACGGGCGCATGACGGTGATACGTGCACGTGCTTATGCAAAATATGAATGCACGAATACAAATAAAACACGGGGAATTAAAAGACAATTAAAAGAGAGGGATTGATCAAAGATCATTAAAAGGGATTGATTCTGGTGGCACTGGATAAAGCGTGATTTTATATAAATTTTGGCGAATGAATCGCCAAAATCGGAGCTCGAAGAAGTTTACGAAAAAAGAAGTTAATTTAGGATCATGCTTAATTAAGCATTGATATAATCCTAATTATTTTGGGATGAACAATGGTTGGAAGATGTTGAGAATGGCTCAAAGTATTTTTAGGAATTTTCTGGGATTTTTCTGGTATGAGGAATGTGCTCGAAAAGAAATATGTGTGTACATTCCGTGTGGACTTAGCATTTCCAGAATGTGTGTGTGGCTGGCATGCGGGTCCAGAGGGGTCTGGGGCTCATTTGCAAGGGAAGAAAGGTTCTGAGGGCTTCTTGGTAAATACAGAAAGTCGACAGGGACCTATCTATAATTTTGGAAAACTACAGGGGTCTCGGTGTAAAAGATAGGGGCCGAAAGATAATTATGGAAAAGTATAGGGGTGTTTTTGTAAAAGAATCAGGACCTTAACAGAAGTATTTGAAAGGTCAGGGTTAATCTGTAAAAAGACAGGACCCAAACATAATTACAGAAAAGCTCGAGGGCTTATCTGTAAAATATACAGGGCCCGGGAATTTCCCCGGAAATTCTGGAATTATTTTCGTAAAGGAAAAGATCGTGGACCAAGTCCACCATGCACCAAGAGCACATGGGTCTATGGTCCTTGTGGACCGAGAGCACGGAGGAAAAGGTTGAGGGGGCTGCTGACTGGGCTGGGGAGACCGGGTCAAGCGGGCCCCACGGCCGACATGGCGCGCCACGTCGGCGGCGGCGCGTCGTGGTCAACCGCGACGGAAGGGGGAGCGCGCGGCGGGCGCTCGCCGGGATCCTCGCCGGCGGCGGCTAGGACGGACGACGGGCGACGGGATCTCGTCGTGGGGAATGAGCACGCGACGGCGGAGCGTCCGGTGGAAGATGTCGACGACGGCGCGCACCGGGGCGGCGGCGCGGGCTCGCCGGAGTGGTGGGCTTGGCGGCGCTCGACGGGGGAGAGAATGAGGAGAGGGATTTGGGTGAGTTTGTGCGCACGGGGAGGTGCGGCGAGATGTGGCGAAGGCGAGGCGAGGCTCAGCGTGGCCGGGCGCGGCCGGGAAGGCTGTCGGCGACGAGGTCGCACGGTGGCGGGCGGCGGCGCTTGGTGCGGGGTCGAGTGCGCGTGGAGAAGGAGAAGGAAGAAGGGCGCGGAAGGGAGAGAGGAGCGAGGGGAAGCTCACCGAGCGGTCATCGAGGCCGGGGAAGGAGCAGAGGAGGCCGGAGCCGGAGAGGAAGGCGGCGATGCGGTGCTCGCCGTCAACCTAGCTCCCCGGGGCTCGGCTGCACCGGAGTAGGAGGGGGTGAGGTTGAGGAAGGAACGAAGAAGCCAGGTGATGGTGAAGAAATCGACGAGGCTCGCTTGGAGGAGGCGAGATGCCTCGCCGGGGTTGCTCGTCGGAGCGGAAGGGAGAAAGGAGAAGGGGAGAAATGGGGATGGGTTCGAGCGGAGGGGGATTCGGCGCTTATTTATCGATGGTGAAGGCGGCGCGCACAGGAGGGCGGCGCGGAACAGTATGGCGGCGAGACTCGGTTGCTTGCCGGGCGCGCTACGGCGGGCGAGGCGGTGGGGGAACCGGGCGGCATGGGCGGCGGCGCAAAACGCGCTGGCTGAAGGTGAGAGGCGAAGGGGGCGTGGGGCCCACGCGTCAGTGGCACGGAGAGAGGAGGCGGGCTGGCAAGCTGGGCCGGGAAAGAGAGGAGATGGGCCGGAGCGGGGAAGAGAGAAGCTGGGCCGGGAGAAAGAAAAGAAATAGTGCGGCCCGGATAAAAGAGAAAAGGTATGAACAATTTCTATAGTTCGAATTTGAAGGAATTTCGAATTCGAACAAAAACACAAATCGATCAAACACTCAAAATAAATCCAATAAAATCCAGAAATGCATATGATGAGTTTTATGCAACTTTAAATTTAAATTTTGAAATTCAATCTTGGAAAATTAATCTCCTTTGATTTATATTTGTTGGAAATTCGAAAGGTTCAAATATTTAGTGGATTTTAAATGAGAACAAATACTTGAGCATGGGTTTTATATTTCGAGAAATTTCATATTCATCCTAGATTTGAATTATTTTAGTGAATTTTATTTTTGAAAAATCATGACAAGGTAAGATTGGACAAAAATTTAAATTTGGAGTGATTTTATTCATTTTTATTTTGCTTCCAAATTTTGGGGTGTCACAGTTATATTTTAGAGACCGTGTCCAAGTCCATAACGACCTGTTTTATGGAACTAGAGGGATTATAGGACAACCAATTCATTAAGTGATAGATTTTTTTTTTTTTTTTTTGCGATAGATTGCCACACGTGAGAACATAATCTATTTCAGCAAGCATCATTTAGGTTGAATAGTTGTCTTGCCAAGATATATCATGTAGAAACAAGTTAATAATACGTAATGTGCAACTCATTCCAATCCTCCCTAATTAACCCAATGATTTGGCACCAGATAATGGGTTCATAAAATTTTCATTATAAAAGGTTTCGTAAATTTATTGAACAACTCGTTTTTCTTATGGCAAATATTGGAAGTGGCAATCAACCGATTCCCACTCAATGATAGCCCCTCTTACTAGCCATGGAGTGGCAATAGCAGATTCACAACCTGTGTGAGAGAGGCCGGGAAGCAAAGGTCGGTATTAGGGGACTGAGCAGAACAGCATGGTGCCATTGTTGCTATAAGTGACATTAGAACACCCTTAAGAGCTTTCTAAGAACACCAATTGAGACAAATTATCGGTGCATTATTTTCCTCTTGTTTTACAAGACCTTGATATAGTTAGCGCTTATTTCCTATTTTAATCCATTTTTCCAAAGGGTCTAGCTAAAAAGAATCTTTTGAACTTTGAAATTCGTCAGTTGTCTACTAAACAAAATTAATCAATCTTGAAACCAGGACGAAAAAAAATACAAATATTTGGGATATTTCATAAGCCAAAATGCTGATATCTGCTGCAATCGCAGCGTGAGAGCCATTTGCATTTAGATGCTCATAGTAGAGCGTGCTCATATAGATTATAGCGCTTTACACACATTTTGCATCGAAACAACACCCTCGAGTGGCAAACCGTCTAATCCCTCGGGTACAAACTACTAGAATGGTACATGAATACACGTAGCAGTAGGATGAACTATCACCAGCCAAATGTAAAATACAACACGATCGATTACACAAAGGCAGACATTTCAAACAAGAGTAGAGATCCTGCAAGGGAAATCTAAGCAGGAGTATAAAGCATCGACCTATATATATGGAGCTCATGACTTCCAATGTGTTGGACACTTGGACTTGACGCCGAACTGGCCTTGCCCAAAGCCCATCATGCTTCAAACATGCCATGGTTGTGACCATGCATGCTTGCGCCGGTGGCCATGACCATGGTTGCCATAGTGGCCGTGATGTTCGCGAACAAGACGGCACACGACCGCGGCGGCGGCAGCTCCAGCGGCTGCGCCTCCAGCTAGGGTATCCAAGACCTTGTGTGCCCTACCGTGGCTGTGGCCTTGCACAGGAGGATTGCTGCCATAGTAGCCACCCACACCAAACTGAAGGTACCCATGCAATTGCTGTGAAGGAGGGTATGCCCCTTGAGAAGAAGGGTAGCCACCCACGCCAAGTTGAGGGCACGCATATGTTTGCTGTTGTGGAGGGTATGCCACATGGGAGTATGCTGGTGGATAATTAGCTCCCTGTTGCGAAGGCTGGCCCTGGGAAGGATTGAAGTTCGTCGACCCAATCCCATCTCCATTCCCGAAATTGGAGAAGATGAATTGACTCCCCTTATCGGCCTCCTCTCCCTTCATCGCCTCCACGAGAGCTAGCTAGCTAGGATCCCTGGACATAAGGCACAACAAACTTCTTTAAAAAAAAACATTTATGGAACAGCCACTTGAAAACTCTTTTAATTCGAAGTGGCAAGCGCTGGCCGTGGTACTATTGTGAACGAGCTGTTGGCTTGGTGGTAGCGCTGGCCGTTGCCAGCCTACCCACCCGAGTTTAACAAATCTCTCGTATGCATGCAATCGAACTCACGTGATGTAACGACCTAACCAACTAGCTAGCTTACCTTTTTTTTTTTTTTTTTGCGACTGTACTATCTAGCTTACCGATTCAACAAAGTAAATGCATAGATACACGCAAGACAAAACATCATGAGAAACAGCCATACATGCATGTACTACCGTCTAATGTACGTACTAATAAGTAAAGGTCTCGGAAAAATACCAGTATGTCTGATGATATTAAAAAATGCTAACTGAAACATGAGTGCATCCGAAAATGGAAGAAAGATCTAAGGGCTAGCAACATGCTACAGTCTAAGAGAGATAAATTTAATCGAGAAGATTTTGGCACACCGGAACACAAGGATTCTTCCAACGAAGAAGATGAACTGGAGGAGTAGCCGATCAGTCTGGTCGATGTATTTTTGTCTGCAGTGGCCGAGGAGTATATATAGACAAGGAGGCAACGGTTGCTAGTGATCTGCCGGGCCAGATTTTGGTTGTGTTTAGTTGATAGATAGGCTTCAATTTACTTCGGATAGAAGTTAGTACTCGAGCGCCATCGACATCCTACGTCTCACAAGTGTAAACCAATCAGCGTGCAGCAGATATGAATAGAATATAGAATATGTAATGACAACGAGGATGCCCGAATACGAATAAGCATACTAAAGACCACCACCTGGAAGTTGAACAATAACCTCGAGCATGGAACATATTGAAATTAAACCAGTCGTCTCCAAATGAGACCCATAACATATATTTAGTCATTTGAAGCCTCTTAACATGTAATAGGATAGATCTTATCTTGCTGGCTTGAGAGGACTTCCTCCTGTTTCTGTAATAACGTTTCGGTACTTTGTTTTAGCTTCGTTTACTTCGCTGAACTGAACTTGTAAGCTGGGCGTACCAGCCGTACTCTGTATCTGTTGCTTTCCTAAAGCAGGGTTATCCTATGGTCTAACAACATATTTAGTCAAAATATATGATGGGCAGAATAAATGTACTCCGTATGTACATAAGGACCATATGGGATGTCCTTACGGTGGATTTAGAAACTGATTCGGCTAGTGCACTGTATTTACACTGGGTCTAAAGATTACGAAGGTGTAAGGATTAAATTAACCAAAATACATTTGTAAATCTTCATGAGCGCTAAATTTGTCTATGTTTTTCTTAGGAGGCATTAGCGTCGCTTGACTCCACAGTTCACATGCAGCGCCAGAGCGTGTCTTTTGCAGTCTAATTAGCTCGCAAGCAAACACAAAAAGGTAAGTGTTGTACCACTTATAATCTCGCACTATGCAAATTATTATTATCGATCAACACCTGGTTATCGAGCACCCTCCCATATAGTATTCTCGATCGATTTCTCGCAGTCTGTGTTGCACAATTTATAATAATTTTCCACTACAATATTCGCCAATATTGACTTGACCAGTTGACCTATCATGGTCATTCAGTATGCCCATTGAGTGGTGATGAACCTACTTTGTTGATGTGTTGTGTCGGATCAGTCATGCGTTTTTACAGCTTTCATGACTTACATAGCTTTATCACTTTAATTCACCTAAAAGATTTATACTTAGATCAGACTGATTGACCTTGACTTTCTTATCCTGACTGTGCTTGGATTTCTTATAATATAGCATATGCTGGTCCTATCTCTTGCCTGAGTATGCTGGTCCTATCTCTTGCCTGAGTAATTAAGTTATTGCTTCTGTTTGTGAGAAATACTTTAATTAGCTAGCTTGGTGTCCAGTGCGAACATGTTTAGGCTGGAAGGTATAGATAAAAACAACAACTCTTCAATTATACAACTCTTATGTTATGACACACAACTTTAGTTAAGGTCCCTAGCTAGGTTGTAAATTTTCTAAGATGGATATTTGGAATATAAACATCGCTTTACAGTTACACAAATTATTATTCAATGTATTTCTATTCCCATTATAAGGAAGTAAGAATTAGTTCAAATCCTCTTTTCTTCACTGAAAAAATTCATGTTGTTTGCAGTGGCAAATTCAGAGAAAAGGACCGCAACTCTTGTACATGAAGTTGTATGAGATTATTATAAAGGTATATTATTCTTTTTTTCGAACAATGAGTAGGAGCACTACTCTTTCATTTAAGGAAAGAAATAGAGTTCAGTTTACAAATTAGATTACAGGATCCAGAAAACACCACAGCAATAGTATGGTTAAAAAACTAAGCATCCTCAGGATGACATTCTTTTTCCTAGTCCTCACCTTCATCATTCATGCGTTATGCAATAGCAGCTTCTCGTAGCCTCATCTGTTGCTTCATAAGCTGAAAAACTTGCCTTGATTGGAGTGATTGTTGGTGCTGAAAAATCATCCAGTTCCTTTCCTTCGATAGGTTCCATATTGTGTAAATTAGCTGCGACGCTATTCTGCACTTATGATTTGCCTCCCATCCCGCCATTTTGTCATTCCACCAGTTCTTGAAGCTCTTTTCATCATCCCCTTGTCTGAAAATTTTGTTTTGCTCCCATGTGTTGATTTCATGCCATACCTGTCTTGCATAGCAGCGGCTAATCACGATATGAAAAGGTATATTATTCTTAAAAAGTTGTTCATTTTTATACCTTCCCAATTTATTGCTTTCATAAAAGTATTTGAAACCAACTCAAATCATCCCGTATTCACATCTATCCCTTGACCCTCAAATTAAACATATCCAGCAAACTTTATAATCAAGTGCACACACCTAGTGACTCTTCCATAACTAAAAACAAAGAAAAATTTATAGTTGTTGGTTGTTTGCACATCAACATGTATGCTATCCCAAACTCATCATGAAAATTAAAAGTACAGTGTGAACTTTGTCTTCCTCTAACCAAATATTTGAAATTTATAGGCACAGAAGTGTCATGCCACTATTGGTTATATATTTACAAAGAATATAGAAAAATGAAACAAAAATAAAAGTTTCAAAAAGAAAACAAATAAAAGGTAACCAATAAGGGCCCGTTTGTTCATATACTAAACTTTCACCTATTGCCACAATTATTTGCCACACTCTCTTAAGGTTAAGTTCTCAAAAGCCTTGCCAAACTTTGACATGACTCAAGAGGATTTGATCACACTTGGCTTTTCAGAGTCTCTTTAGAGTGTTTGCATTGCACTTTCCCCTCTAACTGTCCCTGCCTAAACAAGTGGAAATGCAACATGTCCTTGCAAAGTGGCAGCGCAGGAAGAGGTGGAAGTGTTTCTTCTCCTTGAAGAATGCATAGGTCATGAGTATAAGACTGGATCAAGAAAACAGTTATTTAGCCGGTTATTACAAGTTCATGTGCTTAAGAAATGGTTAAATTTAACGATAATAGTTGCAACGTTTGTAGATGATGACACGATGTTAAGAAATGAGTAGTTTCTTTATTATTTTTTCAACCGAGGGAAAAATCCCCTGTACCTCCTTTTTCATGGAATAAGGATCCACAGAGTAGTTTCTGTTTAATGACATTTAGTTTTTCTTATTCTTCTACAGGTGGAGAAACTGCAACTCAGCTCAGCTGGTTATAGAGCTATTATTGATACATCTTGTACTCCAGCGAGGCAGAGAAGCATCTATCGATGGATCAAGAAAACTTTTCCTAAAAGTTTATGGAGAGCATCTATCGATGGATCAAGAAAACAACCTTGAGAATATTTTTTATGTAGGCAGCATGAGCACACCTAAAGAGTAAAGACTATCTGTCAGTATCAGTTCACAACAGAAGAGAATATCTTGCCATAATTTCCATCAACGAAAGGTTATCTTTTCATGGAGCGGTCGTCCTCAGTGAGAGAATATCGATCGTAATTTTTCACGTTGATCAACACACCAACTGACGGTAAATATCAACACAAGGTCATTTATTCAGTTCACTGCGTATTATCAAACCCATATCGTCGATACCACTCCGACAGACAGAAACCACTACAGTGGTACAGAAATAGACAGAGGTACATAGCTACGGTGAACCATCACCCTGCTGCAAATTACAGTACATACAGGAAGCTTGCCCAACATGGTCATGCAGTCCTGGACACACCAGTTGGTTTTATTTATAGCATACTCCCTCCATTTTTCTATTGATGACGTCCATTAGCTCAACTTTGAGCTAATGGGCGTCATCAATTCAAGATCAGAGGGAGTATATACATAACAAGCCTAGTGACCACAGGGAGCTTGGAACTCATGACTTCCATCTGCGATATAGAGGACTCGGCACCGAGCCTATCATGTTCAGTTTGCTGTCGCTGTGGCTTGGCAGGAGGCAGCAGCTTCGGCAGTTATGCCTTCGTCTTTCGGTGCCGTGAAGCATGTTTTCCCTGTTGGCGTTGCAGACCAGGTAGCAGCTCCAACGGATGATGCATCGTTACCTCCTGCGATTTACCACAAGATGGGCTAGTCAATTAACGTGGGTCAATCAACGTTCGTTTGAATTAATGCAATTGAAACAGAGGGCAACAATTCAGAGTACCCTGGTTAGCTGAGTAACCTATTGCAGGATTGCCGCCACCACCAAGAGGAGGGTATGCCCCATGAGGAGGCAGTTGAGGAGGGTAGCCATGTGGAGTAGGGTATGCCCCATAAGGAGACGGGTAGCCACCGAATCCCGGTTGGGAGTACCCATATGGCCCACGAGAAGACGTATGTGTGTATGTATATGGTGGAGGATAGTACGGATAAGGGTATCCAGTTGAGTATGAGTATGATAACGAGTGTGACTCCATTGGTGGTGGTGGTGGAGGTTGATAGTACATTTCCTGCTTCCTAGGCTGTTCCCTGTCTTTTTTCTTCTTTTTTTGAACAACCTTAGGCTGTTCCTGCTGAGGATTGTTCATCGCCCCAACCCAAGCACCATTACCGAAGTTGGAGAAGTTGAATTGACCGCCCTTGTCCGCGCCCTCCTTGTTCGCACCCTTGTCCGCCATCTCCCGGAGATAGGATCTCTGGCCAAAGAAACGAGAACGGGGCGTGGCGTCAACCACCAAAAACATTGGAAGTGCAACAGTAAAACATATGTAGCGCTTTTTTCCATGTCTCAAGAAAAAATACCGCCATTGCCAATACAAATAAATCAGACCATATTATTTTATACATTTTATTAAATTAACTACCATTATGAGAACAACCAAATTAAAATATCCATGTTAATTACCCTTTAAAAATTAATATAAGCATAGCTACTAGCCGCGCAAATGCTCAATTCATAACCCTAGTCAGGTTTTAGTTCCCTATGCGCCCTACTGAACTAATAGATATTACTATTTCCAATGTCATAAAAAATAACAGATATAATGTCTACATCCATGTCACACCACTTCCCTGGTGTGATCTAATTAACCCAGCCAACTAGCCACACAAATCCGTATGTACAAAAGACTTGAAATTCAAGAAGGCCATGCATGCATGTATGCATATACCACTTACGTAATAAATACTCAGAAAAAAAAATCCCATGTTCCTTGAAACTATGTAAGCGTGATACGAAGAAGAATAGACATATATATGCATCCAAAAAAATGGAGAAAAATAAAGGCTAGCTAGCTAGCAATGTGCTGCAGTCTATGAGAGATGCACTTAATTAGGAGAGATAAGATTTAGCTTGGCATACGAGAAGATGAGGATTCGTTGGATGAACCGAAGAGGATGAAGCTGCGGCTGCTGCTGGTCTTGCCGATGGTTTTGTCTGCGATGGAGGGCAGGCTATATATATAGGCCAGCAGGCAGCGGTTAGCCGTTAGTCTCTTCAGGATCCGGCAAATAAACAGCAGTGCATCCAACTGACATATGGGACCCGTATGCTTAGAGGACTCACACAGGGCAGACCATTACCACGTGGTTGTGGTTATACGAATGGATAGGCTTTAACTTTCTCAATATCGAAGGTAGCATTTGCATGCAAACGACGGCCGCCTCATGTCCTAAGACAAGTGTAATTAGACAATACACCACGCCACGGATGGATAGAATGGAATATATATCGAGTTATTATACTTGCAGTGGAATCAAGACATGCACTGGAATAATCACCTAGCTCGAGCTTGGAACAGAGACCGTGAGAACAAACCACGCATCATTCCAGTCCGAAGAAGCAAACTCCAGGTGAAATTCATATCTAGCAAATGCTAGATAGCAAAATAAAGGTAAGGAATACCATTGAGGACTAGTCGTAGTAGAAATTGAGAGAACGTTAAATCTCATAACATGCATATTAAGGTTGTATAAGTGTAACGGGGAATAATTGCAGGAACCAATATCAATACTAAACCAGAAACACAGAAACTCTTATATCCTTGAACAGATGGAGTATATAGTACGAACTAATCAATAGCTGATTAGATCGTGTGCGGTATAACTTGAGCATATGGAGTGCGATATCATATAACTTCCATTGTTAAAATAGGTATTAGATGATATATACAATAGTACTTACCTATTATTGCCCTTGCAAAAAAAAAACTTATCTATTATTGAAACTAAAGAGCTGGTTGGGCCAACACAGCTGTGCAAGCCAGCAAAGTGCCGTCAGATGACCTCTCATTCTTCCTGGGATAAGAGCGAGGCGGCATCCCAACTCAAGGCAATGAGTCGCATTTCTGCAAAAATCTGTCCAGTACAACTGAGTATCAAGGATTCGACAAACACATGTACATCAAAGTGAGGTGTGGACCCAGACCGGGGTCGAAATGAATCGAATTATGGATACATACACATTTTGCCTAGGACAACTGACGACATATATTTAAGTGTCAACTACTTGATCGATCTGTAATTGACTGTTGGAGTTGGAGAGGTTAATAATCTCTCAATATAATGTTGCATTTATGATATGCTTCAAATAAAACATTTAAGCAGATTTGATTACTTGTAAGAAGCTAGATGTACAGGCTTGCTGTGTACCAAGACTGTTTATTGAGTTGGTTGTTTATGCTACCGTCATAGCGGACGTACAGGCTGTACAATTGAAGTACTACTTACATAGCAGGAGATGCCAATTTTCACATTACGGCTTGTCTCACGTTGCCGAGTAACAATCAAGTGATACAGTTATTGTTGTTTCTACCAAATTTCAGAATAAATGCCGTTTTTACCTTTGGTCAAGATCAAACATCCTTTTTTTTACCATTGAATTTTAGAAAATCATCTATTTTAGTAACATGTGAATCATATATCGTGAAAGTATTTTTCATGATGAATCTGAAAACATAAATATTATAATTTTCAAACTATAATTGTTTTAAGAAATTTATGTTCAAAGATTTGGATGTTCGACTTTGTCAAAAGCTAAAACGATATTTATTTTAAAACGAACAGAGTATCCAAGTCCTAACTGTTATGGTCAAGGTCGTGGTCTTTGGTCGAGAATATATTTTCACTTTGCAAGATTTCTTACCTAAGAATCAGTCATTAAGTGGAGTGTCACCCTGAGGAATGGTTCTTGTTTTGTGGAATTATTGTGTATAATGGGTCGGCAGAATAATTCCTAACTGATTGGATTGCCACGTGAGAAGAAATCTATCTTCAAAAAGCAAATGAAAGAGATCAAAGAGGTTTCTTGTAAAGATACTCTGTATAAATAAACAAGTCACCGTACTTGCCTGTGCAACTTTAACTATGTACCAGGTCCTCTTCCACCCAATGGATTCGGCTCCAAGTTTCACAAATTATTCTTCTTTTCCAGGAGAGAATCCTAAATTTTGTAACCTACCATGATATTCGCTTGATCTTTGTCTTTTTTTTTTTTTTTTGAAAATAGGTCGCTCGATCTCTGTGACCAACATGATTCTGATTCAATGATATCCACTCTCACTACTAGTCACTCCCTGGCCTTGCGATGGAAATAACCGATGGACTCCTTTGTGCGAGAAGGGATGAGTCATGAGAATCAAATAGAGAAGATAAGGAACGTGTTGGAAGGATGGTTGCGCTGGAGTACAGAACGTGTCGGATAGGTATCGATTTTTGAAACTTGTTTTCCATTTAAAGTGAGTTGATTCAAAACTTGAACTCAGCGCTTGATTAAATAATCATGTTGTCTTTTGTGCGAAAGAAACTGTAACTTTCAGTGTCTGTTGATGTTGTAATGTTCAATTTCAAGTGATGTGATTAGTTTATATATTGTTGCCTTTAAAAGCAGTGCACCGTTCTGGTATAATATGAAAGATTATTGATGGTTGACAAAAAACTGAAACCAGATCAGGCTTGCCATCGCACGCTCCATCATTAGTAGCTCAATATCTCCTCCGGAGCAGGCATCTGCATAGGGCTTAGTTCCATTCCAATCTCCAATATTACAGAAGTTCACGTATAAAAATTCTGCCGCAAACAAGCTAGGCGCTAATCCTTCAAAGTACATAATCAATTTATCAGAGTGATCTTCAGAGCTTCTATTTTCTGGACAGCATCGACTTTCGATTGTCAAGAAAATTATTTTTTCAGAAAACTTTTATGGGCGACATCAGATACCTAGTTTCAGGTTCAGTATGTCTGCACGTTAGTCCCCGTCCTTCCGCACAGGAAGCCACCACTCCACCAAAATTAATGATCCATCCGACAAGATCGGAAGAGTTATTAGTTTAAACTGAATTTTCGTAACAGTGTTGACGAAATCTGAATCAAGATCAATAATTTCTGGAAAGTCTCCTATTGAAATCATACAACACAACGCAGCCACCACCATATAATTGAGACCACGGCGCTGCAGTGGTCCGCAGTCCAATCTGTTATTTGTAACTAACAACGAATACATAGCGCAAAGGAGCAACTGATTTGCTGCAGGGGAAACGGAAAGCGTTAGCAATGTAGGGAATAACCTAGACTAGCTTTTCGTGAAATTGTTAAATGAACTATTTCCAATTTCACTCGAAAAAACAAAACTATTTCCAATTTCTTCTTTTTTGTTTTGTTCAACTTTTTTTTTTCTTGATCCATGAACTTCCAGAAATGTCTACAAGAGATTTCATGTTTTGCAACGCCTGCAATGCTATCGAGCATGCAAAGTATTGGTTTGCTGCACGGGGTAATAAAGAATCGTTTTAATCCGATTTATCAATGAAGAGTTGCGAAGAGACCGGCGGCTGTAAAAATTAGGTCAGCTTGCCTAACACTTGATATTTCCAAATGGTGGAATCCGATCGGGCTGTCAATGAATCGAACAATGAACTTGGCTACAAAGGACTAGATGTAGATGTTCACTGATGACCATCATAGACATACCCTGATGTTCTTGATCAACAACAATTTAATCCATAGCTTGGCGCCAATCTTTCGTCTCATCTTTCACTAATAACAAGTTCTCTGAGAAGGTCGCACCACCATTGTCTAAGATTACAGAACACAATGCAAAAGCCAAATTTCACTTGGCGCAAGCAAGTCCTCCAGGAAACCACGGAGGCATAACAGAGCAACGTTCAGAATCCGTGAGGCAGAACAGAGTGACTTTCAGATTCCTTTTCGAATAGCATCAACGCGAATTTGATTTGTAAGCTTCAGTACTCAATGTTAACGTCGATTCACACAGCAAAAAGGATCTACTTTGGGTGAACATGATAAAAACATGGTACCAGCATCAACCCACAACACAACAATCTGCTGAGCACTTATCAGCACAGGGTATCGGCAAATGGTTATTCGATTAATTATTAGCATACTCTCGTCACTTGCACACAATCCAACCAGAGTACCGAAATATATATAGAGTGCAGATGAACCATCACCCAGCTAAATACATGACAAAGGCATTCCCAACAACATCAGTTCTGGAAGCCTACACAGTTTTAGTACGACCTATCATTTCATTACTTCCACTTCTTGAACTTGCCACCGAACATGCCGTGCCCATGCTTGCCATGCTTGAACTTGCCATGCCCGTGCTTGCCATGCTTGAACTTGCCGTGGCCGCCATAGCCATGTCCGTATCCGCCATAGCCTCCGTGCCCTCCCATCATCCCATGTCCTCCGCCTCCGTGCCCTCCCATCATCCCATGTCCTCCGCTGTGGCCGTGAGAGAGTTTGTGTGCTCCATAAGCAGCAGCTGCAGCAGCCGCGCCTCCAGCTAGCAGCGGCCCCATGTTGCTCCCACCATGGCTGCTACCATAACCTGCAACCAAGAGAGTACAAGGCCATTGGATTAGTTTCACCAGTAGGCTGAATCGACAAAACAGAGCTGCGGAACTACAAACAGTATAACAATGTCGTTGGACAAAGGTGGGTTGAGTGTAGGATATGGCAGTGCTGAATTAGTAGTATCTGGCAGATCAACTGCCAAGAAGCACTTCTCAGTGACACAATGTAACATAATATACAATGAGCAAACCACTTTCTAATCAGAAAGCTGAAAAAAAAGGGATGTAATTTAGAAACAGAGCAGAGTTGAAGAACAATTCATACCACCCTGGTGAGATCCGCCGGGGTAGCCAGAAGGGGGATAGCCACCATGCTGCGGGTAGCCGCCTGGTTGAGGGTACCCATGCTGTGGCGGGTACGCCCCAGGTGGAGGTGGGTACGCCCCAGGTGGAGGAGGGTACGCCCCCGGGGGAGGCGGGTACGCCCCTGGCTGTGGCGGGTAGCCTTGCGGAGGGTATCCATGAGGCGGGTACCCGTGGCCACCGGCAGCACCGTGCATCAGGTTTGAGAAGAGCCCCTTGTCGCTCTCGTCATGCTTGTCCTTCCCTCCTCCCATTGTCTCGCCAAGCTACCTGAAGAAAGAACAGACAACATATAGCAAACTATGAGGAAACTGTCAATAGAATCTGTGATAAGTTGAAGGCTATACTGAAGAAATCATCGACATATCCACAAAATGCATTGCCATAAGCAGGGGACTACAAAGATACTAGCTAAGTCCGGCATTCAACATAGAATCAGTGGGCTCCTGAGAAAATTCGGCAGAACAAACTGGAGCGAGATGTGGATTATACAGTAGTGTGTTTTGATATCCACAACTCAACTGCATTTCAATGATCATGTGACACATGGACAGATGGGGCACTAGCTTTCACTTTGGATGCGGCATCTAGCGTGGAGCTAGCAGCTAGTGGCCAAGTCCAATGTCATGTTCTGCTGGACTACAGATGCTAAAACAGAACAGCACAAACAGATTGACATGCAATTGCTAAAGCAATCTCAGACATAACAGATGACCATGCCTGGTAACACACATGTTGCGCCTGCCTTTGCACAATCGATTCCAATATACAAGCAATCGAATAACCTCACATCCTATTTCCTACTACTTCACATTTTAACATGAAACCGAATCAGAAGCCCCGACTCTGGGACTGGTTTTCATTCAGATGATGAACTATGATGAAGCCAGAAATTAACCCTAAATGAAGAAATACTCCTCATAAACAGTAAGATCACCTGGTCGCGCGAATCCATCTCCCAAAACTAAACCTGAATAACAAGCATTTCTAACTCTTCCTTCCAAATCACTTCTTCTCCACAACCCAGCCATAAACATAAAAATCCCCTCTACATGATAAATTTCCCCACTTCCAACTCGGCCGAACAGAGGAGGGTTTGCAGGAATCACCACAACAGGACCTCCTAATCAACCAGTTGTACCTACGGATCGACAGATCTAACCGAACCCACCAAGATGATTTACTGGTCGAAAAGCGGGGAAAAACATCGAGCGAAGACTACACGAAACTCCACCACCACATGCACCCGAAGAAAAAAAAAATCCTAGAACAAAATATCAGCAGGCCAACAATGGAGCGGAAAGGCAGAGAGATTCATACCAGACGACGCGAGCTCCGACGATCAACAGCAGCAAAAGCAGGAACGGAAGAAGCCGATCTCGCCGACGTTTCTGTGGTTTGGCCGTTCCCCTGTTCCCCTGCCCCGACTATATACCCGAGGACGGAGCACGGAACAAGGCAAGGATTCAGGAAACGCGTGCCCAAGCCTCACTGACGTGTGGGCCTGTCACGGAGTTATTCGCGGGTCAGGTGGATGGATAGGCTTTGACCTTGGGCCGCCGCCTCGCCGCCATGTGGGACCGGTCGCACGTCTTTCTCGGTAGCGCGTCGCGAGCGCGTCGTGGGCATGAGGAGGAAGGAATGCAACGCGACGAAGGAACCCACTAACCGGTCCCACCGGGCAGTGAGAAAAAGCTCACCGACTTTGTACGCGGTGACCCACTCCACCAATTGAGATATTTGCGTGCGATGGACGAAGACGGGGACACGTGGAACGGACGGTGGGAATGGTTGATGCGCGGCCAAGTTGGCGTATGTGGACCCTCTGACGGGCCATTTTGGATTCGCGATTGGCCCATGTAAGCAAAGTTGGGCCTGATATCATTTTGACCCCTCGAGTTTCTACTGCTTCCTGTGTCTTTTCTATAGAGTACTCGGGTGTCTTGAGCCGCTGGAGCATAAATTTTTTGAGATTGGTGCAAACTGGACATCCGATGGTGCCGGCCCTTCTTTCACCACTTTCCCTAGCCGACGCCCGTCTCCCTCCTCCTCTCCTTCCTCCACCCGACGTCACGCCACCCCCTTCGTGCACTGTCCGCTCCGTGCCGCCGTAAACCCGCCTCAAGGTCGTACCGTGCGCTACCCCGAGCGTCATTCCCCACTGCTCGCATGCCCCCTCCACGTGGCACCTGCTTCCCTCGACCATGCGCCACCGCCTCCACGCGTCGTGCAAATGTTTTGACCAATTATTCCAGTAGTTAGAGACAATTGTCGAACAAAAAAGGAAAAATTTTCCAGCAAAAAGTGAAAATTGTTCCGGCGGTCATCTTCCTTTTTGCCCCGGACCTCTTCCATGACATCTGGGAAGAGAACACGAGAGGAGGAGGAAGACGAGCGGCAGGGTGGAGGTGATTCGCTATTGGGCCACAACTGAGCGAGATCCTAACGGCTTGCTGGCAACCAGGAGCCAGATAGGTGATCTCTGCTGCTGCCTCTCTTTGACACCGACAGCTTTGCAAGCCTTTGAGGAGCTTTCTCTATGGTGTCAGCGACCGACGTCGGGGCAGTGAGGATGGCCGTCGCCAGCAAGCTACGCATTATCTCGCGACAACATGTTCCATGGTCCAGCCACATTCTCCTTTCGTCAATGGTTAGAGGGGACCAGGATGGGACGAGTATGCACGACTGTTTCGCTCGTTTTCCTCTAATACTTGTTACTTGAATTCAAAGTAGAATCGAAAACGAGACTGATAGTGGGGCAAGGTTGACAATATAGATTGTGGGGACAAAACATGTACGTAGTACCCTCCATCCATTCACCAACAAACATTGCTCAGCGCGGGGTACTCTGATCATCACTGAACAGCATACATTCAACTTGCCGTGTATGGTCACAGAAGAGGAAAAAAAAGAACAAAAGGAATGTGATTCAGTCGACCCCACAGCCACAGGTCATGCCGCCACGAACTGAAAGTGCCTGTTCTCTGAACAGAACGACACAGCATTCCGGCACTGGTGGTTCCAAAACATCATTTCCCAAGAGAAAACGATGATCAAGCACAAGATAAAAAGCAGGTTACCAGTATCAGTACTGAGAACCACAGATCGAGAGGACCTCCATGCAGAACATCAACAGAGTATCGGCAGATGTTTATCCGATTAATTATTAGAAAACAAACCAACTTGCCACTCGCACACAAGCTATAATACCGATTTAGGGCAAGCTAGCTAGATATTTACTTAGAGAGGATGAACGATCATCCCAATAAATATGCATCACAAGGCCCATTACCAGATCAACCAAAGAGAAGCACATCACTTCCACTTCTTGAACTTGCCGTGGTGGCCGAAGCCATGGCCGTGCCCGTGCTTTCCATGCTTGAACTTGCCGTGCTTGAACTTGCCATGGTGGCCATACCCGTAGTTGTGGTGGCCACCATAGCCATGGCTGTAGCCGCCATAGCCATGGCCATGAGAAAGCTTGTGCGCTCCATAAGCAGCTGCTGCAGCAGCTGCACCCCCAGCTAGTACCGGCCCCATATGTCCCCCACCATGGCTGCTGCCATAACCTGAAACCACAAGACCCCAGAAGCATGCAGGAAATGGAGTTCACCACTTTGGCTGAAAGTCATGGACAATTATAAAGTAGTAAATTCGTAATAATACACCATATAGTAGGACCAAAATTTGTTGCAAGGGCGGTATATATCTTGCAGTACAACGTAATCAGGAAAAAACAACAATCCAACAAGATGTAGAATGTATTTGGTCACGAAAATGAGCACATATATACCATTTTTCATATAGGAAACAGTAAGAGCACATATACGTTATGAGCTAATCAAATAAAAATTGAAGGATAATTCATACCAGCAGGGTAGCCTGTAGGGGGATAGCCACCGTGTGATGGTGGGTAGCAGCCTGGTTGAGAGTAACCGTATTGGGGAGGAGGATAAGCTCCTGGCGGCGGAGGGCAGCCTTGCGGAGGGTATCCCTGATGCGAGTACCCATGGCCACCACCATACATGCTTGAGAAGAGGCCCCTGTCTGTCGACTCATGCTTGTCGTTCCCTCCCATTGTCTCACCTAGTAAATTTTGAGAGAGATGGTTGAAACATGAAAGTTTATATTACGGTGAGACATTATTGAAGATAAAATTAGAAAACTTGATGAAAGCAATATTGATCACATCTTCAGTATTCCTTGCTTAAAAAATGAATTAAAAAAAAATTTCAGGATCTCGGCAAGATGCCTGCTTCACAAGGAACAGGTTGATCCATGGACAAAAATTGTGGCGTCCAGTGTGGAGCGCCCCACCAACTAAAGGATACTTGGAAGCTCCATTTAAGAACAGATCGGCATGCAGGTTATCTAAAAGCGTCCCCAATGATAGAGACAGCTAAGGGGTAACAGCTAGCTCTTGCAAAGAATTGAAGAGGAGTAGGGCCCATGTTTAAGTCTCTCATTTTTCTTAGAGACTGCCTCTTGATGAAGAGTTAGCTGCCTTCTCTCTTCTTTTTCTTCAATAAACAATTTTAAGAGGTAGCTTAGAGACAAGCATTGGGGACGCTCTAAGCATGTATCTTGAATATGTAAATAAGCCAGGCAAAATGTCTTGGTAACTTTAAAATTTTTTTCGAGGTTTGGTAAACTGCTGTCACCTGTACTAATATGAAATTAAAAGGCATGACATGGTAGAGTTCCACAAAGGGGGGAAAAAATATGCAATTGACCCGGATCCCTCTTGCGTAGGTGCAAACATATCAGATATATGATCACGCACGAAAATAATTGGAAACAGCTAAATGTTTCTCACAAACAACGCTAGGGTTTCATGTTTGTACAAATCCAGCTATACATCCGTGAAATAAAAATGTTGAACTATTGCTGCCTTTTTTTAGATAAAATTAAGGAAGTTCAGTTTCATCAAGAACTATTGCTTTCTATTAATCATTGGTCCTCCACATCCACAAAACTCCCAACACGTACGATAAGTACCCCCCTTCTTCATGTGACCAAACACATATATAGGTGACGGCGGTTTTCAGCATGGCCTAATTAGGTGCCGGAAAGCAGATATTATGTGCAAACCGGAAATCGTGGAACAAAGGAGATCTATGGTACGTATAGAGGGCTAACAAGAAAATTAAGAAACGTTTTTGTCATACCAAAGGACGAGAATCAGCAGCGGCAGCAGCAGCTGAAGGAACCGAGATGTTGATGATGGTGCGTGGCCGTTCCCTTCACCAGCTGGTTGTATTTTGGGAGAGGAAACTTGCCCCCGGATATATACCCGAAGGACGGGGCAAATAAAGCACGTACTATTCGGGAACGCGTGCCGGAATTTGTGATTGAATTATTCGCGCGCCGGGATGCCATGTGATTGAACAAGAAAGCAACGCGATGAACCCACCATCGGGTCCCACTGCACAGTGATACAGATCCCACCGGATAGGGACGAGTGGACGACGACGCGCGCAGATAGAGATACTTGCGTGCAATCGACGTCGCGCCGACGCGTGTAAAAAGGCCGACGGAATCGAATGATGCGCGGCCCAGTTGGGCGGCTTGATTCGCTTTGAGAGCCCGTATGACCAACAGGAGCGAATCAAGCCTATGCATCGTGGAGAGAGTGTGGATCACCGGCGCTGCGCATGGAGGGGGAACACGAACACGACGAGGGGTCACTCCATCTAGCCAGACCAGACCCACCGCAATGCCCTGAAAACAGCTTGCTTGATAGCCTTGCGAATGTCATTATGCATGGTCCATGGAGTCGTGTCCGCGGCCGAGATGGAGCTTGAGCATGATCGAGGTGGAGCTTCAACACTGCAGGAGCTGGCTGTGGCGCTACATGCGCGCGGTAGAGCCACATCTGGATCCCGACTAGCCGCAAAACATGATGCCACCGCGCATTGCCGCGTGCCGGAACAGGAGCACGCGTGCGCACCTGGAAGAATGGAAATCATTTTGTACATGTTGCTTAATTATTGCTTTCGATTCACTGAATGTTCCGTCTTCGATCAGCTTCTACGAAGGAGATGACAGTGGCCAGCGTAGTGCCAAACGCATGAGTCCAGGTCTCCAGGATCATCTCCGGCCGGTTCCGTGTCAACTGCATCAGGGGCTCGCCGGATCGAGTGCCGCCGCTGCCACATCGGAGGCAGGGGAGACAATAATTAAGGGACATGTCTCAGCCAGCCTAGATGCATCATGCATGTGCGCTCGACCCGAACTTTTCACGACAACAGTCCCTGCCCCTGGTTTCGACCATGATCCGATGCTTTGCAATTTGTACGTACCCTTTCGGATGGCGAAACAATCGTTAGAGGATCAGCTAGTTAGCAAATACTAACAAATTCCAGTGAGTGTGCTGCAAGAACCTTGAATAGTTCCGTCGCTGCACGTCGTTGAATGGCAGGCCGGAGTACCACCTATTTCAATAGTGAATCACTGTTCTAGAAATGACGGTTTCTTACTCTTGGCAATGCACAGAAGCCAAGAATCAGTGTAAGTATATATTTCTCAGAATTTCCTCCTTAATTGGCAGCATCAGCTCTCACTGACACTTGCACCATGGACCAGAGAATGATCTTAAAATGTTGTGTTACTGGCAGTTCCATCCAATACGTGAATTCACAACAGAAAAATTATCTTCAGAGCATTAATTACACAAGATAAACATCAGCCCACAACAGAGAAGCACATCTTTGCACAACATTAACAAAGTATTGGCAGATGGTTATACGATTACTTATTAGCAAACCTTCTAGTCACTCGCACGTACGCGAGCTATACGTACCTTACTTATTATTATAGCAAACCTTCTAGTCATCCTGCTAAATACGTCACAAAGCCATTCCAAAACTTCGAAAGTTCTGAAGGCCTATACAACGCTTTACTATTATGATCAACCAGGAGAAGGGCATCACTTCCACTTCTTGAACTTGCCACGGAAGAAGCCGTGCCCGTGCTTTCCATGCTTGAACCTGCCGTGGTGGCCATAGTGATGGCCGTAGTGGTGGCCGTGACCATGGCCGTAGTGGCCGTAGCCGTGGCCGCCGTGGCCATGGCCGTAGCCGCCGTATCCATGACCATGAGAAAGCTTGTGCGCTCCATAAGCAGCAGCTGCAGCGGCTGCACCCCCAGCTAGCAATGACCCCATGGGTCCCCCACCATGGCTGCTGCCATAACCTGAGAGCACGAAATGGTCTTAAACCATATATTTTGGCAGAATGGACTCAACAATAAAGTACCGAATTCGTAATATAGAAACGGTACCATAGGACCAAAATTGTTGCAAGGGAATTACGACTTAATCAAGAAGAAACATCAATCTAATAAGATATAGAACTCTTCGTAATAATTAGCAGATATCATTTTTTCACTTGGAAAATAGTAAAAGCATAATTACTTTAGAATTAAGCTAATCAGATAACTGAAGAGTAATCCATACCACCAGGGTAGCCGGCAGGAGGATAGCCACCGTGTGATGAGTAGCAGCCTGGTTGAGAGTAACCATAGTGTGGAGGAGGATAAGCTACTGGCGGCGGGTAGCCTTGCGGAGGGTATCCGTGATGCGAGTACCCGTAGCCACCGCCATACAGGCTTGAGAAGAGCCCCTTGTCAGTCGTCTCATGCTTGTCATTCCCTCCCATTGTTGTCTATCTCCCCTAGCAATTTGAGAGAGATGGTTCAAACATGATGAAGGTTATACTGATCACTTCATGCATGCATCACAGATCCACAGGTTGATCTAGGGACAAACCACTGTGGAATCTCACTCAATTTCTAAGCCAATCACGGTGGCAAAATGCACCGCCAAATAAAGCATCCTTGGAGGTTCCGTTCTAGAACAGATCGGCATGCAGATTATCTTGTTGGAATTAGTTGACCTCGGTCAGGACATTTTAATTGGACCAAAAGGCCCAGTCCATATCTCATTTCGCCCCTGTTTAGTTGCCTTGATCGGGAGGCAAAACTAAGCCCATCTAAGGGCCCGGCCCCGCGCCTACAGCACTATAAATATATGGGGAGACCCCTGGTCAACCCTAATCCGTGATTAACCACGAAAATTAAGCCTAAGGGTTAACCCTAACCCTAATCTACCGATCCCTAAGGTGCTGGAAGGTGTGGAAGCCCGGTGTCCCTCAATCTACATCGACATCTGGTGTTCTTCTACATCTACATCAAGTTCGTCATCATCTACTTGATCTGTATCGACTAAAGATCAGATCCATGGCGAATCTGAACCCTGGTAAATTCATTCAGTATTAATCTAAGGTTTTCTAGGTGTAATCTACATTCGACTAGTGATCCTGTTAAGATGATCATCAATTTGATCTAACATATCTAAGCATGTTTTGCTTTCAATATAAGCAGGCCGTTAAGGCTTTTTCTAAAAAAAAAAGATTATCTAAGCATGTAGAAAAAAGAGGCACCTGAACTATGCAATTGACCTTATTAGATATGTAAATAAAGCTCCTCGCAAAAAAAAGGTATGCAAATAAAGCTGGTAAAATAAGTCACGCAACTCTGGATTTTCACTTGTACTAATATGAAAAGGCAGCACATGGAAAGAAAGAAAAAGGCTATGCAATTGACTCAGATCCCTCTTATTGCGTAGGTGCCATTAGACGAAATCTGATCAAGCACAAAAAAAAGTTTCTCGGAAACAGTAGGATCTTGCACAAATCCGACCATCCAAAAGTTGACTTCAAGAAATTAATAAACATTTTGAACTAACTATTTTAGCCTAATCATTTCCCATCCACACGCAGAAAATTCCCAATTTAAGTCAGACGATAATTTCCACACCTTCATGATCGACTGGACCAACAAACACAGGAAGGTTTGAAGCATATCCTAATTAATCAACCGGCTCTACAGACAGATCGGCAGATCTCGCCAACACACAGAAAAAAAAATGATGACTGCCGTACATACAGCCTAACGAAAAAAAAAAGGGAAAAGTTTTTGACGTACCAGACGGCGAGAACGATCGATCGATCAGCCGTAGCGGAAGGAGGCGATGTTGATGTTGGTGTGGGCACCGCCGGATGATGGCAGGCAGGCCTCTCTCCCTTTCGCCGGTTGTATATATTCTTGAAGCAACTTCTCTGTCCGGGCTATATACCAGAAACAAGGCAAGTAAAGTACGTCTTCAGGGTTGGGAAAAACGTGCCTGAATTTGATTGAATTTATTCGCGCGCTGGATGATGCCATGTAGTGGTTCTCGTTTCTTCGTGGGGACGAAAGCAACGCGTAGGCGACCAACTAACCCACCATCCGGTCCCACCGCGCAGTGAACATAATCTCACCGAATCACCATTCCGTGACGAGCGCACTGCGCAGATAGATACTTGCGTGCAATCAACGTCGCACCGACGCGTGGAAGGATCAAATCTAATTTTTTTTTTTGGGACAACGACCGAATCGCTTGATGCGTCCCATAGAGGGACGTACTATGTGTAGGATGTCCAACGGGATCGTTGGCGTATAGGGCTGGACGAAAAGCTCGCAGCTTGCAAGCTGGCTCAGCTCGCTCTTAGCTCGGCTCGGCTTGGCTCGGCTCGAAAGCAAATGTTAACAAGCCAAGCTAAAGATCTAGCTCGTCTGGTTAACAAGCTAGCTCGAGCCAGCTCGTGAGCTGCTCGTGAGCCAAATGAGCTGAGAAAGATCTAGTTCTAAGTCCTATTTTCAATAATCTTAGTTCTCAAGACTATTGTGTGAATGTTCCAAATACTAAAGTGCGACGTTAATTTCTATTTGTAGCATAACTATGATTATTTGCATCTTAACCAACAAGAATTTAGACATAACATCTATAATTTTACACTGATCATCTACAATGCCCAGCTCGTTGAGCCAAACAAGCTGGCTCGCAAGCTTAATGAGCCAAGCCAAGCTAAGTTTTCAGCTCGCTTCGATAACAAGCCAAGCCAAGCTAGCTCGTTAGACAAACAAGCTAGATCAAGCCAAGCCAAGCCGAGCTCGGCTCGCTCGACGTCCAGCCCTATTGGCGTAGGTCAGCCTACGGCCTGCTCCGCGTCGGTCCACGGCCCACATCAGCTTCTTCTTCCTCGAGCCGCCGCCGCACGTCGTCGTCGTGCTCGCCCCCGCCGCCTCCGCCTCCCGCCCGGCTCCGGCGGCGTCCCCGCCGCCGTCCTCGACCGTCGCCGCGCTAACCCGACCGGAAGTGACGCCCCCGCCCTTACCCCGCCTGCCGCCGGCAGCCATCACCGCGGCCGGCGGCGTCCCCGCCGCCTCGCCGCCCCGCCCGCATCGCGCCGCCCACCGTCGGTCCGGCCTGCCGCCGCCCTTCTATGTTCGGTGGAGGAAGGATGAGACCTGCCGCCGCCCTTCTATGTCCGGTGGAGGAAGGATGAGATTCGGAGGTACAAATCCTTGCGCACTAAAGGATTCTCCAGCGAAACGCCCCCGCCCGCCCTCCTCCATCGTCTCCGGCGGCTCCCGCCACCGAATCCGCGGCCGCCGCCCTCCGCCGCGCTAACCCGGCTTCGCCGGGCTCGTCGCCGTCGCCGCCGCCGTCGGGGAGGCAGGAGGAGGAAGAGGGAAGCTCGACCGTCGATGCGCTTTTGCACGAATCTCAAACACCGATCGATCGTAACGATCCCGTCGCCCGCCCTACGTATAGGATTGGCGTCCCATTGAACCGGTTTGATTCGCTCGGAGAGCCCATATGACAAAGTTGGGCCTTGACATTGGCCAGTTGATTCGTCATAAGCCTTGGAGATTCAACATGCGTTCTTCATCAATCAATCACCAGTAGTGATGGCCAAACGGGCCGCCCGGCACGGCACGGCTAGAGCCCGAAAATGCACGGCCTGTTTAATTTTCAGGCCAGCACAGCACGTAATTAGATTCGGGCCATGCCGTGCCGGCCCACGTGCTTGACTCTCGGCCCGCGGCACGGCCCGAAAATGGTTGAATCATGCCGGGCCGGCCCGATAAGCCCGCAAGCACGGCAGCCCAATAATGCTAAAATTGTTGAAAAGGAGTGAAAATATGCATAGACGGGATTTGAACCTTAGACCTTAAGCTCGAAAGGCAACATACTTACCAGAAGACTATTATCTCTTTGGTGTTTACCATGAAACAAATATAATATTTATAATATCGGGCCGTGCTGTGCCGCCCGCCATGCCTGCCCCTCGGCCCAAGCACGGCCCGATAGTGCGTGCCTGTCGGCGTTCAGTAACCGGCCGACGAGTAAATTTGTGCGCGGTTCAACGGCGATCAGAAAGTTTGCGTTTGACACAAAGGGCTATACTGGTTCAGGCACGAAAAGCCCTACGTCCAGTTGTGGTTTTACTCGTGTTGCTCGTAGTAGGGGTTACAAGCTGTAGACAAGAGAGGGATTCGCTCCCAAGTCTCCGTCTCGTTTTTGTGTGTTTGTGTGTGTCTCAAAGAACTCTCTCTTTTCTGAAAGAAGAGGCCCCCCCTTTCCCCCGGGCCCAATCCTCCCTTTTATACGACAAGGGTGAACGGTTACAGATGGAGGAAAGAAGAAAAAGAAAGGAAAGTAAAGATGGGCTGAAAGGCGGTGGAGATGGAGTCGGTCCGTCTTCGCTGGCTCCGGTGTTTTCCGCCGCAATCTACGCTCCAGGTGGTGTGATGACGTCGTCCGTGTCTTATCTGGGCGCTGTGGAGCGCCCATTCTCTGATCCGCACTGTTATTCGCTGTGGATGCGCTGTTGGTACCTGTGGAGTTGGGCGACGGTCATTCCGCGCACAGTTGTTACTGTGTAGCGTACTTGATGCATGCATTTGCCGTTCCACGCCTGATCCGGATGCGACGCCCCCACTCCGCCGTACGTCAGGCATAGTGCACTTTTGCGCCGTCCAGGAATGGATATGGAGCGTCTTCTTATCCGAAACTGGCCGGCCGTACGCCTGAGTTTGACTCACGCACCCGCGCCGCTCCCGAGCTCATTTCCCGGCCGGAATGGTCGGGTTCGCTTCGGGTCGAGGCCCTCCGCCGATCCCGACCACTGTCGGGGCACATGGACGGCGAACGGCGGCTGGCCGGTGTTTGGTCGGGGGAGTCGCTCGACTCCGTGGCGCCCGATTCCCTCCGCGGGGAGTCGGGTTCGCTGCCACGTCCGTGCCGGGCTCCTTTCATGCTGGTCCAATCACAGTCCTGAGTGGAGGGCCGTGCCCATACAGCCAAGTGTGCCCGGGCCTTTAGCAGGCCGTGAGGAACAGAGGCCTTTGTGGGCAAAAGGCCGTTGCTGCGTCCTTCGCCCCACTGGGCCACCACACGTGCGCAGCTTTCCGTCACTCAGCTGTATACAAGGCCTTTGGGTCTCGGTCAACTTCCGTGCATTGATACTCCGTATGTATACTGTATAGGGTACCTAGAAAATAGGTACCCGACAGTGCCGGGCCGGCCCGGGCCCGAAATTGATCGGGCCGTGCCGTGCTCATGCCAGGCTAAAATTTGCGTGCTTCGTATCCGCCCGTTAGGCCCGGCTCATTTGGCCATCACTAATCACCAGTTCACGAGCTTTGTTCATGAAGGACGCCTGTCAAATGGGGATGCACATGATCTCAAAAAAAAAAAAGGGATGCACATAGATTAGCTAGAGGCTCTTTATATGATAGTGTAGGCAGAAATTTGTGGCTGCTGAGTCCGCCTGATGCCGTGTATAACTCATACGATGTGGCTGAGTAATAAAAGTATGAGTCCCTAAAAAAAAAACCCAGTTCACCACCTGCCACCAATCAACAGAATTCAGTGGATCTCAATGTTACCCTGTCCTCCCAACTGAAAATGCCTGTGTTTCTAAACTAGTAGAAATCAGTTGTAAAGTAAAATGTATATAACCCCTATGAGCAGAAATAGATGATTAGCAACGTGATTACTCCTATGTGAGTGTGCTGCCACTGCAAGAACCTTACAATTATCATGCCCAAGAAAAAGCAATGTAGCAACGAGATACACCTGACATAGCATATCTGATAAACTTGCCTCGACCCAGACGGCTGATCACAGCAGCGTGCTAGTCTATCAAATCATCATAACATGAAAAGAGATGAATGGTTAGCCATTGATCAGAGAGGCTGAAGTATCTATTTCATTTTACTGAAGAATGCCTATTCTGCTTCTGAAGTGCTGGAATGGGATGATATGTGAACAGAAATTTGCATCTTTTTCTTGGCTGTAAAGATTTGGGTGTGCGTTCCTCTTCGAATTCTGATAGTAGCCCTTTCACCTAGCTCAAACCACTTGGCAACTATATAATTCGAACAACAGAGCATTCTGGCATTGAGACATCTTGACAAACTATCAAATCGTAAAATTATATGAACACAGCAAAATGGCCATGCCTGTAAACTGGTGCTGCAGGGCACTGAATTGTCATGAGCTGAGAGAAAATAGAAACTCGAGCATGGGGATGCCACATCACAGTGAACATGAACTCTCAGCTACATTTCACTATTACTGAAGCTTAAGCACAAGATTTTGCGAACTTGAGGAGCACAGAAGATTAAAACTGGTGAAAAAGAATCATAATGCTGTCATGATTGGTGAAACATATTGGAATGGCAAGCTAGATTCAAATTTTGCCTCACATCCATGCAGGAGTACCTAAGTTTTCTTAGTTTCTGTTTCAATATTTTCTGCAAGTGCCATGTCCATAGATTGAATGTGAGAACTGAAGAAGAAATCCCGTACCTGGCGGATGGAAAATCGAGCGATAAGACCAAGCCTCCGATTGTCGACGGTCCCAAGCCCCCAAGCCTCACAAAACTTCACCAGCGGCCAGCCGGGCCACGGACGCCGGCGCCTGCTGCACTCGTCCTTCGAAATCGGCACAACGGGCCCGTTTGGCTTGTGCCCTCGCCTGAGCACCGCTGGCCAGGCAGCGATCGTGGCCTCAGGTGTCCAGGATCGGACGCCTGAGCACGGCGCCTGACTCAGGCAGGTTTCACAGGGCACGAAGCAAACTAAACGGAACGCGTGCTACAGGTATTAGGAGCATCTCCAGTCCCGAGTCCTCCGCGGAGAGGTAGGGGGGGGGGGGGGGGGGGGGGGGGGGGGGGGGGGACGTTGAATAAAGGGAAGGGCGTATCTGAAGATATCAGTTTATTTCCTGCCTCTCCACCCGTTCATCATATCCATCCAACGGCTGCGGGTGCTGTGATCTGAACTTTCTTCAAAATAGCCCCCGGGTTAGATCACGACTATTAATCGCGATCCAATATTTTACAGATAGACCCCTGTTTTGGATCGTAAGTATTAATCGCGATCCATTATTTTACATATGGCCCCCTGTTTTGGATCGCGATTAATGATCGCGATCCAGATTTTACACATTGCCCTCTGATCTGGATAAATAGTTTGCAAATTAGCCCCCCGTAGGCCGTAGCTCGGCGGACGGTTGGCCTCGCCCGCTCCTCCGCGGCCACCCCTCGTCCGTTCGCCGGCCGTCCTCCGGGGCATCGGGCAGGCTCTCTGGGACCTGGTCATAAGGCGGTGAAGGAGGAATTTTCCGAAGATTTTCCCTCCACCCTGCATTGGCTGCGTTGGCTGAT
Source organism: Eragrostis nindensis (assembly GCA_012490785.1). Taxonomy (NCBI): domain Eukaryota; kingdom Viridiplantae; phylum Streptophyta; class Magnoliopsida; order Poales; family Poaceae; genus Eragrostis; species Eragrostis nindensis. The sequence goes on along the minus strand of JAAXCT010000074.1, from coordinate 1,081,087 downwards.
GGCTTCTTTCCTCCCGGCGGCCGCCCGTCGGCAATCCCACCGGCGAAGACCAGCGATGGCGATGAGGAGTAAGAGACGACGGCGGCATCTGTCAACTGGGGTGTGGCGCTGGCTGTTCCTTGGACTGGGCAGTTGATTCCCCGTTGCAACGATGCTGAGACAGAGTCGAGGCCCATGCGCTGGCGCTGCTTGCCTGTGCCCGGGACCTGTTCGACGGAATTCCGCGCCATTACGATGCCATTCCATTGGCTGTTTCGCTCAGGTGCGTGCTTACTGGCATCAAAACTTTCCGGCTTCCACCATTTCGTCAGGCTGAGCCTGCTGTCTACTTTTCTGTTTTCTTCTAATCATCTCTGGTCACACCATGCTGTAACCCTGAAATGAATTGATCACTCGTTCATTGCCTCAAATACGAAATAGTACTTACCCTTCACCGCCTACAATTTTTTTAGTGCTTGTATTCTTAACTGTTTATGCTCACTGAACATGATCTGAAACTTCTCATCCTATCACAGACAAAAGTATATAAAAAAAAAATCATTATGTTCATCGCACAAGTACACGGCCCTGCGAATTAGAAAAAAATACAATGTTCTAAACTGTAGAGAGGCTGTTAAAGTTAAACTGCAGTATATGCATATCCCTTTTTATTAGAATCCACTGGTTAGCATACGCCTAATTAAGCTCAGTGAGTGCACAGGAAGAACCTTAAAAATAAGTGAAACGAGGCACTGTGACCTCAAGCCACCACCTGAAATGTTTATCTAACTCTTGTTCGCTAACTCCATGATTAATCTGGTTCCATTTGGATGACCTGGTCATCAGAAGAACATATTAGTCCCTAGCTAGAACATAGCAGTAAATTCAGTCATTGAACACTTGAATAGGCAAGCAGAAGTACCTATTTCATTTTGGTGAAGAATGCCATGTCGCTGTTCGAAGGTGAATTCCTCCAACTGCTGGTAGCCTTGGTCCCAGATAAGCTAGTGGTATGGAGTGGCTTTGCCATAAACTTTTCAATCTCTGCCTGTAGCCCTTTTACATGATGATCCAAACAGCCTGCAGTTGTTCAGCAACTTTGTTGTTCTCCTGCTTCATGTTAGATACCTCTCTCTGGAGCTTTGCAGCCTGATATGAAATGAATCTGGCTCCGTCCTCAGTGTCACCCATCTCCATGGCTCCTTCAATTTCCTCAGTGTCACCCATCTCCATGGCTCCTTCAATTTCTGTTTGTATGCTGCAAAGGGAATCAAACCTGCACTGAAGTTACCCTCTGAGTATTGCATTCTCTTCCAACCATACACGCACTTCAATCTTGAGTTCCCTTAGCCTCTTTTCTGTAGCTTCTCTTTCAGATCTTTATGGGTTATCATTTGCCTGATCATTCCTTGTCTTTAGCTTTTGCTCATTTGTTAGCATACCGATATCGGGTTTTTGTTATTTTTGCACATTGCCCCCTGATCTAGATAAATGGTTTGCTCATTTGTTAGCATACCGAAATCATTCAATGACCATTGTGCGATACATTTTTGTAAGGGTTCAAGAGCTGACGAAATGAACGAATCTCCGCGTCCTTCATTGCGTCAGTACTCCGCAGTTCACTTATCATTGCTGTCATCTCATTGAAGTGTTCCTGGTTCTTTGTCTCCACTTCTTTAAGTTTTCTCCTTGCATTCTTATAGTTTTGTAGGGTGGAAGTGTACTCAGGTAATTGTACCCTTTCCTTATCTTAGAGTTCATTAAGAACATGTCGCAGCTTAATCATGATATCCTCTTGGCCGGCATCTGCAACTCTAGCACTACTAGGAGTAGGACTTCTTGTCATATTTGAGTTTTTTCTTTATTCATCTTCATTGTTGGTTTCATTGTTGTCCTCAAAAATGCTGTTCCTACCACCGAGTAATCTTGCTTACTGTCCTCTTGTTTCACATTTTCTCCTGGGCCACTGCGGGTAATGAGACGCATCTGCAACAATAAACCTCCCTCATGGAAATGTCCAATATATGGTTGTACGCTGCTTTTGGTGCTAGTGGTAATTTCATGAACACATTCTGGTTTTCATTGTTATTATCATTAGATGAATTATTATCTGTATTTTCTTTTGTTGTCACATTCATTGATGCTAGTGCACGGCTAGACTTCTATTGAAGCTTCCAACCGCACAAATTCTCCGTTTTTCCTCGATAGCAAAATGCTTTTCTGCATTCATGTAATGGTTAACACTAGATGTCTGACTGTCATTGGGAAGGATTGCTGTCTCCGGTATCTGAATGATTAGGATATCCATCCACTTTTGGATTCCTTCCAGGCTTGCAGCTTCATCCATTTCAAGTTCTTCTGATGGAGTTTTTTTCTGCTGGTTCAGGGCCGATGGATGATGTTGCTTCATCAGTCAGTATGCGCCTAGAAACAACATCTTGGTGCTCAATGAGAGGTAACTGCGGCATATTTCAAATATCACAAAAGCAGTTTATAGTTTCGGTGAAATTGGAGTAGAATATTCTTTCCTCTGCTTGGTAGGATCTCTCAACGTCTTCCACTCAAATAAAAATAAGCTCCTCTTCTGCTTCCTTGAGCTTGTCAGTTAATTCATCTGCGTCCACAACTTTACTGACTAGTTCAATCACTTACACACCATGGTGCATAGTCCTTTTGCAAAACTCGTATTGTTTGCAAAAATCAGCATATATCTCTTGTGCACGAGGGGACATTAGATCATCTCACTGTTTTTCTTGACTAACAGAGTGTTGTCATACCTAATATACAGTTTCCAATTATGCCCTTTTCCAATCAATGGCTTGATTTTATTAGGAGCAAGCACCACTTAGTACCTTGCAAACACCGTAAAACTACTCGAAGATTAGAATTGGTGCATAGGAATGGAAAGTGCTTACATATGACTTATTCGGATGACCACATCATACAAAATGTGATCTAATGGTTTAAAGATCAAGTGAACCACTACCCAAGTGATTCAAACCATCGTATTTCTGGCCGTACAACGTGGTTGTATAAATGAGCCGCATGTAACGATTGGCCAAATATCACGGACGGTTCCAATTTGAACCAGATAGCAAACATGTCACACATCCGTTTGTTTCTGAAACTTATGCTTCCCTTTTTCTTGGGTGGACTCAATTCATCATATGCACAACCATAAGACTGTAGTAACTTTGTTCAAATGATAATATTATATATCTTATTGGAAAGTTCCTGCTGTTGTAAATCATTTGGGCACTCCTATTGCGCAGCATTACCATACATATATAGTATCGGTAGATGGTTATCCGATAACTTATTAATTAGCAGACCGTCTTGTCACTTGCATTACAAGGTATATAGTACCAATATAGACGAAAGATGAACACGATCATCCCGCCGCTAAATGTATTGCAAGTCCATTCCCAAGACCTTAATTATTGAAGCCCACGCATGACTTTAGTATCATCAACCAAGAGGAGCACATCACTTCCACTTGTTGAACTTGCCGTGGTGGCCGCCATAGCCATGGCCGTACTGGTCGCCGTGACCATGTTTGAACTTGCCGTGGTGGCCACTATAGCCATGCCCGTAGTTGTGGCTTTGACCATGATTGAACTTGCCACGGTGGCCGCCATAGCCATGACCGTACTGGTGGCCGCCATACCCATGGCCATGAGAAAGCTTATGAGCTCCATAAGCAGTGACTGCACCTGTTGCACCCCCAGCTAGCAACGACCCCATGTGTCCCCCACCATGGCTGACATAACCTGAAACCACAAGGTCCCATGAGCATGAAATGATTTCGACTGTTTGGGTGGCTGACACAAAAAAGAAGTATGCCTACGTTATGAGACCAACACTTTGCTAGAACCTAATCAAATGATTGAAGAGTATAATACATACTGCTAGGGTAGCCTGCTGGAGAATAACCCCCATGCGATGAGTAGCCGCCTGGCTGAGGGTACCCATATTGCGTTTGCTGGTAGCCTTGAGGAGGGTATCCCTGATGCTGGTACCCATGACCACCACCATAACCATGCATCATGTTGGAGTAGAGCCCCCTGTCACTCTGATCATGCCCTTCCATTGTCTCCCGAAGATTCAAATAGAGAGAGAGTAACAAACAGTTAGGGAGTACAAGTTGAAACATGAATGTTCTTATTCTAGTGATGAAGGGTAAATTAGAGCGAAACATGACTGTGCTGAAAATATTTGGCATCCCAACAAAATCCAAGCATTAATACTATTGGGGACATGGAATACAGGAACAAAATTGTGGTGCCGCCCAATGTGGTAGATCACATAAGAAAATATAACCTATAGTAGTAGCTTATGAAATGTAAATAAGCCTAGCAAAAATCTAGCAAACTACCACTATTCTTTCGCTGCTACTAATATGAAAAGGCAGCCAGGGTTCCAAAAAGAAAAACGAAGCAAACATAAGATCAACTATAATCACGTTGGAAAACTACTTTACTAAGAAATAAGCCTAGCTCACGAACTGTGGTATGTGAACTCCTGTTTACCCAAATCTACTCTAAGAGATAAATATTTTAGCATACCAAACGAGAAGAACCCTAAGCAGCAGAAGTAGCCGATCTCGCTGCTGCTGTGTGTGGGCGACGAGTGATGCTTGGCAGTTACCCTTGGGCCGGTTATATATAGCAACATACTAGCATGGAGAGGGCGCGACACCAAAATTAGGCAAGAAAAGTACTGTATCAGGATTCGGAAGCACGACAAATTTTTAATTCACACATGTGGGCTTGGATCGAACTTTATTCGCGCAATGGACTGGAATAACATCTCACTGAATGCGCGGTTGCGTGAAATCAACGACGTGCCGCCCCGTGTGGTGGCAGAACGAATCGATCTGTTCGCGGCCCAGTTGGCTGGTCGACCCGGTTAGATTTTCCTGGTTGGCCCGTTTGACCATTTGGGTCTTAGCTGAGCGGAGTGATGGGCCTAGTCTGACTCGGGCTCCTCGTGTTCTTCTGCTTCGTGGTGCGCCTCGAGACGGTGCCTTCGCGTGTTGCATTCTCCATGAGTTGAGTTGAGAATATGCTGCTGTCTTGTGTTTTCTACTACTCCCTCCGTCCCTAAATAGTTGTCACTGGACATCATGTTTGACCCTTCGTCTTATTCAAAAAAATTATTTAAATATAAAAACAAATATGTCATGATTAAAATATATTCAATTGTAAAACAAACTGTAAAAAAATAAATAAGATTTGCGCAAAAAATTTAAATAAGACGAGCGGTCCAAAAAAAGTCAAACGACACCTATTTTGAGACAGAGGGAGTAGTTAGAACTCGTCGTCGCTGAGACACGCTCGAATGGTGACTGCAGGCAGCCCTTTCGCACAGCGTAATTTCCGTCCTAATGAACTCATCTGCATTGCATTTGCTGAAGCTTAACCACAAGATGTTGCCAGCTTGAGCGCAGGAGATCAAAGCTAATGAAAAATGCTGTTGTAGGCTATAATGTTATGATTGGTCAAACATACTAGAAGTTCTAATTTGGATTGGATACAAACACATCACATATATATCCGCTTGTTTCTGAAAAGCATGCAAATATTTTAGCAGAGTGATTATATGCACACCCGACTGGTCAGAGCCAGAGGGCTTCGGGAGCTTCGGCTCCTGTCGACCGGGGATCGATTCCCCGCCGCGGCACCTGAGGTGCTGTTGTGAACAGTGCTAGAAATGGTACTGTTCACAGCAGTACAAAAAAATCCCTTCGCTCTCCTCGGGTCAAAGCACATGGTTAAGACTCGCGTCGAAGCTCACAACGGCCAGCTGAATCCCTGTGTAGGATCGGGGAGGGGGTTCGGGGGTTTTCTCGACCTGCGTGAGAGGCTATTTCTCCTTAGCAAAATGCCGTCGGGGGCGGTCTTACCCGCGGCAGGTCGAGTTTTATATGCACACCACCATAAGAATGTATTATCTTTTTTTTTTGCATGACCAAAAGAATGCAATTTATTCAAAAGTAACACTTGTGATTTTTAAGCCGAGCTGCTATGCCAAATCGATGGGGTGCAATTTATTCAAAAGTACCACTAGGCCAACTAGGCGCATCTAACCGGGTTGAGTGGGTCCTTGGGCCGCGCACCAATCGATTCTATCTGTCTCCACGTGTCGGTCCGTCGTTGATTTCACGCATCGGCGCATTCTGTGAATTTTTTATTTCCGTCCGTGGCGTGAATAATTAAATTCGATCCCAGCCCACACATGCGTGAATTAAAAATTTGTCGTGCTTTCCGAATCCCTGATACACGCTCCGGTACCTTTTTTTTTTGCCTTGTTTTGCGGTCGCGTTCTCTGTCTGTTATGCTATATAAGCTGGGCGAGGGAACGGCGAAGCATCACTCGTCGCTCACTCAACATCAGCAGCACGATCGGCTACTGCTGCTGCTGAGGCTTATCGTCACTTGGTATGCCAAATCTACCAGCCTTTTCAGTTCAAAATAATAAAATCTCCCGGCCTTTTCCTCCTCAGCCTTCACGTTCTGTTGTTACTAGCTTGTCCTAATGACAAGAGTCGAAGATAGACGGTAGTGAGATGCTACTCCCAATGGAAATCTTATTTTCACTAATTAGGGTGACGTGTCATTATCTTTTATGATGCAACGAGGAATTGAGAATGAATTTTCGCTGGGTGCCTTTTCATAGTACTACTACTAGAAACAAATTTTCGCTCCCTGGTCACTGTTGTTTCTGAATCCTTTGACAAGTTTCCGATGCCAAATTTGTTCTCGGTGCAGGAACAGTAATGGCTTCTCTAGGGGACGGAGCATCCATGTACAGAGGAGTGACAAGGTGCTGTACGCTGCTCGCCCATATTTGCACCCCACCTGCGCTAATAAAGTTATCAAATGAATCGTAATTACAATTGAAATGGTTGAGAAAGAGCCCTTTTCCAGCACCCCAAAGCTTCTGAACCACTGAATCTCTGATCTCACTCAGGAGCAAGCACGCACGCGCGCGCACACACACGCATCGACCTGCTCTTGTGTAATCTTTCTTGTCCATCTTGCTTTCCCTGTGCGCGCAGGCATCACCAGCACGGGAAATGGCAGGCCAGGATTGGCCACGTGGCGGGGAACAAGGACCTGTATCTTGGCACATTCAGTAAGTTTCTGTCACTTGTGGAATGCATATTTCTCCAAACCTAATCATGATAATACCTACAACTCTTGCTAATCAGCTGTATTAGTACGAGTACAAATTTTGTTTGGGTTTGTTGCTGCTGTTCATCCGGGCATGTTTGGTTCAGCGCCACAGATGGCCACGCGTAAGGTACGGCGAGTTTGCTGGTTTTCTGCTTGGTTTCCGCCACAGCTTTTCGCTTTGTCGTTTCCTCCTGTACGTATTGTGAGTAGCTGCTAGAAACCTTGGCTGAAACTGTGGCGAGTGTGGCGCCGTTTCTGGGCGCCACGGCCGCGGCGCCGCCACAGCGTGGCGTGGCCAAGTATGGCCCTGAACCAAGCACGCCCAGGCACGCAGGAGGAGGCGGCAGAGGCTTACGACATCGCCGCGATCAAGGTCCGGGGCCTGAACGCCGTGACAAACTTCGACATCAGCAAGTACGACGTCAAGCGCATCTGCGCCAGCACGGACCTCATCGGCGGCGACGCCGCGTGCAGCCGGTCCCCCACGCGCCCACTGCCCGACGCCGGGGAAGGCAGCGGCCACAACAACAATGAGCCACTGTAGCGGCAGGTCAAAAATTACGCTTGTGAAGCAATAAATAAATGTTTGTAGAGGCGGGCTAAAATAACCGCCGCTAGTAACGGTTTTTGTATCGCCGCTATGCTTGTGAAGCTACAAATAAACGTTTGTAAGGGCAAAAATAACCGTTGCTAGAAACAGCTTTGTAGCGACGGGTGATAATGTCACCTGCCTCTACAAAGCTATTTGTTTCGTAATGTTAACCGCCTCTATACATCCTTTAGCGATCATCCGTCGCTATCTTTTTAACAGAAAAAAGAAGAAAGTAAATTATTTTGTATCCACATTTCAAAATACACAAAAATCACAGCTTGAGCGCAAAATATCAAAGCTATTATAGGCTATAGTGTTATGATTGGTCAAACATACTAGAAGTCCTAATTTGGATTGGATACAAAGACATAGTCCTAATTTGGATTGGATACAAAGACATCACATATCCGTTTACTTCCATTCTCACATTCGAGCAGAGGATGAAAGATCGACTTGTAAGGCTCCAACTATGGCTCACCAACGACCCAACTCTCACCGAACTTGACCGGCGGTAACCCAGCGGCCAGCCGGGCCATGGGCATAGACACCTGCTGCTCTCGTCGCAATGGATCGCCTTCTAACGGTATTTCATTCCAGAAGCATCCCCTCGAGGAATGGGGCGCGGTGGAAGTGGAAAGGGCGTGTCTGAAAATACCGGTTTACTGCATGCCCTTCCATCTGTCAATCTGCCCGATCCAACGGCTCTCAAAGCGCAGCGATAAATTTTTCTAAAAGTCACGCGACAATTAATCGCAATCCAAATTTTTACATTTAGCCCTTTATTTTAAACTGCGATCCAAACTTCTACATTTAGCCTTCTATTTTGGATCGTGATTAATCGCTATTATTTTGCTCCTTATTTTGAATCGCTATTAATCGCGATCCAACATTTTGCACAATACCCCTTGAGTTGGGTCAATAGTTTGCAGATTAGCCCCCCCACGGACGTTTGCCTCCCTCGCTCCTCCGCGGCCGCAGCTTGTCCGTTCGCCGGACGTCCTCCGGCGGCGCTCGTCGGGATGCCTTTCGGACCTGGACGTCACGTGGCGCAGGAGGATATTTTGCTGGTTTGCGTTCCCTCCTGCATTAGCTGATGGCTTGTTTCCTCCTGCCGTCCGCCCGTCCGCAATCCCGCCGGCGAAGACCCAATCAACTCGCACTGGCGATTCGGAGTAAGATAGACGACGGCGAGATCTGTCAAACTAAAACCTTCACAGAGGTTTTCCCGGGCCCTTGGCAGGTGTTTGCCGGGATCTCCGTTTACGAGGAGTGGACGCCGACTTGCAGGCGTTGCTAGCTTGCTCGTGCCCATGACTAGTTAGACGGAATGCCGCACCGACAGGATGTCTCTCGTCTCTTTCTCTCAGTCTCAGGTGAGGTGCGTGCTTACTGCTACTTAAACTTTTCCTGCTTCCGCCATTTCGTCAGGCTGAGCATGCTACCTATATGTTTTTTATTTCTTGTAGTCATCCATGCTGTAACCCTGAAATGAACTGCTCACTCATTCATTGCTGCATACGAAACAGTACCTTCTCGTCACTACGAACAATTTATAGCGCTTGTGTTCTGAACTCTTTATGCTCAATGAACATAAGCTGAAATTTCTCATGCTATTATTACAGCCAATAATATAAAAATAATCATTCTGTTCATCGCAGAAGTACACTGCCCTGCAAAATTTGAAATCACTAGTATGCTCTAAACTGTTGAGAAGCTACTAATGTTCATAAATTCTAAAACATATGCATATCCCTTTGAATAGAATCGACTGGTTAGCATGCACCTAATTAAGCTCAGTGAGTGCACCGCAAGAAACTTAAACTAGTGGAATGAGGCATTCTCCACCACCTGACATGTCAATTCTATCTCTTGTTTTCTAGCTCCATGAAGAATTTGGTTCCATTAGAATGACCTGAACATCAGAACAACATTTGAGTCCATAGCTAGAATGTTACGGCAAATTTAGTCATTGAACAGGCAAACAAGAGTACCTATTTCATTTTAGTGAAGAATGCCATGTCACTGTTCTGCTTCTGAAATGCTGGATTTACACATGCAAATAGTGACGGTTTCTTTTTCTTTGCTGGAAAGAGGAACATCCGGAGTGGCACTCTTGATTTAGAGGGTGCGTTCCTCCAGGTGCTGGTAGGCTTGGGGCCAGATAAGCCAGTGCTCTTGAGTATCTTTGCCATAACCTTTTCAATCTCTGCTTGGAGGCCTTTCACATGATCAAAACCAGACTGCAGTTCATCAGAAACTTTGTTGTTCTCCTGCTTCATGATTGATACCTCCCCCTGGAACTTTGCAGCCTGATATGAAGTGAATCTGGCTCCATCCTCAGGATCACCCATCTCCATGGCTCCTTCAATGTCTTCTTGTATGCTGCGTAGAGAATCAAGCCTACACTGAAGTTCCCCTTTGAACATTGCATTCTGTTCCAACCATACTTGCAATTCAATCTTGAGTTCCCTTAGCCTCTTTTCTGTAGCTTCTGTTTCAGATCTTTCTGGGTGGTCATTTGCCTGATCCTTGTTTGCCTTCAGCTTTTCCTCATTTATTAGCTTACCTATTTCAGGTTTCAGTTGTTCATACTTGGTCTGAAACCCTTGTATCTGTTGAAATGACATGCTGAATTTCATCAAGAACGCTAGGTTCTCCTCCATAAGTGCATCAATCTCTCTTCTGAACTTTTCTTCAAGAGGAGAAGCTTTCTCCATCTCAACAACATTTGTCGATTTGACATCCTCCAGAATGATGATTTCTGGACTGGTAACAGCATCATGTGACACATCAGCTTTCTCAGGAGATTCGATGCTTAGGTTAGTTTTCAGGCTAGAACTATTTTTTGTTATCCTGGAAATAGAGGAAGCGCTTTGTGCCCTTTGATGAACGGGCAGAAAAAAGCTTGGAGTTCGTCGGTGCCCCCTAACCATCCTATCCTTCTCACTTAGGGACATGGTTGAAGTCATTCGATGACCATTATACGAAGCATTTTTGTAAGAGTTCAGAAGCTCACGAAGTGAACGAATCTCTGCATCCTTCACTGCATTGGTACTCTGTAGTTCACTTATCATGGCTGTCATATCGTTCACGTATTCCTGGTTCTTTGTCTCCACTTCTGTAAGCTTTCTCTTTGCATTCTTATAATTTCGTAGGATGGAAGTGTACTCAGCTAAACCTTTTCCTTATTTTGGAGCCCATTCATAAGCAAATGCTGCATCTTAATCATGCTATCCTCTTGATCTCCGACATCTGCAACTTTAACACTACTATGAGTAGGACTTCTGGTCATGTATGAGTCTTCTTTATTCATCTTTGTTGCTGCTTCATTGTTGTCCTCAGAAATGCTATTGCATGGTGTTGAGTAATCTTGGTTATTGTCCCCTTGTTTCACATCTTCTCCTGGGCCACCAGGGGAAATGAGATGCATCTGTCCTATTGAACCTCCCTCGTTGGAGTGTACAGTATATGGGTGTACGCTGCCTTTGGTGCTAGTTGTAATTTCAGGAACATGTTCTGTTTCTTCATTTTTATTATCATCAGATGAATTATTATCTGTATTTTCTTTTGTTCCCACATTCATTGAAGCTGCTGCACAGCTAGACTTATCTTCAAGCTTCAAACAACACAAATCCTCTGTTTTCTCTAGATGGCAATACTTTTCTGCATTCATGTCATAGTTAACACTAGATGACTGACTGTCATTGGGAAGGATAGCTGTCTTGGGTATATCGGAGGGATCAGGAGATCCATCTACTTGTGGATTCCTTGCATCGTCATCCATCTTAGGATCTTCTGATGGGTTTGTTTTGTCATGCTCGCCTGATGATTCGGTGCCAATGGATGGTGTTGCTTCATCAGTCTGTATGCATCTAGAAAAATGTTGGTGATTGGGAGATGCATCCACTTGCAGATTCCTTGCAGCTTCATCCATCTCAGGATCTTCTGATGGGTTTGTTTTGCCATGCTCACCTGATGGTTCGGTGCCAATGGATGGTGCTGCTTCATCTGTTAACATGCACCTAGAAACATCTTGGTGCTCAATATGAGGTAAGTGCAGCATATTTGAAATATCACAGAAACTATATATTGTTTCGGTGAAATTGGAGTAGAATATTCTTTCCTCAGCATGGTAGGATCTCTCAACGTTCTCCACTCTAATAAGCTCCTCCTCAGCTTCCTTGAGCTTATCAGTTAATTCAGCTGGGACACTGGTTAATTCTATCTTCTCTTCCTCCAGTTTTAGCAGCGACTTCTCAAGCTCGTTGTTTTCCAGACACAGCCTATTTATCTGTGCAGTCTGTGCTGAAATCATGAGCTCCAAATCCACAACTTTGTTGACTAGTTCATCAATTTTCTCTGCTATCTCTTCCACATAAAGATCAGAGTTCATCTGAAAGTACTCCTTGATCTTATCTACTGTTTCTTGCTGTTCAATTTTTTCCTGCTTCATGGAATACAATTCATGTATCTTAATACTGATATCAGTTTTAACATTCTCATGTGGAGAATTTCCTGAACATGATGGGGATTTACCATGTCCTCTCATGATACTCTCCAGCTTCTCCCTTGCAACCTTGACTCTGTCAGACTCGATGATTGCTTGGCTGAAAAATGTCTTCTGCTGTTCCTGCAATTTAATTATGGCGTCCTCACAGGATTTAAGAGCAGTTGCTGTCATCAAAGCCCGGGCCTCGTCATCCTCAATCGCTGCATTTTCATTGAACTCCTCTTGGAAGTAGCAAACTTCTTCCTGCATGTCATTGATTTGCTTTTCAAGATCCCAGTACTTTGCAATTCCACTCTCATAAGAGCTTTTGATGAACTCTTTCTCAGTCTGCAGGACTAATATCTCTTTCTGTAGCCTGCCGATCTCTGCATGTACATTCTCCTTGCTGATGGGAGTTATAGATTTCTTGCCTCCATTTTTCAGTTCTGATTTCCCTCCTTGCTTCTTCTTCATGAGTCCCTCAACCGTTGGCTTGTGGATTTTACGAGAATCAACTGTGGTAAATGCCTTGGGGAGATTGTCGTAATCTTCATCTAGCAGTGCATACTGAACCTGGTCAGGGAAGGCAGTTGCAATGGTATGGTTTGCTTTGTGTAGCTCCCCTGATATATGGTCATAGCGTTCAGCAAGGGCCCTGTATGCCCTGTATGCCTCTTCCACAGAATCAATCACCTCTGGCCGCCGCTTGTAGTACATTTCTGCCCTTTTCGCAAAAGAATCGGCTTCCTCTCCAAGGAGGAAGAGAATGCACTTGACTCTGTCATCCATGTCTGCACATCCACCACAATCTCTTAATTGATGAAATGCAATAATGTTGAACAGATACAAAATCATAATTCAACCCTATTTTTAAGAAACTCTGTTCAGGGAAAAAACTAATGCTCAAAAATCATTATCCCTTTGTACTGGCTGGATTGTAGAAGTATATGTTGGCGAATGTAATCCGTATGAATATGTATTATATCTTAAAAGCACTTGTAACCAGCATTTTCAGTTGTCGCAGTAGTTTCAGTTTGTTTTATTGGGTACAGAATGACATGCAAATTCTTATTCTGAAGAACCCTATTATACATCTCACTATTAGGCCAGCACCATGAACTAGCATGAAAAGCCAGAGGGAACTAGCATCTGTTATATGTTTTTCTTCGTCAAGTGACAAATATGTATCTATGTCATGTATCAGTTTAATAATAGCTGGCAATAGCTAATAAGTGTGTTGTGTATTTACAAGAATCAGATATCCCCTGTAAAATTCTGGCACAAATGACACAGAGAAGTATATTTTCAATATATTTTGTGATGGACAATCATGACCGATGCTGCAACTGATTGTGCTAATGCTAGTTTATTTGGCTTGTTTTTTCAGGAAATTATGTACATTTTGAGAAAGAAAAGATGCAGTTCCTGCATATAAATAATTTTTCCCTGGTTGTCGAATCAAGCTGTGACAAGATGGAGGTGAAATAGCACATAAATGACGGCATTTTGCTTAGATAGACAAGCCAATTGGACCAGTTTTTTATGTACAGTACATAGGTCGATTGTGTGCTCAAGAAAGCCAAACCTTTGAGGTTATTGTCGAGCCATTTGGACTGCTTGGTGCGGACATGGCTCGCCCACCACCATGAGTATGCATTGCTCGCCGCCCGCTGCAGCATCCTGTCCCGGCCTCGATTCAGCAGAGTTCTTCAGCAAGGTAACCCTTCTGTGTACTTTCACCTTCTCTTAAATTCATCTCACTGAGATTTTTCTGAAGTGCGGTCAGAACTGATCAATCTGAATGCTTTTCTGATCTTGCGGGCGTTGCTCGATAGCTCATTCTATAAAGGATTAGAAACTGATGAGGATATCTGAACTTTAGGAAATATATTTGAGAAAGAAGAAAAAAAATGGCACGAATGCACAATGTCCAGTACCTATATTTGCGTTGCGCCATCTCCAAGCCAAGGAAGAAGAATGCGGATGTTTATGCTTCGTTGTCAACGCAAGAGAGTAATTAGGTGTGGTAGTGGAGACGAAGTGGCGGGTGACGCGGGTCTGAAATAGTCTCTGACTGGTGGGACCCTAGGCTGTGCGAGGTCCTGATCTTGTGTTGCTCCGCACGTCGGCAGGTACGCGTTGTGACCTTTTTTTTTTATAAAGCTCTATAGGCTGCGGTTCCGTCAAAAAAAAAAAAAAACTCTATGAGCAGCGGTAATGTAAAGTTTCTTATATCAGAGCATCTCCAAAAAAGTCCCAAAACCTTCTTTAAATCAAAATAATGAGATTCAATCAAAAAAACCATCTCCAACAGCACCCCAAAACTACTCCCAACTTTTTCATACCTCCTAAACTCCCTTCATTTGTAGCTACAAACAGGGGAAGAATTGAGATTCCCATTCCTTCTTTTTTCACTAGAATAAATGATTTTGTGGCCCCAAATACTGACGTGGCCTAATCAAAAGTGTTTTGATCCACTTTTAAGGAGGAACTGTTGGAGGAGGAAAGAAAAATTGCCCCGTATAATTTTTTGGCTACTCCCAAAAACAAGTTTATGGGGCTAATTTTTTAGAATCTCTTGGAGATGCTCTCAGTGGTAATGTAAATAAAGAACATGATACCGGGTAGGCAATTAAGCTTTGGACTTTGAAATGGAGCTCATAATTATATGTATGTGAGAAAGATGCATAGAGACCAAAGATGGCACATTGGCAGGCTAGTTCTTTTTCTGGAATGCATGCAGAAAACAGCGAAAGCTTTATCACATAAAAGAAAAACCATGGAAAAAGTAGTTTATAGCCACTCTGAACCACGGAATAGTAGTTTATAGAAAAATAGAGATTAACGTTACATGGAAGCAACTGTCGAAGATTTGGCTTCTAACTGTACTCTATAATCTTTTTACTGAACGAACCCGGCATGGACAGTGCCAATTTTATTATACTTTTAAAGAAGAGGTAACTGTATGGTACAAGGAACATGGGCTCTAGTTGACCCTGAGTTGCTGGCCAATCTTGGTGATACTGTTAAGGCAGGACAGGTATTTGAACACTGGTACGTATGCATGTACTGCACACTGAGTACAAGCCCAAGCGAGCTGCATATTTCTCACTTTGTATATCAAAAGAATTCATACGTCCATTCCTCGCATAAAATAGAGGTATACTACTCCGGTTGCTAAGTTGTCGAACAGAGTGAATGGCTTCCAAGAGACCAACGAGCGTGAGCACAGAGTAGTTAGTCTTGCCATTTCGATGTGAGCTATTGGAGCTAGTACTGCTGGCTCACAACTTTGCTAAAATGTGCTGAAGTAAAACTCCTTGCTCGGGCCATTTGTGAACATCTATGTAAGAAAGAAAATTCAGATTTTTTTTGTGTGGAAAAGACAAGACACTCAGATATACTGCCAACAACAACAACAACAACAACAACATAGCCTTTTGTCCCAAGCAAGTTGGGGTAGGCTAGAGATGAAACCCACAAGAAGCAAAGCTAAGACAAGCACAAAAGAGGCACAAGGCAAAAGGTGGAAAAGGAGATGAAAAGGAGAAGAAAAAGAAAGAGATCATGGTTCAGGCACGTTGATTGCGAATCTCCAAGCGCTCCTATCCATAGCTAACTCCTTGGAGATATTCCACTCCTTCAAGTCTCTCTTAACCGACTCTTCCCAAGTCAGGGTAGGTCTACCTCTACCTCTCTTTATATTATTGGCTCGCTTTAGAACCCCCATACGCACCGCCGCCTCGGGGGGCCTCCGCTGGACGTGTCCAAACCATCTTAGCCGATGTTGCACCAATTTTTCCTCAATTGGTGCCACCCCTACTTTGTCCCGGATATCTTCATTCCGGACACGATCCCTTCGTGTATGCCCGCAGAACCAACGCAACATACGCATCTCTGCTACACTTAACTGCTGGACATGCCGCCTTTTTGTAGGCCAACATTCAGCACCGTATAGCATCGCCGGACGAATCGCCGTCCTATAGAACTTACCTTTTAGCTTTTGTGGCACCCTCTTGTCACAGAGGACGCCAGAAGCTTGGCGCCATTTCAACCAGCCGGCTGAAATTCTATGTCTCACATCTTCGTCGATGTCGCCGTCCTTTTGTAGCATCGACCCTAAGTATCGAAAAGTATCCTTCTTGGCTACCACTAGCCCGTCGAGACTAACGTCTCCATCCTCATGCCTAGTCGCGCTGAACTCGCACCTCATGTACTCGGTCTTTGTCCTACTAAGTCTGAACCCCTTCGACTCTAACGTCTGCCTCCACAGCTCTAGCTTCGTATTAACGCCTTCCCTACTCTCATCAACTAGCACCACATCGTCAGCAAAGAGCATACACCAAGGGATATCACCTTGTATGTCCCTTGTGACCTCATCCATCACCAAAGCAAATAAATAAGGGCTCAATGCTGACCCTTGATGTAGTCCTATTGTAATTGGGAAGTCACTGGTGTCGCCACCACATGTTCGAACACATGTCGTCGCACCCTTGTACATATCCTTGATGAGGGTAATGTACTTAGTTGGGACTTTGTGCTTCTCCAAGGCCCACCACATGACACTTCTCGGTACTTTGTCATACGCCTTCTCAAGGTCAATAAAGACCATGTGCAAGTCCTTCTTCTGCTCCCTGTACCTCTCCATCAATTGTCGTATTAAGAAAATCGCCTCCATAGTCGACCTTCCAGGCATGAACCCAAACTGGTTTTGAGTCACACTTGTCACTCTTCTTAGGCGATGTTCGATGACCCTCTCCCAGAGCTTCATCGTATGGCTCATCAGCTTAATCCCACGGTAGTTAGTGCAACTTTGAACATCCCCCTTGTTCTTGAAGATCGGCACTAAAATACTTCTCCGCCATTCTTCCGGCATCTTGTTGGAGAGAAAAATGAGATTAAAAAGTTTAGTTAACCATGTTATCGCTTTGGCATCGAGGCATCTCCATACCTCGATGGGGATACCATCAGGACCCATCGCTTTACCCCTCTTCATCCTCTTCAAAGCCTCCACTACCTCTGCCTCCTGAATTCTCCTCACAAAGCGCCTGTTGGTATCATCAAATGAGTCGTCCAACTCTAGAGTAGGACCCTCATTCTCCCCATTGAACAACTTGTCGAAGTACTCTCGCCATCTCTCCTTGATTACCTCATCCTTCACCAGAAGTCGATCTGCCCCATCCTTGATACATTTGATTTGGTTGATGTCCCTTGTTTTCCTCTCGCGGATCCTAGCCATCCTGTAGATGTCCTTCTCCCCTTCCTTCGTGTTCAGCCGCTGATACAGGTCATCATACGCTTTGCCCTTTGCTTCACTCACAGCTCGCTTTGCAGCCCTCTTCGCTGCTTTATAGCCCTCGATGTTGGCTGCACTCTTATCAAGGTGTAGGCGTTTGAAGCACTCCTTCTTCTCCTTGATAGCCCTTTGCACCTCATCATTCCACCACCACGAGTCTTTCGCTTCTTGTTTGCCTCCCCTACTCACACCAAAAACTTCTGAAGCTACCTTCCGAACACATGTTGCCATCTTGGACCACATGTCATCTGCATCTTCTCCTTCCTCCCAAGGCCCTTCACCTAGCATCCTCTCCTTAAAGGTTTGAGCCGCTTCCCCTCTAAGCTTCCACCACTTCGTTCTCGCGATCTTGGCACGTTTGTCCCGATGGACACATACCCGAAAGCGAAAGTCCGCCACCACAAGCTTGTGTTGAGGGACAACACACTCCCCAGGTATCACTCTACAGTCTAGGCAAGAACGTCTATCCTCCCTCCTTGCAAGGACAAAGTCGATCTGGCTCGAGTGTTGCCCACTTTTAAAGGTCACTAGGTGGGATTCCCTCTTCCTAAAGAGGGTATTCGCTATCAACAAGTCGTAGGCCAAAGCGAAGTTCAAGACGTCCTCCCCCTCCTGATTCCTACTACCATACCCGAAACCCCCATGCACCCGCTCGAAACCTACATTAGTCGCACCCACGTGGCCGTTAAGGTCTCCTCCTATGAAGAGTTTCTCGCTGATAGGCACGGTGCTAACCATGCTATCCAGATCCTCCCAAAACTGCCTCTTGGTGCTCTCACTAAGACCTACCTGGGGGGCATAGGCGCTGATCACATTTAGGGCCGAATCTCCCACTACCAACCGGACAAGGATAATCCGGTCACCTTGCCTCCTAACATCTACGACTCCATCCTTAAGGCTCCTATCGATCAAGATGCCTACGCCGTTCCTACCCGTTGTTGTTCCCGTGTACCAAAGCTTGAAGCCAGTACCCTCCACCTCCTTCGCCTTTTGGCCCTTCCATTTAGTCTCCTGCACGCAAAGAATATTCACACGCCTCCTAATAGCTACATCGGCTAGCTCTCGTAACTTACCCGTTAGGGACCCTACGTTCCAACTACCTAGACGAATCTTAGTTGGCTCGGCTAACTTCCTTACCCTTCGCACCCGTCGAGGAAAGTGCGAAGACCCTTTGAAAATTTAAAATCAACCTCTTTGAAAATTCCTATCATTCTCCAAACTGAAACATGAACACATGTTATAGTGGCCATATGAATACAAGAAGAACTAAAGGAAAATTGATCACAGAGACAACCATGCTGAATCAATCGTCGCCGAGCTGTTGAATACATGCTATTTCTGTTTCCAACAGATTTCGCCATTTCGGCAATGCTACTACTATGAGTTCTTCATGTCTGCTTTTGTCTTGTTACTTGCCGGCCGAACGCCACGTGATGCTTCTGGCCATACAGATGTAGGCAGGCACGGACGCGACGCCTCGACTACATGAAAATCACACCGCATTTCTTCAGCATGGCGTTGGTAACATGCTTCGTTGAACGCGTCAAAGAAACACAGCATCTCTCAAGAAAGGCAACAATGCAGTAATCAAAACGTAGACTACTAAATTGTCTGAGTTAGATGACAAGTTAAAAGAGGACCACACATTGGCATTATAAGCTGTTGATTCATTTCATGCCGATAACAACGAACTATGATCTTTCCAGCCTTGAACACAAAGCGGTGGAGATTCTGAAAAGACAAACTGGATTCACTTGGCAAGGCAACTAAAACGAATCTAAGTAACAGAAGAATCCACTTACGAGTCAATCATCAGCTGAGTATTTTTGCATCGAATGCAACGAAAACCAAGCTTAGTTCTACATCTGAAGAAGCTCGTAAGAGCTAGATGAGCTTAGGTTTTCCGGCTGCAGATGTTGCTCGTCCTCTTGCTGCAAAATAATTTGCCAAACATCCTAGTGTCCCATGGTTTCATCTGCTCACCTTTTCATCTTGCTAACGACGAGCAAAACTAAAGGTCCTGTTAAAAGTGTGTCGAGAGCACCCGGCAATTGTTCAGGGAAGCCTTGCTGTGTCTACACATCTGCGGCGATGGGTCACGCTGACAGACAGTGTCAATCACCTCTAGCTTGATGGCTTTTGAAATATGAACGACGGGTGTTCCATTAAACACCTAGATGCCCTGCAAGAAGAGAACAAAACGTACCTGCCCTGAATCTCGCTCTAAATTTTGCTGACTTTGTCTTGCTCCAATGCCTCAAACAAAAATCAACCAGGCACAAGAGGTCGCTCCTGAAAGGCATCAGCACATAGAAGCAGAACAGAGAAGGCGCATGAAATAGAATTGCAATTTCAAACAGCTGCCTCATATTCTGTCAATGTGTAGTATATATTTTCAGCTATCATGCTTTGCAATGGGCATACATGCTATTTCTGTGTCCGAGAGACAACAAGTATGATTTCGGCAATGTTACTGCTATGAGTACACTCTGCATGCCTGCCAGTACCGCTGTTCTCTCGAAGTGTGTCAGTGTTTGCTGAAGAATGGAACACTTCCGTACTTGCGAACGAACTTGGGAATCTCAGAAGAAATCAAATAGAAACAGATAATAAAAGCAATCAAATACAAAAAATGTGAGGTTATATTTTGAACCGTGCCACTCTGATATTGATCTTTACTAATTTGAAAAACATTAAAATAGGAGCACATACTCACAGTAGATGATGTTCATTCATTTCATTCCAATAACAACGAATTACAAACTTTCTAGCTTAGAACACAAGCAGTGGGGATTCTGAAATAAAAACTGGATTTACTTGGCATGGCAACTGAAACGCTAAGAAACAGAAGTATCCACCCACAAGCCAATAATCAGCTGAAATATTTTTAAGTCGAATGCATTGAAACCCAAACTATGATAGAGATGAGCTTCGGTTTTCCTTTGTGGCTGCAGATGTTGCTCATCGTCTTGCTGCAAAATAATTAACCAAACATCTTAGTGTCCTTTATTCATCTCCTCACCTTTTACTATTGCTAATGACAAGCAACACTAAATGGCCTGCTAGCACTGGTGGTAAGAAATCCCTCTTTTGTTCCGAGAGGCCTTGCTGCATCTACACCTTGGTGCCGATGGGCCACTTTGACAGTGTCAAGCACCTCTAGCTTGATGTCTTTTGAAACACAAACGACGGGTGTTCCATTAAACACCTAGATGCCATGCAAGAAGAGAAGATAAATTATCCACTCTGAATGTGGCTCTAAAGTTTGCTGACTTTGGCTTGCTCCAACGTCTCAAACAGAACTCAACCAGGCACAAGAGGTTGCTCCTGAAAGGCATAAGCGCATAGAAGCAGAATCGATGAGGTATATGAAATGGAATTGCGATTTCAAACAGCTTCTCATCTTCGATCTGTCAATGGGTGTGGTATATATTTTCAGATATCATGCTTGCAATGGGCATACATGCTATTTCGGTGCCCAACAGACAAGTATACTACTGCTTTGGGTTCTACTACATGCCTGCCAATGGAAATAGCATGTAGTAGTACTACATGCAAAAAACCGTTTCCTACTCTCGAAGTGTATCAGTGTTTGCTGAACAATGGAGCACTTCGCTACTTGCCAACGAATATGGGAAACTCGGAAGAGATCAGATCGAAACAGATACTAAACCAATTAGATACCAAAATGTGAGTTTATATTTTTGAACCACGTCACTCTGATATTGATCTTTACTAATTTGAAAAACATTATAATAGGGCGCATATTTGTCGTACATGATGTTCATTCATTTCATGCCAATAACAACGAATTACAAACTTTCTAGCTTAGAACACAAACAGTGGGGGACTATGAAATACAAACTGGATTCACTTGGTAGGGCAACTGAAACGAGCCTAAGGAACTGATTTTTTTTGTTTTGAAACGGGTATTTCCACTTCCATTTCAGAAAACGGGCATCAAAAGAGTTTTACACAGTTTGAGGCTTGAGAAAAAAGACGAAGCCGGGACATCGCCCGCCATACCAAACATTAACTTATCAGCCTGCTCACAGAAATAGCAAGTAGGTTCCTCATCCCAATTTCTTTTGATCATGTTATCTTTTTTATGATAGCATTATTTCCCAATTTCTTTTGATCAATTTCACCTGTTTCAACATCTGTATTGCCAATTTAACGAAGTTATGGATACGAGTGAACAGAGGAAAAAACGGAGTCGATCCGGGAAGCAGCAGCAGTTGTATTTGCCACATATAGCGAAAAATGAATGGCAAAGGCACTTCGTCGTAACACCGAGATAAGAAGCATGTGGTGGTGAAAGCTACCTTGAAAGTTTGAAGGCGACGCTGCAACTGAAATGATAAAAAATTGAGTCTAGTACACTGCTGAAGATGTTACCAACATTCTGGCCCTAGTCATTGGCCCAACAAGGTTCGATCCATACAATGAATTAGAAGAGCTTTGCCAGAGAAAGAGGATGAAGGAAGAGGAATGGCCAAAGATGGGAAGATGGCGAGGGAGACGAAGAGGGTAATGGATCTTGGTAGCATAGCCGGCCATGGAAGAAAATTATGCATTTATGGAAAAGGCACGGGAGGAGCCACTTCCATGGAAGAAAATGACGATAGTGACAAGCGCCTCTTGCTTCACGGCCTACGAAACACGAGTGACTGGCATTTCCGTCAAACATCTAGATGCATGCCACGGAAGAAGTGAAGGCTATGTATCTGCACTGACTCTCGCTCTTTGCTTTTCTTAATTTGGTTTGCTCCAACATCTCAAAATAAATTTAACCCGGCACGAAAGATCGATTGCTTCTAAAGATCGAGCATGCATCAGCGTGTAGGAGTGGAGAAGAAGAGAAGACATGTGAAATGGAATTGCAATTTATAGCTGCTTCGTCTCCTGCTAAAGTTTGATCCTAGTACGTACATTTTCAGTTGTTATGCATTCATGCTGTTTCTGATTTGAACAGACAACAAAGTGTGAATTTGGAAGTGCGTCTATTATGACTTGTTCATTACTGCTGCGTGCATGGTTGTTAGTACAAGTGTCAATCTTTCATAGTCGCTCATAAAGATAGAGCGTGCGTGCGTGTCAGTCATTCAGAGTCGCTCACCGTCGCTTCGCGCGTCGCCGGCCCATTTAACCCAGGCCGTGGCATGTGGATCGAACGGTCTAACTCACGGGCCGTCTCGCGGTGGTTGCCAAATGAAATGGCAACCTCCCGGTCGCTAAACAAACAAAACAAGGACCGTCATGTCCTGCAGCTCATGCCACGCGCCTGCACCCTAGCGAGAGAAGCGCGTCGGGAACTAGCTAGGCGAAGAAGAAGACGGACGGTGATCGGCGCGTGCTCAAGCCAAGGCAGCGAGACAGTCGGTGACGTTAGAGAGGGTGCCTTCTTCGCGGGAGAGCGATATACTCCATCGAGACTGCTCTTGATTCACTGCACGCCGGCAGATCGATGCAGAGCGCCCACGCGTACAACTCGATCCATCCCCAGTTGATCGAAGCGGACGGTCAAACGCCCCTCTAATCCGCATCTCTATTAATGTACTGACTTTCAGGAGATCCTACGCTCGAGTTTATCTCACTTATGTTTCCAGATTTACTGGCGGGAAAACCAATTAAGAAGTTTCGGGCATTCACAAATGAGAACCAAAACACGAACAATCATACGCAGATTAGTATGGTATGGTATATACAGAAAACACAAGTGAGATACTGATATGCATTATTGCTTAATTATACTATATATGCCCGTAACTTGCTCCTTTCTTTTTTTTTTGAATGTCCTTGCTCCTTTCTTTAGCATCTTTGGTAAAGATTGTGTAAACATATCGACCAGGTAAAGCCTTTTTGTGCCTGGAAATTTGGTGAGCTCCAATATCTCATAGACAATGCTTTTTTTTTTTTTTGCGAATTCTCATAGACAATTCTCATAGACAATGCATAGCTTCATTGTTCCCTAAAAACATAGAGATAAAGCTGTCCAACAGATGAAATGTGTACATTTGCATCTTCTCCTACTAATGCATATATACTACTGCCCATATCCTTCAATGGACATGTAAGCATTCCTTTTCCATTCCCATCATACAGGAAATGCGTGTTTGTCATTAAAATGACTCTCCCCGTTGTAAAGTGCATGTATATTCTACTAGTTGCTCATGACCACCGTGCCTGCCGTCAATATATCAGCAACAAAGTACAGTGGAGAGGCTAGTGGTGTAATTCATTAAGCAGAGCCAGTTCATCAAGAAACACGCCGGCCTTGGGCTCTTTGTCGGCAGTCGTACTTTGCTTTAGGCAGGCGGATGCAGTGACGGTGTCAGGCCTAGAGATACTACTTGAATTTTTTTTCAGAAATAATGTGGAATTTCAAAGAAAAAATAATGGCGGATTGTATTAGTACATCTCTTGTTATGTCACAAATATGTCTCTTGTTCTTTGTCATACCCTACTCACGAGAGTATGTTGTGCATCATGTATCAGTCCCTGGATCAGTAGCTGATACGCACAAGAACACAGATGTGATAGCCAAAGCATACTTCGAATAAAGGAAGTATTACCTGCTATAGAGCCCTTAGTGGCGGTTCGACAAGGATTAAGACCATCCATGTCCATCCGACCGACTAACGGCGAAGCAATCAGCGGAAACCACGGCCCACTCCACAAGCAGACTTGAGAAGCAGAACCGAAAACCCAAACGTCGTCGTTTCCTACGAGGTCTTCTCCCACTAAACCAAGAAATGCAAACGCGTGAGTACATAAGGTACTCAGCAAGCCCTACACTACACAAGGGTATATATACATGCATATTTGGTTCTAGCAAGGAGGAGGCTGAATGGCTCATTTGCTGAAGGCAAACTTTATGCAGGGTTCACTAAAGCAAGTCAAGGAGTCATAGATAAAACAGAGAAATTTTTGTCAATATTTTAGTTGGTTGGCCCTGGGGGAGTATGAAGCCTTCCCGCCAGTTCCCAAAGTTTTAGTTGGGCCTTCTGACCTCAAGGGCCATACCGACCCGGCAACCATGCCAACACTTCCAAAACACGGGCTGACTACAACCCACTCACACGCCAAGGAGAGAAAAGAGGTGGCTAATCTCAAGGGCGCAAAAACCATAACGGGTCATATGCCGTGACCACGTCCATCCGGATGAATTTTTATCCTCTGCAGAGGTTGTACAGCTTTCCCCACGAGTCACGCACCCTTTGCAAGGGGGTACGTAACGCTTATTCCATCCTCTCCGAGTAGTCTCACAAATCCACCACGGAATCACACTCAGGGGCCTGTGACTTGAAAAGTCACACATTGGCACAATGCACCTGCGAGGTACATCGCGCTCCTGCAATGAGTTGCAGGATCCTGTAACAAATACCAGGACAGGCGGTATTCCCGTAACTGATACCGGGATTTCCGTAACTGATAGCGGATTCCGCAACCGGACCACGGGTACGTTTCCCGGGTCTTTTCCTGAGCTTCCGTTGCCTCTACTGGCCTCCGATGGAAAGTGTAAGAGTACGAAGAAGGTAGGGTAAGTCCCTTTCGGGTTCCGTGGTTGTACGGAAATCGTTATGCTTACGAGCGAGAGAACCGGTCCTTATATGGCCGGGCAAGCACCAATCCCACACTGGGGGTCTATCACACCACCATCACCACACTAGTGGCCTTGCCCGCAGTCCAACCCATCCCATCATCTTCATCACCTAACACAGTTGTGCTACTCCCCAAACCCAAATATCACACACACCACCAAACTCATTTAACACATTTGAAAAGCAAGTATATGAGTAAGGTGTGGCAATGTAGAAACATTGCGGGGGTCCTAAGCATTCTAGTAGCAAGGTAACTGTGCCATCATAGAAATGATGGAACCATCCTAGGTTTATCAAGGTGATGGGTAATCAAGGGTAAACAAGGATCCGTATATTAATGCCTAAAGGCATCAATACCGGTAAGCAAGTAGGACCATAGCTACACAAGCAGTAAAATAACAAGCAATGCATAATACGAGAGTAAGCTCTATAGGTGCATTTGCGAAATCAGTAGGATCAATCATGATCAAGGAGAAGTAGAGCTTGCCTGCAAAACAATATCCTTAATCTTCAAGTTCTTAATCTTCAGATTCTTCAGTCGAGGTCGAGATCTTCAAGTCCTTTTCTTGAAGCTTGTATCTTCAGACTTGTCTTTGAGCTTGAATTCTTCGGCTCGTTCTCGAAACTCGCGTAAGCTAGCGCATAAAAACACACCACATAAACAAACTATCGCAAAAGAAAATAAAGACCAAAAGAGCCAAGAAGATCCAATTAACTCCAAAAAGAACTGATAAACCACCAATTAAGAACAGGAAATGAATTACGTATGATGCAATAAGTTTTACTTTAAGAAAGAGTTTATTATCTTAAAAGGCTATTAGGTATGCATTGAGCGCTAGGGCTTTTAAGTGTGAATGTGGAATGCTACGCCATGAGAAAATCATGCTTGCATGTGAGGGTGAGTATGACGTGTGTACGTGTTCTCTGTACACTTGCGGCACTAAGGCTTTATATAGGTTGTCACCTATATAAAGGTTAATGCAATAAGCGTACGAAGTGTAAAGTGTGTTATCTATTTACCTATAGGTTAAGATATTACCTAATGGTGATTAACTAGTATTTTACCTACTGCATTAGTTACTAAGACTAAGCTACTAATTATTTGTCATGAGCTAAGCACATGACGGTGGTACGTGTACGTGAGCATGCGTGACATGAATGCATGGCTTAAACGGAAAACCACGACCAAATAAATATGAATCAACAGGAAATTCCAATAAATTCCAAATGAAAGACAAGTGATAGAATAAGTCGGATTGGTAGAGATTGGTGACAAGATTAGGGTAGGTTTTATGCTACGAGATGAAAAGGGCATTGGTGATATGCGATATTGATGTCGTATGGTTGGTCGATATGGAGATTTATTGAATGAGAGAGGAACTTTGGATATGGGTGGTTTGTAGATCTGGTGGTATTGAAACGAGGATGATTTTAGATGAATTTTGGCGGAAGAATCGCCAAAATCGGAGTTCGAACGGAAAAGATATGAATTTTGGAAGTTTGCCGAGAAAAGGATTAATTAGGATTAAGCTTAATAAATTAAGCATTGATATAATCCTAATTATTTTGAGATGGATAATGGTTGGAAGATGTTTAGAATGGCTCAACATATTTTTAGGAATTTGGTGGGATTTTTCTGACATCAGAAATGTGCTCGCAAAGAAATACGTGTACACTAGCTGGTGTACTTAGCATTTTCCTGAGAGAAAGAGAGGCTGACAGATGGGTCCAGGGAATCTGAGGTCTTATTTGCAAGAGTAGAAAGGTTCTGGGACTTTTTGGTAAATACAGAAAGTCGACAGGGACCTATCTGTAATTTTAGAAAGTTCAGGGGTCTCGGTGTGAAAAGATAGGGGCCAAGTTGTAATTACAGAAAAGTATAGGGACTTTTCTGTAAAAAGTTAGGACCAAAACAGAATTGTTTAAAAGGACAGGGGCTTATCTGCAAAAAGACAGGGCCCCGGGGATTTTCAGGTTTTATGGAATTATTTTTGAATGGGAAAAGATGATGGACCAGGTCCACCGTGAGCCAGGGGTCTCATGAGTCCATGGTTCACGTGAACCGGGTCTACGGAGCCGAAGGGGGAGAGTGGCTGACTGGGCAGGTGACCGGGTCAAAGCGGGACCCACTTGCTGGCGTGGCGCGCCACGTCGGATGGCGGCGCGGCCAGGAAAGACGCGGCGGCAGAGGGCGGCGCGCGGCGGCGGCTCGCCGGGAAATTCGCCGCCGGCGGCTACGGCGGCGGAATCTCGACGAGGTTTTGCCGCGGGGTGACTACGTGCGATGGCGGAGCTGCAGGTGGTGCGCATCGTCGTGCGGGAGCGCTAGGGCGGCGGTGCGAGCTCGCCGGAGGGCGGTGGCGTGCCGGCGTGCGAGGGGATAGGCGGAGGCGTGTGCGCGAGGGCTCGTGTAGGTGGTCGCGCGTGTGCGCGGGAGTGCGATGAGGGTGATGCGCGTCTCGGCGAGGCCAGGCGCGGCCGTAAGGGCGACCGGCGACGAGGTCGCGCGGCGGCGGGCGGACGAGCTCGGTGCGAGTGCTCGTGCGTGTGTGGAAACGGGAGAAAAGCTAGCGCAGAAGATGGAGAGGGAGACGGTGAAGCTCACCGCGCTCTCGAACGGGGCGGAGGTCAACAAGAGGCGGCCGGCGTCGGAGAAGAGGACGGCCAAGAGGTCGTCGTCGATCTCTTCGTACGGGACGCGGCTGCAGAAAAGGAGGGCATGCCGAGGTTAAGCGCGGAACGGAGCTGCTAGAGATGGACGAAGAAGACGACGGAATCTCACCGGCGGCGAAGGGAGATTCGCCGGAGAGTTCGCCGGGGAAGAGAGAGAAAAGAGGATGAGCTCGAGAAAGGAGAGGGGAGCTTGTGGCGATGTAGAGGAGGGGAGCGAGGGGGCGCGAGTTGGTTGGGGCAGTCGTCGGAGCTCTCCGGTGGAGGCGGGACACCTCGCCGAAGTGGCTCACCGGAGGGAGGAGAGAGAAGGGGAAGGAAATGGAGATGGGCTCGAGAGGAGGGGCTCGGCTCTTTTTAATGGCGGCGAAGGCGGTGGGAGCAGGATGGCGGTGCGGCGTCGCCAAACGTAGCGCGCGCGCCAAGTAGGGAGAAAAGGCGGTGGCGCACAGTATGGCGGCGACGGCGGCGATGTGACCAGGCGGCGGGAGGAGGACGACGGTGGGGCCCGCGTGTCGGCGACACGGCGAGAGGAGGCGGGTTGGCAGGCCGGGACGGGCTGGCGCGACGCTGGGCCGGGGAAAGGAAAGCGGCCCGCGAAGGAAAAAGAAGAGGAGGGAGAGAGAGCTTGGGCCGGCAGGGAAGGAAAGGGGAAGTGCGGCCCGGTAAGAAAGAAAAGATTTGATCTTTTTCTGGAATTCGAATTTGAAAGGATTTCAAATTCGAACAAAGACAAAAACTGCTCAAACACTCAAAACAAATCCAAATAAATTCAAAAATGCACATGATGTGATTTTGATGCAAGTTTAAATTCAAACTTTTGAAATTTAAATTGGGAACTTGATCTACTTTAATTTTATTTTGTTGCAAAACTCAAAAAGGTTCAAATTTTGGTGAGATTTAAATGGAAGCAAACACTTGAGCATTGATTTTATATTTCCAAAATTCCATATTCACACTAAGTTTGAAATTATTTTAATGAATTTCATTTTGAAAAAATCGTGGCAAGATAAGAGGTTGCACAAAAATTTAAATTTGGAGTGATTTTTTATTCCTTTTTGAACTGTTTGAATTTTCGGGGTGTGACAAGGCTACCCCACTTAAAAGGAATCTCGTCCTCGAGATTCGAACGGGCTCCGGGTGGCGTAGAACTTTTCTCGGATCTTCTTGCTTGACGGTGGTAACATCCAAACATTTTGTCGGGGACTTCGCAATGTTGAGAGCCTTGATGGTTGATTGATTCTTCTTTTCTCTTTTTTTTTTCTTTCTTTTTTTTTTGACCTTCGGTACTGCAGATTGATGTAGCGGAGGTTCTCTCTGTAGGTCACGGGAGGGGTCCTACCCCACTTAAAAGATTTGAACTCGGGGTATCGAAGGTTATGCTTGATTGCTGCTCTGCTTATCTTATCCAAAAGATTTAGGCTTTTCTCATCTTATCCAAATGCCTTCATTTTCAAATTATCCTCAAAAGTGGGTTTACCAAGACTTTTACTCGACTCTGGGATGTTACTTGAAATCTGTTTCTTGACCGGGACTGGCAAACCATTTATTTCACCAAACAACTCTTGATGTAAAGCTTTATTGATATTCCAAAGCACGGAGTACATCGGGTTATTTATATTACAATACTCTTACATAGAGTTTGTAATCCTCGATGCCCAACTTGGGATATGGTTGGTTTGTTCCTCAAACGGGGTTATCACTCATCTTTCTTTGTCCGACAGATTCTGGGCAATCTGCTGCAAAATGCCCATGATTCCGGCACAAGTAGCATTTCTGATTTGCTCGCGGTAACTTCTTTCCCCGTGGTTTGCCTTTACTGTTTTGTCTTTGAGTGCTTGGCCTTTTAAAACCAGAAGATCTTACGCGTAGCGCGTTCCTCTTCTTTTTGTTCTTCTTCTTTCTGCTCTTCTTCTGATTTTCTTGCTTCTGGAGAAATTCCCATTCATGTACTTCACACTTCTTTTTCAGCTCACATGGCTGGGTTTCATCGATCTTGTCATTTTCTTGATCTATCAGTGCTCCTTCAAGCAAGATGGCTTTATTCATCAGTGTGTTGAAGTCTGGATAGTTGTGAGTGACCAGATGCACTCTCAAATTATGATTAAGACCTTTTCTGAAACGGTCTTGCTTCTTCTTATCAGGGTTGACCTCATCTGGTGCATACCGGGCCAACTTCATAAACTTTCGGATGTACTCATTCATTGTCATAGTTTCTTGCTTAAGGGCGCGGAATTCATCTGCTTTTATGTCCATAACTCCTTCTGGGATGTGGTATTCACGAAAGGCTTTCTGAAATTCATCCCAAGTAATACCAACTTGTTCTGTAACTGTTTCTTTGAAATTATCCCACCATTCTGCAGCAACTCCAACTAGTTGGTGGGTGGACAACATTACTCTTTCTTGATCATTAGCTGCGATTACATCAAGCTTCTTGATAACATTTTTGAGCCAATCATCGGCAGCTAATGGATCGTCATCAGTGCTGTCGTAGACAGGTGGCTTGAGTTTCATAAACTCTGTTATCTTAGAACTGATTTCATGACTGCTCTGTTGTTCCCGAGAGATTACTTCCAGGAGTTGAGTCTGTTTGGCCATTACTTCTGCGAGATTGACCGGTGGTGCTTCTGGAGTCTCATTACTATCCTGGTTGTTATTACTCTGTGTCTCTTGGTTGGCTTCTTCTTCATTGTGCTGACCTACCTCAGCTTCCTGGTCATGGGCTGCGGTGACTCTCTTTTGATTTGCCTTACGACGTTGCTGAGTTGCTGGCTTATTCCTTTTGGTAGTTCTATCTTTTGCAGTTTGTCCAGCAGTGACCTGATCTTCAGGTGCTTTTGCCGTGCGTTTCTGGCGGGTCTGATCTTGAGCGGACTTCTTTGGCGGCATCCTGATCTCACCAACAGGGATTAGGTAGGGTTAGGGAAGGTGTTGGCCTTAGGCTGTTGTTAAGCTGCGATTACAACTATTAAACTGTTGTTATTGTTGTCACACCGTTTACTTGCTTTAGATTTGGGAGCACGCAATCAGAGAAATAAAGAGCCAAAATCAACAAAAGCATCGAATCACACAAACAACGTGATTTATTTGTTGTGGCCTCAAGTGTATGCGTGCTATGAACGGGGCTTAAGACTTATTGGTAAGCTGACTATCGATTTCTGGTTGCCAACAGTACTCGACCAACAGTCCGTTGACCAAAAAGATTCAGGAGGGTCATGTGACTTGGTCGGAAAAAGAAAACCATTGCTCACATTTCTTGCATTGGAAGTGCTTTGCTGGCTTGATGTTTAGCATTACCCAAGCACAGATATTCCTGATCATTGCATTCCACCAGGGTTGAGTTTCTGAACTTTGCATTCCATTTTCACCTGAAGGCAACTCATGGCGTTGTCCATTGTGTTAAACGTTTCTGTACGCAGACGTCTCCATGAGATAGTTTCTTCGGGTTGGCGAGGAGGAAGCAAGGGGTTTTTAAACAGACAGGGAGGTATTATGGAAGATTTTGTAACTAGTTTTGAAAATAGTCATTTTTCGAGCGTAACAAGTCCTAGGTTTTCGTTCTGCGGTCA
The DNA here is from genome assembly GCA_012490785.1 of Eragrostis nindensis. NCBI lineage: Eukaryota > Viridiplantae > Streptophyta > Magnoliopsida > Poales > Poaceae > Eragrostis > Eragrostis nindensis. The sequence goes on along the minus strand of JAAXCT010000074.1, from coordinate 1,049,710 downwards.
AGTATTGCTCTGATACCACTCTGTCATACCCTACTCACGAGAGTATGTTGTGCATCATGTATCAGTCCCTGGATCAGTAGCTGATACGCACAAGAACACAGATGTGATAGCCAAAGCATACTTCGAATAAAGGAAGTATTACCTGCTATAGAGCCCTTAGTGGCGGTTCGACAAGGATTAAGACCATCCATGTCCATCCGACCGACTAACGGCGAAGCAATCAGCGGAAACCACGGCCCACTCCACAAGCAGACTTGAGAAGCAGAACCGAAAACCCAAACGTCGTCGTTTCCTACGAGGTCTTCTCCCACTAAACCAAGAAATGCAAACGCGTGAGTACATAAGGTACTCAGCAAGCCCTACACTACACAAGGGTATATATACATGCATATTTGGTTCTAGCAAGGAGGAGGCTGAATGGCTCATTTGCTGAAGGCAAACTTTATGCAGGGTTCACTAAAGCAAGTCAAGGAGTCATAGATAAAACAGAGAAATTTTTGTCAATATTTTAGTTGGTTGGCCCTGGGGGAGTATGAAGCCTTCCCGCCAGTTCCCAAAGTTTTAGTTGGGCCTTCTGACCTCAAGGGCCATACCGACCCGGCAACCATGCCAACACTTCCAAAACACGGGCTGACTACAACCCACTCACACGCCAAGGAGAGAAAAGAGGTGGCTAATCTCAAGGGCGCAAAACCATAACGGGTCATATGCCGTGACCACGTCCATCCGGATGAATTTTTATCCTCTGCAGAGGTTGTACAGCTTTCCCCACGAGTCACGCACCCTTTGCAAGGGGGTACGTAACGCTTATTCCATCCTCTCCGAGTAGTCTCACAAATCCACCACGGAATCACACTCAGGGGCCTGTGACTTGAAAAGTCACACATCGGCACAATGCACCTGTGAGGTACATCGCGCTCCTGCAATGAGTTGCAGGATCCTGTAACAAATACCAGGACAGGCGGTATTCCCGTAACTGATACCGGGATTTCCGTAACTGATAGCGGATTCCGCAACCGGACCACGGGTACGTTTCCCGGGTCTTTTCCTGAGCTTCCGTTGCCTCTACTGGCCTCCGATGGAAAGTGTAAGAGTACGAAGAAGGTAGGGTAAGTCCCTTTCGGGTTCCGTGGTTGTACGGAAATCGTTATGCTTACGAGCGAGAGAACCGGTCCTTATATGGCCGGGCAAGCACCAATCCCACACTGGGGGTCTATCACACCACCATCACCACACTAGTGGCCTTGCCCGCAGTCCAACCCATCCCATCATCTTCATCACCTAACACAGTTGTGCTACTCCCCAAACCCAAATATCACACACACCACCAAACTCATTTAACACATTTGAAAAGCAAGTATATGAGTAAGGTGTGGCAATGTAGAAACATTGCGGGGGTCCTAAGCATTCTAGTAGCAAGGTAACTGTGCCATCATAGAAATGATGGAACCATCCTAGGTTTATCAAGGTGATGGGTAATCAAGGGTAAACAAGGATCCGTATATTAATGCCTAAAGGCATCAATACCGGTAAGCAAGTAGGACCATAGCTACACAAGCAGTAAAATAACAAGCAATGCATAATACGAGAGTAAGCTCTATAGGTGCATTTGCGAAATCAGTAGGATCAATCATGATCAAGGAGAAGTAGAGCTTGCCTGCAAAACAATATCCTTAATCTTCAAGTTCTTAATCTTCAGATTCTTCAGTCGAGGTCGAGATCTTCAAGTCCTTTTCTTGAAGCTTGTATCTTCAGACTTGTCTTTGAGCTTGAATTCTTCGGCTCGTTCTCGAAACTCGCGTAAGCTAGCGCATAAAAACACACCACATAAACAAACTACCGCAAAAGAAAATAAAGACCAAAAGAGCCAAGAAGATCCAATTAACTCCAAAAAGAACTGATAAACCACCAATTAAGAACAGGAAATGAATTATGTATGATGCAATAAGTTTTACTTTAAGAAAGAGTTTATTATCTTAAAAGGCTATTAGGTATGCATTGAGCGCTAGGGCTTTTAAGTGTGAATGTGGAATGCTACGCCATGAGAAAATCATGCTTGCATGTGAGGGTGAGTATGACGTGTGTACGTGTTCTCTGTACACTTGCGGCACTAAGGCTTTATATAGGTTGTCACCTATATAAAGGTTAATGCAATAAGCGTACGAAGTGTAAAGTGTGTTATCTATTTACCTATAGGTTAAGATATTACCTAATGGTGATTAACTAGTATTTTACCTACTGCATTAGTTACTAAGACTAAGCTACTAATTATTTGTCATGAGCTAAGCACATGACGGTGGTACGTGTACGTGAGCATGCGTGACATGAATGCATGGCTTAAACGGAAAACCACGACCAAATAAATATGAATCAACAGGAAATTCCAATAAATTCCAAATGAAAGACAAGTGATAGAATAAGTCGGATTGGTAGAGATTGGTGACAAGATTAGGGTAGGTTTTATGCTACGAGATGAAAAGGGCATTGGTGATATGCGATATTGATGTCGTATGGTTGGTCGATATGGAGATTTATTGAATGAGAGAGGAACTTTGGATATGGGTGGTTTGTAGATCTGGTGGTATTGAAACGAGGATGATTTTAGATGAATTTTGGCGGAAGAATCGCCAAAATCGGAGTTCGAACGGAAAAGATATGAATTTTGGAAGTTTGCCGAGAAAAGGATTAATTAGGATTAAGCTTAATAAATTAAGCATTGATATAATCCTAATTATTTTGAGATGGACAATGGTTGGAAGATGTTTAGAATGGCTCAACATATTTTTAGGAATTTGGTGGGATTTTTCTGACATCAGAAATGTGCTCGCAAAGAAATACGTGTACACTAGCTGGTGTACTTAGCATTTTCCTGAGAGAAAGAGAGGCTGACAGATGGGTCCAGGGAATCTGAGGTCTTATTTGCAAGAGTAGAAAGGTTCTGGGACTTTTTGGTAAATACAGAAAGTCGACAGGGACCTATCTGTAATTTTAGAAAGTTCAGGGGTCTCGGTGTGAAAAGATAGGGGCCAAGTTGTAATTACAGAAAAGTATAGGGACTTTTCTGTAAAAAGTTAGGACCAAAACAGAATTGTTTAAAAGGACAGGGGCTTATCTGCAAAAAGACAGGGCCCCGGGGATTTTCAGGTTTTATGGAATTATTTTTGAATGGGAAAAGATGATGGACCAGGTCCACCGTGAGCCAGGGGTCTCATGAGTCCATGGTTCACGTGAACCGGGTCTACGGAGCCGAAGGGGGAGAGTGGCTGACTGGGCAGGTGACCGGGTCAAAGCGGGACCCACTTGCTGGCGTGGCGCGCCACGTCGGATGGCGGCGCGGCCAGGAAAGACGCGGCGGCAGAGGGCGGCGCGCGGCGGCGGCGGCTCGCCGGGAAATTCGCCGCCGGCGGCTACGGCGGCGGAATCTCGACGAGGTTTTGCCGCGGGGTGACTACGTGCGATGGCGGAGCTGCAGGTGGTGCGCATCGTCGTGCGGGAGCGCTAGGGCGGCGGTGCGAGCTCGCCGGAGGGCGGTGGCGTGCCGGCGTGCGAGGGGATAGGCGGAGGCGTGTGCGCGAGGGCTCGTGTAGGTGGTCGCGCGTGTGCGCGGGAGTGCGATGAGGGTGATGCGCGTCTCGGCGAGGCCAGGCGCGGCCGTAAGGGCGGCCGGCGACGAGGTCGCGCGGCGGCGGGCGGACGAGCTCGGTGCGAGTGCTCGTGCGTGTGTGGAAACGGGAGAAAAGCTAGCGCAGAAGATGGAGAGGGAGACGGTGAAGCTCACCGCGCTCTCGAACGGGGCGGAGGTCAACAAGAGGCGGCCGGCGTCGGAGAAGAGGACGGCCAAGAGGTCGTCGTCGATCTCTTCGTACGGGACGCGGCTGCAGAAAAGGAGGGCATGCCGAGGTTAAGCGCGGAACGGAGCTGCTAGAGATGGACGAAGAAGACGACGGAATCTCACCGGCGGCGAAGGGAGATTCGCCGGAGAGTTCGCCGGGGAAGAGAGAGAAAAGAGGATGAGCTCGAGAAAGGAGAGGGGAGCTTGTGGCGATGTAGAGGAGGGGAGCGAGGGGGCGCGAGTTGGTTGGGGCAGTCGTCGGAGCTCTCCGGTGGAGGCGGGACACCTCGCCGAAGTGGCTCACCGGAGGGAGGAGAGAGAAGGGGAAGGAAATGGAGATGGGCTCGAGAGGAGGGGCTCGGCTCTTTTTAATGGCGGCGAAGGCGGTGGGAGCAGGATGGCGGTGCGGCGTCGCCAAACGTAGCGCGCGCGCCAAGTAGGGAGGAAAGGCGGTGACGCACAGTATGGCGGCGACGGCGGCGATGTGACCAGGCGGCGGGAGGAGGACGACGGTGGGGCCCGCGTGTCGGCGACACGGCGAGAGGAGGCGGGTTGGCAGGCCGGGACGGGCTGGCGCGACGCTGGGCCGGGGAAAGGAAAGCGGCCCGCGAAGGAAAAAGAAGAGGAGGGAGAGAGAGCTTGGGCCGGCAGGGAAGGAAAGGGGAAGTGCGGCCCGGTAAGAAAGAAAAGATTTGATCTTTTTCTGGAATTCGAATTTGAAAGGATTTCAAATTCGAACAAAGACAAAAACTGCTCAAACACTCAAAACAAATCCAAATAAATTCAAAAATGCACATGATGTGATTTTGATGCAAGTTTAAATTCAAACTTTTGAAATTTAAATTGGGAACTTGATCTACTTTAATTTTATTTTGTTGCAAAACTCAAAAAGGTTCAAATTTTGGTGAGATTTAAATGGAAGCAAACACTTGAGCATTGATTTTATATTTCCAAAATTCCAGATTCACACTAAGTTTGAAATTATTTTAATGAATTTCATTTTGAAAAAATCGTGGCAAGATAAGAGGTTGCACAAAAATTTAAATTTGGAGTGATTTTTTTTATTCCTTTTTGAACTGTTTGAATTTTCGGGGTGTGACATTCTTGCTCTTAATTACGAGTACTATAATATAGAACAGGAATCTAAGAGCGCAGCTGATAGTTGTCCAATTTACGATTAGTGTCATTTGCCTTGGTTCAAGTCTAGTCCCACTCTCCCAGCCTTTTTCTATTCCTTCGCGGATGGCGAGTAATTTGGTCATAGATTGACCAGGTTCTCAGCTTCCCCCACCATTGACGTGTAGCTGTCCGTAAAAGTGAGCCAAAGAATGTGACGATGCCGATTCTCGAACATGTGCCAGTGACCTGTAAGATTTGTAAAACCCATGAAACTCAATTTTGTTAGTCAATTATATATTTCAGAAACAGCTAGAAACACTCGAAGAAAGTAACCACCTGAATGCCAATTTGGTTTACTCCAACATCTCAAACAAAATAACTTGCAATTGAGTTATTAGAACATGGTGTCGAGGTTCCATTTTGAATAGTTGCCTCCCTCTTGTTCATGGGTGTATATATAGATCTTGTTGCTCCGTTCCAACTAACCATGCATAATGCATGCTACTGTTTGAGTTTTCACTCTATTAGTGTGAATACCACTTGCTGGCAATTAAGTACGATTTTTCTACCGAAACATGCTATGGTAATTCAAAAAAGTGAAATATCGCCATCACATTTTTTTTAATAAGAATAAATGGGATTGATTGTCGTTTGCCAGCAAGTGGTAACCACAGAGGGCAAACACACTTGCTATTCTCATTTCCAACAGAGACAAGTAGTGTGATAAACTCACACTGATGCCATTGTTGCATGTGACAACCACTTGCTAAGATAATAAGACTCGCATGCCAATCATATTTAGGGTAACTTACAAGTTATCTATTATATATATATTTGACGACGAAAAAGGAGCCACCACGTTCGCTCTAAAATGCTAGAAATTTCCACGTTAATCGGAGAAAATAAGAAGAAAAAATTACCCACAACTGCCATTATGAAAAAATTATTCACAAAACCCCTTAAAAATATTTAAAATAGCTAAATTCAGAATAATAAAAAATAGCCAAAAATACCCCTCGCACCTATTTCTAAATTACCCACCATGCCATTATGAGTTAAAAAATAGCTAAATTCGAAATAATAAAAAATAACCAAAAATACGCTTCACAGCTATTTCTAAATTACACTCCATGCCATTATAGATAACAAAAAACTAAATTCAGATTATAAAAATAGCTAAAATTATTTCTAATTATTATTTTTTAATTTACCCACCATACTATTATGAGCCCAACCTAATTCTTATTTTTAATTTATCCACCACACAATTATGAGCCCAAAATAGCTAAATTATGAAATAATAAAAATATCCAATATACACTCAGTTCCGGTTTCTAAATACACCGTTATAAAAATATACCGTGATATGTCTAGCTAGCATGGCATATTTTCTTATTTTTAGCACGTCTCATTTTCTTCAAAATATTTTTTTCGTAGCACGACATATTTTTTTCCTACCACGACATATGTTAATTCTTTAGCATGGCATGTTTGAACCGACTTATCTATTATATATATATAATTGACGAGAAAAAAGAGCCACCACGTTCGCTTTAAAATGCTAGAAATTCTCACGTTAATCCGAGAAAATAAGAAGAGAAAATTACCCATCACTGCCATTATGAAAAAAAAATTGGTCACACAACCTCCTATAAATATTTATAAAATAGCTAAATTCGGAATAATAAAAATAGCCAAAAATACCCCTCGAACCTATTTTTAAATTACCCACCATGCCATTATGAGTCAAAAAAATAGCTAAATTCAAAATAATAAAAAATAATAAAAATACACTTCCCACCTATTTCTAAATTACCCGTCCTATTTAAGTGTAAAAATAATTAAATTTAGGTTATAAAAGATAGTTAAAAATATACCTAATTCTTATTGTAATTTTCTCACCATACCATTATGAATCTAAAATAGCTAAATTATGATGTGATGAGTAGGCAAGCTGAAAAACAAGCTATGACGATGCAGAGTAAGGATGAGTGAGAGAACCGAAAAATAAATTAGAAACGAGGACGGGAAGAGCCTTGAACGAGAGGGCGATGAACAGGCAATCTGAACAGTAAGATGACCAACATACCAGTAGGAAGGCGATGGGAGAAGGTGACACGTTAAGGTAGTTGCCCACTCTTGCAAGGGCAACTACCTTCACGTGTCACCTTCTCCCATCGCCTTTATACTGGTATGTTGGTCATTTTATTGTCTAGATTGCCTGTTCGTCGCCCTCTCCTTCAAGGCTCTTCCTGTCCTTGTTTCTAACTTGTTTTTCGGTTCTCTCATTCATCCTTACTCTGTCATGGTCATAGCTTGTTTTTCAGCTTGCCTACTCATCACATCATAATTTAGCTATTTTAGACTCATCATCGTATGGTGAGAAAATTAAAAATAAGAATTAGGTATATTTTTAGCCATCTTTTATAATCCAAATTTAATTATTTTTTGGACTTATAATGGAATGACGGGTAATTTAGAAATAGGTGGGAAGTGTATTTTTGTTATTTTTTATTATTTCGAATTTAGCTATTTTTTTGACTCATAATGGCATGGTGGGTAATTTAAAAATAGGTTCGAGGGGTATTTTTGGCTATTTTTATTATTCCCAATTTAGCTATTTTATAAATATTTATAGGGGGTTTTGTGCCTAATTTTTTCATAATGGCAGTGGTGGGTAATTTTCTCTTTTTATTTTCTCGGATTGACGTGAGAATTTCTAGTATTTTAGAGCGAACGTGGTGGCTCCTTTTTCTCGTCAATTATATATATAATAATAGATAGATGTTTTAAATAGCGGGCTAAGGGGTTTAGCGGCATGTCTCTAAAACAGCTAATAGCGGAGCTAAATCGGGCTATAGCGGGAGATAGCGGTTAATTTGTATATGAACACAAATACGGTACATTGCCTCAAAAAGCTATAGCGGACTTTAAGGCAGCTATAGCGGGGGATTTAAAACCTTGCTAAAGAGTAGAAGTTTGTGGAACAATGCTCTACAGAGAATACATATGTGTGCCCTGCTGCACCAGCACGTCGATCGGCTCCGGTGGTCACGCTGGTGTCTGCCGTCAGGCTGTTGCCCAGACTCCGGTAAGCTGCCGTCGAACATCTGGAGACGCCCGCGCCGCGCTAGCAGCAGCGCATCGTATCCGTTCTACAGCACCGCCAGCTGGTACGGGTACTTGACGAGCGATAGGTAATGGAACCAGATCCAGCAGTCCGGCATGCGCTTGTGCCTGATGAAGTGTAACACCCCAAAATTTCAAAAGAAATCAAAAGGAATAAAAATCAGTGCAAATTTAAATTTTTGTTCCGCTCTTACCTTGCAACGAATTTTCAAAATAAAATTCATTAAATAATTTCAAACCTAGATAGAAGATGGAATTTTCTAAATATTAAAACATGTGCTCAAGTGTTTGTTTTCATTTAAAATTCACTAAAAGTTTGAACTTTTGAATTTACAACAAACTAAAATATATTTATCTTAAACCCTCACAAATTCACCTCGAATTTAAAACCTTTGAATTTAAAACTTGCACAAATTCACCATATGCTTTTTTTGTTTGCTTGCTTTATTGTGTGTGTTTGTTCTATTTAATTCCTTTTTCAAATTTGAATTCCCATTCAAATTTGAGTTCATGTTAATCTCAGAAAAGAGTAAACCTTTTCCTTTCCCTAAACCACCTCGGGCCAAATCTCTCTCCTTTCCCTTTCGGCCCAGCCCACCTCTCTTTCTTTCCCTCCCTCTTTTTCTCTTTTTCCTACCAGGCCGCAGCCCATCTCGGCCCAGCCAGCCCACCTCCCCTTCTCCTTCCTCCTGCCAGCGCCAGAGGCGCCCATGCCGCCACCCACGCCGTCGTGACGCCGCTCCGCGTCAGCCGTCGTCCCGTCACGTCCACCCTCCAGTGGCCATACCGCGCACCTCATGGTTGCATCACCCACGCGCCAAGCTCGTCGTCTCGTCTCATCACAGCAGAGCGCCCATGCTCTCCTTTTTGACCGGCGACATCCCCAAGTCCCGGCGACCTCCATGCCTCCGACGTCGCGCCTCATCACTCCCTCCTCGTCCTGTCGCCTCCGTGACCTAGTGGCCATCTCTGCGCGCTCGTCATCGCGCATGGCCGCCCGTCCTCTCCCTCTGTGCGAGCCGTCCCGTCGCCAACCGCCCCGGCAACCGAAGACCAGCGACCTTGACCGGAGCCGCGCCCGCTCCCGGCCCTCTCTCTCTCGCCTCGCCTATAAAAGGGGTGCACGAAGAGCTATTCTCCCTCACCCAGCACCTCGCGCCCCAGCTCACGCTCCTCCGCGCTCCAATTTCTCCTTTTCCCCTTCCCGTTCCCAACTCCGGCCGCCGCGATTCACCGACGGCGAGCCCCCTTCCTCCCTCTCCTCCGGTCCAAGCACAACACCACGCCTCCCTCCTCCTCCCCGGCCATCTTGGCGAGCAAGCTTTGGCCGCAGGCGCGCGGGCGCCCCGCTTCGCCGCGCGCCGCCGCCGAGCGCCGCGCCCCGCCGCCTCGTCCCTGCCTCCTCCCTCGACGACGCCTTGCCGCCGAGGTCCACGTCCACGCGCCGTGCCTCCCGGTCTGCTTCTTCATCCCGCTCCGCCACCGGAGCCCCCACCTCGCCGAGCACAGCCACCTCGCCGCCGCCATTCGCCGTCGCGGGCTCGCCTCCGACCCCGCGCACCGTCGACACCCTCCACGGTGAGCTCCCCGCTCCCTCCTCTCTCTCCCGAGCCCTTCCGCTTCGATTTTGAGCCACCGGAGCGCCGGAACGGCTAGCTCCGGCGAAGTCCCGGCGACACGCCGCCACGCCCGTCGCCGCCGGCCGCCGCGCGCCGCCTCCCCCTCATCTCAGCCGCTCATCAATGTTCCAGCGGCCCTGTTTGATCTGGTCCATCGTGGACCGGTGGACCACGGTCCACGCCCAGTCCACAGAGCCCGTGGACCTGGTCCATGGGTTTTCCAGTACAAAAATAAATCCAAAAACTCAAGAAAATCCCTGACCTCGTACTTTTACAGAAAAGCCCCTGATCTTTCTAATAATTGCATTTAGGTCCTGTCTTTTTACATAAACACCCTTATACTTTTCTGTAATTACCCTTTAACCCCCTGTCTTTTTACACCAAACCCTCTGAACTTTTCCATAATTATAGTTAGGTCCCTGGAACATTGCTGTAATACAAATGAGCCCCTACAATCTTTGAACCCCCGTATCTTTTCAACCATAGCTCCGTTTTGAGCGATTCTTGCGCTCACGCGCTCGTAGAAACGCGTAGTACCCTTTGGTACTAATCTTGAAGCTCTAGAATACTTTTACGAGCCATCAATACTCAAGTTTCACTCTCTCTTGTTATAATCCCATCACGGCAAATCAAGCGATGCCAGTCTCGCATGCCACCAATGCTCGTTCGTCTTTTAGCTTTGAACCTAAATCCTCTTATTGTATCATTCTATCTCAAAGTATACAACCTCTATTGCTTTCACTCAATCTCAACCCTAACCTAGCTCAACCGTCGCTCAATCAATCTTAATCCAATGTTGCCACCGACCTATACCAAGCCTTATTGATTTATTAATCTCTCTATAAATTGTCTTTCATTGAGCTTTATTGGAGTTATTGTTTGTTGCTATCTCAATTGCTAGTTTGTCCCTTATCAGTTAATTAATTATTTTATTTGCAACCATGCATTCATACCATGCATGATCACGTGCACGTACCACAGTCATGCGCTCCGCTCATGACCAATAACTAGTAGCTTAGTCTTAGTAATTAGTTCAGTAGATAGTATAATAGCTAATCACCATTAGGTAATATCATAACCTATAGGTAAGGAAGTGACACACCTTGCACCTTGTACACTTGTTGCATGAACCTTTATATAAGGTACGACCTATATAAAGCCTTAGTGCCGCAAGTGTATGAACAACACGTACACACGCCTGTCTGTTGGCGGTCGTTAAACCATGATTTGACCGCCACCCTACCGGTAAATAAATGCATAACACCAAGATTTTGTGCATAGTAGTTAGGAATAATGCTACTCCACAGTTTTTGGTGAATATTTGGATGCAGGAGTGAATAATGGAGAAAAGTGGGCCCAGCCAGGGAAAATCCCTGGCCGGCCGGCCCCACCTGGTGGCCGCAGGCCCCGGGCTTCCTCCAGTGGGCTGGAAACTAATCCACAACGCATAATACAAGGCCAGCCCAGCAGATTTGCACCGCCATTCTAGAAGGTGGGCCATTTGGGCCTTAACTTGACCCTCACTGCAATTCTGCCGACCCCAGCAAGGAACCGACCTTCAGACCGCCTTCAGGGAGTGATCTAGAGCGTCCAGGAGCAAGTCGGTGGCAAACCGCCACAGGGGACGGCCGGCCGGCCACCCCCCTAGGCCGGCCGGCCGACTTTGTCGCCACCGCCTCTCCAGCTTCGGCCAGGGTGCTCCCACCGCCTTCACAAGCTATAAATTGGACCCCTCGGCCTCCGAAGCAACTCGCACCATCACACTTCATCCAAGTGTTCATTAGTTTAGTAGTAGCTTTAGGAGTTAGAGTAGAGTAGAGTAGAGTGAGAGCTCTCTCGGGCTTCCGGAGTCTTCTCGGAGTTCGGTATAGTTCTTGTATCGTTACTCTTTTGAGATATTATTTTATTCAATATATAATTGGTTTTATCTTTATTTATTTCTTTTAGTAATTCTTTCTTATTTAGTTTATTTATTCTGTTAAGTAAGTGCTCGTAGAAGTCTTGTTGTGGGATTCGTGATTGTTGGAATAGCAAGTACGAGAGAGTGCCTTCGTCGGAGATGACGTCGTGTGAAATCTGTGCTTGTTTATTCTTAGATAGGACTGCTCCGTTGATCAAGAGTAGTTCCTCTAGGCGGGTTGTAAGCGTGGCGCTTAGATCTTGGCCTATGCACGTTTGGCACCCAGCCCCACGGAGGATGGTAGCCGCGAGTGTATGTGACAGCTGCACCGGTCTCTGTAATCCACCACGTCCGGGTTGGACTCAGCAGGGTCTTAATTATAGCATACGGTTCCCTAGGTTTGAACTAGCATCATCGGTTGACCTAGCACGTGTGTGCCCCGAAACGACATGACTTGTATGTGTGTGATCTTAACTAGAGTAGATAACCTTTGTAGATTAGACTACTAGAAAGAGTAAATACTAGGTAAACGTACAGGTAGCCTTAGCTCTATCTCGTTGCTCTCCCAAATGTATACTACAGTTTTCTTTTATTACCTTGGATTTGAGGATGTGTGTGCCACCCATATATATCATGCCTATCTTACCCCGTCTCAAGTATAGTTGATACATTATTTCTTTCTCCAAATTATCCAGTGCATTGCTACTGTTCAGCTCCCTTTTGCTCTACTTCCCTGCGGAAATATAAATACGATAACCCTGGAATACTCCAAGGTGAAATGCTACAATGGTGATCCGTGCGCTTGCGGAATTAATGAATTTAATTTTATCGCATAAGAACCGCCAACAAGCATTTCTGGCGCCGTTGCCGGGGAAGTAGCAGCTAGGAACTGAATAAATGCATTGAAGTTTGTGAGAAGAATACTTATCACTTACTTTTGCGGGCTTACCCTTGTCCTGTCTTTCTTTGTTGTGGAAATTTGAAACAGGACTTTGCATGACTGGTTTCGACCTACCAGAAAACTTCCACTCAGATCCAGAGCAGTTCTTGAGGAAAGTTCGAGCAAAACTCACCAAACAGATCCGCAAGAACGCTCTGGCTCTCGAATCGTCTCCTCCACCGGTTGTCAGGGCCTCCTCAACGAACAACACCATGGCTGACCCCGTTGTTGAGAAGACGATCAATGACTTCTCCGCGCCAACTACGGAGAACATCCGCGTGGGTCCCAACCCGCGCATCACCAACAAGGACTACGAGCTCAAGCCAGCCTTGATCAACATGATCTTGGCCAGTCCTTTCTGTGGGAAGCCATCGGAGGATGCAAATGCTCACCTCCAAAGGTTCCTGATGACGTGCAACATCTTCGTCATAAAGGATGCACCTCAGGACGCCATCCGACTACAGCTTTTCCCATTCTCTCTGTTGGGGAAGGCTCTCCAGTGGTTCTACGCGAACCAAGAGTCCCTCGACACGTGGACGGCATGCTCCAATGCCTTCCTCGCCAAGTTCTTCCCGCCGGGCAAGACGACTGCCCTGCGGAACAAGATATCGGGCTTCCAACACTATCAGATGAGTCGACCGCGGAAGCCTGGGACAGGATGCAGGAGTACGTTCTCTCATGCCCACACCATGGCATGGAGGAATGGCTCCTCATACAAAGTTTCTACCACGGTTTGAGGCCGTCCGCTCGAGAGCACCTCGACGCCGCAGCAGGCGGCTCTTTCTTCTCTCTTAGCGTGAAGAACGCTAAGAAGTTGATTGAGAAGGTGGCGGCCAACCAGACTCATGGTGAACGCCAAGCGGCGAGCACCAAGACCCGTGGAGTGCACCAAGTGGAGACGATGGACATGCTTGCCATCAAGCTTGATCAGCTACTCCGCAAGGTGGAATCTCCACAGGACCTGCAAGTTGTGGACTCCCGCATGACTTGTGAAGAGTGCGGCAACACAGGGCATATGGGCAGCAATTGCCCGAATGTGAGAGAGGAATGTAATTTCCTCAACAATGGCAATGGGTACCGCTCCCAGAACAACTACGGCTGGAATTCCAGGCCCGACCTCTCCTTCAACAAAAATCAGGGAGGTAACAATGGTAATCTTTCCCGCTTTGAGCCCTCTATCAAGGATCTAGTTCTCGGCCAGGTCAAGATAAATGATAGCATTAGTAAGAAGTTTCTTACTACCGACAAGGCTTTAGAGAGCATAGATGCCAAGCTAGAGTCGTTCAACACTGCTCTGCAGAATCAGCTAAGCCATAACAAAATGCTAGAAACGCAAATTGCGCAAATAGCTTCAGCTGTGCAGGCTCCTCGTCCAAAGGAGAGTGTTAGTGCTATCACCACCAGGGGCGGAAGAGGTACTGTGGACCCACCTTACCCCAAGGGTGCAGAGAGGAAGACGCCAAACGCAGCTCCTAAGGAGAAGGCCGGTAAAAAGGTTCCAGAGAAGAAGGTCCCTGAAAAGGAAGATGCCGAGAAGGAGAGCTCCGAGGAGGAACCAACGACAGATCCTCCCGTTGAGCAAGCTCCACCTAAGGCAGCACCTCACGAGTATTTTGAAACTACAGGCTTGCCCTATCCCGACCGCAGGAAGAAGCTCACTGTGGATGAGCGCTTTGATAAATTTGTTGAGGCCATCCGGCATATATATGTGCATATTCCGCTGCTTGATGCCATGCAGGTACCTACTTATACTAGGTATTTCCGGGACATCCTCAACAACAAGCGCCCCATTCCAGCAATGGAGGTAGTGAAGCTTACAGAAGAGTGCAGCGCAGCCATTCTGAACATTCTTCCGGAGAAGAAGAAGGATCCAGGATGCCCTACTATCCCGTGTTCGATTAGCAGCCAGCACTTCTCTCAAGCGCTTTGTGACTTGGGTGCGAGCGTGAGCGTTATGCCAAAGACGGTATATGACAGGTTAAACTGTCCATTATCGCCTACGGCTATGTGCTTGCAGCTCGCAGATCAGTCCATTCGTCATCCTGCGGGTATTGCCGAAGACGTCCCCGTACAGATCAGAAACTTCTTCATACCCGTTGACTTTGTTGTGCTGGACATGGAAGTGGATGTCAAGACCCCTCTCATCCTCGGGAGACCGTTCTTGAGCACCACCAACGCCAACATCGACGTGGGGGTAGGAGAGATCCACTTGGACTTCAACGGCAGGGAAGAGACGTTCAGCTTCAAGCCTAAGGTTGAACAATGCAAACAAGTGAGGGTCATATATGGAAAGGACCCAAGAAGAGTGGAGAAGATTGAGATTACTCCACCCATGCCACAGCCAGACAAGCTCATTGCATATATGAGAAACTATCTGGCAAGAGAGAATGCAAGAAGGCTAGCAAATTATTGGAGGACTCCAAGGAGGATGCCTCAGCCGCCAAACACACCTCAAGCCCCTCTTACTCCTCCCCCACAAGAAGGAGTAGGCGAGTCACAATCGCCTAAGAAGAGGAGAGCGAGGCGCTCAAGGAAGAAGAAGGCAGCTACGGTATCGACCGATGAGAGTACAACAAAGACGCCTATTAAAGAAAAGGTCGCCGCCACCAACACAAAGAAGACAACCAAGGTGTGGCGGAAGAAAGAAGGAACCTCTACCTCGCCAGATTCTCCAGCGAGCGAGGTCCAAACAAGTTAAGACATGGAGAACGTCTAGCTCAAAGACGGAAAAATGAGAGCCCTCCGATTGGGGAGGCCATCCCAATCGTTATCCTAGCTAGGCCTAGCACTTGTTTTCTTTTCATAAATCATAAAAATAAAATAAAAATATAAAAAAATTAAAAACAACAAAAATAATAGGATTCCCGGCAATGCCCATTAGGGGCTAGCCACTTGTATCATCCTCACTCTTTTTGCAGGTCAAGAAGGAGGAGGAAGAGCCTGAATCAAGCTTAAGTCTTGCAAAGACTCAAGCTTGGGGAGGGCCCCCAGGTGAGACGGAGTTCAACACTAGCTCGAGTCTTGCAAAGACTCAAGCTTGGGGAGGACCCCCAGGTAAGTATTTCTAACTTTCTTAATAAATAAATAAACTCCCTGTTTCGAATAAATGCTAGAATCTTGGTGTTATGCTACGCTTAAGGGAAATGATGATCGAGTTACAAATTAGCTTCCCATGTGTCGCATAGATGCAACTTCTACTCCTGACATATGTGTTATTTTTATTGGAGCATGATCACATCATGAGTATTGCTTATTTCCGTGGGTTGCATTTGTCACACCAAGTCTGAGCATTGTGGATTGTGATATGGCACGATTAGGACTTGTTGCAATTTCTTAGTATGGTTTCATCCAGAGACGTTTTTCTTGAATTGCTGTAAGTACCTAAAACCCTTCTGTTTTGGCACACTTATCTTAGTGTGAGGATTTATTTACCTACCAGAGCCATATCATAATATTCGAAATAGCCCCACTCATAGCCATTTGCTTATGTATTGAGTTTTGTTAAGGTTTGATGTACTCTTGAAACTAAGCACTCCTAATTTTGGTCATAATTCCTTCGCGTGTGTTTTCGAAAATTTCCTTCCACCAAATAAAAAGGAGAATGTTTGGATAAATCAACCAAACATTTTTCAAGTTTGCAAAACTTTTGGTCCATCCAAAAAGCTCAAGAATATTTCAAAATGTTTCCTTTGAACCATGCAAAAATTATGGCCCTTTGCACCATGGAGTAGTTAAAAAAAAAACTCCATGGTTGCATGAGTCAATGGTTATATGGTTCTTATCATAAACATCTTGAGCAAAATAAAGGACCAATGTTTTCAAAACCCCCTTCCACAAGTGTGAGTCCATTTTCTCCCCCTCCATCACATCATCTCTTATGACCAAAATAAATGGAGTTGCTATGTTGATTGAGACTCATTCTTTAGCTTTACAATATGTGCATGGCACTTGCGCGTTCCATACCAACCTCCACATACAAAGCCTCATTTGGTAGAAGGTAGGATGAGTGAAGCTTGTAGGAATAAGACTCACATCGGAGTGGTAAGAGAAGTGCCACCCAAAACGAATGAGAATTTTTACACCTTACCTTGCAGCACATAAAAACTCTGGATGCATACCTGCTAGAATTGTTTACTTGTCCAAAAGTGTCGTTCCAGTCTTCAACGCTGCATGACAAGGTGTGACATATAAGCCCCACAATTTTTGCAACACTCATGAATATTTTGTGCTCTCGTAAACTTACCACTGTTCAGGGAGTATGTTGTTACATCTTTATTACCCATGGGGCGCTTCTTTGTAACTCCTGATCCGCCGGTACCCTGAGTTGAGTTTGCTCGGGACGAGCAAAGTTTAAGCTTGGGGAGGTTGTTGGTGGTCGTTAAACCATGATTTGACCGCCACCCTACCGGTAAATAAATGCATAACACCAAGATTTTGTGCATAGTAGTTAGGAATAATGCTACTCCACAGGTTTTGGTGAATATTTGGATGCAGGAGTGAATAATGGAGAAAAGTGGGCCCAGCCAGGGAAAATCCCTGGCCGGCCGGCCCCACCCTAGGCCGGCCGGCCCCACCTGGTGGCCGCAGGCCCCGGGCTTCCTCCAGTGGGCTGGAAACTAATCCACAATGCATAATACAAGGCCAGCCCAGCAGATTTGCACCGCCATTCTAGAAGGTGGGCCATTTGGGCCTTAACTTGGCCATCACTGCAATTCTGCCGACCCCAGCAAGGAACCGACCTTCAGACCGCCTTCAGGGAGTGATCTGGAGCGTCCAGGAGCAAGTCGGTGGCAAACCGCCACAGGGGACGGCCGGCCGGCCACCCCCTAGGCCGGCCGGCCGACTTTGTCGCCACCGCCTCTCCAGCTTCGGCCAGGGTGCTCCCACCGCCTTCACAAGCTATAAATTGGACCCCTCGGCCTCCGAAGCAACTCGCACCATCACACTTCATCCAAGTGTTCATTAGTTTAGTAGTAGCTTTAGGAGTTAGAGTAGAGTAGAGTAGAGTTAGAGCTCTCTCGGGCTTCCGGAGTCTTCTCGGAGTTCGGTATAGTTCTTGTATCGTTACTTTTTTGAGATATTATTTTATTCAATATATAATTGGTTTTATCTTTATTTATTTCTTTTAGTAATTCTTTCTTATTTAGTTTATTTATTCTGTTAAGTAAGTGCTCGTAGAAGTCTTGTTGTGGGATTCGTGATTGTTGGAATAGCAAGTACGAGAGAGTGCCTTCGTCGGAGATGACGTCGTGTGAAATCTGTGCTTGTTTATTCTTAGATAGGACTGCTCCGTTGATCAAGAGTAGTTCCTCTAGGCGGGTTGTAAGCGTGGCGCTTAGATCTTGGCCTATGCACGTTTGGCACCCAGCCCCACGGAGGATGGTAGCCGCGAGTGTATGTGACAGCTGCACCGGTCTCTGTAATCCACCACGTCCGGGTTGGACTCAGCAGGGTCTTAATTATAGCATACGGTTCCCTAGGTTTGAACTAGCATCATCGGTTGACCTAGCACGTGTGTGCCCCGAAACGACATGACTTGTATGTGTGTGATCTTAACTAGAGTAGATAACCTTTGTAGATTAGACTACTAGAAAGAGTAAATACTAGGTAAACGTACAGGTAGCCTTAGCTCTATCTCGTTGCTCTCCCAAATGTATACTACAGTTTTCTTTTATTACCTTGGATTTGAGGATGTGTGTGCCACCCATATATATCATGCCTATCTTACCCCGTCTCAAGTATAGTTGATACATTATTTCTTTCTCCAAATTATCCAGTGCATTGCTACTGTTCAGCTCCCTTTTGCTCTACTTCCCTGCGGAAATATAAATACGATAACCCTGGAATACTCCAAGGTGAAATGCTACAATGGTGATCCGTGCGCTTGCGGAATTAATGAATTTAATTTTATCGCATAAGAACCGCCAACACTGTCCCCACCTTCACATACACTCATGCACTTCCCATCTGTTTTGCATCCCTCATTTACATTAAAAGCCCTAGTGCTTGATGCATCACTCCTAATAGTCTTAAGATAATAAAATCTTCCTAAAGTAAAACCTATTGCATCATACATGATTTGTACCTTATCCTTCTTCCGTGTTCTATCGGTTCTTATTTAGAGTTCAGTCGAATCTTATTTGGCTCTTTTCGATCTTTATTTCTTTTGCGGTAGTTCGTTTATACGGTATGTTTCTATGCGCTAGCTTAC
The DNA here is from genome assembly GCA_012490785.1 of Eragrostis nindensis. Taxonomy (NCBI): domain Eukaryota; kingdom Viridiplantae; phylum Streptophyta; class Magnoliopsida; order Poales; family Poaceae; genus Eragrostis; species Eragrostis nindensis. The sequence continues at coordinate 1,030,960 of JAAXCT010000074.1, read as the reverse complement.
GCGAGATTCGAGGAAGAGCCAGAAGAATTCAAGGAAGATCGAGAAGATCCAAGCTTCGAGGACGAGCCGAAGGATCCAAGCAAGTCAGAAGATGCAAGCTTAAGGGAGGGACTTGAAGACATCGACATCGACAGAATAATCTGAAGACCAAGTATTGGAAGATTAGGATAGCGTTTTCAGGCAAGCTCTACATCTCCTTGATCATGATTGAACCTATTGTTTTCGCAATGCACCTATATGGTCTATTCTAGTATTATGCATTACTTGTTATTTTACTGCTTGTGTAGCTATGATCCTACTTGCTTATTGATATTGATGTCTGTTACTTAAGACGTTAATATCTTAATCCTTGTTTACCCTTGTTTACCTGTCACCTTGATAACCCTAGGATAGTCCCATCATTTCTATGATGGCACAATCACCTTGCTACTAGATATGCTTAGGACCCCGCAATGTTTCTACATTGCCACACCTTCTCACATACTATGCTTTACAAATGTGTTAAATGAGTTTGGTGGTGTGTGTGATTCTTGGGTTGGGAGTAGCACAACTGTGTTAGGTGATGATGATGATGGTGAAGGTGATGATGGGATGGGTTGGATTGCGGGCAAGGCCACTAGTGAGATGTTGATGGTATGATAGTCCCCTAGTGTGGGAGATCTGGTGCTTGCCCGGCCACATAAGGACCGGTTCTGACGCCCGTTAACATAATGATTCTCGTACAACCACGGAACCTGTATGGGAAGGAATTACCCTACCTTCTTGGTACTCTTACATTTCCATCTGGAGGCCAGTAGAGGCGACGGAAGCTCAGGAAAAGATCCGGGAAACGTACCCGTGATCCGGCTCACGGAACCCGTTGTCAGTTCACGGGAGTGCCGCATGTCCTGTATGAGTTACAGGATCCTGCCATTAGTTACAGGAGCACGACATACCCTGCTATCTACTACAGGTGTACTGTGCCGGTATGTGACCTTTCATGTCACAAGCCCCTGGGTTGGATTCCGTGGTGGATTTGTGAGACTACTCGGAGAAGATGGACTAGGCGTTATGTGCTCTCTGATCAAGAATGCATAGCCCGTGGGAAAAGATGTACAACCTCTGCAGAGTGTAAAATTCATCCGGACGGACGTTGTCACGGTATATGACACATTATTGTGGCGCACGTTGGATTAGCCTCCTCTGTTACCCCTTGGAGTGTGAGTGGGTTGTAGTCAACCCGTGTTTTGGAAGTGATGGCATGGATGCCGGGTCGGTATGACCATTGAGGTCAGAAGGCCCAACTAAAACCTGGGAACTGGCGGGAATGCTTCATACTCCCCCAGGGCCAACCAACTAAAATATTGACAATAAATTCTCTGTTTTATCTATGACTCCTTCACTTGCTTTAGTGAACCCTGCATAAAGCTTGCTTGCTGCAAATGAACTATACAGCCTATTTCTTGCTCAGTCCAAATATGCATGTATATATACCCTTGTGTATTGTACGGCTTGCTGAGTACCTTATGTATTCACGCGTTTGCGATTGTTGGTTTAGTAGGAGAAAACTTCGTAGAAGACGACGATTTGGTTTTCGGTTCTACTTCTCAAGTCTGCTTGTGGCTTTGGGTCAAGGTCTTCCGCTGTCTGCTTCACCGTTAGTTGGTTGGAAGGACTTGGATAGTTATGAATCCTTGTCGCACCACCACTAAGGGTCCTATATCAGGTATTATACTTATTTACCTATTCGAAGTATGCTTTTGACTATCATATCTGTGTTTTGTGCGTATCAGCTACTGATCCAGTGTTGGTATTTCTTAACGATCACAGATAAATCCGCAAGCGCACGGAGAATACCGCTGTAGCATTTCACCCGGGAGTATTCCAAGGTATCGTAATTTATATTTTCCACAGGGAAGACGATGGTCAAGAGAGTACTATGCTCATAGTTAATATCTACATTTAAATGGATCACAAACCATAAAATGCTAAACAATAATACATGGGTAGTGTGACACACAAGAAAAAGATCAACTCGAATATACATCCAAAGCCAAGTGGAGAAAGAACAAAGAAAAGAGCTAAGTTCCTGATGTACTTCATTATATAGACGCATAGTATACAACATACACATGCATGCATACAACTAAGGTTTAGGCATAAGCACTCAAGCAAATTGGGCACCGGCTTACCCCTTGTCTGCCAGGCGACTCCGGTCTACAGCTCTACGCCGTACCCGAACGTGGAGGGATACCGAGGACGAATAGGGCTGTCACCACCTACCGTCTACCTCAAATAATCCGTGGGGCACGAGGCATCCAATGTATTCTACCAACCCAAGCACCATGCTTGCATTGCTAAAACATTACTCTAAATCCCCTAGGCGATGATATGGATCTAGAGCATAATCATAAAGATCATTGGACCTATGCTTGGACATGCAAATGCATGTAAACCTAAGTATATACATGGCCTGGTATACTATGTTCTAGGACACGTGACAGTACGGCAATTATGTCCATACTGCCAGCCCTCTAGGCGATACCCACATAACAAGCATATGAATATCACACTAGCACTATATAAGAAGATTATGATTACTCTATTACATAACCAAGCCAAGGATCCACAACCAAACAAGGAACGCTTAACCAAGGCAAGACTATATGAAAAGAATAATATTATTAAATAGAATAAAGTCGCAAAAAGAGAAAATGATACAAGAGCCATACCAAAATCTCCAAGAGGACTTGGGAACTAAAGTAGCTCTACTCTAAGCCTAACTCCACTAGAGCTTGGAGACTACATCTAATGCAAAGGAGTGATTTCTCTCTTGGTGTGTGTTCTAACCGGCCGAGCACTCCTCTATTTATAGCCCCAAATGAGAGGGGGGATTAAATAGAGCAAGTGAGAGGCGGTTGAGGAGGATTGGCCGCCAAGGTAGGCCGGCCGGCCTAGGTGGCAGGCCGGCCGGCCACACATTGTGGCGGTTGGCCACCGCCTTCCGTGTGGACGCTCCAGATTGCTCCATAAAGTCGGTCCCGAGGTCGGTTTTCTCCTGGGGTCGGCAGAACTGGAGTAAGAGCCAAGTTTAGGCCCGTTGTAGCCCATCTTCTAGAAAGTCTTCATTAAGTTCGAGTTGGGCTTCAATATTCTGGTTTTGTGGGCTTCTCGTGGCCCACTGGTGGAGGCCTGCAGGCTGTGGCCACTGGGTGTGGCCGGCCGGCCTGGGATGTAGGCCGGCCGGCCTGTGATTTCTCTCACAGAGGCCTATTTTCTCCAGAAATACTCCTGCACTCATAAATCATCCAAAACTCGTGGAAATTTATTAGTTGAAATAAATATGCGTATAAGAAATGCTAATTCTCCTTTATGTGTAGGAATATTGGCGGTCGAAGTTGGTAGTTAACGACCGTCAACAAACCCCCCAAGCTTAAACCGTTGCTCGTCCCGAGCAAAGCTAAAGACTTGGTTGCGCTGATCAGGAGTTGTTACCATGTCTTACTCCGCAAAAGTACCATGCGTACAACAAAATATTCTCCCTCGAATTGAATGAGCTGGCATGGCAACTTACTGTTCCCCTTAGTCCTCATGGAGCGTATTGCTTCTCCTTGCCTTGGGCGGTTGAGAGACAAAACGGTTTGTAGAGTGCTATTTACTCATTCTTTGTTAAACTTTCATTCCAGATGTTTTCAAAAGATTTTGCAAACAAAAACAAAGCTCCTCAAATGATTCTCTTGGATCGCTCAATGTGTATGATTCCTTACCAAGGCATTGTTTTGCCTCTTTTCCTCCTACTTCTAACAGGTTTTTATATGTGGGGTTTGGTAGGGGCAAAGTAAGGCAAACTTGCATCACATATATTACTAAATCAAAAGACCGGATCCAAGGAGAAAACAAGTCATACAATCTGATCAAGATGTGTATGTGTATGGAAATGTGAATGATGAAGAAAAAATGATTACTCCTTTTTTATACCTTCTCTCTCTTTTTGTTAATTTTGAGGGAATGGCGATCTCTCTTTTTTTTTTCTTTTTTTTTTTGATCATGCTCTACTTGAGTGAGCAAGATTTTTTTTTTTTTAAATAGCCATTCCTCTTTTGCAAGGGTACTTGGAGAGAGAGAGAGGTACAAAACATATGGAGTATTTATTTTGTGGAATGATGGAAAATGTGATGCTAACTTCCAGTGTAGAAGTTAAGCACATGTATATGGTGGAGTGTACGTGATATTGATCATAAAAGTATGACAAGCATCTCATAAGGGTCACGACAATTTTGAAAAAGCTCAATGTAATGCAAGCAACACATGTACGAAGGTTTTGCAATAAAATCGACATATGGCTTTGGTAGGAATTTTCATCATTGAGGAACTTTTGGTTTTATAATTTTGAAAAAAAATTCTCTAAAATTTAAGTCTTACTTAGAGAGAGATCATAGCAGCTCTATTTTATCGTATCATATCTCACAACAACCTAGACTTGGATCATGCATTTTGCTACCCACGAGTTTAAGGTTCAAGAATAAGAGTGCATCCATCAAACTCAAAACTCGGGAGAGTACTAAGTTGCAAACAGGAACAAGAGGGGGATAAAACAAAGTAACTATTCATCATTTCAACATGGAGAATTAAAACATTCTTATCGCGCATAGAAAACAAAAACCACTTTTATTTTATTTATTTGTTTTTATCTTTTTTTTTGAATGCAGAAAACAAAGGAAAGATACAAGTTACCTCAGTGGGGGAGTGATCCCCCCAAGCTTAGTGCTTGCTTGAGTGCGCCAATAACTGCTTGGTTCCTTTCTTCATAGCTGCAACAAAAAGCAAAACAAACAAGAACAAACTCGAAACGGGTTATGTTAGTGTAATCAAATTAGCACGCCCGTCGGTTGCTCTTTACGCTTGAGCACAACTTGTATATGCAAAACAAAGAAGAGGGAAATCTTTTTGTTGAATTTGAGAGAGTTGGAGAAATGAGAGTAATTAATATGAGGAGGGCATTTGGGTGGTGAATGAAATGGATTTGGTATGAAAACATCACCACTCGGCCTTTTTGTAAAACTTGAAGTTCGATGGCCATATTTGGGGAGGAACAATGACAAATGGCTGTTAGAAAATAAGGCAAAATGCGAACAATGACCATGTCATGTTAGGTGACCCATTGACGGGGACTCTCCCCACAAGCTTGGCTCAAAGCCTCCGTCGATTTTTTTTTTTTTGAATAGTGGAGGTTTAGCCAAAGCTCAAGTAGAATTTATGCCCAAAAATTTACTTTCTCCAAAAACAAATGTCCCAAATTCATTTTTTATTTTTTTTTAAAAAATAAAAGGTTGGAGAAATCCAACATGCAAAATGATTATGGAAAAGCAAACATGCAAATGCAATTGGATTCAAATTAAAGGAAAACCAAATATGCAATTGGAAAAATCAAATATGAGATAACTACCGATTTTCCTGTCGGCAAGGGCGTCATCGTTTTATGTCCGATGAGCAAGACATTATGACGAGTTCGATTGCCATGGATCTTTCAGACTTTTAGCGCAGTTTCTCGGCAATTCGAATCCATCATGCACTACCCTGTTTTCACATGAAGAGAAAACAAGCAAGTGATAGCCTGTATGGGCTATGACCATGTATTTGCAGATATAACTAAGAGCATTTGTAAACTCCTAAACCAAGTGTCTTCCCCGGCAACGGCGCCAGAAATGCTTGTTGGTATTTCTTAACGATCACAGATAAATCCGCAAGCGCACGGAGAATACCGCTGTAGCATTTCACCCGGGAGTATTCCAAGGTATCGTAATTTATATTTTCCACAGGGAAGACGATGGTCAAGAGAGTACTATGCTCATAGTTAATATCTACATTTAAATGGATCACAAACCATACAATGCTAAACAATAATACATGGGTAGTGTGACACACAAGAAAAAGATCAACTCGAATATACATCCAAAGCCAAGTGGAGAAAGAACAAAGAAAAGAGCTAAGTTCCTGATGTACTTCATTATATAGACGCATAGTATACAACATACACATGCATGCATACAACTAAGGTTTAGGCATAAGCACTCAAGCAAATTGGGCACCGGCTTACCCCTGGTCTGCCAGGCGACTCCGGTCTACAGCTCTACGCCGTACCCAAACGTGGAGGGATACCGAGGACGAATAGGGCTGTCACCACCTACCGTCTACCTCAAACAATTCGTGGGGCACGAGGCATCCAATGTATTCTACCAACCCAAGCACCATGCTTGCATTGCTAAAACATTACTCTAAATCCCCTAGGCGATGATATGGATCTTGAGCATAATCATAAAGATCATTGGACCTATGCTTGGACATGCAAATGCATGTAAACCTAAGTATATACATGGCCTGGTATACTATGTTCTAGGACACGTGACAGTACGGCAATTATGTCCATACTGCCAGCCCTCTAGGCGATACCCACATAACAAGCATATGAATATCACACTAGCACTATATAAGAAGATTATGATTACTCTATTACATAACCAAGCCAAGGATCCACAACCAAACAAGGAACGCTTAACCAAGGCAAGACTATATGAAAAGAATAATATTATTAAATAGAATAAAGTCGCAAAAAGAGAAAATGATACAAGAGCCATACCAAAATCTCCAAGAGGACTTGGGAACTAGAGTAGCTCTACTCTAAGCCTAACTCCACTAGAGCTTGGAGACTACATCTAATGCAAAGGAGTGATTTCTCTCTTGGTGTGTGTTCTAACCGGCCGAGCACTCCTCTATTTATAGCCCCAAATGAGAGGGGGGATTAAATAGAGCAAGTGAGAGGCGGTTGAGGAGGATTGGCCGCCAAGGTAGGCCGGCCGGCCTAGGTGGCAGGCCGGCCGGCCACACATTGTGGCGGTTGGCCACCGCCTTCCGTGTGGACGCTCCAGATTGCTCCATAAAGTCGGTCCCGAGGTCGGTTTTCTCCTGGGGTCGGCAGAACTGGAGTAAGAGCCAAGTTTAGGCCCGTTGTAGCCCATCTTCTAGAAAGTCTTCATTAAGTTCGAGTTGGGCTTCAATATTCTGGTTTTGTGGGCTTCTCGTGGCCCACTGGTGGAGGCCTGCAGGCTGTGGCCACTGGGTGTGGCCGGCCGGCCTGGGATGTAGGCCGGCCGGCCTGTGATTTCTCTCACAGAGGCCCATTTTCTCCAGAAATACTCCTGCACTCATAAATCATCCAAAACTCGTGGAAATTTATTAGTTGAAATAAATATGCGTATAAGAAATGCTAATTCTCCTTTATGTGTAGGAATATTGGCGGTCGAAGTTGGTACTTAACGACCGTCAACATCCAGGGACTGATACAGGATGCACAACATATTCCAGAAATGGGGTATGACATGAAGAACCCGAAGAACAAGAGGAAGTATGCCGGAATGGCGACGACCACCGTGTATCACCTGCGGCACCACGAGGGAGAAGAACGTGACGAAGCTGCCCCTCACCCAGAAGCTGACAAACACTAGCAGGGCGTCGACGCAGACGTTGAACCTTGTCGACATCGCCATTGAACACAAGCCGAACCTTTCCCTGCTTTCCATTTGGTGTGTCGCCGAGGCGCCACAAGATGGTCTATAAGAATTAATATGCCCGGCCCCATATTGAAGAGCTTCAACATCTCAATTTCACTGTTGGAATATGTGTCGAATATTGTATACAAGGCAGGTTACGATTAGGACTTAGAGTTGTATTAGCGGTATAGGGTAGATTTTTTATCCCGGCTTCCTCATAAATATGAGATGAGGGCTGTTGTTGTAACCAAAGGAGGAGCCAAATGACAAAATTTAACTCATAAGGGGGTCAAATTCAATTTTTTCTTTCTAATTTACATGGTGATTATAAGGATACAAATTAAGAGCTGTTGTTGTAACCATAACGACATAAATGCAACGGGCTCTCGCGGAGGCGGTGGCAGCCCCGACAGCCGGTATTGTAGCTAGCTAGCCGTGCGTGGAGAAGAGCGCCTATAGTCATGCCCGAAGATGTAAGCTTTGCTGAACATCGCCAGTAAACATCGTGTTTCCCGTGTCGTATGTGATTTTGCATTGTTCGTAGATCTAGCCTCTCGCTGCAAGGGTCGATTACTCTAACATTCACTCAATTTGTTTCACTCCAAAATCTCAAACCACCCTACGTACAGATTGAGGACATGGGGTTGAAGTTTCATTTTGCATTGAAAGTTGCTTCCCCGTTGTAGTGTGTATATATAAAGATCTTGCTGGTATGTTCCAATCATGGATGCTGCTATTTGAGTTTACAAAGTGTGAGTTTGCCACTCTGTTAGCGTGAATGCTACTTCCTTTTAGGTAATAAGAAAATTGCATTAATCCTGGCCTTGGCTTTCTAAAAAGTTACAACCTCATTGGCACGTAAATGCTAATTGCTGCCAAGTATATATACAATCTTAGTTTAAAAAAAGGTATGACTCGTATTTATTTCGATGTTATCTACTCAGTTTAGTTAGATTTACTGAGCTACAACAACATCACATCTAACTCGCTCGAGCTATGCCAAGGTGGTGATGGTGGGGAATCCGGTTTCGGTAGACATTTGAGTGTGGTACTTGAGATGAAAATGCTATAACGTCTATACGATTGGATTACGACCGTGAGCAGATGTAATCTTAGCTTGAAAGGGCCATGTTTTATAGCAACATCGCGCGAGCTTATATATATTCTAACGTACGTATTCTACGCATATGTGTAGAACCTGCATCCTGCTTTGCTCTCAAAACACGAACAAAGGATTAAGCATGCAGATGCCGCAGTAGGACAAGACAGTATCATGATAACTCGAAACCATTTGTGATGTGAGATTGGAAAATATTTTTTACTATATACAAAGAAGAAAAACACTACTCTGATTGTATCATTACATTGCCATGACTCATCATCGCCTCTTGTTCTTGCTGCCTACGAGGAGGACGATGTAGAACAAGAACCTGAAGAAGAATCCCCACGCCACCGTAATAAGCAGGCACGTCCACTTTCCAATGTCCGTGACGGCCTGCTGCGCTAGGATGTCGGCGCCAGTGGCGACACAAGTCTCGGCGGTGATGTTGGTGCCCAGCACGGAGCTGCTTGCGCCGAGCACCCTGAGCTTGACAGCCTCCGGCAAGCTTCCGATCGGGCTGCCGTCGAACATCTGCACGCCGCGGGAGAAGCATCGCGACGCGCCCCCGGCAAATTCGTTCTGCAGAACGGCCTGGTACGGGTACTTGACCAGGGACAGGTAGTGAAACCACGTCCAGTAGCCAGGGATGCGGTCCCTGGTGATGAAGAACCCGGAGAACAGTAGGAAGTAGGCGAGCATGGCGACGACCACCGTGTATCCCAGCATCACCTGCGGCACGACGGCGGAGAAGAATGTGACGAACCCGCTCCCCGCCCAGAAGGACGCCAGCACGATGGCGACGTAGAAGGCGAACGAGGCGCCGCCGCCGGCGAGCCCCACGGCGAAGAATGTGGTGGCCGCGAAGGCCAGGGAGAGGAGCACGAGCGGCGGGAACGCGACGACGGCGTTGGCGACCACGTAGGATATCCTTCGATAAGCGTTGTGCGCCGTCTCGCGGAGGTAGATGTGGCGCTCCTGCACGAACACCGGCAGGGCGTCGGCGCAGACGTAAAACATGGTGGACATGGCCATCGCGAAGAAGCCGAGGCGTTCCTGGACGCCCTTGGGCGTGTCGTCGAGGCGCCAGAATATCGTCGCGAAGATGAAGCCGGTGACCATGATGGTGCCCAGGCGCATCACGAAGAGCTCCGGCATGCGGCGCGTGTTGGTGAAGGAGCGCTTGATGAGCACCCACACCTCCGTCCACGCCGGGTTCGCGAACGTCGGCACCGTCACCGCGCCGCCGCCGTCGCCGCTCCCGGCTACCAGTTTTCCCCGCGAAACGCTCTCGGCGATGGCCATCTCAAGAGGCATTGTTGTTCGCATTATCATGTTTCCCTTGTCGGCAAAAGCAACCTGCCAGTTGGTGTTGAAGTCGGCGAGGGAGGCGGCGCCGTCGACGTTCTGGCGCTCGAGCTCGCGGATGGTGTCGAGCGCGAACTCGGCGGGGTTCTCGTTGTCGGGGATGGGCGCGCCGAACTCGGAGAAGAAGGGTTTGAGGGCGGCGGGCGCGCCGGCGAAGACGGTGCGTCCTCGGGAGAGGAGGAGGAGGCGGTCGAGGATACCGAGGATTCGCGCGCTGGGCTGGTGGATGGTCATGATCACCACGCTTCCGCTCTGCGCGATCCGCCGGAGCACCTGCACCACCATGAACGCGCTCGCCGAGTCCAGCCCCGACGTCGGCTCGTCCAGGAACAGCAGGATCGGGTCGTGGATGATGTCCGTGCCGATCGACACGCGGCGGCGCTCGCCCCCCGACACGCCGCGGTGCGACTCGTCGCCGATGATGGTGTCGGCGGCGCGGGCAAGGCCGAGCTGGTCGACGAGCGCGTCCACGCGCGCGCGCTTCGTCACCGGCGACAGCGCGCGCGGGAGGCGGAACTCGGCGGCGAACAGCAGCGTCTCCCGCACGGTGAGCATGGGGTACAGCAGGTCGTCCTGCATCACGTACGCCGAGATGGCGCGCAGCCGCCGGCCGTGGAGCGGCTCGCCGTTGAGCGTGACGCCGCCGCGGAGGCTGTCACGCGCGATCCGGCCCGCCAGCGCGTCCAACAGCGTGGACTTGCCCGACCCGCTGGCGCCCATGACGGCCAACAGCTCGCCCTCCCGAGCCTCGCCGGAGATGCCGGCGAGCAGCGTCTTCGTGTTCCCCGACGACGGCGGAGCTGCGTCCGTTTGCTGCCTGGACCCGCACGACGCTGAGGCCAGGCGGTTGCTAACACACAGCGGCAGACATCCCAGCGCGCCGCCCTTCCTGACGCTGTACGAAAGGTCATTGAAGTTGAGCACGTACGGCACCGGCGGCCCGAGCTGCTGCGTGGCCTTCTTGGCGCCGGGCTCGTCGGTGTCGATGTCGATCACGGTGTGCTTTGAATTGGAGGTCGCCATGTATGTATGTAGAAGATGCAGATTGTTGCGAAGTCGAAGTCGTTTGCGAGAGGTCGTTTGACGAGTCGTTGTGCCGTGGCGTGTGGTCCTGTCATCAATCAATTTATAAAGAGGGCACGAGGGGGGCAGTGCGAGCCCGAGTCGGGATCGGAGTCAGTCAGCTCCGATTTGTACTTTTATTTTGACTTGTTCTCGGTTTCAACTGTGAAAGAGTTTTAGAGTTATTAGTTGCCAGTGCTGGACCCAGTTGGCCCACGGATTGTCATGGCCGGTGATAGCTTGTGGATTGTCATGGGCCATGGACAGCTGAATGTTGCCAACCGACGGACAAGGGCGACCTGGGGATCAGTGACCTCGATCTATGTCCACAATGAGTGTTTGGTTCAGAATTTGTTCCTCGGCCGCCTGCACCAAGATATGCACGGCCCCACTACCTCTCGTGCCGACCCGCGGAGCTACCGGCGGTGACCATCCCGGCGAGCCGGCGCCGCCGCGCCTAGCCCCACTCCGGCGTCCCTCCGACCAAGTCCTGCCACGGCCCACGTGACGCTGACGTGGCCACATTTGACACTGGTCACCAGGGCCCCACCACATAAACACACTCAGCACTCCCTCTCACCTACACCTCCATGCACCCGGCTCAAATAAACCATAGACAAATGAGCCCCTAGGCCACAATCTCATGCGTGCAGTCCACAACACATCCAGGGAAGCGCACACAGAATCCTGTTCTAAGCCTTTCCTGTTCGAATAGAATTATGGAAAATTACCTAAAATTCATCCTCTTGCTCCACGACCTGTATTTGGTGATGTGTCAGTTTCCTCATGGATAACAAACCTTACGTTGGGATGCCCTTGTTTTCTCAACTGCGCAGAGGGGCGTGAGATAGTAGAACTTCGACTGATAAACGACATGTGACCAAGCTTGGCATTCCGGACCAAGAAACAAAGTTAAATTTTGCTGATCAAGAGTCTAATTGGCCACGGAGTTAAAACGATAAGCTTTCACGTTCCTGGAAAAAAAAAGATAAGCTTTCACGTTACTCTTTTTTTTTTAGATTACACAGTACAACTCAGACACTCACAACGCACGCACACTCACCCCTATGAACACACGTACGCAAACCCTACCCCTATGAGCATCTTCGAAGACTGAGCCGGCAAATCTAGAGATACGAAGTCACCACTGGCGCCTCGCTGTCGACGGGAGCGTCGCCTACCACTGAAAGCACAAATGCCGTTATCCTTGAAAATTCGCTCCCACGGGGAGTCGAACCAAGGACCTGAGAGGTGTTACTCGGATGTCTTAACCACTAGGCCAAGACCCCTTTCACAGCTTTCACAGTACTCATTGACATGTGAAAGGGGTCTTGGCCTAATGGTTAAGACATCTAAGTAACACCTCTCAGGTCCTGGGTTCGACTCCTCGTAGGAGCGAATTTCTAAGGATTTAACGGCATTTGTGCTTTCAGTGGTAGGCGACGCTCCCGTCGACAGCGAGGCGCCAGCGGTGACTTCGTATCTCTAGATTTGCCGACTCAGTCTTCGAAGATGCTCATAGGGGTAGGGTTTGCGTACGTGTGTTCATAGGAGTGAGTGTGCGTGTGTTGTGAGTGTCTGAGTTGTACTGTGTAATCTTAAAAAAAAAAGTTACTCATTGACATCACCGACTTGAATGCAAGGAATTGAAAGCGACTGAGTTCTTAACGAGCTAGAACGGCCACACATGCAGCATCTTGTTTGAGATTTTCATCCTTGGGCAACCGTATAGGTCGACCCACTGCATGTGTAAAAGCGACTTGAACTCACCTCAAATCCATTTCTGTGAAGCACATTATCCAGTCCAAACCAGATCTGTGAAACCCAATCAAAACCAAACCGCAGTTTCGCTTTTTTTTAAAAAAAAAAGAATAAACAAGAGTATTTTGCAGGACAAATCGGCCCAAGCAGAGAGGAATTAAAAAGTAGCTAGTGCTATACACACGACGCAAGTGTCCGACTCTGTTTTCCGACTCCTTTGGCTGATACTACACGTGCTTCATGGCGTGAATGAGTAGCATCAGCGTATGGCCCAGCAACATGCGAAGGCATGACGCCGTGAGCAGTCGCACGACACAGTCGTACAACAGCGTCGGACGTGAAGCAATTCCGGAGAGGAAAATAGGTAGATTCGGCCAAAATTTTTCATTGGTGCCCAGAAAGACTCATTTGCTTTTCGTTTATTGCAGTACAAACATGAAACTGATGGGGACAGCCTCAATTAATTAGTCAACACAGCCAGGCCCCCCATAATAGAAGTAGCCATCTGATACAATGTTGGTTATGCCATAACATGTATTATCTACACGTAATGGCAGATCCGTGTTGACAGCATGGTCGTTACCATCTTCATCAATGAGCTTGAGACTGCTAAATGATGCAGCCTTGCCCTTGATCGGATCAATTCCACTTCCCATCGGAGGACTGGGCTGTGGTTTACGGTGGTAAACATAACCACCAAAAGTAATCTCCACTGGTTTATCTATCAATCCTGGAAGCAAGGACTTTGGGATGTAACCCACTGGTTTTGGAGCACCATTGAACCCATAATGGATGTGCCAATCGCCTGTTGATTTATCCTGAATAAATAAACAACAAAGCTTGGATTATGTAACTTTCGAAATAACATATAGCCTAGAGAAATAGTAAATGGAAAACTAAGCTTTCTAACTTCGCCGATTTTCCTATAGTATACTGTTTGGTTGATTAGAGATAGCGTATCAGAACAGCATACTGAAATTTCGGTCAACGAGGCACAAATTATTCCCTTATCCTTTCACAACCTCCTCGCAGCAGTGTCCATGTAAAATCAATATTTGTTGCAAGATGACACTGATGACCAAATAACAGGAGTGTTTGGTAACGTTGTAGTATTTTGGAATTGGACATAAGCATGTCAAAATTGCAACAAACAATCTGCACTGCACCTTTTTTCTATCCTTTATTGACTATTTAGTTTATCATCAGATCCAAATTTTCTGGCTAGCACCCTTTTATAACTTTACAAATTTATACTTGAAAGAACAAATAGTGATATATATATATATATATATATATACCACAGCGCTATTCTGCACCTAGGGTGCAGAATAACTATTCTACACCTAACTAATAATTACTGAACAAATTGTCAGTAATTATTAAAATTACTGAGCAAAATGTCATGATTTTTACTGAACGCGATCACGAAACGTGAATTACTGACACATATTAGCATCGTCGTGCACTCAGTTCAGTAATTTATGATCGTTTTGTTCAATAAAAAATTACTAGGTGTAGGATAACTATTCTACACCTAAGGTGTTGAATAGCATTTGTATATATATATATATATATATATATATATATATATATATATATATATATATATATATATATATAGAGAGTAGGGATAATGTGTAGCTAGCTACACAATTCCTTATTCTGTAGCCAGGTCGCTCACCGCGCCAGGCAACCGAGCCCGCCCCAGCCCCATCGCGCGAACCCCGCCCGCGACTGGAGCCGCAACCCCACGTCGACCTGCCCTGGAGGAACCGTTCGTTCCCGTGCTCCGGCAGACGGCGATGCTGCGTCGGATCGTCACCTCGTCTTCGGCGGTCTGCAGGTTCACCCCCCGCCGCCACCCCTCCCGACCCCGACGAGCCATCTCGCCCCGGCCGGCCACCGCGTCCAATCTGCGGCGCCCCTCCTACGACCTCCCTGGAGCTCTCCTCACCGTGCTTCGCACCACCCGGGCTGCTCCTCGCCGCTGCCGCTCCCTGCATCCCACGGCGCAGCCGCTCCCATGCTCCCAATCTCGCTCCTTCTAGCTACGGTTCCGTCGGCCGCCGCTGCACCCGCGCCGCACCTCACAGCAGCCGCCGACGCTCGCCTCGCCTGCTCGCCGCACCTCACAACAGCCACCTCGGTCTCCGCGTCGGCCCGCGCCGCCATGCCTGCCACCCGCTGCTCCCTTCGTCTAGTTCCGCCATTGGATTTGTCTCCCCCGCGCACAAGAAGGTCAGCAGTAAGTTTCTCTGCTCCGTCGAGGTGCTTGCTGCTACATCCACCGTTACTAAGAGCAAGGTTCTTTAATCCACTGACATCATTGCTATTGCATCCGCTGTGACAATTAGTACTTGCTCATCTCCTTCCCTTTCATTGCACAGCAATGGCTTAATAAGCTGAGAGGTCAATTGAGAAGGTCAGTACGCACGCAAGCAAATGTTGTAAGCACAGTTGTAACCATCCACTTCTCTTAGAATTTTCTGTCACTATTGTACATACGAGTTCACCTTTTGTTGCTGTTGCCCAGAAATATTAATTGTTAATTCGAGTTTAAATGTGGTACAGCATCCATGATATCTCTTGCTGAACTTTTTTTTTTCTTTCTATTTTTTAGAATCATATCCATATGCTGCGTGACTGGCTTATAAGAACGGATTTTTTTTTGTTTCACCCCATATAATGTTCATTGATGCTACTACATACCTGTTATTCAGTGCTTTCCCATTAGTTATTACCTGGATTTTGTACAAAATATGCACCTATATGCTGCTATTTTCTTCATTGATTTTAATTGTTTTGGGCTCAGCTGAATGTTATGTTCTTCGGCAATTCTGAATTTCTTATGTGTTGCCTCCATTATTCCAGTGCAATGTTGATATCGATGCAAAGCAACTCTATGCACATTATTTATTTAGCTGATCTTATATATGCATTTTTATTCACAGGTCAATGATTGTTTTAATCATGGATTAGGATAAGACTTTCGCCTTTGATTAGCATACTAAATTTTACCCTAGCATATGCCTTTTTTTAAATACCCATTACTCATGTAAAAATGTCATTGTTGTTGCTAAGTTTGCTGTTAATCTTTAATATTCTGAGACTAGGAAGTGGCCATGGATGCATTAGATGTAGCACAGGTACAATTTGACAATTTGCTTCAAACAGAAAATGGGTATTTAGCATGGCTGAACCTTAGAGTCTCTTAACAGAGGAACACAGGTGCATACATGATCACAGATATTATTATATGGCCGGCCAATAGAGGAATCCACTAAAATAAAATGACACAATTGTTGTCTCTTGGCCACATTTATACATAGGAATGTTTTCTTACCGTCTCCATTTCAGATGTTAACAAATGTTAGATTCTAAATGTTATTATCTATTATCTGATATTCCCACCTATAGTGCAAATTGGTTGTACCGGAAGCTGTGGAAATACATATGCCGATGATAAAAGCGTTGTAGTACTCATCTGTATGGACTCAGGTCGTTTTTCAATTTTCATCTAATAGTTTTTGTGCACATTTCGATGCAGGACTGGATGCAACAAGGCACTATAGTACTGAACTTATTTTGCACATGCAAAAACTGCTTGATGTGTTCAGAGTTATACCATTGAAGTTTTTTCTTTCCTGATCTGCAGACTGTGTAGTTTTTTCCTTTGCTGATATGTACAATCTGTACAAGAATTCTCGCTATGTGCAGATGAGCGTGCGGCTATTGGGTAACGGAAATGTTCGATTCGAGTTGAATTTCGATCTGACGGAGATGGGTTGGAGTGCAGGTGCCTTCATCGATGGAAACTGCTCTGTTGTACAAGGTGTGGCAGTGCATGATTTTCTTTTCTTTGTCGTAGATTTACGGACCAAGTGGTGGTACCTTCAAATCTTTATGCAATTTCCCTTTTGATTTAAGCCCGTGAGATTCAGAACAAGATGTATTGAGATCAGACAATTTTTATATGCTGTGATAAATATATGTCCAGGTTATTATTGTCATAATTGCAGATTATCTATATCAGTGCATCTAATTAATTTTGATCTCAAAGTTGGCCATAGCGAATTGACATATATAATGTGCTCAAGCGAATTGACATACAATCCCAATTAGTAGGCACCGAGCCAAGCCCCTTCACCATTGACCATAACCAGAATTGGTTGGTTTTAATTGCTCAGGACGTTTGCAAGTGGTCTATAAGCATCTTTGATCTGCCAAATTAACACATTGTCACATCTGGACAGGACCAACAGTAAAGCTTAGATCCTTAGTCACAAAAAGGAACATGATACTGTTTATTACTCTAAATTACCAAGTACATGGCTGAGAAGTATCAGACTATTTGGAACAAGTGCCAGGTTGCTGCAGCATTTACAGGTGCTTCAAAAGTCAAGATCTAAATTACAGGAAAAGAACTTCTATCTTGATTGTACTGACATCAAGATACAAAAGAAGCACAAATGTAGTGGTATCTGAAAAACATAAAAAAGGACACTGATAGAAAATAAAAATATATTTTCATCTGGAATTATTTAGTGCTATGCCTATATGCCTGCCTCAAAGCCATCAGTTAGCTTCTTAGTTCAGTGATAGCTCGATGACCAATACTCCCAACTCAAATGGCTGCCATGCCTCCATTCCTGTTGGTTGATCTCAAATGAAAGCGTGGATCCAGCCCATAATTTTCACAGGAGACCTATTACCTGAAATAATCATAATAAGGACAATAATAAATACACAGCAAGTTCACATTTCTAAAATTAAGGGATCAACGATGAGCTTTATCTGTAAATAGAAACAACATATTATATGCTAGCTGACAACAAAATCACAGATCAAAAGGTTTCATTCACACCCTATCAGTCAAGATTTAAAAAAGACACTGTCCTGGACCCAGAAACCATCTAGTATACAGTAAGCAGTGAATCAGAAGCTGTTGTACTAGAAATCTCCAGAATGTCAAAGACAGTACAACAATTAAGGTAAGAATCGAAGGTTTACACCCTTCGACTCCTCTTAGCATGCAGATTACAGAAACGAACATCATTCTACATTCTCGGCCTGCTAACAACAGTAGCAGGTCAGGTATATGCAATGCAGGCTAATTTTCCTAGATATGGGCATCTTGATTCGAGAGCGCATTCAACTTTGTTTAACTCAATCACAGAATGGTATAGCAGGTACAAAAGCACCTCAACCAGCTGTGTTGAACCATTATGCTGCAGTTACAATTGGGTCCGATAGTAGTAACTAAAATTTCTGGGGTCACAATTTTTCCACCTCAAGGTCAAATTGGGATGAAACTAGAATTAAAAACTTCTAAATAAGACTAGATTTCCATAGCAGAAACAGCAATTATTAGGCTCAGTGTACTTTTCCTACACACCAATTCCAAAGCTACCATACCAGAAATCTCAAGCGCATCGAAGAAAGTACAGCCAGTAAGGTAAGAAGCCGTAAATCATGTGACTCCTCTTAGCTCAGTGTACATTTCCTATGGGAAGGTCGATTTCGAGAGCTCATTTCATCTTATTTACCTTAATCCTGGTGTGGTACAGCAGGTACAACAGCACCTCATCCAGCCGTATAGGCTATCCCTCATGCTGTAGTTAGAATCAGAATCAAGAGTTGTAATGTAAATTTCCAGAGTCACAATACTTCGACTTCAAGGTCAAATCGGAATTAAACAGAGACTAATATATGCATTACCATTCCGAAACCTATATGATACACTTACAAAAACAGAAATTATTTGGCACCACTGGTTTAGGCACATAATGACATATCACACTTTTATGGATGTAAAAGATGGCAGATGTTTTACAATAAAACACGACAATTTCATGAATCGTTAACGGAATATAAAGTGCTAATGCACTATTATGACAATGGAAAGGGAAGACCATCGGTTAACGTACCAGAGCTGTGAATTAAGAAACAACTAACAAACATAAATAATGCAAATTTATGGACCATATCAACAATCTTAAAAATAAAATTATGATGCAGGGAAGTATGCTGTAGTTGTGAATGCAACAGGAACTGTTGGTGCGTCCATGGCTGTGCTCACACATAAGCAAGCGGACCCTTCCCAGAATTTGTCCATGAGGCCTAATCACCTGGAATAATAATTAAAACAACAGGAAACAATCATAAACCAGCCAACCACACAAAATAGAAAATTGCTAATCAATACCCGATAATCATGACTTTCGATATCCAATAATTCAGCCGTCCAGTAATATATAACTAACAAACAGCATAGGGCGGTTGAGGGTATGCACAAATCGATAACCAATGATCATGAATTTCGGGATTGGGGAAGAAATTGGGGTACACAGACCTCAGATCCATCGATTTAATAGCGGATTTAAATTGGAATGGGGGAAAAAATTGGGGAGCGGAGGCTACCCATCCATTAAATTACCAGGCAAATAAAAAACAATTACGGGAAGAACTCTGAAGACTAGCGAACCTGGAATTGCTCATCTGAGTGTGGATCGAAAAATCCTTTTCAGTAGTATGGATTCAACGGGGACCGCCGCCGGACGCCGAAGTAACCACCGGAAAATCGCCTGGAGAAACACACACGGTTAGGGGAAATAAACTGTAGCATGGAAGGAGCGACGCCAGCGATTGATTGGTGCGACCTTACCAGCGAGCGACGGAATCCTGTAACGAATGATGGATTTCGATGGGAAGACGGAGGAGAAGCAATTCCCGGGCGGCAGGACCAGGGAGTTCTTCTACCTCCAGGATGTGGGATCGGGAACGGTTTGAGCCGGGGGGGGGGGGGGGGGGGGGGGGGGGGGGGGGGGGGGGTGGGGGGGGGTTTGGGTGGGGGGGTGGGTGGGTGTTCGGGGTTGGTGTCGCGGGCCGAGCGGGATGCAGCCGGGACGGGCTGTGCTTTTTGTTTGGGTCCTGCTACAGCCAGCGGGTCGCTGGGTGGTCAGGGTGCCTCGGTCGTTCGGTCTGGCTACAGAATTAGATATTTTGTAGCCAGATATAGATAATACATTACCTATATACATATATATATATATATATATATATATATATATATATATATATATATATATATATATATATATATATATACCACAGCGCTATTCTGCACCTAGGGTGCAGAATAACTATTCTACACCTAACTAATAATTACTGAACAAATTGTCAGTAATTATTAAAATTACTGAGCAAAATGTCATGATTTTTACTGAACGCGATCACGAAACGTGAATTACTGACACATATTAGCATCGTCGTGCACTCAGTTCAGTAATTTATGATCGTTTTGTTCAATAAAAAATTACTAGGTGTAGAATAACTATTCTACACCTAGGGTGCTGAATAGCATCTGTATACACCACAGCGCTATTCTGCACCTAGGGTGCAGAATAACTATTCTACACCTAACTAATAATTACTGAACAAATTGTCAGTAATTATTAAAATTACTGAGCAAAATGTCATGATTTTTACTGAACGCGATCACGAAACGTGAATTACTGACACATATTAGCATCGTCGTGCACTCAGTTCAGTAATTTATGATCGTTTTGTTCAATAAAAAATTACTAGGTGTAGAATAACTATAAATGCTATTCAGCACCCTAGGTGTAGAATAGTTATATCACATCTTCGTTTCCTTTTTCTCTGGGATATGATTCTTGGTGTGATGATTTGCACATGCAACTCTTTCCATCTCTCTCTGATTTGATTTGCTTGTGAGACAGCAGCAAACTAGCATGCAGATTGATGCAAGATTTATTTTTCTCAACGTTGTTAATAGATTTGGAATGTCCAGCATGCCGATTGATGCTCCGTGAGCCTGCAGCTTGTTATGCTTAAACGGGGATTTTTTATTTTTTATTTTACTTTTTTATGGTTAGTGGAGGAAAGCTGATGCTTTGATTCTATCCAGCCAGATGCACGAAGCTAGCCGCAGCCTTGCTGTGTCCATGAGCTTATCCATTCCCATCTTGCCTTGCTGTCTCTCTTGCACGTCTTGTATATTTCTATAGCAGTTTAATGCTTGTATACAACAATGTGGTTTGGAGTACATATCTGTGTATACAACAATGAAGTTTAGCGTATATAATTGGTTTTTGCTTTTGTGATTATATATCTATGTAGCCTCGGATGTATAGCTTGTAAATTTAAATGTATATGTATACAACAATGTAGTTTGGAGTATACAACTGTTTTTTTTTTATGCTTGGAAGAAGATGCTGTTGCCCCTATTGTATAGCTATGTAGCCTCGGATGTATAGCGGTGAAATGATTATATATAATATTGTAGTTTGGAGTATACGACTCTGTATACAACAATAAAGTTTGGATTATACCACTGGTTTTTCTTGTTCTCAGCAGTAGTATATCTATGTACCACGAAAATATTCAAAAAGTTTTAATATACAACTGGCTTTTGGTTAAGAAAAAATATCTATAACTCCAAATGAACAAAAAAAATTCAATAAGTTTCAAAAGTATATTATACTTTTGGTTAAGAAAAATATCTATAATTCCAAATTTGCAAAAAAATCTACGATTCAGATTTGTTAGAAGGTATATCACTGTATTTATAGTTGTATATTGGACTCTAGTGTCCAGCGGTCTGAAAACATCGACATCCTGACACCTGACATCGAAAGTGACACATCTGACACCGAAAGTGACATCTCACATGGGTAGCCTTCTTATCTCCCCGATATACTACCGGATGACTTGAGATATAATACCGAATGACATGATATATACTACTCCGACACAAGGCTGTCAGAGCTGGTCAGTGGGCTGCCCAGCGCGCCGAATAATATTCAGCGCGCAGCGCGCCAATTAGCGCGGTCGTGTATATATATATATATATATATATATATATATATATATATATATATATATATATATATATATATATATATATATATATGTATATATACAAATGCTATTCAGCACCCTAGGTGTAGAATAACTATTCTACACCTAGTAATTTTTTATTGAACAAAACGATCATAAATTACTGAACTGAGTGCACGACGATGCTAATATGTGTCAGTAATTCACGTTTCGTGATCGCGTTCAGTAAAAATCATGACATTTTGCTCAGTAATTTTAATAATTACTGACAATTTGTTTAGTAATTATTAGTTAGGTGTAGAATAGTTATTCTGCACCCTAGGTGCAGAATAGCGCTGTGGTATATATATATATATATATATATATATATATATATATACCTGATATTAAAGAAGATATTAAGCCAAAATTCTGAAAGATGGTTAGAAGTATAGCAGAATTGGGCCAAAAGAATTTGTCATGGTGGTATCCTGCGTGCAACATGATCCACTGTCACCCTGTGAGCTACTTTTGGAAAGCAAGACGCACGTCGATTGACTCCAGAAGGCTCTATAGGTGAGGTGTTGAAGAAGACAAACCACCTGGCGTCCGTACTACAGGAAAAAGGAGGGTACGTGTGCTAAATAAACAGGAAGAGGATTCCTCTCGCGCGGCTATAAAAGGAGGCTCCTTGGTTCAGAAGAAGGCATACACACATCGACGCATCCATCGAGCCATAGTCAGTCCTGAGAACGAGAGCCCTCTCTCCCACCAGTAGTAGTAGTAATCCCACCTGTAATATAAGAGTGTGTGTAACCACTGTAATATCCCGCCTGTAAGGTAATCAATTCTCCCGAGTTTGTTTAAGTGTTTGGGGGTTCCCGAAAGGGAAAACCATATGTAAGCTATGTTTGTGGAAATGAAGTAGTTCTGCTTTGAAAATCTCCTTTGCGCTCTTAGTCATGCTTGTACGGGTTGAGTATCTATGCTAGGGACCCTATAGGAGAAGCCTCCCATGCGGTATTTGGTCTGGCCCTGAGTGGCAGAGAGACCCTGTGACCGCGGAGAAGTGTTCCCTTCGGGTGGAACTGCCTGGGGAGACGATAGGAACCCGCCTCGTATGCGCATGATTAGGACTGTTTAGGAGAAAGCTTAGCTGCTCCTGAAGCAAACTAGCGAGAAATATGGTGAGTACCGAGTAGGATTTTTACATCTGATAGTTCGCACCGTCGGCTGTCTGCCTGGCCTCGCCAGCCTAATTAAGATCCTGTTAATAACGAAGAAAAATTAGTTCGTAGAAGTTCTCGCACGAGAAAGCTTTGATAGTGGCATATCCTACCACCACCACTCAAGTGCCACTCAAGCACCATTGAGTGAGTGGGCTGCCACTGTAGCCGAATTTGAATAGTAACCCGAATTTGAATAGTAGCGCGAATTTGAATAGTGACCGGAATTTGAATAGTATCGAATCCCCGGTCTGAATATTATTTTCACCTGTGTTTGCAGGCTATATAAATATCCGCGAAGCCCTCAAATATTGTGAATATATATATATATATATATATATATATATAGGTACACTATATAACTCCCTGGGTGTGAAATAATATTTCACACCCCAGCCACATCCCACTCAATCCGACCCAGCCTGAACCACCCCCTCATGCATGCGTGCATGCATTACAACTTCATTGATTCTTAATTAACATGCTCCATTATAGAAAGCATTGATTGGGGGCAGCAAATTATGGCTGGATAATTATTCCAATTGAAAGTCTCCCGTAGTATATAATTCCATCCATTCCCTCTCCTCTCTCCTCAATCAAGAAAATGCGTGAGGCTCATTTTTGAGGTCACGTTGCCATCTCTCAGACCCTCTCTCCTTCACACCTCTCTCTCTCCTCAATCGCAACCAAAAAATGCGATGATATTCCGGCGGCCGGTGATATGATCAGAACTCGCGACGACGGGAGGAACAACAGGTAAGACTGCCGTGGCCTGAAATCACGTCAACTATTTTCCCCTTCCTATATATTTATGCCAACGGAATCACTAGTCCATCAATTTTCTCTTCTTTCTTCGTCCTTCTCATACAGCAAGACAGGCAGCTTTGGATGCCCAGGCAGATAGTGCGGTGAACCACTCAACAGAAGGCGCCGAGGAAGGCGCCCAGGATGAAGATGCTAGATGCCTGATCGTGTAAAAAAATATCCTCAGTTTTCTTTTTATTGATGATCAATTTTCTTGTTGCATGTAAGTTTAATTCAATATTTCATTTTTTATTTTCATGATACGGCAACACCACCAACAGGTATTCTGGCACGAACTGGTTGGCAGCACATGGTGCTCGCTGGTCGGCAGGGAGATGAAGGGTGTGCTGCCGTTTGCCCAAGCGGTGTGGTGCATCATCGGAGGCGTGCTGGCGTTTGACGTTGGCTGGGGCTCATCCAGCGATCTTCTACAGCTGCACCTGCCGTGGTAGAGCTATATCTGATGCATGGTTTGCATCAGTGTGCTTTAGGGTGGATATAGGTAGCCAGTGCTTCAAGTCGCAAATGTAGTATTCATCGGTGTTTACAAATTAGGATCATAGTCAGGTACTACGTTGTAAATCCTGGTTAATTAAGTAGCAAAATGTACATGGTTTGTATCATTGAAATTTATATATTGAACACATGTATTCACTAGTCAGAAAATCATTGTATTTTGTTCGTAAAATCCTATTCGAGCTTTCGTAAATTTTAATAGCATTTTACACTCGTGCACTTGCATCTAGAATTATGATTCTAAAATTCTTATGGGCATGGGTTGATTTTTCACTTCTAAAGGTTTTTGACAGATTTTGACAACGATGAACAATATTTGCGGTTCCATGAAAAAGATTTTACGGTCAACATGTGACTGAGACTAACAGAATTTTGTGGTTACATGAAAATGTGACACATATAGTTAATCGATCATAAAAGTCTTTCCAATCAAATAACTGATTTTTTATTGCTTTTTACACTCACACACTTGTGTATTCAATTGTAACACCAAATTTTTTACAATTGTGGGTTCATTTTTTATGATTGAAGGTTGTGACCATAGAACAGATAACATTTTACTATTACATGAAAAGGCTTTTACGATCTAAATGTGACCAAGATAACACCAAATTAATCTAAGGCAACTCGGAACTAACAAAATGGTCCGTGTTGGTGCATGGAATCAACTGCCACTGATAGAAGTGTTCCAATAGTTCATTTTACTTGGATGTGAAAGTGAAATGAATGTATGAAATACTTGGATTTTATTTCTAGCTTTTTTTGTGCTCTAGGGTGTCACTATTTGAATGTTTGACACAAGCTCATAGCAAATACTTAAAGATTGTTTGCAAAAATAATTGTGGGGTAGAATTTTTACACTAGCATACAGGTTTTTTACTATCGTGGAGCCTAAGTTTTTGTGGTCATGACAAAATTTATGATTTTACATGTGCGATTCATACGTTTTTACCGGAATTTATGATATCGCTTATCATATGTTTTCCTTATCACAAAATCCTACCGATTTTGCAATTATGGTGTCCAGAATTTTATGATCTTTTTTAAAAAAAAATCACTTATGGTCACAAAAATACATCAGGCATAATCAAACATTGGGGTTGCAATTCTATTGATTCTAAGTCTAGATCGCAAAAACTAGTCAATTTGCGAGCTTAGCAGCCAGGCTCACGTCTATTCCAAGCAATAATCCCTTCCAGACAATCACGTTTCATTTATTTGGGGCTGCCAGCCTGGTGTGAGTTAATTAAGATGTTACTGGCTGATTGACTGCAATACGCCAAAGGAAAGAATCTTCCTATTCTGCACACACAGGCGCGCCTGCATTAAGATAGAATTAATCGAAGCTAATTAATACGTATTATGGCTATGTTGATTACTGCACGTTGCATGGTGCGCGCTAGTGGTGTGGTGTGGGACAGGAACACCATAGGTGGGCTGGGGTGTGAAATAATATATCACACCCAGGGAGTGAATTAGCGCAGCCCTATATATATATATATATATATATATATATATATATATATATATATTCTTGGAGAATGAAAAGAGAACAATGACTCAGGGAGTACCATATGCATCATATGTTCCAGTAGGAATTAAGCATATACCTTGAATAGTCTAAGAGTGATGGACTGTTTGTTGCCATTTATATCAGAAACTGGACTTATGACATCACCAGGAGTTATGCTCGTTGAGGTCTTCTGAAATCCTGGACAAAGCATGTTCTTGCAGTCTTTATCAGGCCCGGCACTCTGCCATTGCAAAAATAAAAAGGATGCTCTATAAGTTAAGAAAATTTCAAATCATGCCATGAAGAGCTACACAATTTTCTAGGACTGAGTTTTGAGAATAAGAACAAATATGTTGTTTCAGGATCCACAAGTTTCATAGGACTAATGAGCTAGGCTTTGAATAACATTGCCTACTCTCGTATCCAAGTACAAAAAGGTTGTGTCATATTTAAGTCAAGTTGTACAAATTATAAAACATCCACAATTGTGAACATGATATTATAAATTATGAACCCTCTCCTATCCTCAACCCTGAAATAAAATAGGAAAAAAAAAGGGAGAGTAAAACTTACAGTCCAGGATGTATAGAAATGGGTCTGAGAATCCTTGTAGAGGCTTGGCCAAATCTGTTAGAATATGCCAGTACTATTAGGCATAAAGTTAAACGCACAAGAATTATCCGAAGTAACTGAATAAAATCGTAGACTTTACTGCTGTTGCAACATTGCCTGCATGACATCAAGATATTTTACCACAAAGATTTAGTAAAAACCTTTTTGGACACCTTTTTACATACCATTTCTATTTGGTTTTCCTGAGATGTTTCTATAAAATTACGTATTTATACTGAACGGAAAATAATGGGGAAGATACCAAGGGCTCACATTATAAATGTTAAGAGTTAAAATAACTTTTGGGAGTTACGCAAAACAAGAAAAAAATAATGAGATTTTTGAAATTTATAAAAGTGAATTTTAATAACACATGTACATCTGACTTACATGCCATCCTGCCATAATCCCGTTAATCGAAGAAGGCTGTCCATCTCCTCTATTGATAATCCAGATGCCAGCTTCACTTACTTGGCTAGATTCTAAAGCAAAACCATAAACATCTAGTGTAGCTTCCATGCCATAATATTTGTTACCATCTCCAGGAAGCCATATATGAGTTGTTGTCTGTGAAACACGTAATCCCATTGTAAAAGTATAGGAAACTTTTAGATGACAAAGAAATGTCCAAGTAAACTAAGTAGGAAAAAATGTCACTCACATGAACAACATCTTGAGAATCTGAGTCAAATTTTTCACCTAAGGCATAGTATTTTCGATGAATTTCAGAAGCCCAAGGTACCGTCCAGTTTCCCTATTTAAATAGTTTGAAAAGAGGAGTCATGATAATCAGACAAGTACAAAACATTCATGTTTTGTTAGTATTAATTCCTCCCATTGAGTAAAAGGATAAAGCAAATAATTACAATATATCTTAGCTATTACCTCTCCATCAGAAGGAAAACATCCACCTGTGAAAGTATTGGCCAGGAGTAGAACGCTAATCAAAGTAATTTGTTTGTGAGCTTTCTCCATTTGGAATCCAGATTGTACACAAGTAATGACGTCTTCACTGAAGGGTCTCTGTTTAAATAGTCTCGAGAAGGCTAACACAATGAAATAAATAAATGGGCAAAAATCCATGGAATATCTAAGTGAGATATTCATACTAATGATGCATATAAAAAAATTAATGAAGAATCTTGAAAGCAATCTGAGACTGGAGAAATTAATAAATTAGCAAAGTACATTAAAAACTAGAAGGTACATAGAGAATCATGAAATTAAAGAAGTAAATCAGTCCAGTGAAGACGAGTCTTCAAGACAAATAAAATATTTGAAATAAATAATTACTTATTTGTAAATATTCATCTCTAAAGCATGTGTATACTAAGGTGGTTTTTGCAACAATAGGTTGCAGGTGGGTGGGTTTATGCAACAAAATATATTAGGGAGGGGGCGGGGTGAATGTCAAACTCCAAATGTCATGTGAGGTGGTTTTTGCAGTTTCCCTTCTTTAAATATGGATTACTTCAACATATAGAAGGATTATAGAGAAATAAATAATTAAGTACCAAACAGTAAATGCATATGTATTATCAAATAGACACATTTAAATTAATGAAAAGATATTCAATGTGCTAAAATTATATAACTTGAGATAAAATAATCCTCGTATTCATCAAATAATTATAAGGTACATAGAGAAATATTCTAAGTGAGATATTCATACTATAATGAAGCAGATACAGAGATTAATGAATAATCTTGAAAGCAATATGAGAGTAGGGAAATTACTAAATTATTAGCAAAGCATTTTTAAAACTATAAGGTACATAGAGAAATATGAAAGAAGTAAATCAATCCAGTGAACAAGAATCTTCAAGCCGAATAAATAAAATATGAAAGGATATGCATGTCTTGTCATTCATCTAATTATAAATATTCATATCTAAGCATGTGTATACTGGGGTGATTTTTGCAACAATATCTGCAACAAAATATATGATGGATTGAATGCCAAATTCCAAATGTAATGCAGGGTAGTTATTGTAATTTTCCCTTCTATTGATATGGAGTACTTCAACATGTAGAAGGGATATAAAAAAAAAGTACAGAAGGGTAAAGGCAAATGTGTTATCAAATATAAAAAATAATACTGATATGACATTCAATGTGCTAAAATTAACTTGAGATAGTACTCAAAGCAAGCTTGGATCAGTGACCATTATCGAATCCTCCATTCTTGCTTCCCTAGAAATTTCTAAATTAAACAAGCATGGATCTCGAAATTGACCCCATCTTTCCATTTGCACTGCATTAAGCTCAGCTGCTGATCAGCCCGCTCCAAACAATTTTTTTCTCTTCTCTGCAGCCGGTAACTAAACAAGACTGGCCTATTTCACCTCCACGATAACCAACCGGTCCAAACCATTGTTAAATCGTGTTGTTCGATCTCCTTAGTTACTTGAAAATGTAAATCTTGCGCGGTTCAAAAGTTACCGTCTGTAGTTTCAAATGATCGACACGTTGGATCATGCATTGGTGTCAATGAATTGAGTGTTGTTTCTGCACACATGCATAAGTATCAATGTCTTAGCCTGGTTGGCTGTTGTGTGTCAATGGGTAATTGGCTGCACAGAAATGTCACATTTATAATTCGCGTGCGTCCACAAGCCTGCATTATTTGCTGGCTATCAGTGTCATTTTCCCCATCTGGGATCTAAGATCATGCTCACAATCGTTTTCTCCCTTCCTCAAGTGTCAAGTCTCCCGGCCTTCCACTACTTGCTTTCTCTATTTCTCCAAAAAGTATGTACACTGCATGCTATTCTCTCTACGACACTACCTTTTGAATTCCCCCCTTTGCTTCATCCTATTCTCGTTTTCACCTTTTCAGATGGTGGATCATTCATGCCTCCACGTAGGTAATGTGTTACATGCAACTTGCTCTTGGAATTCAGTGAACAGTTACGTACGAGCAACAGGCAGTTGGAACCACAAATTCGTGGTTAGCCCATGCATGCATGGGAGGAAACTCAGTGCACACCAACGCAAACGCTAGGGATGATATAGTGACACTGGAATGACCTATTACTGCTTGCTACGGAACTATCACTATCACAGCCAGCCACCATTAATTAAACAAGCATGGATCTTGTTGAAACCCCATGTCCCCTTACTTTTCATTACATTGAGCTCAGCTGCCAGTTGTTACTACACGAAACTGGCCGTTCCACCTCCATTATAACCAACCGGCCAAAACCAGTGTTGAGATCATGCTCCCGTTTTCTCCCTTAATGGTGAATTCTCTTTATTGCAGGTCCGTTTTCAGGCTGCTCTACACTTAATTAGGTCACGGATTCATTCGCTCGCTGGCAATCACCAATTAGTTAGATTGTTTCTTGCCTCGTTTATTAGCTACTTTCGCTATAGTTTAGTTTAGGGAGAGGAAAGAAATTGACTGCACATGCATGCAGTGTCAACGAAAAACAGCCGAATCAAAGAACATGATTTTAGCAACAAACAAAGAACTCAATCATGGATCGATGGATAGACGCAGTCAAGCATGGATGGATAGATACACATACACTCAATCATGGACTAGAGATATATATAGGCGGTACTCCACTAGATAGTGATTCCTTTGCAGCGCGGAGGATGATCCGGGTCGTCGTCGACGGGCTGCCGGTTGGTCGATCATGGGGTCAATAGTATCCCCTGTACCGCGCTGGCGGCGGCGGCGCCCGGTTCGCCACCCACCTGTCCCAGGCGCGCGAAGCTCCCCAGCCGAAGCAGGAGGCCGCCATGGCGCTCACGGTCACCATGGCGGCGAACACACCGGGGCTCGCGATCGGCGGTGGGTAAGGCACCGGCGGGAACTGGCAAAGGCACAGGCAGCGCATCGCCGCATCGACGGCGACAGCCGTCGCGTTGCCGACAGCCCATCCGCTCGCCATCTCTATCAATCGGGAGGAAGCTCGCTTGAGCACACGCTAGCTCTAGCTCTTGTGCTCTAATTAAAACTCTCGTGTGTGTTGTTCTTTGCCTGGTTGCGATCGAGGAACTGGTGATGAGCTCGGGGGAAGAGGCATGGCCTCCCTTATATAGAGGAGGGGAGGGTGCATGGCTTTTGGTAGCTAGCTAGGCTAGCTTCACCAACACGGATGATGACACGTCGTACTACGCTCATCGTGCTCAACTGCTGACTCAATCGACCGTCACACTCGCTCGATCCCTAGTCAAAAATCGCCTCATTTCCGTCATTATTATCGTTTCCGAGTTCGCGATGCCAACTATATACTGGAAAGGTACTCTCGTAGCCCTTGATTCGAGGACGATACATGGCCGGTCGAGTTCAAGGTAATTAAGCGCCGTGGCTGAATCCTCAATTAGGAGAAAAGGGGTTGACGCTCTTGACGTTTCGTTTGGATGCAAAATCCTTGCTAGCTGGTTGCGCTGCAGAAATGTTGCGGACGGTTTACTAAAAATGCCATCGGAGAGTCACACACGCACAAAAAGTTTGCCTATACTACATTTGAATGCTTACGGAACAAGACAAAGACAGTGACACCTATCCCGGCCAGCTAATACTTCGTGTCTACTCCTTGCTACATCTATCCAAGAAATCTGTCATGGACGATGACACCGCTCCAGA
Source organism: Eragrostis nindensis (assembly GCA_012490785.1). NCBI lineage: Eukaryota > Viridiplantae > Streptophyta > Magnoliopsida > Poales > Poaceae > Eragrostis > Eragrostis nindensis. The sequence continues at coordinate 1,000,035 of JAAXCT010000074.1, read as the reverse complement.
TCACATACAACTTACTACTACAAGAAGGTCAATTTTTAACCTTTTTTCTGTTACTGCCTTGAACGCAACTCCGTCATCCACAGTTTTTTCTTTTTCTTTTTCCTTGTCTGAAGTTATGTATTATGATGATCGCTTAGCTAGCTCACGTACCTACCAATTCTTCAATCTGATCCAAAGGTATATATCCGATCAAATCGTCAGGTGGGTAATACAGATATCGATGGATTCTCATACCTTTGAAAAAAAATACAGTAGTACTACGTACTGGATGACTAGATGTACGTACACAAGGTATATATGAGGCATGCACATATTGCAGGCCAAAACCAATGTTAGGTACGTCTCATATATTCCCCAACGCAATCATCCGTGTAGCCAATATTACATGGCTTATTAATTAGCTGTACCCAAATACTGGTCGCAGTCCTCATGCCTCTTAGGGAAAGGTCATTAATTAGTGTGCCCAGTTATTTAGATCGCACATCACTTTCTGTCCCTGCAGATTTGAGTGCTAGTGGCGCACTGGAAGTTGGTATAGTGACTGGGAACCGGTCCTAGTATTTCATTCGTTTCATTAATTGTGTTTCAATAATGACTTTTACACTACACGATGTTCATTGTTAATTTCCGTCCTTGGTCCTGATGTGCATTATGATGCCGGTTTGATCCATTATATTGGTATCATAGGTGGTATGGTGGTGAAGTATCATATAGTAAGTATCATTGTACTAATTCAACTAGAGAGACTAACTACGGTATCCTAGTAGAAGACTTTTACCGTCCATAATACTAGGGACAATACTAGCTAACTAGTAGGAGTATTCGTAGGGGTGGTCTAGGAATTGAAAATTTTATTGGCCAAATTTACTTTTTGTGCCACAGAGTGTAGTTAGATCAATATTGTATCGGACCATCCCACTTGTTGACCGGATTCATACCGTGAGAGCCTGAGAGGTAACATTAATCATAGGTCAATAATGTGACCTTCTATACAAAAAAAATAATTACTAGTGTGACATCATTATGTTTCCAGTATACCATTATCTTGACAAAATACTAGCTGATGAGAATGAGCAGTCTCTCTCAAGACGTCAACGCCGGCCACAGGAAGAGATGAGATGTCATCGCAAAAAAAAAAAAAAAAAAAAAAGGAAGAAGAAGAAGAGATGAGATGGGTGGCGAAACCACCGGCCGCATCTAGGAACGGGGCGAAAGGCAAGGAACGGGGAACAACTAGCATACAGGAAGTTCGCATGCATTATTCTCTCCTAGTTTACCTCACACAACTCGTTCCTCAGGGCATCCACAACGCTATTAAATATATATGCTGTCTATTTGATGCCATGTCAACACAATTATCTGATATGGAAGCGATTAAATGATATGAGATACAATTGCCGTCGTCTGGTGAGGCGACGGCCTGGGCTCGTGCTCCCAAGGAAACTGACCCATTGTACGCCTGACTCCCAGCCAAATACGTCTTTGCCAGATTTGCTGCGGAAGGAGTGCCCGTCACCCATCTCCGCCGCCAAGCAAAGGCTGGAGCTCTTCCTCGCCAGCTCGCCGCAGCCGCGAGCACAAGCTCCTCCTCGACAGCCAACCACAATCTGAGGTCGAGCTCCTTGCCGCACGCCCAGATCGAGCTCCATCTAGCTCGAGCTGCGGCGCAAGATCGAGCTCTGATCCCTTGACCGCCCGCACGGGCTCGAGCACAAGCTCGTCCTGCTCACCCACCCGCCGCACACCGTGAGCTGGAGTGTCACATCCCAAATCTTAATAACACTTTATGGAAATCACTCCTGAAAAATTTCTTAGAATTTTAGGATTCATTTAGAATTTTTGAAAATAAAAGTTCATAATTGCTAGCACAAAATATAGGAGAAATGGAAATTTATAAAATAAATTAGAATGGGAACGTGCCAACATGATTGCTGGTTCAAAGCTTTGATTTTACAAATTTTACTCGAATTTATTTGAGTTGATTTGGATTTCATTTGGAATTTATTTGAATTCTCCGAGTTTGGAAATGTTTAAACCATTTCTTTTCCCTCTCCTCTCTTGGGCCGACTTTTCCTGGCCCATTTTTCTTTTTCTTCCCCGCTGGGCCGCGCAACCCCTTTCTTCCTTTCCCTCCGGCCCGGCCGCGCCCAGCCCGGCCCGAGCCCGCATGGACGACGCGTCGTCGTCCACCTCGCACCACGCCGCCCGCCGCGTGTTGCCCGCCGCCCGCCGCCGGGCCACACGCCGCCGAGCCGAAGCGTCGCGCCTCCCGCCAAGCGCTCCGCGCCGCGCCCGCGCCTGCGAAGTCCACGCGCGCCTGCGCGCCGCACTGCGAGCCTGCGCCCCGCACCGCCTCGCCGTCCCCGAGCCGCGCCGCGTCTCGCCGTGTGAACACCATGACCTCACCGCCAAGCCGCGTCTCCGCCGCTGCTTTGTCTCTCTGGGCGACGCGCTGCACCAAGTCAACGAGCGACAACCGAGGCCGCAAACCCGCTTCGAGTTCCCGAACGAGTATGCACGCTTGGCCTCGCCGCCGTCGAGCGTTCCCATTGCTTCGGTTAGCTTTGACCTCCTTAACCCCTCACGAAGCTTTGCCTCAACTCATCGCACTCCCACAACCACTCCTCGGTGAACTTTCCTCTCCACCGCCGTCTAATTTCCACTTTTCCCCTTTCTTCCCCAACTCCGGCCGCCGCCAAATTCGCCGCCGGTGAGCTTCTTCTCCCTCGCCCACCTAGCCCTAGCGTAGATCCAGACTTCCTATACCTTCCCCGGCACCAGTACCAGCGAGTCCCGGCCCGTGGCTACACGGATGCCAAGCGCCATCGTGCGCCGCCGCCTGCGCTCATCGCCAGCCGCCGTCGCCGCGAGCCCGTCAACGACGTGCTGACGCCTGCACTCGCCACCCTCGCGCGCACCCTCCGCACTAGCAAGAGCATCATGAGCTGCCTTGTCTCGCGAGTGCACCGTTGCACCGCTGCCGCTCCAACTCCGGCGACCTCACCATCGCCGCTCCAGCCATCCTCGCACGTGCGCTACCTACTGCCGAGTTTCGCCTCGCCGAGACCTATCTCCACGGCCGCTCCGCCTCCTTCCCCAAGCACCAGAGCCGCCGCCGGCGAGCCCTCCGGCGAGCCACCGCCGCGCGCCACCGCACGCCGCCGCGCACCACGTCGCCCGCGCTACCCCAGCCTGTGTGCACGCGGTCCAGTGGACCGCACACACACGCGCCCTCGCGTGGGCCCGGTCCACCGTGCACCCTGGGCCCTGCCTGTCAACCTCACCAGCACACGGAAACTACTAGAGTCACCCAGCTCAGTGTACACAGAATCGTATTTTGAGCCTTTCCCAATTTAGGAAAAATCCCCAAAAATACCAGAAAATAGGAAATAATTCATAGAACCCAATTCTACCTTTGGATTATCCAGAAACCCCTCTGATCTCTCTCTTTTATTTCGTTTGATTCTCATTTGGTTATTTGGTTTATTTTATTTATACGTTAGTATTTATTTCGCGTTGTTATGCGTAGATCCCGAGGAACACGAGGACCACCCCGAGAACGAGGGATACGAGGAGGAATCAGACCCAGACTTTGAAGGCAAGCTCTACATTCCTTGATCATGATTGATCTTAATGCTTTGCAATGCACCTATATGGCCGTCTAATTAATTATTATGCATTACTTGTTATTTTACTACTTGAGTAGTTATTATCCTAATTGTTTAACTTTATTTATGCAAAGTAAATAGGCATAAATAATGGTCCTTGATCTACCCTTGAATACCTATCACCTTGTTAACCCCAGGATATGTCCATCATTTCTATGATGGCATAATTTACCTTGCTACTAGAAATGGCTTAGGATCACCCCGCAATGTTTCGACATTGCTACACCATACCACATCTATGCTTTACAAACGTGTTGAAATGAGTTTGGTGGTGTGAGTAATAATTGGGTTGGGAGTAGCAACAAGCTAGGGTGATGATGATGTTGGGATGATGAACAAGGGATGGGTTGGATCGCGAGCAAGGCCACTAGCGAATTGTGATGGTGTAATAGACCCATAATGTGGGATCTGGTGCTTGCTCGGCCACATAAGGACCGGTTCTTGTGACCGTATACATGATGATTTCCGTACTACCACGGAACCTGTTATAGGCAGGACTTTTTCCTACCTTCTTGGTACTTCTGCAAGTAATCTTCACTTGGTGGCTGGTTGTAGCAACAGACTGGTTGGGGAAAATACATCGAGTATTGAATGCTCGTTGCCGGCTATATAGGAGTGAAATCCCCGCACATTATGACCCTTGTCTCGTGCTTAATCCTTGGCCCCTAACCCTCCGTGGTGAACTTGTGGGACTATGTTGGCGGTCGTTAAACCATGTTTTGACCGCCACCCTACCGGTAAATAAATACATAACACCAAGATTTTGTGCATAGTAGTTAGGAATAATACTACTCCACAGGTTTTGGTGAATATTTGGATGCAGGAGTGAATAATGGAGAAAAGTGGGCCCAGCCAGGGAAATTCCCTGGCCGGCCGGCCCCACCCAAGGCCGGCCGGCCCCACCTGGTGGCCGCAGGCTCCAGGCTTCCTCCAGTGGGCTGGAAACTGGTCCACAACGTATAATTCAAGGTCCAACCCAGCGGATTTGCGCCGACTTACCAGAGGTGGGCCATTTGGGCCTTAACTTGGCCCCTACTTCAATCCTGCCGACCCCACGAACAAACCGACCTTCAGACCGCCTTCAGGAGTGCATCTGGAGCGTTGAGGCAGAAGGCGGTGGCCAACCGCCACAGGGGACGGCCGGCCGGCCCCCCTCCTAGGCCGGCCGGCCGACTTTGGCGGCGCCGCCTCTCCAAAGTCGGCAGGCTTGCTTCCACCGCCTTGGAAAGCTATAAAATGGACCCCTCGGCTGCAGAAACAAAGTGCACCATCACACTTCATCCAAGTGTTCATTAGTTTAGTTGAGTAGTAGCTTTGGGAGTTAGAGTAGAGTAGAGTAGAGTGAGAGCTCTCTCGGGCTTCCGGAGTCTTCTCGGAGTTCGGTATAGTTCTTTGTATCTTGCTCTTGAGATATTATTTTATTTAATATAATTATAATTAGTTTTATCTTTATTTATTTCTTTTAGTAATTCTTTTCTATTTAGTTTATTTATTCGTTAAGTAAGTGCTCGTGGAAGTCTTGTTGTGGGATTCGTGATTGTTGGAATCGCGAGTACGAGAGAGTGCCGTCGTCGGAGATGACGTCGTGTGAAATCTGTGCTTGTTCATTCTTAGATAGGACTGCTCCGTTGATCAAGAGTAGCTCCTCTAGGCGGGTTGTAAGCGTGGCGCTTAGATCTTGGCCTATGCACGTTTGGCACCCAACCCCACGGAGGATGGTAGCCGCGAGTGTATGTGACAGCTGCACCGGTCTCTGTAATCCACCACGTCCGGGTTGGACTCAGCAGGGTCTTAATTATAGCGGATGGATCCCCAGGGTGAACTAGCATCATCGGTTGCCCTGGCACTTCCGTGCCCCGAAACGACATGACTTGTATGTGTATGAGCTTAGCTAGAGTAAATAACCTTTGTAGAATTGACTGCTAGAAAAGTAAATAATAGATAAACATAAGGTAGCCTTAACTCTATCTCGTTGCTCTCCCAAATGTATACTACGTTTTTATTTTATTACCTTGGATTTGAGGATGTGTGTGCCGCCCATATATATCATGCCTATCTTACCCCCGTCTCAAGTATAGTTGATACATTATTTCTTTCTCCAAATTATCCAATGCATAGCTATTATTCAGCTTTCTTTTGCTCTACTTCCCTGCGGAAATATAAATACGATAACCCTGGAATACTCCAAGGTGAAATGCTACAATGGTGATCCGTGCGCTTGCAGAATTAATGAATTTAATTTTATCGCATAAGAACCGCCAACAGACTACTCGGAGAAGATTGGATAAGGTGTTATGTTACTCTCCCGCGCAAGAGTGCATAGCCTGTGGGAAAAGATGACAACCTCTGCAGAGTGTAAAATTCAATCGATTGGATGTTGTCACAGCTTATGACACATTCATGTGCGTCACATTGATTAGCCACCCCCTTCTATTCCTTGGCGCGTGAGTGGGTGTATAGACGCCCGTGCTTTGGAAGTGATGGCAAGAATGCAGGGTCGCTATGACTATTGAGGTCAGAAGGCCCAACTAAAACTTAGGAACTGGAGGGATCGATACATTCTCCCCCAGAGCCAACCAACTAATTTTGACAATCAAATTTCCCTGTTTTATCTATATATCCTTGATTTGCTGAACCACTGCATTAAACTCGCTTGCTGCAAGAAAGCCCTGTGGCCTTCTTCTTTGCTAAGACCAAAAATGCATGTATACATATACCCTTGAGTAGCGTAGGGCTTGCTGAGTACCTTATGTACTCACTCTTGCTGCTTTCATTTAGAGGAAGAAGAAGAAGTCGCAGGAGACGATAATGTTGAATAGGGTCGGCGTCTGCTCAAGTTTGCCTGTGGTGTTTAGTTATACTTTCTTTAAGTTTGTAGTTTCCGGGCTAGTAAGCTAGCCTTTATCTGGTTTGTAACTTAAGACCATGATCTGAACCTTATGGGTTGTATTATGTACTCGTGTATGTGCAATGGAACACTTTGTTTGTGTGTACCAACTACTGGTCCAGGGATTGGTATGGTAAACACGTGGATTCCAGGATTGGGGTCCGACAGAGTGGTATCAGATCCATACTTGACCGTAGGACGTGACCATTAGGATTTGATCGACCTAGGATAGCTTATTTTAGCTATAAAAGCTATGTTTACAAAACTATCACCTTACCTCTTACTTAAAGTTCTAGTTTTATGAAAGTCTTTTACTAACACTCCCTAAAATCCAACAGATGGAAGTCGAAGAAGGCCATGTTGATGAAGATGGATGGACCCATACACTCGCTCCAAATGAGAGCGGTTTTCCCACGACGCTCCTCCGAATCCTTTGGCACTTCGACATTGAAGATAAGTCCCACTACCGCTGGAAGGAATACTATGAAGATGGATTTTCCCCGTTGTGTCGCACATATCTGCGTGCACTCAGAAGATGAGGACTCACCACTCGAGACCTTCTCCCGGGAAGTTGTTGGAGCAAGAAGAGATGACGCCATACAGGCTGTGGCCAGAGTTGCAGCCGGTATGATTTGTGGACGTCTCTTGGGACAGTCAGGAACCACGCCAATTAAGTACTTACCTCCGGACAATGTAGAAGGTACAGTATGGGAGCATCGTATCAATACACTGCATGGACCAACCCGCACTGAGGAGAATGACTGCCTGGTAGAAACAGCACTGTACTTACAGAGTTTGGATTGCCATCATCAGAATGTCCTTGATCTATGGGAAGAAGATATCGAGCGTTGCCAGTATTGGAGGACTCATTGGGAAGAAACCTGCCAGAAGGCTGACACCCTTGCAGAGCAACTGGAAGCTGAACGAAACGAGACAGATCGTCTGAGAGCACAGTTGGAGGTTTCTCGTTGTTACGCTGCAGAGTCAGAGCGTACAAAAGGGATACTTGAAGATGAGAATGAATTTCTACGGAAGACCATGAAGGAAGAGCGTGTTCAGACATCAATGCCAACTATCTTGGACTTACCATCGAACAGTTTTGATACCGTTTCCCGAGGAACACAGATGCCTGAGCCTGAGCCTGAGTTGAGGTACTTTGGATACAAGATCAGGAAGGTGGCCAAGAAGAGCGCTTTCACCAGGACTCCTGAAGGACGCCCTGTAATGCCGCCCTCTGCACCGAAGCTTGACCCAGTGACTCGAGCTGCTTTTAGCCAGGAGCTTGATCAGCTATCCGCTGAGAGTGCTCGCACTCCTTGCGGAGGCTATATCAGTTCCAGCGATGACACCGAGACTGAGGAAGATCCTTCTGAGACTGAGCCTATGGAGGATACCCCCAGCGACACAATGGCAGCTTCACCTGTCATCTAGTGCCTCGACGACTTCTGGATGGTTTAACAATAAGGGTGTAGTTGTTTTTCCTAGTCTAGTTAGCGTAGTCTATCGATCTTAGCAGTCAGTTGTAACCCTTAGTGTATCAGGATCGTAGCACCACGTTGTATAAAATCTCCTATGTACCTTAACCTATGGTTGTAATATAAAACTTGTTTGGTGTGTTTGATGTTTTATTTGGATCTTTGTATGAGTGATGTGATGTGCTTTTAATTTAGATCAGAACACTATAATTTACTAATAATGATATCACCAAATAGGATGCCTCCAAAGCGATCTGCCCGCATCCATAGCCGCCAAGTACGCCAAAATAGGGAGCAAAACAAGGAAGAGCAAGAACGTCCTGCAAGAGGCAGAGGACGTGGAAGAGCTCCAGTAAGAGGAGGACAACGTGCTAGACGTGAGCGTACCCCTGAAGCAGAAAGAAGGAACATGAATGTTGAGCAAGAAGAAAGTCAGCATGGTGAAAATGAACTGAGTGACAACCAAGAAGAAAACAATCAGGACAGGAACAATGACCAAAGGCAAGAGCTGCCATGCCCACCTCCAACCTTAGCTGATGTTATGGCTACTCAGACCCAACTTCTGCAAGCTATTGCAGCAAAACAATATCGTGGACAGCCACCTACCAAGATGGGAGAGTTCATGAGACTTCGACCCCCAGTCTTTGATAATACAATGGAAGATCCTCTGTCTGCAGATGATTGGCTGAGAAGCATCAACAAGAAGTTGGATATCGTTGCAGCAGATGAGCAAGAGAGAGTTACACTTGCTTCTCACCAGCTGATTGGAGCCGCTGGTGAATGGTGGGACAACTACCGTGATGCAACTACTGACCCACGTGGTATCAACTGGCAGGAATTTCAGCAAGCTTTCAGAGATTATCATATTCCTGAAGGGATTATGGAAATGAAAGCTGATGAATTCCGTGCATTGAAGCAAGGACCTATGACTGTGAATCAATACATTAAGAAGTTCATGAAGTTAGCACGCAATGCACCTGATTAAGTCAATACTGACAAAAAGAAGCAAGATCGCTTCAGGAAGGGACTGCATACTGAGCTGAAGACCCAGTTAGTCACTCATATCTATCCGGACTTCAATAATCTCATGAATAAAGCCATACTGCTGGAAGATGCTCGCTCTGACCTGACTACTGAGCGCAAGCGCAAGTTTCAGGCCAGGAGGTATAAGCAGCAGGAAAGGTTCCAGAGGCCGAGGTATGATAACTATCAGAAGTCAAGCCGCTAACCAACAATGCAATATCGTTCATCTAATTCTGGACAGCAACAGAAGCAGCCTGCTCAGTCATATCGTTCAAATGACAACACTGCACCTCAGAAGAGTGCCAGCACTGTCAACCAAGCAGCACCACCAGTCCGAGCTTGTTTCCACTGCCGTGACCCTGGCCATATGATTGCACGATGCTCTCTCTTACAGAATACTGGAGGATCACAAGCCAATGCAGGAGCTGCAGTTGCAAGGTCAGGTGCTAGTCGCAATGCACCCCAAGGCTCTGGACAACAGAGGAAGACACAAAGCTATGGAAGAGGACGTGTGAACCACATTGATGCTGCTGATGCTGAAGACTCCCGAGACGTTGTGATCGGTGAGTTTTTAGTAAATGCAACACTTGCCACAGTTTTGTTTGATTCTGGAGCTTCGCATTCGTTTATTTCCTCGAAGTTTGTTGCTAAGCATGGATTGCCTACTGTTTTGCTGAAAACCCCTCTTAAAATTGAATCCCCTGGAACTACCATAAAATGCCATTTAGGTTGTGAAGGAGTTAAAATCCTTTTAAGTGGGGTAGAGTTTTTGGCAAACTTAGTAGTGCTGAATTCAGAAGGAACAGATGTGATTCTTGGAATGAATTGGTTAGCACGTCACAAAGGAAATATATCCTGTTCTGATCAAAAGATTACTGCCCAATCATAAAGGAATTACTGTAGAATTCCAACCTCGTCGCTTGAAGGTTGAGCCTATGATATGCAACCTGCAAGCTACACCATTAGAAGAAGTACCAGTAGTATGTGAATCCCCAGATGTGCTTCCAGAAGAGTTACCAGGAATGCCACCAGACAAAGATGTTGAGTTCCTAATCAACTTAATACCTGGAGTCTTGGCCTAGTGGTTAAGGCATCCGAGTAACACCTCTCAGGTCCTGGGTTCGACTCTCCGTGGGAGTGAATTTTCAAGGATTTAACGGCATTTGTGCTTTCAGTGGTAGGCGACGCTCCCGTCGACAGCGAGGCGCCAGTGGTGACTTCGTATCTCTGGATTTACCGGCTCAGTCTTCGAAGATGCTCATAGGGGTAGGGTTTGCGTACGTGTGTTCATAGGGGTGAGTGTGCGTGCGTTGTGAGTGTCTGAGTTGTACTGTGTAATCTCAAAAAAAAAAAAACTTAATACCTGGAGCAAACCCAATAGCCAAGAGACCATATAGAATGGCAGCTAATGAATTGGCTGAGTGAAAGGAACAAATTAGAGAGTTACAAGATAAAGGCTACATTCGCCCAAGTTCATCACCTTGGGGAGCGCCAGTTCTCTTTGTGAAGAAGAAAGATGGAAGCCTCAGAATGTGTATTGACTATCGTTCACTGAATGAAGTCACCATCAAGAACAAGTATCCACTGCCCAGGATCGATGACCATTTCGATCAATTGAAAGGAGCTAAGTACTTTTCCAAGATTGACTTAAGATCAGGATATTATCAACTGAAGATTTGACACTCCGACATCATGAAGACCGCATTTGTGACCCGTTATGGTCAATATGAGTTTACTGTTATGCCGTTTGGATTAACCAACGCCCCAGCATATTTCATGAATCTGATGAACAAGATTTTCATGGAAAAGTTAGATAAGTTTGTTGTTGTCTTCATAGACGACATACTAATCTACTCAAAGAGTGCAGCTGAACATGAAGAATACTTAAGACTAGTTTTGAATAAACTAAGAGAACATGGCTCTATGCAAAGTTCAGTAAGTGTGAATTCTGATTACAAGAAGTTGCTTTCCTTGGACATGTTATCTCTGCAGAAGGAGTAGCAGTCGATCCTTCTAAAGTTGAAGCAGTCATCAACTGGAAGCAACCCACCAATGCATCAGAAGTTAGGAGTTTCCTTGGATTAGCTGGTTATTACCAGACATTTATAGAAGGATTCTGAAAGATAGCCAAGCCAATGACAGAACTAACCAAGAAAGAAAAGAAGTTTCAATGGACACGACAGTGTGAAGAAAGCTTTCAGAAGTTGAAATCAAGCCTTACAACAGCCCCAGTGCTAACACTGCCAGATATCCATAAGGATTTTGTGGTATACTGTGATGCATCGCGACAAGGGCTTGGATGTGTGTTAATGCAAGATGACTGAGTTGTTGCCTACGCATCAAGACAGCTGAAAGTTTATGAGTTGAACTATCCAACTCACGACCTGGAGTTAGCAGCTGTAGTGCATGCCCTCAAGATATGGAGACATTACCTTATTAGTAATAAGTGCCGGATTTTCACTGACCACAAGAGCTTGAAATATATCTTTACCCAACCGGAATTAAATCTAAGACAGAGAAGATGGTTGGAATTGATTAAGGATTATAACTTGGATGTCCAGTATCATCCAGGGAAAGCCAATGTAGTGGCCGACACCTTGAGTCGCAAAGCTTACAACAAAAGTTCAAAGACAAGACAGGTGAATCCAAGGCTTATAAAAGAGATGGAAAGATTGAACCTGCACATAGCCACACCAGGAAAAGTTTTTGCCTTGTGTGTACAACCAAACTTGGAAAATCGCATCCGAAAAGCTCAAGCAAATGATCCAGAACTACAAGAGATTAAAGAACTCATGAGAATAAATAAAGCCCCAGGATTCAGAGTGGATGACCAAGAAACTCTTTGGTTTGAAGATCGGATCTGCGTGCCGAATAAGGAAGAACTAAGGAAACTTATTATGGATGAAGCCCACAATTCTGCTTATTCAATCCACCCTGGGACAACGAAGATGTATCTAGATCTGAAGCAGAAATATTGGTGATAGGCATGAAAAGGGATATCGCAGAATTTGTTGCATACTGTGATACCTGCAGAAGAGTTAAGGCAGAACACAAAAGGCCAGCAGGACTACTACAACCTTTACACATTCCAGTGTGGAAATGGGATGAGATCACAATGGATTTCATCGTGGGACTGCCACGAACGAAGAAAGGAAATGATTCAATATGGGTCGTGGTTGACCGACTAACCAAAGTTGCTCACTTCATAGCTGCAAAGAATAATTATACAGGAGATAAGTATGCACAATTGTATGTCGACAACATCTTGAAATACCATGGAGTACCTAGCAAAATCATAACCGGTCGAGGCACCCAATTTACCTCTAAATTTTGGAGAAGCCTGCATGCCCTACTTGGAACCAGATTGGATTTCAGTTCACATTACCATCCGCAGACTGATGGACAGACAGAACGAGTAAATCAAATATTGGAAGATATGCTAAGAGCTTGTGTGTTGACATATGGAAAGGAATGGGAGAAAAGTCTCTCATTTGCAGAATTCTCCTACAATAACAGCTATCAAGCCAGCCTACAAATGTCACCATTTGAAGCGCTTTACGGCAGAAAATGCAGGACACCGTTAATGTGGTCAGAAGTTGGAGAACGTTCTTTCTTTGGTCCCGCTATAATAAAAGATGCCGAAGAGCGAGTTGCCGCCATCAGGGAAACACTGAAGGTAGCACAGAGTCGACAAAAGAGTTATGCAGACAAGCGCCGAAGAGATCTTACCTTTAACCTTGGAGATTATGTATATATGAAGGTATCTCCTATACGTGGAACAGGACGGTTTCAGATTCGAGGAAAGCTAGCCCCTCGATATATTGGGCCATTTGAAGTGCTCAAGAAGATTGGAGCTCTAGCCTATCGTCTGAATCTACCAGAAGAGCTATCTGACGTGCACCCCGTGTTTCACGTGTCACAACTCAAGAGATGCCTTAAGATACCAGATCATCAAGTATCAATGGAAGATATGGACTTACAACCAGATCTTAGATATCAAGAAATACCTGTTAAAATTCTGGATGTCGTAACCCGACAAACAAGGAGAACAGCTGTAAGGTTCTGCAGGGTACAGTGGAGCAATCACACTGAAGCAGAAGCCACTTGGGAACGTGAAGAGGATCTCAAGAAGGAGTTTCCCTACCTGTTCGACGAACCAACCGAATCTCGAGGACGAGATTCCTCTTAAGTGGGGTAGGTTTGTCACATCCCAAATCTTAATAACAGTTTAATGGAAATCACTCCTGAAAATTTTCATAGAATTTTAGGATTCATTTAGAATAAGTGAAAATTTTCATAGAATTTTAGGATTCATTTAGAATTTTTGAAAATAAAAGTTCATTATTGCTAGCACAAAATATAGGAGAAATGGAAATTTATAAAATAAATTAGAATGGGAACGAGCCAACATGATTGCTGGTTCAAAGCTTTGATTTTACAAATTTTACTCGAATTTATTTGAGTTGATTTGGATTTCATTTGGAATTTATTTGAATTCTCCGAGTTTGAAAATGTTTAAACCATTTCTTTTCCCTCTCCTCTCTTGGGCCGACTTTTCCTGGCCCATTTTTCTTTTTCTTCCCCGCTGGGCCGCGCAACCCCTTTCTTCCTTTCCCTCCGGCCCGGCCGCGCCCAGCCCGGCCCGAGCCCGCGTGGACGACGCGTCGTCGTCCACCTCGTGCCACGCCGCCCGCCGCGTGTTGCCCGCCGCCCGCCGCCGCGCCACGTGCCGCCGAGCCGAAGCGTCGAGCCTCCCGCCAAGCGCTCCGCGCCGCGCCCGCGCCTGCGAAGTCCACGCGCGCCTGCGCGCCGCACTGCGAGCCTGCGCCCCGCACCGCCTCGCTGTCCCCGAGCCGCGCTGCGTCTCGCCGTGTGAACACCATGACCTCACCGCCAAGCCGCGTCTCCGCCGCTGCTTTGTCTCTCTGGGCGACGCGCTGCACCAAGTCAACGAGCGACAACCGAGGCCGCAAACCCGCTTCGAGTTCCCGAACGAGTATGCACGCTTGACCTCGCCGCCGTCGAGCGTTCCCATTGCTCCGGTTAGCTTCGCACCTCATTAACCCCTCACGAAGCTTCGCCTCAACTCATCGCACTCCCACAACCACTCCTCGGTAAACTTTCCTCTCCACCGCCGTCTAATTTCCACTTTTCCCCTTTCTTCCCCAACTCCGGCTGCCGCCAAATTCGCCGCCGGTGAGCTTCTTCTCCCTCGCCCACCTAGCCCTAGCGTAGATCCAGGCTTCCTATACCTTCCCCGGCACCAGTACCAGCGAGTCCCGGCCCGTGGCTACACGGATGCCGAGCGCCGTCGTGCGCCGCCGCCTGCGCTCATCGCCAGCCGCCGTCGCCGCGAGCCCGTCAACGACGTGCTGCCCGCCTGCACTCGCCACCCTCGCGCGCACCCTCCGCACTAGCAAGAGCATCACGAGCTGCCTTGTCTCGCGAGTGCACCGTTGCACCGCTGCCGCTCCAACTCCGGCAACCTCGCCATCGCCGCTCCAGCCATCCTCGCACGTGCGCGACCTACTGCCGAGTTTCGCATCGCCGAGACCTATCTCCACGGCCGCTCCGCCTCCTTCCCCGAGCACCAGAGCCGCCGCCGGCGAGCCCTCCGGCGAGCCACCGCCGCGCGCCTCGCCTAGCCAATCGCCGCGCGCCACGTTGCCCGCGCTACCCCAGCCTGTGTGCACCCGGTCCAGTGGACCGCACACACACGTGCCCTCGCGTGGGCCCGATCCACCATGCACCCAGGGCCCTGCCTGTCAGCCTCACCAGCACACGGAAACTACTAGAGTCACCCAGCTCAATGTACACAGAATCGTATTTCGAGCCTTTCCTAATTTAGGAAAAATCCCCAAAAATACCAGAAAATAGGAAATAATTCACAGAACCCAATTCTACCTTTGGATTATCCAGAAACCCCTCTGATCTCTCTCTTTTATTTCGTGATTCTCATTTGGTTATTTGGTTTATTTTATTTATACGTTAGTATTTATTTCGCGTTGTTACGCGTAGATCCCGAGGAACACGAGGACGACCCCGAGAACGAGGGATACGAGGAGGAATCAGACCCAGACTTTGAAGGCAAGCTCTACATTCCTTGATCATGATTGATCTTAATGCTTTGCAATGCACCTATATGACCGTCTAATTAATTATTATGCATTACTTGTTATTTTACTACTTGAGTAGTTATTATCCTAATTGTTTAACTTTATTTATGCAAAGTAAATAGGCATAAATAATGGTCCTTGATCTACCCTTGAATACCTATCACCTTGTTAACCCCAGGATATGTCCATCATTTCTATGATGGCATAATTTACCTTGCTACTAGAAATGGCTTAGGATCACCCCGCAATGTTTCGACATTGCTACACCATACCACATCTGTTGAAATGAGTTTGGTGGTGTGAGTAATAATTGGGTTGGGAGTAGCAACAAGCTAGGGTGATGATGATGTTGGGATGATGAACAAGGGATGGGTTGGATCGCGAGCAAGGCCACTAGCGAATTGTGATGGTGTAATAGACCCATAATGTGGGATCTGGTGCTTGCTCGGCCACATAAGGACCGGTTCTCGTGACCGTATACATGATGATTTCCGTACTACCACGGAACCTGTTATAGGCAGGACTTTTTCCTACCTTCTTGGTACTTCTGCAAGTAATCTTCACTTGGTGGCTGGTTGTAGCAACAGACTGGTTGGGGAAAATACATCGAGTATTGAATGCTCGTTGCCGGCTATATGGGAGTGAAATCCCCGCACATTATGACCCTTGTGTCGTGCTTAATCCTTGGCCCCTAATCCTCCGTGGTGAACTTGTGGGACTACTCGGAGAAGATGGATAAGGTGTTATGTTACTCTCCCGCGCAAGAGTGCGTAGCCTGTGGGAAAAGATGTACAACCTCTGCAGAGTGTAAAATTCAATCGATTGGACGTTGTCACGGCTTGTGACACATTCATGTGCGTCACATTGATTAGCCACCCCCTTCTATTCCTTGGCGCGTGAGTGGGTGTATAGACGCCCGTGTTTTGGAAGTGATGGCAAGAATGCAGGGTCGCTATGACTATTGAGGTCAGAAGGCCCAACTAAAACTTGGGAACTGGCGGGATCGATACATTCTCCCCCAGGACCAACCAACTAATTATGACAATCAAATTTCCCTGTTTTATCTATATATCCTTTATTTGCTGAACCACTGCATTAAACTCGCTTGCTGCAAGAAAGCCCTGTGGCCTACTTCTTTGCTAAGACCAAAAATGCATGTATACATATACCCTTGAGTAGCGTAGGGCTTGCTGAGTACCTTATGTACTCACTCTTGATGCTTTCATTCAGAGGAAGAAGAAGAAGTCGCAGGAGACGATAACGATGAATAGGGTCGGCGTCTGCTCAAGTTTGCCTGTGGTGTTTAGTTATACTTTCTTTAAGTTTGTAGTTTCCGGGCTAGTAAGCTAGCCTTTATCTGGTTTGTAACTTAAGACCATGATCTGAACCTTATGGGTTGTATTATGTACTCGTGTATGTGCAATGAAACACTTTGTTTGTGTGTACCAACTACTGGTCCAGAGATTGGTACGGTGTTGGCGGTCGTTAAACCATGATTTGACCGCCACCCTACCGGTAAATAAATACATAACACCAAGATTTTGTGCATAGTAGTTAGGAATAATGCTACTCCACAGGTTTGGTGAATATTTGGATGCAGGAGTGAATAATGGAGAAAAGTGGGCCCAGCCAGGGAATTTCCCTGGCCGGCCGGGCCGGCCGGCCCCACCTGGTGGCCGCAGGCCCCAGACTTCCTCCAGTGGGCTGGAAAATAATCCACAACGCATAATTAGAGGCCAGCCCAGCAGAATTCCACCGCCATTCTAGAAGGTGGGCTATTTGAGCCTTTACTTGGCCCTCACTTTAATTCTGCCGACCCTAGCAAGGAGCCGACCTTCGGACCGCCATCAGGAGACGATCTGGAGCGTCGAGACAGAAGACGGTGGCCAACCGACAGAAGGGACGGCCGGCCGGCCACCCCCCTAGGCCGGCCGGCCGACTTTGGCGCCACCGCCTCTCCAGCTTCGGTCAGGGTGCTCCCACCTCCTTCACAAGCTATAAATTAGACCCCTCGGCCTCCGAAGCAACTCGCACCATCACACTTCATCCAAGTGTTCATTAGTTTAGTTTAGTAGTAGCTTTGGGAGTTAGAGTAGAGTAGAGTAGAGTGAGAGCTCTCTCGGGCTTCCGGAGTCTTCTCGGAGTTCGGTATAGTTCTTTGTATCCTTACTCTCTTGAGATATTATTTTATCTAATATATAATTAGTTTTGTATTTATTTATTTCTTTTAGTAATTCTTTTCTATTTAGTTTATTTATTCTGTTAAGTAAGTGCTCGTAGAAGTCTTGTTGTGGGATTCGTGATTATTGGAATAGCAAGTACGAGAGAGTGCCTTCGTCGGAGATGACGTCATGTGAAATCTGCGCTTGTTCATTCTTAGATAGGACTGCTCCGTTGATCAAGAGTAGTTCCTCTAGGCGGGTTGTAAGCATGGCGCTTAGAGCTTGGCCTATGCACGTTTGGCATCCAGCCCCACGGAGGATGGTAGCCGCGAGTGTATGTGACAGCTGCATCGGTCTCTGTAATCCACCACGTTCGGGTTGGACTCAGCAGGGTCTTAATTATAGCATATGGTTCCCTAGGTTTGAACTAGCATCATCGGTTAACCTAGCACGTGTGTGCCCCGAAACGACATGACTTGTATGTGTATGAGCTTAACTAGAGTAGATAACCTTTATAGATTAGATTGCTAGAAAGAGTAAATAATAGATAAACATACAGGTAGCCTTAACTCTATCTCGTTGCTCTCCCAAATGTATACTACGATTTATTTCTTTATTTACCTTGGATTTGAGGATGTGTGGGCCACCCATATATATCATGCCTATCTTACCCCCGTCTCAAGTATAGTTGATGCATTATTTTTTTCTCCAAATTATCCAATGCATTGCTATTGCTCTACTTCCCTGCGGAAATATAAATACGATAACCCTGGAATACTCCAAGGTGAAATGCTACAATGGTGATCCGTGCGCTTGCGGAATTAATGAATTTAATTTTATCGCATAAGAACCGCCAACATACGGTAAACACGTGGATTCCTGGATTAGGGTCCGACATGGAGCATCTCGCCGCCACCCACCGCAGACTCAAGCTTGAGGTCCCCGCCGCCTGCTCACCGCGCAGTAGCCACACAGGGCGAGAACGAGCTTGAGCTCCTCGCTAGCTGCCGGCTGCTGTTGGCGGTCCTTATTGAATAATTTTTACCGCCAATCCATCAATATAAAAGGGCATATAAAACACATAGAATAGGAATATTTTATAAACTAATGTCTTTCCATGAGTTTTGGTGATATTTGATTGCAGGAACAACATATGGAGGAAAATCACCACAAACTACAAACAAAGAGGGACTTGGTCATTGAAGATAAATTATTCAAATAATAAATTTGACCTTACCATGTCGAAGCCCTCGTCGAGATAGTCAATTTGGGCTTTTGGTTCACCTAATTTGGAGTTTAGGAGCAGAAGTTATGCCACGACGAAAAATACAGGAAATGCAGAAATTTCCTGGCCGGCCGGCCACACCCCTAGGCCGGCCGGCCTACTTTTGTCTCCAATTGGCCCGAGCTTCCTCCAGTGGGCTGCATACATTCCAAAACACCAAGCCCAAGTGCCCTCCATGGTGGATGAACAACCGACTTCGCGCAGGTGGGCTTTTGGGCCTAAACTTGACAGTTACTCCACCATAACCGCCCCCAAACGTCGACCGACTTCGGAACCGCCACCACGGAGCAATCCTAAGCGTCCACGGCGAAGGCGGTGGCCATCCAAGACAATCAACGGCCGGCCGGCCAGCCACCTAGGCCGGCCGGCCTACCTTGGCGCCCAATTTCGCTCCGCCGACTCTCACTTGCTCTATTTAATCCCCCCTCCTCATTTGGGGCTATAAATAGAGGAGAACTCCCACGGTTCAAGACACACAAGAAGAAGAAGTGAGTAGTTCCATTCCAAAGGCGAAGCGCTGCCTCCGTAGTGCTTAGAAAATAGGGAGAGAGTGAGAGTAGTTCGGAGAAGCGCCGGGCTGTCGGCGTTCTTCTCCAGCTTGTACCTCGACGGAGTCCTGCCTTTTTAAGTAAGACTTCGTGATTCTTTTATGGTAATTTAGTTCCTTTTTGAGTAAGTTATTTTCTTTACTTGCTTACGGGATCATCGCTCTGTTTAGAGTACCTTAGTCTTTGTTGGATCCGAGACTAAGGTAGTAATCGATAGTGTAGACGTGGTGTCTAGACTAGAGGTTACCTTTGTTTGCCGCGTGCCCCACGGATAGTAGAGGTAGGTGGTAGGTGGTGACAGCCCTATCCGCCCTCGGTAGCCCTCCACGTTCGGGTACGTCGTAGAGCTGTAGACCGGAGTCGCCTGGCAGACCAGGGGTAAGCCGGTGCCCGAAGTGAGGAACTAAAAGCGAAACTTATCTTACTCTATCTAGGAGCTTTATCCATAGGAATCCTCTCTACCCAAGCCTATCATATACTTCTTGTTGTTTTATCTCCGAACCTTGTTCGTCCTCGTATCTTTTTATTTTTATTTTATCCCTTTCCTTTTTCTATCATGGAGCAACCCACCATACAACAGTTATCTGCTCCGAAGGGCGAATTCCTTGAGCCACCATCATCTTCACATCCTATCCTCGCATCTGGCTATCAAATTCGCCCTGGCTTTATAGCCATGGTTCGGGATCGATCTTTCTCTGGTCTTAACCACGAAAATCCCTACCACCATCTGCGAGAATTCGAGCAATTGTGTTCCTGCCTCCTAATTGAAGGCATGACACAAGAAACTCTAAAATGGAAATTGTTTCCCTTCTCTCTTCAAGAGAGGGCGAAACAATGGTACGATCGCACGATTGGGAGCGTGAATGGTGATTGGCAAGAACTACGAGATAAATTTTGTCTTTCATTCTTCCCTCTGCACCGTGTTGCCGCTCTTCGAAGGGAAATTTTCACTTTCTCGCAGAATGAGAAGGAATCTATAGGTGCAGCCTGGATTAGATTTTCTTTGTTAACTCAATCAGGCCCAGACTTGTCCATCCCAAATCATGTGTTGCTACAGCATTTTTGTTTGGGATTAAACAGGGAATCTGCCCTATATCTTGACATTTCTGCTGGAGGTTCTTTCACGCATAAAACTCCGATAGAAGGAAAGCAACTCTTAGATCGCATTCTAGATAGCACTTCCTATGTCACCGATGCAGCTGAACCCCACACAGAGGAAGTCAAGTCCAGCCAAGAGAAACTCTCAACACTCGAATCTAACCCTTCATCTTCCACAATCAAAGATTCACCTGTTGAGCCATCTCCCGAACCAAGAACAATGATGGAGGAGGAAGAAATTCAACCTCTTGAGTTCTCATCTAAATTCGAGGAAGATCTTTTTGAAGACTATGGGAATACCTCGAATTATCACTGCCAAAAGAAACCACCATTTTCTTCTCTTCCTGATCCTCTTGTAGAGGCCTTCCTCCTAAAGACGGTTAAGGAATTAAGCTCAATCATGAGCAACGAATGGTCAAGGGAGGGCGAGCTTTCTTCAGAAGTCATTCGAATCAACGCTCTGTCCTCAACCGTTCAATGTTGTATTAGAGGAGTCATGGTGGATGTTCTTTACTATCCCACTGTCGGTGCTAACATAGTCTCTCATTCTTTCGCTTTTGACATCTTGGGCGATGTACCTTTAGCACCAACTAATAAATCCTTCAAGAGCCCCTCAGGACCCATTCTAGGAGGGTATGGGATTTTGCAAAACGTGACCGTAAGGCACGAAAATGTCGAGGTCCTCCTAGATTTTCATGTTTTCGAAGTCCAAGATTTTGATATTCTGATCGGGCATCCCATAGAGATGTTACTCGTGGATGCCCCGACACTAGGGAACCTCGACATAAAACTTGGGGTAGACACATTTTCTGTTCCGATCTCTCGATCGCAGAATTCCAAGTCTGAAAGTCTCCCCAAGGATGAGCCAATCGAGGAAGTGGTGTCTGTTTTTCCTTTCGAGCCTCCCGAATCAATCCTCGACAAAGATGCCGAACAATTCATCCAAGAGGAGGATGATTTAGGAGAGACCATCGAGTTACCTGAATCCGAACCAGCACCACGACCGCCGATTGAGCTAAAACCCCTTCCTTCTGGCCTTCGCTATGCTTTCCTACACGGCAATAAGGAAGCTCCTGTCATCATAAGTGACAAGCTTTCCGAGGAAGAAACCGCTAAACTCTTAGCCGTTCTAGAGAAGCATCGCTCAGCTCTAGGCTACTCACTCCAAGATCTCAAAGGGATTAGCCCCGCTCTCTGCACCCATCGCATTCCTATCGATTTTGATAGCGCACCCTCCAGAGAGCCTCAAAGGAGGCTAAATAATGCGATGAGAGAAGTTGTTAAGAAAGAAGTCTTAAAGCTTCTGCACGCTGGGATAATTTATCCCGTACCACATAGTGAGTGGGTTAGCCCTGTCCAAGTTGTGCCTAAGAAGGGAGGTATGACGGTTGTTAAGAACAATAAAAACGAGTTGATCCCGCAACGAACCGTCACAGGGTGGAGGATGTGCATCGACTACCGAAAGCTTAACAAGGCAACAAAGAAAGACCATTTCCCGCTGCCCTTCATTGATGAAATGTTGGAACGGTTGGCGAAACACTCTTACTTTTGTTTCCTTGATGGGTATTCTGGTTACCATCAAATCCCCATCCATCCCGATGATCAAAGCAAGACCACCTTCACATGTCCTTATGGAACCTTTGCCTACCGTAGGATGTCCTTCGGTTTGTGCAATGCACCTGCCTCATTCCAAAGGTGTATGATGTCCATCTTCTCCGACATGATCGAGGAAATCATGGAAGTTTTCATGGACGATTTTTCTGTCTATGGAAAAACCTTTGATCATTGTCTTGAAAACTTGGACAAGGTCTTGCAAAGATGTCAAGAGAAGGACCTGGCACTTAATTGGGAAAAGTGCCACTTTATGGTCCGAGAAGGGATAGTCCTAGGACACTTAGTGTCCGAAAGAGGGATAGAGGTGGATAGAGCAAAAATAGAAGTTATAGAACAGCTCCCACCTCCGATCAATGTGAAAGGAGTCCGTAGCTTCCTAGGCCACGCGGGGTTCTATCGGCGATTTATAAAAGATTTCTCGACGATCGCTAGACCCCTCACAAACCTTTTAGCTAAGGATGCACCTTTCGTTTTTAGTGATGAGTGTTTAAATGCTTTTAATATCCTTAAGAAAGCACTCATCTCAGCTCCAATCATACAACCCCCAGATTGGACGCTGCCCTTTGAGATAATGTGTGATGCTAGTAACTTTGCTGTTGGTGCCGTTCTTGGCCAAACTAAAGATAAAAAGCACCACGCAATCTCTTATGCTAGTAAAACATTGACAGGAGCTGAACTTAACTATGCAACAACTGAAAAAGAACTCCTAGCTGTTGTTTTTGCTATCAATAAGTTTAGATCTTACTTAGTAGGAGCCAAGGTTGTTATTTATACCGATCATGCTGCTTTGAAATACCTGTTCTCTAAGAAAGATGCTAAACCCCGTCTGATAAGATGGATCCTTCTACTCCAAGAGTTTGATCTTGAAATTAAAGATAAAAAGGGAGTAGAAAATTCCGTAGCGGATCATTTGTCGCGTTTGCAAGTAACTAACATGCAGGAACTACTGATAAATGACTTCCTACGGGATGACATGTTGCTCAAGGTGACAGACTCCAACCCCTGGTATGCAGATATTGTGAATTTTATGGTTGCAGGTTATGTGCCACCGGGGGAGAACAAAAGGAAGCTCATTCAGGAGAGTCGTCGTCACCTATGGGATGAGCCATACCTTTACAGAGTCTGTGCTGACGGGTTACTGAGAAGATGTGTGCCGACAGTTGAAGGTACCAAGATTATTGAGAAATGCCATGCAGGTCCATATGGAGGGCATTATGGTGCATACCGCACACATGCCAAGATATGGCAGAGTGGATTCTTCTGGTCGACAATGTATGAAGACACCAAAGAATTCATTCGAAGATGCTCAAGGTGCCAAAGAGTTGGAGGCATCACTTCTCGTGACGCAATGCCCTTGACATACAATCTTCAAGTGGAATTATTTGATGTTTGGGGCATCGACTTCATGGGACCATTCCCCAAGTCCTATTATTGTAAGTACATCTTGGTTGCCGTCGACTATGTGTCCAAGTGGGTAGAAGCAATGCCATGCCGAGCTGCAGATGCCAAACATGCACGCAGGATGTTCCACGAGATCATCTTTCCTCGTTTTGGAACACCTAGAATGGTAATAAGTGACGGAGGGTCTCATTTCATTGATAAGACCTTTCGAAAATTCTTAACAGAGCTTGGAGCAGAACACAACATTGCAACACCATACCATCCCCAGACTAGTGGACAAGCGGAAACTTCAAACAAGCAAATAAAGAATATCTTGCAGAAGACCGTGGATGAAATGGGGAAGGGATGGAAACTAAAACTACCCGATGCACTTTGGGCATAGAACTGCATACAAGACACCCATCGGCATGTCACCCTACCAACTCGTCTATGGAAAAACATGTCACTACCTGTCGAGTTGGAACATAGGGCACACTGGGCCATTCGGAAATGGAACATGGATTCCAAGATGGCAGGAGAACATCGGAAAATGCAATTATCCGAGCTGGAGGAATGGAGAGAAAAAGCCTATCATAGTGCCAGGATCTACAAGGAAAGAACTAAGAGATGGCATGATAAACGGATCAATGTAAAAGAGTTCAAACCTGGGGATAAGGTGTTACTCTTCAACTCCAAAGTCAAGCTTTTCGGACGTGGAAAACTTCGGAGTAAATGGGATGGACCATTCACAGTCGTTGAAACTTCGTCACACGGAGCAATCACACTCCAAGACGAGGGAGGTAACCTTTTTAAGGTAAATGGCCAACGTTTAAAAGTTTTCCTAGAACCCGATAAAAATCTAGATGAAGAGGTAGATGTGATAGAATTAATTGATTTTAATCTTTCATAACCTCTTATCGTGATTTTAGTGCTCCTGCTAAATAAAATAAAAAGTTATAAAAAAATTAATTTAGGCTCTTTTGTTTGATTGAATAAAATTTGCAGCTCACCGGTCGTTACCCCGGTCGAGTCTCTTTTGTTTCCACCTTGTTGTTTGTTTTGAATAAAAATGCAGGTACAAAATAAGTGTGGGGGGAGGTCCTTCGAGATTCTCATCGCACAAACAAATGGGACTCCTCACCAACACAATGCGCAACACTTCAGGCATCATCAGTCTCTGCGTCATCAACTGGTTTGCGCATCTCATCTCTCAACCTCCCCTATTTGTGACTTAAAACTGATCAAAGTTGAAAATAATTGCTAAAGTTTAACTCATGAGTAAAAATAAACCTTAATACTTTCCATTGGTTGGCTTGCATACTCTTTATTCCTAGCTATTATACCTCGTTGCTTGTGAACACATTTCTTTTAGGAAAACATGTTTATCTAAGTAATTGATGAGTGTGATACGGTTAGATAAAAGAAATCTTTGCTTCAACTGTTTTAAGTACTCGGGAAATTTTTATCTTAAAAAAAATAGCAATGCTCCTCAATGATTCAAATATCCTACCAGAGCCATATGTTGAACATAATGCAAACTCTACACATTTGCTGCTTGCTACTACTTTGAGCTTTGTCAAATTGTTGTGACCCTAGTAAGAATACCTTTCATATTGCTATGATCAAAAATCACGTACACACACCACCTTCATATGCTATATTCCTACACTTGGAGTTAGCAACATCATCTTTATCATTCCATAAAAATAAATACTTATGTGGTTGTTGATCTCTCTCAAATATCTCTCTTGCAAAAGAGACATGGCTATGCGAAAAAAAAGGGGCAAAAATGCCGAGCCTGATCAAAAAAAAAAAAGAAAAAAAAAGAAGAAAAAAAAAGAGAAGAGATAGCCATGTTCTCAATTTCAATCAAAAGAGAGATCTTTTCAACAAGGAGTTTCCATTTCATTAGTCGCATATCCACACACATGCACATTCTTGATCATGATGATATGATTTGTTTTCTTCTTGGATCCGGTTTTTGACTTTGCAACATAAGTAGTACAAGTTTGCTCCTTGTTCACCCCTACCTGAGCTCCACATCAGCCAATTTAGATGTAGGATGAAAAGAGGCAAATTCAATGCCTTGGTGAGGATTCATACACCTTGAGTGGTTCGAGAGAAAAATCATTTGAGGTGCATAGCTATGTTTTTACTTTTGAAATTATATCAAAAACCCGAGTTACTCAACAGAAGAAGTGAAGGTGACTTGAATCAAGACTGTTCCACTCATCAATCACCCAAGATGACATGATAGACACCATAAAGTTCACAGCCGCAGGTATGGCATGGAACGATTTGTATGCTCGCATCATGCCACGGGAAGGTGTTGTTCCACACTGGTTCTTAACCTTTGCTCGGGACGAGCAAAGAGCTAAGTGTGGGGGGTTTGTTGGCGGTCCTTATTGAATAATTTTTACCGCCAATCCATCAATATAAAAGGGCATATAAAACACATAGAATAGGAATATTTTATAAACTAATGTCTTTCCATGAGTTTTGGTGATATTTGATTGCAGGAACAATATATGGAGGAAAATCACCACAAACTACAAACAAAGAGGGACTTGGTCATTGAAGATAAATTATTCAAATAATAAATTTGACCTTACCATGTCGAAGCCCTCGTCGAGATAGTCAATTTGGGCTTTTGGTTCACCTAATTTGGAGTTTGGGAGCAGAAGTTATGCCACGACGAAAAATACAGGAAATGCAGAAATTTCCTGGCCGGCCGGCCACACCCCTAGGCCGGCCGGCCTACTTTTGTCTCCAATTGGCCCGAGCTTCCTCCAGTGGGCTACATACATTCCAAAACACCAAGCCCAAGTGCCCTTCATGGTGGATGAACAACCGACTTCGCGCAGGTGGGCTTTTGGGCCTAAACTTGACAGTTACTCCACCATAACCGCCCCCAAACGTCGACCGACTTCGGAACCGCCACCACGGAGCAATCCTAAGCGTCCACGGCGAAGGCGGTGGCCATCCAAGACAATCAATGGCCGGCCGGCCACCCACCTAGGCCGGCCGGCCTACCTTGGCGCCCAATTTCGCTCCGCCGACTCTCACTTGCTCTATTTAATCCCCCCTCCTCATTTGGGGCTATAAATAGAGGAGAACTCCCACGGTTCAACACACACAAGAAGAAGAAGTGAGTAGTTCCATTCCAAAGGCGAAGCGCTGCCTCCGTAGTGCTTAGAAAATAGGGAGAGAGTGAGAGTAGTTCGGAGAAGCGCCGGGCTTGTCGGCGTTCTTCTCCAGCTTGTACCTCGACGGAGTCCTGCCTTTTTAAGTAAGACTTCGTGATTCTTTTATGGTAATTTAGTTCCTTTTTGAGTAAGTTATTTTCTTTACTTGCTTACGGGATCATCGCTCTGTTTAGAGTACCTTAGTCTTTGTTGGATCCAAGATTAAGGTAGTAATCGATAGTGTAGACGTGGTGTCTAGACTAGAGGTTACCTTTGTTTGCCGCGTGCCCCACGGATAGTAGAGGTAGGTGGTAGGTGGTGACAGCCCTATCCGCCCTCGGTAGCCCTCCACGTTCGGGTACGTCGTAGAGCTGTAGACCGGAGTCGCCTGGCAGACCAGGGGTAAACCGGTGCCCGAAGTGAGGAAGTAAAAGCGAAACTTATCTTACTCTATCTAGGAGCTTTATCCATAGGAATCCTCTCTACCCAAGCCTATCATATACTTCTTGTTGTCCTTGGGCGAGCCTGTTAGAAGATAAACACACACGTTCCCTGTGGATTTTCGATACCTTGGAATACTCCTGGGTGAAGTGCTACATCGGTATTCTCCGTGCGCTTGCGGATTTATCTGTGGTCGTAAGAAATACCAACAGCTGCGCGACGCAAGATCGAGTACCCTGCCGCGCGGAGAGTGCGCATCGCAGGATTGAGCTTGGTAGCTTGAATCGATGAGTCGCCGCTCGTCGTAACACGAGATGAACTAGTATGGCTGTCCGCGCATTTGCGTGGCTAGAGTTACTATACTATTTAAAATATTTTTATATTATTGTAAAAGTTTAACAAATAGGATCCAGAAGAACTGGCGAAGAAAAGGACAGGGAATTCAATATAATGATAGACTGATGGGAGAACTAAATCAAATGCTAAGATTCAGAGAAGCTGTCACCTTTTACAAGAAAACCAGTTGCACCAGTTATCAGAAAGTTAATAGATTGTTATTATTTATTTCATACTCTATATTTATAAAATAGTAGAAAATAGATTGGAGAATTCCTCACCCTCACTCTATTTGAGTGTGAGATGAGTCATCATTTATCTTAGATTGTATCTTATCTAAATAGGTCGGTTCAAATGTGCCATGCTAAACAACTAACATATGTCGTGGTAGGAAAAAAATGTGTCGTGTTACAAAAAAGTATTTTGTGGAAATGTGACATGCTAAAATGAAGAAAATATGCCATGCTAGCTAGACATATCACGGTGTATTTTTATAATGATGTATTTAGAAATCGGAACTGAGTATATATTGGATATTTTTATTATTCCAAATTTAGCTATTTTGGGCTCATTATGGTATGTTGGGTAAATTAAAAATTAGAATTAGGTTGGGCTCATAATGATATGGTGGGTAAATTAAAAATAAAAAGAGACAGTACTAAGGCCTTATATATAAACTTTTTTAATTATCTCAAAAAAAATATAAACTTTTTTAAAGAAGAAGATGATAATTATGAAAGCTTTATACATTCATATCTGCAGAACAATGCTCTAAAATAGAAACCTCAGGCCACGGAAGCACTTCCACTTGCCGATATCCGTGACGCTCTGCTTCTGATGGCATTGAGCACCTTCATCTTCACTGCAAGCTCACCACCAGCGTGCCTTCGAACATCTGCACGCCGCAGGAGAAGCAGCGCGTCGCATTCACGAACTGTTCTGCAGAACTGCATGGTATGGGTACTTGACCAGCGAGACCAGTGACAGGTAGTGGAACCAGATCCAGTAGTCCGGGATGCGCTCGCGTGTTATGAAGAGGCTGGAGAAGATGGCCACCAAAATGAACATGGTCACCATGACCTTGTTTAACCACATAATGAAGAGCTCCAACCTGTCGATTTCACTCAGTTTGGTTTACTCCAACATCCCAAAACAGAATAAGTTGTAGTTGAGATATAACATGGTGTTAAGGTTCCATTTTGACTAGTTGCCTCCCTCTTTTCCATAGGTCTATATATAGATCTTGTTGTTCTGTTCCAACTAACCATGCATGCTACTATTTAAGTTTCCAATGCAGCAAGTGTGAATTTGTCACTCCATAAGTGTGAGTGCCACTTCCTGGCAAGTACAATTGTTCGATTGAAACATGGTGTAGTAGTTTCAAGAAAGTAAAATACCACCATCATGTTTTGTTGAATAGTAATAAATGGGGTTTATTGTACTTTATTTTGGATATCTGTTAAGTAGAAGGCAGACAAACTTGCTATTCACATTTCCAACGGACAAGTAGTGTGAACTTATCACACTAGGAGCCTCCCAAAGGTAGAGTCATTGTTGACTCTCCACCACATCTAAGAGTCAACATAAGAACTTATCTTTCCTCTAACTAATGATCGGTCCCATATGTCAGCAGCTCATTAAATACTAGATATTGTTTGGAAGAGCGAGCTCATCTCTCTCCTCTTCTTCTCTTCTCCACATAGGACAAAATCCTATATGGACCGACTTTTAGCTCCCCTTTGGGGTCGCTCTAAGCCATTTATTGTGATAATCACTTGGTAAGCTAAAACTGCTCGTTGGCAAATCATAATATAGTATAGAAAACATTGCTCTGTTAGTTTGTTTCACGTTTGTGAACCAATTGGGAAGACAATAGTTAATCATTTTTGGGGCATGCAACAACAAATTTGAAAGAAAAAGACTTTGCTTTTGCCCCGTGAAACTATAATGATCTTTGTGCCACAAACATTCATCCTTGGCCTAGCAAAAAAAAGTTAGAAAAATATAGAGACAGTAATAAGGCCTTACATAAACTTTTATTAAAAAAAGGGATGATAATTATGACAGCTTTATATGTTAATATCTGTACTATTATCAGTTTAGTCATTAAGTTCCTCTTGTTTTCGCTCCCCACAAGCAAGATGACATGGAACAAAATGCTCTAAAGAAGAAGCCCCCATGCAACGGTGACCAGCAAGCACTTCACTCGCCGATGTCCATGACGCCCTGCTGCAGACATTGAACATTGTGGACATCGCTATTATACACAAGCCGAAGTCCCAGCTTTCCCTTTGGTGTGTCGCCGAGGAGTCACAAGATGGTCGATAGGCTGAAACCGTTCACCGTTAATGTGCGCAGCCGCATAATGAAGAGCTTCAACATCTAGATTTCACTCAATGAATTTGTTTTACTCCAAAATCTCAAACCAACATACCCCTACAGATTGTGGACATGGGGTTTAATTTCCATTTTGCATTGAATAGTTGCTTCCCCTTGTTTACGGGTTATATAGAGATCTTGCTGGTATATATGTTTCAACCATGCATGCTACTATTTGAGTTTACTTTTTTTTTTTTTTGCGTGGATGCTACTTACACAGTTTTGTTAGATTTATTTCGATGTGTGAATCATATTTATTTCGAGGTTATTTACACAGTTTTGTTAGATTTACTGAGTTACAACAACATCACATCTAAATCGCTTGAGCTATTGCAAGGTGGTGATGGCAAGGGAGTGTGGTACTTGAGACGAAAATGCTGTGCATCCGACCCTAATACACGATTGGATTACGACCGTGAGCAGATGTAATCTTAGCTTAGCTTAGCTAATATACGATTCTATTCTAACATCTGTGTAGTACCTGCATCCTACTTATTTTGAGAAACAAATAAGGGAAAAATGATCACAACAACCCCTCCACTAGGAATCATATCAAATAAAAACAAAGTCTCTTATCAGTACGAAATCAAATTTATGCGAGAAATAAAAATAAAGTGTGAGTTTGTCACTCCATTAGCGTGAACACTACTTGATGCCAAGCATACAATCTAAGTTATTGTTTTGTGAAACTCATATTTATTTCGATGTACAGTTTTGCTAGACTCACTGAGTTTACAACATCACATCTAAATCGTTCCTTCGAGCTATGGCAACTTTTTTTTTTTTTTTGCGACTTCGAGCTATGGCAACTTGGTGATGCCAGGGATTCCAGTTTCCCTAGACATGTGAGTGTACTGGTACTTGAGACGAAAATGCTATGCATCCGACCCTAATACACGATTAGATTACGACCGTGAGCAGATGCATGTAATATTAGCTTAGCTTAGCAACATCGAGCTTCTATTCTAACGTAAGTACCACTACCTCCCATTCTGCTTAGCCCTCAAAAACACGAACAAGCAGGAGCATACCGGCTTTCGTCTCGCGTTATATAATCAGGCAGATTCCGCAGTAGGACAGGACAGTATCATGGTAACTCAAAACCATATGTGGTGTGAGATTAGAAAATATTATTTACTATACAAAGAAGAAAAACACTGCTCTAATTGTATCATTACATCATTATCTTTTTTTTTTTGTATCATTACATTATCATCACTCATCAATGCCTCTTGTTCTTGCTCCCGAGGAGCAGCACGATGTAGAACAAGAACCTGCCAAAGAATCCCATGCCACCGTAATAAGCAGGCACGTCCATTTTCCAGTGTCCATCACTGCCTGCTGCGCCAGGACGTCGGCGCCAGTGGCGACGCAAGTTTCAGCGTTGATGTTGGAGCCCAGCGCGGAGCATGACAGCAGAGAGCAATATGAAGGTCAGGAAGCGGCTTTCCAACCAGATGATGTCCAACACCAGCAGCGCGTCCAAGCCGGCGTAGAACATGGTCGACATTGCCATGGTGAACAAGCCCAAGTGCTAATGCATGCTCATGGGTGTGTCGTCGATGCGCCTTGGTCGGCAGGCCGAAACCTGTCACCATCGCCGGGCCCATTCGCATGATAAAGAGCTCCAGCATCTCAATTTCACTCTATTTGTTTTACTCCAAAATCTCAAACCAAAATAACGTGTACAGATTGAGATACAACATGGGGCTAAGGTTCCATTTTGCATTGAATGGTTGCTTCCCTCTTGTTTGCGGGTGTGTATATAGATATATAGAGAGAGATGATCATGTTGTTATGCTCCAACCATGCATCATGCATGCGTGCCACTTTTTCAGTTTCCAATTCAGCAAGTGTGAGTTTGTCACACCACTAGTGTGTGAATGCAACATGCTGCCAAATACAATCTCTAGAAAAGGAGAAATGGATTCCAGTTGCCGTACGTAGACATGAGTAGCAGGACATGAGGACGGCGGGCGTATCCCTCCCAGCCTCCGCCTCCTCTGCGAATGCTACCATGGTTGACTCGATCGAGCGCCTCCTCCGCTCGCGGCAGAGCTGAATTTGAAGTGTTGGACGGCCAAGTCTCGCGCACCATGATGACGATGGACCTGCTGATCACTCAGGCACCGTGCCAGAGACCTTGCACGGGGTTGTTCTCAAAGCAGAGGCTTCTTTTGCGAAGGGCCTAGTTAATTGAGAATGCAGTGACTAGAAAAAAAAAGCGTTTTCTGCTGAAAGAGATGGAATGGAATGAGGTTTTCTGTGGTGTCAAGACTTTTAAGTTACTCGATCAAGCTTTTAAGGATTATACCATATGATTCAGGAAAATCGAGCTTGTATGCTATAGCTCTCATCACATGGACAGAGGGACTGATGCGTGCTTCTCTCTGCGATGAGATTGATCTCAAAGTTTGTGTTGCACTCGCGTACGAATTTCTTGCCGAGATAAAAATCTTTATCATTGTTGATGTTGCACCATGCTAACTGTTAATTTGTCGCCCGGGAAGGATACTATCATTCTCGCCGATGAATTTCTTGCAGAGCCGAATATTGCTCGATTTACAAAGATCTTCCACATGTTTTAGAAGTTACCCACAATTATCATTATGAAAAAATAGCCTTTGCACTATTGTTATTACAAAAGTCAACTAGAAATAAATGGTGACATAAAAATACAACTATTCAAAGAATAAACAAATAGATCTATTTGTATTACATCTCTTGTTATCATTAACACCTCTTGTTCTTGCTGCCTACGAGCAGCATGATGTAGAACAAGAACCTGAAGAAGCAGCCGCATGCCACCGTAATAAGCAGACATGTCGGCAGTGATGTTCGACCCCAGCACGGAGCTGATTGCGCCGAGCACCCTGAGCTTATTTACGGCCTCCGGCATGCTGCCGATCGGGCTGCCTTCGAACATCTGCACGCCTCGCGAGAAGCAGCGTGACGCGCCCCCAGCAAACTCGTTCTGCAGAAAGGCTTGGTAATGGAACCTGCTGCGCCAGGACGTTGGTGCCGGCAGTAATGTCGGTGCCCATGGCGAAGCTCCATTACTGTATAATCCCTGACTCTCTTTCTTAATTTCGTTGAGTTTGGTTCACTCCAACATCTCAAACAACTGAACAAGCTTCACTCGGCACACAAGGTTGCTCCTAAAGAGCATCAGTGCACAGACATACAATAGAATAGAAGACACATGAAATGGAGTTGCAATTTATAGACGTTCTTCTCCCGCCAACGGGTGAAGTAATGAAGTATACATTTCCAGTTTTTATGCTTTGCAATGGGCGTACATAGCTAGTTCTGTTTGCAACAGGCAACAAGTGTGAATGTGGACATGCTTCTAGTATGACTTCTTCATTATTGCTACGTGCTTGATGATGCGCTTTTGTATTAGTACCTCAGATGCCGCAGTAGGACTAAGACTGTCAGATCTAGAGGTCATGTGATCCGAGATATTTGGAAAAAAAAATCGTATACAAAAAACAACACTGCCCCAATTGTATTACATCGTCATCATCAACGCCTCTTGTTCTTGCTGCCTACGAGCAGCACGATGTAGAACAATAACCTGAACAAGAAGCCCCATGCCACCGTAACCAGCAGGCACGTCCATTTTCCAATGTCCATGACGGCCTGCTGCGCCAGCACGTCGGCGCCGGTGGCGATGCAAGTTTCGGCATTGATGTTCGAGCCCAGCACGGAGCTGATGGCGGCGAGCACCCTGAGTTTTACGGCCTCTGGCAAGCTGCCGATCGGACTGCCATCGAACATCTGCACGCCGCGGGAGAAGCAGCGCGACGCGCCCCCAGCAAACTCATTCTGGAGAACTGCCTGGTACGGGTACTTCAGGGATGCGATCCCTGGTGATGAAGAACCCTGAAAATAACAGGAAGTAGGCCAGCATGGCGACGACCACCGTGCAGCCCAGCATCACCTGCGGCACGACGGCGGAGAAGCAAGTTTGGTTTACTCCAACATCCCAAAACAAAATAAATTGTAACTGAGATATAACATGGTGTCGAGAGGTTCCATTTTGAATAGTTGCCTCCCTTTTTCCCATAGGTCTATATATAGATCTTCTTATTCTGTTCCAACTAACCATGCATGCTCCTATTTGAGTTTCCAATGCAGCAAGCTAGTGTGAATTTGTCACTCCATGAGTGTGAATGCCTCTTGCTAGCTAGCAAAGTACATTTCTTCTATTGAAACGTGCTATAGTTATTTCTGAAAAGTGAAATACTACCATCATGTTTTTTTTTCAAATAGGAATTAATGAGATTTATTGTAGTTTTGGATATCTTATTGGGTTGGTGGTGTCCAGAGGGCAGACAAACTTGCTATCTGGTTTCCAACAGACAAGTTGTGTGAATTTAACACAATCAGTGGCTATGATATAAGTGCTCGCTGACATTCCAATCATATTTTGAGTATGTTACAACAAATTCGAAAGAGAAAAATATTGCTACGTTTTACTTCTTTGTGAACCAATCAGAGTAAGATAATACTGCTCGCTGGAATGAGAAGACATATTTAGGTCATGTTACAAAAAATCTGAAAGAGAAGGACATTACTCTGTTTTTTTACAAAAATGTTCGGTTACTTCATTGCCTCACTGTAGATAGTTTTTGAACAAAACATTTCAGATCTGCCAGTTCGTGTAAGCCTTAATAGGTGATATTTCTTATCTACCATGTCCGAAGGCAGCTTATTTTATGGAGGGCCTGGTTGTGATGATTAATCGAGGACGCAACAGTACTGTCTATACTAAACGAGTGTTTCTCTGCACCAAAGAAAACTAAAGCCTGATCTTCTGCTGAATTTTGTAGTTATATATCGAGCAAGCATCATAGGTAGGTATGTTTCAGAAAAATCGAGCTTGTTATGCTAACAACGTAATCTTCTCGAAAGATTATGCTAACTTAATCTGGCCACATGAATTGCAGCGTGCTAGTACCGCACGTGTCTATACCTGCATCCAGCTTAGCCCTCAAAAAAACGAACAAGGAGTGGCCTCGGTCTCGCGTTAAGCATGCAGATGCCGCAGTAGGACAAGACAGTATCACGATATCTAGAAACCATATGTGATGTGAGATTAGAAAACATTGTTACTATACAAAGAAGAAAAGGTAATGCTCTGATATTATTACATTGTCATCACTCATCACCTTCTCTTGTTCTTGCTGCCTACGAGGAGTACAATGTAAAAGAAGAATCTAAACAAAAATCCCCACGCCACCGTAATAAGCAGGCACGTCCATTTTCCAATGTCCGTGACAGCCTGCTGCGCCAGGATGTCGGCGCCGGTGGCGACGCAAGTCTCGGCGGTGATGTTGGAGCCGAGGACGGAGCTGATTGCGCCGAGCACTCTGAGCTTGACAGCCTCAGGCAAGCTTCCGATCGGGCTGCCGTCGAACATCTGCACGCCGCGGGAGAAGCAGCGCGACGCGCCCCCGGCAAACTCGTTCTGCAGAACGGCCTGGTACGGGTACTTGACCAGGGACAGGTAGTGGAACCACGTCCAGTAGCTGGGGATGCGATCCCTGGTGATGAAGAACCCGGAGAAGAGAAGGAAGTAGGCGAGCATGGCGACGACCACCGTGTACCCCAGCATGACCTGCGGCACGACGGCGGAGAAGAAGGTGACGAACCCGCTCCCCGCCCAGAAGGAGGCGAGCACGATGGCGACGTAGAAGGCGAAGGAGGCGCCGCCGCCGGCGAGCCCAACGGCGAAGAATGTGGTGGCGGCGAAGGCGAGCGACAGGAGCACTAGCGGCGGGAACGCGACGACGGCGTTGGCGACCACGTAGGATATCCTTCGATAAGCGTTGTGCGCCGTCTCGCGCAGGTAGATGTGGCGCTCCTGCACGAACACCGGCAGCGCGTCGGCGCAGACGTAAAACATGGTGGACATGGCCATCGCGAAGAAGCCGAGGCGTTCCTGGACGCCCTTGGGCGTGTCGTCGAGGCGCCAGAATATCGTCGCGAAGATGAAGCCGGTGACCATGATGGTGCCGAGGCGCATGACGAAGAGCTCCGGCATGCGCCGCGTGTTGGTGAAGGAGCGCTTGATGAGAACCCACACCTCCGTCCACGCCGGGTTCGCGAACGTCGGCACCGTCACCGCGCCGCCTCCATCGCCGCTCCCGGCGACCAGCTTTCCCCGCGAAACGCTCTCCGCGATGGCCAGCTCCAGAGGCATTGTTGTTCGCATTATCATGTTACCCTTGTCGGCAAAAGCAGTCTGCCAGTTGGTGTCGAAATCGGCGAGTGTGGCGGCGCCGTCGTGCTGGCGCTCGAGCTCGCGGATGGTGTCGAGAGCGAACTCGGCGGGGTTCTCGTTGTCGGGGATGGGCACGCCGAAATCGGCGAAGAAGGGCTTCAATCCGGCGGGTGCGCCGGCGTAGACGGTGCGTCCTCGCGAGAGGAGGAGGAGGCGGTCGAGGATGCCGAGGATCCTCGCGCTGGGCTGGTGGATGGTCATGATCACCACGCTCCCGCTCAGCGCGATGCGGCGGAGCACCTGCACCACCATGAACGCGCTCGCCGAGTCCAACCCGGAGGTGGGCTCGTCCAGGAACAGAAGGATCGGGTCGTGGATGATGTCCGTCCCGATCGACACGCGGCGGCGCTCGCCCCCCGACACGCCGCGGTGCGACTCGTCGCCGATGATGGTGTCGGCGGCGCGGGCGAGGCCGAGCTGGTCGACGAGCGCGTCCACGCGCGCGCGCTTCGTCTCCGGCGACAGCGCGCGCGGGAGGCGGAACTCGGCCGCGAACAGCAGCGTCTCGCGCACGGTAAGCATTGGGTACAGGAGGTCGTCCTGCATCACGTACGCCGAGATGGCGCGGAGACGCCGGCCCTGGAGAGGCTCGCCGTTGAGCGTGACGCCGCCGCGGAGGCTCTCCCGCGCGATCCGCCCCGCCAGCGCGTCCAGCAGCGTGGACTTGCCCGACCCGCTGGCGCCCATGACGGCGAACAGCTCGCCCTCCCGAGCATCGCCGGAGATGCCGGCGAGCAGCGTCTTCGTGTACCCCGACGACGGCGGCGCGTCCGTGGATGGCGCCTGGAGGTTGCTAACACACAGCGGCAGACATCCCAGAGCGCCGCCCTTCCTCACGCTGTACGAGAGGTCGTTGAAGTTTAGCACGAACGGCACCGGCGGCGCGAGCTGCTGCGTGGCCTTGGTGGCGCCGGGCTCGTCGGCGTCGATGTCGATCACGGTGTGGCCGGAGGTCGCCATGCCTGTATGTATCTAGACTAGATGCAGATTACGAACTCGACTTTTGCGAGAGGTCGTTTGGCGAGTCGTTGTGGCGTGGTCGTGCCAACTTATAACGAGGGAACGAGGGGCAGTGCGAGCCCGAGTTGGGATAGGAGTCAGAGCTCCGATTTGTACTTTACTTTGACTTGTTTGAAGCATTTTATTTTGACTCGTTTTCGGTCTCAACTGTGAGGAGTCTAGAGTTAGGCTCGGAGCCTTCTTAAATCCTAATTAAATGCAAAATCAGGCGACTGAGGGCAGACCCTGATTTCTGTCAGATCTATCCTGGTCGTTGGCGGCAAAATCAACGCCTTCGGCGCGCGCTCTCTCTCTCTCTCATTTGAGTCATTTGAGTCCTGCATGCACCGAGCGTCTTCAATGGTTGTCTTTAATTAAGCTACCTTTTAGAATTGTTTATTAGAGAAAAAAAGAGAGAGAAGGCAGCTAATTTTTCATCAAGAGGCAGCATCTAAGAAAAATGAGAGACTTAAACATGGGCCAAACTCCTCTTTAATTCTTTGCAAGAGCTAGCAGCTACCTCTCTACCATTAGGGACGCCCTTAGAGCTACGTATATGGGAAACTCAGTTTGTTTATGTGATGTGCAAGTAGACAAATTTCCTAAGATTCTTTGGCAGCAGATCAAGTCGTGGTAAGTTTGAAGTCCACGTAAAGCTCCTATGTAAGCTGAGGCATGTGTATGTTATTCTGTGTCTGGAGAACGTATATATGTTTGAGTTCGAAATTGTTGTGCAAATTAAACTGTGTACCGGGAAAGAGAGCGCAGGATGTTATGGTCCTTCTCTTAGGCAAGTCGCAGTAAAAGCTTAAAAAGAATCACCGTATCCTCGAGGACTGTCTTACATAAAGTCTCAGCTAAGACGTTGGGTCATAAATCAGACGTCGTCTTCTCATTCCGCTCATCGCTAAGCCATTGTGACCTCCAGTCATGTCCCATGCAGTCACCCTGAGTCACTACCATCAAACCTAGCTTAACCATTTCCGCACAAATCCATTCAGCCGGTATTGATCTCTACCGGCCACACCACTTCGAACCACTATCGAGAAGTTGTACTAGCATTCACTGGCACAAAATTGGATCGTGCATGGATTGATCCAGCCCAGTAGCTTTATATCGACGCTGCCATGTTCGTGGCAAGAAAGAGTCACTGTACGTAATAGCCAAAAATACCAGTACCAAACTACCAATGTTGTCGATAGCTTCTGGAGAGGCAAAGATGAACGACGAGTACTCCGACAAGACCATCACTGAAACAAGCCACCCGGCATCCGAGCACAAGAAGACACTCCAAGACTGCACCTCTAGCGAGGATACTGCTCATAGCTCCATCGCCGCCCATCCCGAAATCGGAATTGGGTTTTCACCCGGAGGAGTTCAGTGGACACAATGTGCAACGCCTCCATGGACCATGCGACACCCACAAGCGCTACCATTGCCATACATCACCACAACGAACGGGATGCCATCGACCCACATGGATCGGGAGATGAGAGGAGATACCGACGACGAACCGACGACGAACGCCGGACATCGCCACATGTCAGCCTCAATTGCCGGTCCCTGTGGATCGACTTCGATCTGGAAACCATGCGCGCACCGAAGCGGCCGTTCGCTGTCAACACGCCAGGCGCAGCGGCTTCAGAGGCGACGACGACGATCGTGGCCGTCCGTCGTTGGCCGAACCCGCTGGCCGTTCTGGCCGCGTCCACCGTGCAGCGTGTGCACGCCCGTGGCTGCAACCATGCCGTACGCCGCTGGCCGTGTCTGCCGCGACGCGCAGGCCGTGAACGCGCTGGCCGTGTATGCCGCGACGCGCAGGCCGCGACCGACGTCCATGGCGAAAGACGGGCTCCGGCGGCGGCCGCCCGAGTCGCCTTGGGGGCGATCCACTTTTTCCGGGCGTGCACAAACTCATGTAGGTTGAGTTGGACAGCGCGTGTGCATGCTCGCGTTTGTGTCCGCGTTCCAAGTCGATTCGAGCATGTCGTGAGCATGGCGCGTCTGTGCGATTGGCGGGCTGCCGCTAGCCGCCGCAAGCCGCCGCGCTGGGTGGGTCTTTGCACGTCTGCGTCTGCCGCTCCAGGTTTGCTTCGCAAGCGTGCAGTGCGGCGCTCCCACACACAAAGAAGACGCTGCTGTTCATGGCTGTTGTTGCCTTCATCTCTCTCAAATCTCTGGATTTCTCTTACTGCAATGCTCGCATGTGCATCTACTGCCTCTGTACTGCCTTTCATACTCTCTATTTGCATCTGACTAACTTCGTTTTAGTTCTAGCAGAAATAGCTATTAACCTCAAGAGTCAGCAGTTTATCAAGGGAACTATTTATAAAGAACCCACTTGAGCCTGTGCAAGCTTCTGACAGTTCCCTGTCATGGCATTCTGAAGACAACATCATCTGTTTTCAATTCACAAGACATCCCAAAAGAGGCAGTATAACAAATTCTGGCTGCTGATTCAACATTCAGTATGAATCGATTAAGCACACAGACAGAAACAATAGATTGGTAGGAATCCACCGCAAAACAAGCATACTCACTCTAGACAAAATACAGACAGAAATAACATATTAGTAGGAATCGTTTATGATCATAGTATCCGAAATACATAACATGGATATCTCATCATCACAGGAACCCTCTCAGGGTATGATACTACAAGCTAGCATGACACACTCCAACTCATCATCACTGGATCTCATCATCCAGCAGCCTTGATCTTAGAAGCCTCCACCTAACAGAGTGACTCTACCATAAGTTGTCATGACAGACGGCTCAAAAAAAAAAGGTTGTCATGACAGAACTGCAGCATTTATAATACACATATCATCACATAAATCTAGATTCAGTCCTATTAGTCACTCACAAATTATTGAAGCTCTATTGATTCAGACACAGTCCTATTTGCGTCTTGTGCTTTTGCCAGCTCAACGCTTGAGAACTTCTGTTTCTCCATTGATGATAGCTTCTTTGCGTCTTGGTGCTGCATAAACATCAAATACATCATAAGTACATATTGACAAGTATGGCAACCTTTCGATTTCTTGTGAAATGTTTGCTTAGTCAGGTTTCAGAAAAGGAATAGTAGTTCAGTTTCAGGAAAAGAATAGTACTTCAGTTCAGTTTCAGGAAAGAAATAATGGTTCAGTTCAGTTTCAATAGGACCTGCTCAGGTCATCGAGTAATAAACTACATGACCTGCTGACTTATTTAAATATACTAATTATAACCATTTTTTTACTCCAAGAACACATATCATGCAAGGATACCATTCCCATAAACATTACACTAGCTAGAGTTTGTCTGGGAACAAAATTAGTGACACAAATTTAGAGCCCATTAGGAACGGACTAGGAGAGAGCCATGGGAGATACATAAGCAATATAACTAGTGCAGTTAACTGAAACAGAAATCTAAGTTCCAAGCAATATGAAACATTTATAGTATGGCAGGTACTAGGACACACACATGGAGTTTCATGAAAAGCTTCTTGCGACTGAAACTAGATACTACTTATTAATTCATGCTCGATCTCTGAACACACTGAGAACCCTCGTGGCCAACCAGTTCAAGTGAACAACTAAACAAACTAATGGAAGAGATCAAATAGGCAAGCGCTGCTGCTGCTGCTTGCTCATGCATAATCGGTTCATAGATTCAGGGACAGGTCGATCATCTCCTCTGCAACCACGGATCCTGCACCGTCGCCATGGATCAATACGTCGCGTTCAGATGCAGTACACAAGGCATTTCCACAAACACAAGGCAGATCAGGTGATACCTTGACAGAAGGAGAGGTCGAGGATGCTGAAAAACGCTGCTTCTGGGCAGGAGGGCGTGGCGTCGACACGGGAGGGCGTGGCGTCGGAGGCCGGCCACGCAGCCGAGGATGGCCGTGGACGTCGCGGACCAGAACGCCATCTCCGCCAAGATCCGCGCCGACGTCAAGGGCGGCGCCGTCGCCGGGCTCGGATCCGCCGCTGCCTTCTCACATGATGATGCCGCACATGGCCGCCGTCTTCGAGTGCATCGCCGCGTTATCCCCGACGACCTTGTCCTCGCCCTCCTCCGCTGGCTTCGACTGCTGCCCGCCGCCGCCGGATCGCGATCCCCTGACTTCACCCGATTTGAAGTCAGGAGCACAGTATTTTGTGAGGCGTGCTACAGTGGCGCACAGGACGGTGACGTCGAAACACTGTAGCGAAAACACTGTTCACGGGGTACTGCAGCGAAAACACTACTGTTCACGGGTACTGTAGCGTTAAACCTTACGCGTCCGTTTTCGATCCGACGGTCGCAAGCCGGTTTGAAGTCACCTGACTTCAAAATCGATTGAAGTCAGGTGATCTCATTTCCCGCCGCCTCCTCTGTCGGCGCCGCCAGTCCCGCGAGCCGCGCCGCTTCGGCCCGCATCGATGAAGCGGGGCACTTGAACAGTTCGTTTGCGGGTTTGCGGCGCGGGCCGGCCCAGCGGCGTTGCGGCGCGGCCCGCCCCGCTTGCAGCGCTAGATGCAGGGATGCATGGCCAAGTCAAGTGGCAGTTGGCGTCAGGACTCAGGAGCAGGGATGCATCACTCCCCCTTAATCTAATCTCCAAAAAAAAAAAAAAATCACTGCCCCTTAATCGATCTCTCCCAAGCACAAACTCGACCCTTCCAGAGCTATAGCCTAGCCCGCGCTATTTATACGCCGGCCATGAATCCGGCCACGCACAAGGCACGTGTTCCCTTCCCTTTCTGACACTCCCGCACACCTCCCCGACTGCACAAACCCACACCAACTCGCGCCCACGCACGGTTTCGTCGCGCACGTACCGATCCGGCCAGTCGCCTCGCGCCGCCGCTCTAACGATGGCCGGACTCGCCCGTCGACGACGTCTTACAATCACGGCCCCACTACCTCGTGCGGAGCCTTGGCATATGCTGTCGTCATCCAGCTCCAACCCAGCAGCGACCATCCCGTCGAGCCGCTTGGGGTCCTTTTGTAATTCTGTTCCTGCTGAGTAATAGAGAACCTTCTAGCCCCTTAGGGCGTTCTGCCTTTAAAAAAAAAAATCTCAGACGTCCAGTCCAAACAAAGCTGGACCATGACCCTACTTGTCAGCCTTTGTACCCTATCCTTTTCTGCTTTGGTCACCCAGCAAGCGCACACAGAATCCAATTCTAAGCCTTTCCTGTCCGGACGTAATTATGAAAAATTACCAATAAAAAGTACTCATTTCATCCTAAAATATTTACCACATTTTCCAAACCTCAAAAAAAATATAATACTCTAAAAATAAATAGAAACCTAGAAGAAATCCTATTCCGTTTTCTTATATCATACAACTTCCTCATTTTAGCTCCAAATCCATTGACTATTTCTTGTAAATCTCTTTTACCCAAGTTACATATTTTATTTGTATCTTGTTTTGAGGTTTTATTTGGACTTATTTATTGTACGGTAAAACTTTAGCTAACGAGGAAGATCTTGAAGACAAGTCCTAACTTTTCTTGATCATGCATGTGTTTACCCTATATATGCTTTATAAATATATAACCACATCCTATATTTGGTGATGTGTCAGTTTCCTCATGGATAACAAACCTTGGGTTGGGATGTCCATGTTTGTCTCAACTGGTAAACGACTTGTGACCAAGCTTGGCATTCCAAACCAAGAAATCAAGTTACTGATCAAGAGCTTAATTGGCCATGGAGTTAAAATGATAAGCTTTCACGTTATTCATTGACATTATAGCCTTGCCAAGGAATCAAACGCAAGTCGCAACTGAGTTACCGAGCTAGAACGGCCACACATTCAGCATCTTGTTTGAGATTTTTATCCTTGGCAACCATGTAGGTCGACCCAGTCACCCACTGCATGTGTAAAAGCGACTTGAACTCAC
Source organism: Eragrostis nindensis (assembly GCA_012490785.1). Classification (NCBI taxonomy): domain Eukaryota; kingdom Viridiplantae; phylum Streptophyta; class Magnoliopsida; order Poales; family Poaceae; genus Eragrostis; species Eragrostis nindensis. The sequence goes on along the minus strand of JAAXCT010000074.1, from coordinate 957,265 downwards.
CTCAAATCCATTTCGGTGAAGCACATTATCCATTCAAAACCAGATCTTTTTTTTTTTCGAAAAAGGCAGTCCAAACCAGATCTGTGAAACCCAATCCAAACCAAACCGCAGTTTCGCATATTTTTCTTAAGCAAAAAAACTGCAGTTTCGGATCATTCATACATAGGACCACTTCAAACGTTTTCTGACCCGTTTCAAATCCATCCTCAAGCCCATAGCAGTTCGGGAGAAGAATAAAAACGAGGACTATGGCGCTGATGTTGGGTCTGACGTGGTCAAGGTGCCTGGGGCGCCCGCTGAATAGTATAATTAGATTAACTCTCCACCATGTCACTTCTGCGTGCGATGGCTTGCTGGTGAGGCTTCCTGGTGGTTTCCGAGAGGTTCCAGGTTCTGTACCCGGATCAAGGAATGTTTTTTTTTTTTTGACCCCATGGTCAAGCAATCAATTTGAAAATAAAAAATTCGTCAGTCCCCTACTTGAGTATATATAAATAGTTTGTTACATCCCCCTCCCTCTTTACAATAGCAAAATATATTCATGGCTTTTGATTGTGAACTAGAAGGGATTTCATGTGATGTAACAAAAAATAATAGCAAAAAATAAAGAAGCAATGAGCTTTTGGTGACCATAGACGAAAGTAAATTATTTATATTGTATAAAGTTGCGCATAAAAATTAATTAAAAAAACATGTGTGTTTCAAGATTCGAACGCTCATCCTCAATGCCACGAACAAGCGTCTTTACCAATGAAGTAAACTTAATAATTTATTACTGTCTTTAGCTCAGCGCCAGATCTCCCAACGCTGACCTCCAGACACCAGCGCCAACCCTCTCACCGCGCCTCCATCCAACGACCGCGCCAGTTTTGAAAATAGTTCTATAGACAGTCTAGATCTAAAAATAGTTTAAATAAAAGGTCAAAATAAGCGAAAAATACGTACCGAGAGGAGAGAAATTCGGGTTCACCCATGCTCCTATTAGGTTACCTCACAGGCTCACAGTACTACTCAGCTCCTCATGCGCTTGAAATAACGATAATTTATTCTTCTTTTATAAAAATACAAAACGAGTCGAGCTAAGCACCTGGGCTCGGGGAAGCCCACTGAGCCGAGCCGAGATAATTCGAGATATCACCGCATTTAAAATTTTGATGAATCCCACATCAAAATATTATTTTTAATGAATATCTTCATTAATCATTTCTTAATATAGGATTTTCCTTGATTATTTTATTTACTAGATTGATTCTTTTCCCCTTTTCATGCCATGTCGTAAATGCACCGCATTAAGTTGTTGCCTGCTAAGTTTAAACCTTGCAAGATATTTTTTTTTAATTTCATTAATACGTGTCCGTCCATGGCACTACTATTTAAAGGGGGAGAGCTCAACCAAAGACATCATCATCACTTGAGTTCCATTCTGACCCTAAAATGGAGAAATCCCAACGACAAATTTCATTGCTTAGCGTTCTACTTCTCGTTAATACCATCACAGGCGGATGTTTTTCATCTAACGAAGAGGTATTTTAGTTCCATTTGTCGCAAGGGTAGTACTGCATATTCACAAATAAACATGGAGATGTACTATTAATGTCTTTATTTTTTGATGCTTCACTGTCTCTTCTCGGTTGAATTTGATACAAGCAGAAAAACTTGACGATGCCTTGGCACTCTGAAACCCATCCACAATTCTACTGGCCGACTGAAGGAATCACCCCAAGTGAAGACACTACAGCATTTATTTACGTGAGGACTATTGATTTCCTTATACCTCAGCTGGATAAACTGTCATAATAAAAGTCCTGAAAAGCGCAGAGTCTTCTTACATGGGACTATCTGAATGTCCTTCCGCAGGCTACCTCCCATGTATGGTTTCCAGGGAGTGGGAATAATTATTATGGCGCAGAGGCCACTTTAGATGTTTATGGTTTAAGTTTAGAACCTGGACAATTCAGCCAAGCTGGGATTTGGATTGTGAACAGAGGAGATGGGCAACCTTCTTCACTGAGAGGAATTCAAGCTGGATGGCATGTAAGTATGTCAACATGTTACTAAATTTGCTATTTTCTCTGTTATGTAGCTGTTCCACCTTATTTTCTCTGTTATGTAGCAGTAGTACATGTAAGTGTATTGAAGTACCAACGATATATGACTACTTCATGTAGCTGTTCCACCTTATGATGCCTAACGCTATTAACTTTACTTTGGTAGGTGTCGCCTGCATTCTACAAGGATTCTCGGACACATTTCTTTACAGATTGGACTGTAAGATCTCTGCAAACTCCATATTATGCACTATGTGTTGTGTCTTTTGCTAATTAATTAGAAAGATAAGTCTTCAGGCTTTAGAGATGATCCTAGAAAATAGTGAATGAACAGACTAGTACAACATCAATGTGCATGCCCAGCAACAGTTAATAATATTGAGCACTTAAAAATATATGCATCGTCGAAGTACCTTGTGTTGCATGTTGGAGAGACTTTCACTTTATTTATTCCCTTCTCTGAAAAAAAATCTCTTTTTTTTAGAACACTCTGAAAAAATCTACTGCATAACTTATAGTATGTCAAATCCTTTGAGCTCCTAGCAAGGCTTAGTTACCTGGTAGCACATGATTATTGCACAATGGGGCAGAACACATTTTTCTTATGTGAGATTTATCATAAGCAATATGTATTGATAGCCAAAAGAGGTCAGTGCAATATTCAAGTTGAATTATTTCCCTTATTATTTTTTGCAATGGCAGAACTCCGGGGCTGACAAAGATTGCACGAACATGGATTGCCCAGGCTTTCATAAGACCTCTTCGAGCGTGTCTCCTGGAGATGTTATAAGTCCAGTTTCAGGGTCTAATGGCGATAAAAAGTATATCACAATTAGACTGTTAAAGGTATAAGTTGTTGTTGAAACATGTTCTTCTCCCTTTGTGCTTTTCTGACTGTACATAATTCTAGAATTTTTGCCATCTAACTTACTAATACAATGGTCTCTTAATTAAATGTTAATTATGCGAATATAATATGATTAGAATAATAATAAATTAAATCTGTGAAAAAATACCACCGTATATTCAATAAAGATTATGAGCAAGATGCATGAGTGGTCATTGTACTTGATCATGTGTTTCAGTTTAGCCATCGTATTAAAAAAAATAGAAATCGTGGTCACTAATCACGCTAGATTGTGTCGATACGGTCATTATCCGTATAATCCTACCTACTTGATGTCTAACATGGAACTTTACTCAAGTGTGTAAATTTTCTGCAGATAGACTTGCTCCGTTTGAGATCTCCTTTTTTTTTTTATAGAGATTTGCTAGTTCCCAGGTGACTGAGATTTTGTATATCTCTCAGTCATATTTCTGGAACAATAAAAACAAACTATTGGAACAACATAACTGCACTGCTGGAGCAATATAACTATACAGTTAGAACAATTAGTTTTTAGGTGCAATAATTTCGTTTTTTTTCAAAAACCTTTTTTTTTTGCACAAGTCAATACAAAATTAGTGGTTGGATCAAAATCCAATGGCTCAAAAAATGACTGAGAGATTAGTAAAATCTCAGTCACCTGAGAAGGAGACACCTCTTACCCCATATTACTACTCGTTTGCTATACATGTGAGGAGATGGAGTCTATATTACATGTGGTGGCTAGCATGGAGTCAGTCTAAACCTCATAAATTAAAAAAATGGTTAGGATATGAGAATGAAATTCGCTTGACGTCGATGGTTGCTAGTTGCAATAAAAAAAATTTGATCAGATTTGCGTGGCTAGTTTTTTTTTTCTTTACGATGCCTAGTTATGTTTGTACGTGAATGACTAGAGATGGTAAGTGGGGGGATATAAATATAAAAAGAGAATCCATTCTACCATGTTGCAGTAAGTTTCCATATTCGACACTATAGGGATCAATCTGCCATGTCATCTAAATACGAATAATTGTATCGACAATGGTCATATTAGTATGGTTTAATAGGATTAGTGGCCACAATTTGTATTTTCTTAAGTACAATGACTAATCTGACATAGACGAATAAATACAATGGTCATTCATGCATTTTACTCAAATATTGTTATTGTTCAGAAAAGAAGTTCAAAGAAGGGCAAATGTGACATAGTAATATATTGAAAAGAAAGGAGGCAGTGGATTATTTGCCGCAAATGTGATCCCTCTATCATTTAAATGAAAAACCGCATGACACGTGACGATCTGATCGGATGGACTGGGGAGGTGGGTCTTTTTTTTTTCGAAAACGCGGGAGAGCTGTGCTTCTTTATATTAAGAAGTAGTTGCCAAGCGGTGGATTATAATGCATAGGTTTACAAACCCTACGCAACACAGCAGTTCGTCCCACGAATTACAACCTCGGAAAGCTCTTATCGGCAGGTGGGTCTTAAAAAAATTCACTCATGCTTTTTTTTTTTGGTATTCCCAGGATAAGTTGACAGGTGACTGGCATGTGCATTATGGATTCAATGGTCCTCCCAAACCAGTTGGTTACTTCCCTAAATCGTTGCTTACAGGACTGGTGGGTAAGCCAGTGGAGATCAGTTTTGTTGGTTTGGTATATCACCGTAAACCCAAGCCAAGTCCTCCAATGGGGAATGGCAATCTACCATCGAGCGGCGGCGCCGCATCATTCAGTGGTCTCAAGCTTATCGACGAGGATGGTAACGACCATCCCGTTACTACAGATATGTCAACTCGTATGAATGTCCCTGCCTGTTATCCAATCACCAGCATTGATTCGGAAGGCCGCTTCTTTTACGGAGGGCCTGGCTGTCAGGACTAGCTAGGTTAGGATCGATAATGTCCAGTATGTTGCAAGTGGCACAACAATGATGAATAAACATATATCAACTTTTTCTGCATTGTTCCAACAGTATATACCAGATAGATGTCTTCTTGCATATGAGGCATGCACCATTAATAGGAAACCTCAAAATGAAATCTGGTGATATTATTATCCTAATGACATTATTAATTTGGTGATATAGAGAGTATTTAGTTACAAAAATACTGTTTCCATCACCACTACATACTTTCCGAAAATCGGCCTCATAAATTTAGAGTACTTATACTACTCTCAACATTATTTATGGTTCTATTACTAGCCATCTTCATTTCCCTTCAGCGTCCCTCGGACGCTAAGAAAAACAGCGTCCTTCCCATTAATAAAAATTTTGTTAATGATTACTGTTTTTAAAATTCCAGATTTATTAGTTACCAAAAATAAAAAAAAGGTAAAATAAGCTGCAGGCCACAAGTACGTTGCCTTCCACGACAGGCCACGGCCCATGCTACCTTCTCAACCAGCCCAGGCCATCAGACCAGCAAGCAACAAAAAGCCTATGAAAATAAACTCACTGGCCCACGGCCCAAATAACTGTTCGCCCCGTTCAACAAGCTCTGCCCATGGCGCGCGGCGTGATGGCGCTGCCGAGCTGCCGTTGAGATTCGCCATGGGTAGTCGCTGTTTCATCTCTGTGAAAGTAGATGGAAGCGCACACCTCGTAGTGTCGCGGGGCTTTCATTATATAGCCCGTGATCAACAGATCAACACGGCAATTGGTTACAACTCGTGATGAACACGTTAGGTTTACAACAACCAGGATCTAAACTACTCTAGATATACATGCACAAGATTATCTAGAAGCCGTAGTCTATCTTGAAGCTATATCTTCTAACACTCCCCTTCAATCACAACTTGCAAAGATTGAGATTGCGCCTGAAATCAAATAATATACGTGATGAGATAGCTTTAGTAAAACCATCTGCAAGTTGATCACCAGAGGGAATGAACCGAATATCCAAAAGCTTGGCAGCAACTCTTTCTCGAACAAAATGAAAATCAATCTCAATATGCTTTGTTCGACCGTGGAAAATAGGATTCGCTGGAAGATACGTTGCGCCAAGATTGTCACACCAGAGACAGGCTGCACGAGGTTGAGAAATACCAAGTTCCTTTAACACTGACTGCACCCATATGACTTCGGCAGTTGCATTCGCCAAGGATTTATATTCCGCTTCAGTGCTGGATCTGGACACCGTTGCTTGTTTCTGAGCACTCCACTATATCAAGTTCGGACCTAGAAACACAGCAAAGCCGCCGGTAGACCGACGATCATCTGGACACCCCGCCCAATCGGTCTTAGAAAAAGCACTCACCAAAACAGACTTAGCCCGGCGAATCTTCACACCAAGATCAATGGTATTTCTCAAATAACGAAGAATACGTTTTACTGCAGACCAATGTACAGTAGTTGGTGCATGAAGAAATTGACACACCTTGTTCACGGCAAATGATATATCGTGCCTCGTCAAGGTTAGGTACCGAAGAGCACCTACAATGCTCCTACCTAGTTGCATCACCATCAGCAAGAGGATCACCTTGATGCAAGGACAACTTCTCCGAAACAGCAAGTGGAGTATCAACGGGTTTACATTGTGACATACCAACACGAGATAACACATCTGAAGTGTATTTGGCTTGAGACAAGATGATGCCATCAGCAGTCTTCTTTACCTCGATACCTAAGAAATAGTGAAGATCACCTAAATCTTTGAGAGCAAAGTCTTGTCGCAGTTGCTTCAATAATGCATCAACAGCCCCTTCTGAAGAACTGAAGACAATGATGTCATCAACATAAATAAGGAGAAACATAGTAACTCCAGCTCGAGAGAAAAAGAACAGCGAGGTATCTGCCTTTGACGCCACAAAACCAAGATTCTGTAACTTAGCACTCAACCGAGAGTACCATGCCCGCGGAGCTTGCTTCAAGCCATACAACGCCTTGTCAAGCCTGCAAACCAAATGAGGATGTTGAGGATCTTCATAACTAGGGGGCTTCGTCATGTAACATCTTCCTCCAGAACACCATGAAGAAATGCGTTCTGCACATCTAGCTGGCGAAGAGACCACCCACGAGAAACACCAATTGAGAGAACAAGACGTATAGTAGCAGCTTTGACAACCGGGCTAAATGTATCTTCATAATCAAGACCATAACGCTGTTTAAACCCTTTGGCAACAAGGCGAGCTTTATACCTGTCGATGGAACCATCAGACTTGTGCTTGATCTTGTAGACCCACTTGCAATCTATTAAATTACTCCCCTTAGGTGCCGGGACAAAATCCAGGTCTTATTCCTCATGAGTGCATGAAATTTGTCATCCATGGCCGCCTTCCAACGAGAATCAAGCAAGGTCTCACGAAGGTCGCGAGGCTCGCGTGTAGTACACAGCAGACCAAACGGAACAGTACCATCAGTGCAAATTTTAGGCTGGCAAATACCATGTTGAAGGTGAGTACGAGGAGCATCAGGTGGAGGTAGAGCAGCTGGAGCAGGCACAACGGATCCAGGGGGCACAGACAATCCCGGAACAGACATCTGACCAGCCGAATCATGGTCGGGGACAGGCACAGGAGCGGACAGCGCCGATGCAGGGGCAGACGGCGCCGGCTCGACACGTGGGGGCGTCGGAGCGGTTGGAGGCGCGGGGGGCTGAGCCGTACGGCCAGAAGCGGGCGAGAAGCATGGAGCCGGAGATGATGCGCCGGCACGTGGCGCCGCCTGGGAGGCCGCCAGGTCCGAGGTAGCAGGCGCGTGATCCGGAGCGGATAGGGGCTGCTGCGCCGCAGGGGAAGCAGCTTGGGGATCCCAGCCAGGATCTTCTGCGCCAGGTTGTGGTACGTGCAGAAGAAAATGACCCGGAGCAACGGATGTACGCCGCGACTCCTCTGCACCAGAGATATATACTTCCTGCACACAAGTAGGCTCACCAACACGGTCAGGGGGATTAGTCAAAAGGTTAGTACCATTGTCCGTTGGGATCAAAGTTGGATCAAGGAGAGAGAGTTCGGCTCGTAGGCGTGCTCCGGCATTGGGGTGAAGCTAGGAGAAAGGAAACACCGATTCATCAAAGATAACGTCACGAGAAATGTAGACACGACCAGAGGCAACATCTAAGCATTTATATCCTTTGTGCTGATGAGCGTAGCCAAGGAAGACACACTGTTTGGAGCTAAAAGAAGTTTCTTGGCATTGTAAGGACGTAGATTAGACCAACACGGGCACCCAAACACACGAAGGAAGGGATAATCAGGTTTAGTGCCAGAAATACGTTCACTACAAGAAATCTAGCCTTCTACGACGATTAGGGAGTGACAATTCATCGAAACGTCGCTAACGCATTCTGTTTATGACGATATAAATGGATGAAATGAATTTAGCGACGAAAATTAAACATGCGTCATAAAAACATGTAAAAAATGGTCACAAACCAAGCCAAAGTCATATTGTGACGATAGCTGATTTGTCATGCCATGTTAAATAAGAGCGTCACAATTTTAAAATGCTTTAATTTGTGTCACTAAGTTTTTCAAGTGCAGATGGCATTAATTGTGGCATACTATTTTACTATAAAAAAGATTACGAAAATGGTGGTAAAATAGTTCATTGTAGGGATTAATAAGGATTAATATTTGAACACTCGAAATGTTACAATCTGTAATTTTAAAAATATTTAATATAATTTACGTTAGGTTGATTCCATTAGAAAAAATAAGTAAATAGTAAAATATTTATTTCTTAGTAATTGTAGTCAACACTCAGTTTTTTCTTTTGAGTACAATAAAATAAACACTCAGTAAGGGGCAGCTCCTGCCGCCCGTAGCTTGATCTTTTTAGCCTTGGGCTATTCTCGACTGATGAGTCTTTTTTTTTCCGAGGGAATTCTCGACTGATGATGAACTTCGGAAGGACCAGGGCCGAAAAAAGCCCAGGCTTGTGCTCTGCTGATGAACGTCATAAGCCCTGTTGGCGACAATTCTTATAGGAGTTGCAACTTTCACCTTCAATTACAAAACCAGGTAGCCTGACTCCCTGAACTCAAAGATGCGGTGCAACTAACCTCCCTGGGCGGTATTAAGAGTGGTTTTGTCCTACGTGGCAATGTGGGTCCCGTATGTCATATGCCACGTCACCTTTTTTCTTTTTTTTTTCTCTTCTTCTCTTTCTCCGGATGGCTCGCAGCCTTACTTCCTCGTACGACGTCGCCCAGCCCTCTCCCTCTCCCCGGCGACGCAATGAGGGGAGAGGACCGAACGACGCGGGGACGGGGAGGGGCGGCGTGGGGAGAGGAAGACTGCCTGGGGGGGGGGCACGGGGAGGAGCGGTGGCGCGAGCAGGACGGTGGAGGCGGCAGGGCGACACGGGGAGGGAAGGCGTAGGGAGAGGGAGGCGGCGCGGGGAGGGGGCGCAAGGAGAGGGAGACGGCGGGGCGGTGCATTGCGGGGAGAGGACCGGGTGGCGCCCGGGACAAGCGGCGGTGCGAGCAAGGCGGTGGAGGCAGAGGGGCGACGCGACGTGGGTAGAGGATTGGGCGGCGCGGGGAGGGGCGATGGTGCGTGCCTCATGCGACGGCGACGCGCGATGAAGCAAAGTGTCATAAGAGCGGAGGCAGCGCGGCGGGCAGAGCGGTGGCCGCGCGCGTGAAGCGCGGAGGCGGAGCGGCGACGGCACAGTGGTCGCGCGTGAAGATTGGAGGCGGTGCAGCGGGCAGAGCGATGGCGGCGTGGCACGGCGGCTGCGCGCGTGAAGCGCGAAGGTGGAGCGGTGACGGCACAACGACCGTGTGTGAAGCTCGGAGGCGATACGGCGGGAAGAGCGGTGGCGACACGACGGCCATGTGCGACGATAGGATAGCGGTGGCAACGTGGCACGGCGGCCGCGCGCGTGAAAAGCGGAGGCGGTGCGACGGGCGGAGCGGCAGCGGCGTGGTGCGACGGCCGCATGAGGGAAGCGCCGAGACGGGACGGCGATCGCGTGCAAAGTGTTCGATGCAATGCCCCTTTTGGGATGAGCAGGAGGAGGAAAAGAGAGAAAAAATAGAGAGAGATGTGATGATGTGGCATATGACATGCGGGACCCATATTGCCACGTAGAACAAAACCATTCTCAATACCGCTCAGAGAGATAAGTTACACCGCATCCTTGAGTTTAAGGAGCCAAACTACCCAGTTTTTATAATTGAAGATGAAAGTTGCAACTTCTATAATAATTGAGGGAGGCAAATCGAACTTCTTCCTTGATTTAATTATTATTGTTGAGCCGACAAGGCCTATATTTGGCTCATCATCTTTGGGCTGACTTAAGACAATGCTGGTCGACAGCCTAACCGGCCCATGTGGTTCATTCATCCTTTCCACCCCACCCGCACAAAAATATTTAGAAAATTACATATCATACACCGGCTTTCGAACACAAAACCTCATGGCCAGAAAACAAGCGCGCAACCACCACGCCAGGACCTCATATTCAGTTCTAAGCGATCACTCAAATAATAGATACAAATGCTACTTTTCTTTCTTCAATCGAGAACCAATCGTGTGTTTGACTTTTTTTTTCCGTTTAAAACGTGACAACAACTTTTTTTTTTTTGAGGAAAAAACGTGAGTACCATTGTCTAACGTTAGTTGTGGTGCTGTCGTTTTGAAAATTGTTCTTTTTGTTGACATCTTTATACTTCACTTTGATTGCAGGAGACACGAGTAAACAACTGCAGGAGCAAAGTGGTCTGAATTGTTTACACTCATTTGTTGTTAACTTCTATGTAATATGGAGACTAGATGTTTTGTGGATTATTTTATCATGCTATTGTGATCTGATGTAAACATTGACATTATTTGTATTGTTTGGTTATGGAATCTAATATGTAATATTAGATAAATTCTATCTGGAAATGGAATATTTAATATTAATGAATAATGATGGGCTTGCTTCTGAAAATGGATAGGGTTCAAAAATGAAATGAAAACAGGCTTACTTTGGGCTTGCTTCTGAAAAGGCCCAGGCGATCTAATATTGAAATGGGCCATTCCAGAAAAAAAATTGCATTTAAAGGTGGTTTGTGAAAAAAAATAATGGGCCATACCAGAAATACAATGGGCTTCAAAGTGGTCCAAGCTGAAATTTATGATGGGCTTTAATTTGGGCTCTGGTCACAAGTGGGCTGCTTGCGATTGGGTTTTATGACATGTTGAGCCATGACGAATGAAGGATCGTTGTAAAACATTTACGACGAAAACATAAATTTTCGTTATAAAACATGTTTAAACACATATGATAGGCGACGAACTGATTTTCGTCACGGGATCGTCACAACTTTTGAGTAGCGACATGATCTTCATGTTTTGCGACATAATTGGAACGTCACCTATCATAGTATTTCTTGTAGTGGTTCTAGGGATGTGGAAAAATTAATGACCTTAGAGGGCAGCCTATTAATTAAATAGACAGCGGTAGAAAAAGCTTCGCAGTAAAATTTTAAGGGCATGGATGCTTGCGCAAGCAATGATAAGCCGACCTCAACAATGTGGCGGTGTTTCCTTTCAGCAGAACCATTCTGCTGATGAGTGTTCGGACAGGAGATATGGTGAGTAATACCAATTTTCTGAAAGAAAGGGCTAAGCTTTTGATACTCCCCACCTCAATCGGTTTGGACAGTAATAATTTTGCGACCAAATAAGCGTTCAACACGTTGTTGGAATTCATGAAAACGGCGAAAAACTTCAGATTTATGTTTCAAGAGATAAATCCACACAAACTTGCTGTAATCATCAATGAAAGAAACATAGTAATCATATCGTCCCACCGAGGTAGAAGCAGGTCCCCATACATCCGAATAAACTAATTCCAAAGGAAATGACGACACACTAGAGGATCTAGAAAAAGGAAGCTGATGACTCTTGGCTTGCATGCAAGCATCACAAACTGACTCGATGCTAGCCTCATTGGAATGAGGCAATTTATTCTCACTAAGCACACGCCTAACAATATCCAAGGAAGGATGCCCCAAACGACCATGCCATCGCACCGTGGAGGGTTTGACGGCACCATAGGCTTGCTTCAAGGAGGGGACTACATCGGTGGAAGGAAGAAGGTATAGGCCACCTCTACACCGGCGGCGCAGAAGAAGTCTCCTCGATCCTTTAAGAGAAAAAATTTAGGGTGAAGCTCAAGGAATGCATCATTGTCATCGGAAACAAGGCTTTTAGAAGTACTAGGAACATGAAGAACTTGATTATCCCTTCTAACAATCTCAAGAGGAGGCCCCCTGGATTTCGGACGCCCGGTGCGGTCGCACCGCCCGCACCGCATCAGGGCCGGCCTCGCATCTATAAAACGCACCGGATCGAGCTCTCTGCTTCTCACACCCAGAGCTCGCGCACTTGCCCTTGCCCTTGCCCACCTCCTTCCTCCTCACGCGCTTTGCTAGCTTACTCGTCACACGAGCGAGCGCGCCCTCCTCCTCCTCCTCCTCCTCCTCCTCCTCCTCGTCGCCTCGCTTCCCCGATCGATGGGCAGTACGTTCGCGACGAACGCGACGCAGGCGGCGGTCAGCCTTGTGTGTCAGCCGGAGCACCTCCCGTTCGGGCTCGTCGCGAGCCCGGCGGGCATCGCCGCCATCAGCTCTCTCTCCGCCGTGGCCGGCCTCTGTCTCGGCATGCTGCTAGGCGGCGGGGTAGTCTGGTACTGCCTCCGCGGCGCCGGCGTCCAGCAGCAAGCCGGGGCCGGCTATGGCGGCGGTGGCGGCCATTACTGATGCGGCTACGGAGGCGGCCGGCCGGCGGACGAGGTGGATGCTGCTCCGCGCGGCTATTGCGGTGGTGTGTTTGTATCCCGTGTGTGTGTGTGTTTGCAGTTATCTAGTTCGTGGACGTCGTCTTGGATCGATGTAGTTCTTTCGTCTTTCAGTGCGTTGTGCGTTTTCGGGTTGCGTTGCGTGCAAATCAGAGATGGTAGCTGTGAGAAATGCAGAGATGTTGATTTTAAACTGCTTTTGATGCTTGATTTGTTCACTCACAAGCCGATCCAATGTGGGTCTCTGCTGGCGGCAGGCTGGTCTGCACTGCTCACTTGGGCTCACTTCTTCGATCGGCGTTGAATCATTTGCTCGTATACTTCTTTTCCAGACCTTCAATCTACACGTCCAGGTCCTTTTTGCACTGCTTCGTTGGCATAGAATGTTAGAAATTTCACATGCATGTAATATCATGTGCTTCCTTCAATCCCTCATGATGTACTGTAGTATACGCACGTTGCCGGTTTAATTTGCAACATAGAAATCTAGGCCTAATTATGCTTTTGATGTCTATATAGACTGAATGATCTGATGTCCCATTCGCAAACAGAACAAAAAAAATATGTAAGAATCTGATCCGGCCCCTTGGACGTTGGTGATAATCGACCTTCACGTGAGCTTCCTGGTGATCGACCAATTAAAACTGAACTACAAGGCCGGTGTAGGTGAGCATTCACCTGTTCTGCCGGTGTAGGTGATCACGAAACATGATGTCAACCTCCAGCTTGTCGATCGAACTGACCCAGGTGGGAAAGTGCAACTGACCAAGGAGTCAAGAATTGCCACTTTTGTTGAGTGTAGTAAATGCATTACATTTGGTGCTTTAATTGGCTTGGTTCAGTGACATGCGGAAATATGTGCCTAGGCCACACAAGCATGTAGGCCACACAAGCATGTTACATTTGTTCTTCCAGTCACCAGCCTTGCAGTCCCTTGCCCAGTGACCATCAATTCCACAGTTAAAGCAACGCCCGGTTCCTGGAGGAGGCCCTCTTCCCATGTATTCACGAGAGCCACCAGAACCACGTGGAACCTGCAAGCATGAATTGTTTGGTATATCATAAGCAAAGATCAGCATTAAACAATTGTATCAATTGTAGCTTATAAAGGGAAAACACCAATGATAAGGAATTTAAGAACCGTAAAACTAAAGCCACAGCATACCCCCTTAGCAAACTCAACAATAATGCGGCTTCCATCAACATCCCTGCCATCTAGCTGGTATTGTGCTTCATCAGCATCACAAGCATCACTGAATTCCTGTAAGTAGATTTGCAAGAAGTGGCACAAGACCAAATATGTTACAAATATATTTTCAATCCAACAAGTGGCACAAGACCAAATATGCTGCTGCAGAATTAAAGTAGGGTTGTCAAAATTCACTTACAATGAAGGCATAATCTTGCTAGTACAACAAGTGGGGCTGCTGCAACATTTAGTTCCCTCAAGCTTATCAGCGAAGACGGCACCGGCCATCCTGTTACTACTAATCTGCCAATTCGTATGACCCGACATTTAGTTGGAAAGAGATGACCGAGATTGAATGCAGAGCTTGTATTAGGAAATGCTTTCCTGTAACCAATACCACTATGACTATCCATTCAGCTTTAAACTATGGGCAGCCATTCATTTTCCTGAATTGTACACCAGAGATTGAATGCAGAGCTTGTATTAGGAAATGCTTTCCTCTAACCAATACCACTATGACTATCCATTCAGCTTTAAACCATGGGCAGCCATTCATTTTCCTGAATTGTAGACCTGCTAGCTAGTACACCACTCTTTGGTTCCAGCACTCTGTTTGAACCAATAATGTAACCATGCCGTGGAGCTCACGTGCACACCAATGCAAGTGCCGACCCCTGCAGTTGACGAGTAAGATTTTTTTAACCAGGTAAATGCTTTTTTTTAATATTGCCAATTTGAACAATGTTTTACAGACTAGTAATTTGGTGCTAACAATTTCTTACGTTATGTTTAGTTTGTAAAAAGAATGTCCAAGTTGCTGTGGTAAGAACATGTACAAAGATCCCTTGCCATACAAAAAGAATGATACGGTAGTGACTGGACAACTGACATAACTGAACCCCTTTTGAAAAATAGCAATGGTCTGTACTATGGATGTAGGCATGGAGACCATGTGTGCACACTGATTTAAGTGTGAAGCAGGGCAGCAAAAAGTTTGAATGGCTTAGCATCTGTATCCACCACCATTTACTGTTACTCATGTTTTTCAAAACATTGCTTAGCCATCCGAAAAGTTTAACTCAAAAGTTCTAAAGCATTTTGACATCACAATAATTTAATAATGCTGTTACTAAATACAAACTTCTCACGAACCGAGTGATAAGAACAGCCATATCAGAAACTAGGCTTATGGGATGGAACACTGTACATTTCAGGTATACAAGAGTACCATTCTGCATTTTTATTATATCTATTCCTGCCAATCTCATAACACTCTCAACAAGGCCTCGTGTACTTGTGTTTAACCAAGTACTATTCCACCTATAGTCCTGCCGAAAAGAGGTAAGGAACTGTTCGATAATTGTTCATCTGTGCAATGGAATAAAGTTATAGTTTTGCAAATGTTCCCAATCTGTTCCAACTTTGCTACAAAATAACAATAAAATTTATTCCGTTAAATAAATAACTGTGCATGGTCAGGGCTAAGGATTTCAAGGTACATCAAAAGTATATTGATGAAGAGATGAGTATTAGCTTTACAGGTTCTTCCCAAGCTTGAAACCATGGGCGGCCATTCAGTTGCCTGAAATAGTATACCTGCCACCTCCTGCAGCTCAAGTGCCTCACAAATGCAGTTCACAATTCCTGCAGTCAAGAACAGGTAATTGTTTCAATCTATCAGTTCCACTGGTCAGTATGAGAAAAAAAATAACTTTAATATAAAGAAAAAAATTACTTTACCCTTGCTATAGAATTGGTCAACACGTCATACAACAAGAGTGATGTGATATTGTTAGTCCGGTTACTCTGGTAGACAGGTCACAGGACTACATAACTTTTGTGCAGTCTACTACTATAAATGGCAAAAGACATGACTTGGGAACAAAATTATTGAGATGAGCTAACATGTCATGACCGAAGTAATACTGATGTTGTTCAGTTCAGTAATGAAATTCAAAAACATTTTATATTGTTTAAACATTATTACTTTGCCTCAGCCTCATTTAAGGATCTAAATCAAATCACCTATAGCTATGTGCAATGGATGCAAATATGTGTCCACTGTCCATCTTGGGAGTCCCCAGCTTGGTTGCGCATGTGAGAAAAGCATGCTAACTTTGACAAGATCCTTTCATCAAATAGTAAGGTTGGCAGCTCTTTTCTCTAATACATACAAGAGCAATGAGATGGCGGTTAGGTGTATGTCCATGGGGTAGGTTCAACGTGCGGAAGATGTATCCATTCACAGACCCTGCATTAAGGATTAGCTCCGTCAGATCATATATTGTGATTTAGCAGTTAAATGAAACTACATAAAGAATTGTATAGAAAAATCTTGTGTAACCAGAGAATATATTTTGAGACAACCCTACAGCAGAGTGAGGGCCAAGCAGTGGGGTGTATTCAAATGTACAAATTCTTACTATCTGAGAATGTTAGCATTAATCTAGGTGTGGGGTAGTGATATAAAAGTGCATAATAAAGAAAAATGTTATAAAATCTAAAGTCTCATCTGGTATTGTTCTAGACTAATCCAGATATCACTTTCGTATGCAGCTAACGTTTTAAAATAGCAACCTGATAATGGGCACTCTGAGAATGGAGCTAACCAGAGCCTGTGAAAGTTGGAAGTGATGAATAACTGTTAGGATAAATACTGCACTACCTCTGAGAGTACGAACTAACTAACACAAACACAAAGTTTTTTGGATGCAAACACAAACACAAAGTTTGAGAATAAATTCGCACCGAAAAGAGCATTTTTGCTAAACTTACTAGGAAGGAAGGAAGGAAGGAATGAGAAGCTTGCAATATGGAGGCGGCAAAGATCGAAAATCATCAGCTCCGAAAAGAGGCCGAGATTCAACAACACCGGGGGAGCCATGAGCGCCTCCGGGGCTGTGGAAACGCCAGCAGATCCATAAACAAAGAAGGGGCCCCGAGAAGTCCAACGGCACTGGGCGCAACCATGGCCTCCGCGGCAGACGGCCGAACTTCGCTACGAGGGAGGGTCCCACGACGGATAGCCTGTCCTAGTATTTCACCTAAATCGTATCCAATACATTCCATCTTGATGTGTGAGAGGACAGTCTGTACATATCTTGATGTCGGCAATCTACGGATGCATGTTGCAGAGCCCAAGGCCCTAAGAGCTAAGTTAACTTCCTCCACGACCATAGTTTAATATTCTCAAGTTGTGGAGACAAAAAGATTACCTTCGCAAAAAAAAAGGAAAAAAAAACAGCAACAACAACATTAGAGGCCATCAATTAGTTAAACAAATTATACGGCCAGTTCGCATGAAAAAAAACTGAATTAAACCTTAGCTAATATTCTTTTCATTCGACTCCACAATCTAATTCTGCTAGCTTTCTGTACAGGATACGGGGATAAACAGAGTGACAGGAAAGCCTTTTGTTATGGCGGGAAAAAAACTAACACTATTAGACCTCGTTTGGAACGCAGGAATTTCATAGGAAACAGGAAAAACGCAGGAAAGGAAAATTTTTCCTCCAATCCAAACGAGCACTTAACCTGACGCTAAAAAAGCCACATCATTTTTTTTTTTGAAATGAACAAGCCACATATGAGCAACCAGATAACTTGGAAAAAAAACATGACACTAATATCCAGACCAGGCTGCAGGCATACAAGTTCATTTATCTCCATTACACAAGCATAGTTCGAGGGCAAGATTTCTAACTCAAACCAAGTAAACAAGCAATCGTTCGGAGACAGGAGCAAATAGTATGTTTATCTAATCCCACAAGTATAACCGTTACAACAAAAACAGCATTGCATTATGAATCACAACAGAATCTGGTTCCGTGTTTTCAAGGTGACCTGCTTCCTCTTGGTGAAGCACCGCGATCCTCATCACCTCCATTACCATTGTCCATAGGGCTTGGGCTGCGGTTGTCCCTGGGGCTAGCGCTGCGGTTATCCCTGGGGCTTGGGCTGCGGTTATCCCTGGGGCTCGGGCTGCGCCCATTAGCTGCAGGGCTCCGGCCCCCATCAGACGGGCTCCGGCTCCTACTGTCCTCCCTCCCACGAGGGCTGTCACCATGATCTGAGCCATCGCGCTCATCATTAGCCTTTGGCGGTGGGCTCACCCGGTCCCGAGGACTTGGGCTCCTCGGACTCCGGCTTCCATCAGGTGTGCGGCTGCGCTCCTTTGCAGGTGGGGAGGCAGATCGCCTGGGGCTCCTGCTGTAGCTAAGACTCCTTGACCTCCTCTGGTCACGGCGCGCGCCCCTGGGAGACCCAGACAGGGATCTGGATCTAGACCGGCTGGTTAAAACAAAATGATTTGTTAAAACATGATAAACTGGAGAAATACAAAACTGTAACAGAAGTAAACAAACAAACAGCATGACAAACTTTTCAGCTTACCTATAGCTACGGCTTCTGCTTCTGCTGTAGCTCCGACTGCGGGCCCTCCCACGGCGTGGAGATGGGGACCGTGAATAACTTCTCTCACGCCTGACAAAACAAAATTAACAAGGGTGTTTAAATAAAACCACTCAAGGAAACCACAGCAAATTAAGTGCCATTAAGTTCGGATTTCCAGAAACAAAGTCACATAGGACCGTGAATCATTACCTAAGGCTCCTTGGGCTGTTCTGGCAGTTTCTTTCTATATGACCCCTTTCTCCACAGCGGTAACATTTATTCTTCCAGTCACCAGCCTTGCAGTCCCTTGCCCAGTGACCATCAATTCCACAGTTAAAGCAACGCCCGGTTCCTGGAGGAGGCCCTCTTCCCATGTATTCACGAGAGCCACCAGAACCACGTGGAACCTGCAAGCATGAATTGTTTGGTATATCATAAGCAAAGATCAGCATTAAACAATTGTATCAATTGTAGCTTATAAAGGGAAAACACTAATGATAAGGAATGTAAGAACCGTAAAACTAAAAGCCACAACATACCCCCTTAGCAAACTCAACAATAATGCGGCTTCCATCAACATCCCTGCCATCAAGCTGGTATTGCGCTTCATCAGCATCACGAGCATCACTGAATTCCTGCAAGTAGATTTGCAAGAAGTGGCACAAGACCAAATATGTTACAAAATATTTTCAATCCAACAAGAAGAAAATATGATGTGGCAGGATTAATGTAGGGTTGTCAAAATTCACTTACAATGAAGGCATAATCACGCTTCATCTCCACTTCCCGTATTCTGCGCAAAGGGTTGCCACAAACAGTAAGCCGTCATGAGTCAAGTAGTCAAATGCATCACCAACTTGGAACTTCCACTAAAACAGCCAATAACATCACACCAAGGGCGCCCTTCACCAAAGTCCTCCACAAACTTTGGAACAATGGCCACCAAGTCCACCAAGGGCACCCATCCACCAGACCACCACACCTCCCGGTTTGGGTAAAAAACCGAAAAACCTTCAACAAGATCACTCAGGTCAAACACCCAATGTCTAGAGGTCAAGCTTCTACATGTGTAATTAAGAGAATCTGCCAAGCAACAAAAGGGTCCAGCAGAGGGACTCAACCAAAAAGTATCTAGAAGAGTGAAGACTCTTTGTCACCAAACCAGGCACCTACTGTAACTAACTATTATGAACCAGGATTGAACCCTCGCTTAGTATTGTATTTCACATATCAGAAGAATTGTATCCCCAAAAGACAGAATGCTTAGACAGAGAATTCATGACGATCAACCTTATGTGCGCAACAAAAAATTAACCATACTATGTTATCCATAAACTTCCCATGATGAGTTCTAGTTCTAGTACAAAACAACCACAAAACACTCTTAACCCTCATCACTTACGGAGAACAATTCAAAGAACTGCAAAATTCTTTTACCAGATAGAGGGATTGAAGAGCTCTATAAAGTGTAGTTATTCTTACCTTCCATATTTGCTGAAAATATACTCTAGGTCACGTGAACGGGTACGGGGTGCCAGTTTGCCAACGTAAAGGCGAGTGTTTCCACCATAGCGATCATCGTAGCGAGGCATGTCTCCTGGACACAAAAATAAGCATCCATCAGTCAATCATACATCAGAACCACTTATACAAGTGATAGCACAAACATAGACACGCGTGGGCAGTGAGGCAGCATACACAGGGAGCACAAAATAGTAGAGTGCTGGGCACCATCTGCAAATTTTTTTTACAGATAAAACTATCTGCGAAATTGTCCCCTTGCTCTACCCTCTCACGCACAATCCAGTGGCAACACAGAACATCACAGCTATCGCAGCGTAAGCAACTAAGCATGATGACGATTCCTCAAAAATATGTCCTGTCGCAAGATGGTAATAGACAAAACTGAACCTGTTACGAGAATACGCGCGACTCCACCCGACCAGTATAAATTCTAAAAACTATATCCGACAAAACCCTAGGCAAAGCTTCTGAAAGCCCACAAATCAGACTCCGCAACCAGAACAACACAGATTATCGCCCGTAAACACTTACGCGACTAGATCCGACCGAAAACTCACAAATCCCCCAAACAATCAACTTGGGACACAGGGCGCAGCCGAAACCGAGGAAAATAAACTACGGGATCTAAGCGACAAGCCTACCAACGAGATAAAGGAATCAACGAGCGCGGGGCAGGGGACGAGGACGGCGAGGGCAGCTACCTGAGGAGGAGCACGCGGCGACGCGCGGTCGCGGCGGAAGGACGCCTGGATCTGGATCGAGGCGTGGTTCGGCGGCGGCGGCGGCGGCGCGGGGATAGGGCGAGAGGAAGCGTGAGACAAGGGTTTGGGGCACGGGATATAGCCGGCGCGTCTGAATGTGTGTGTCTGGCTCGGACTCGCCGCGCGGAGTCTGGAACCGAGCCGAATCCGCAATTCCGTAGCCCAGAGGGGTGGGCTTCATCGGGCCAGGACTTTGGACCAAAACACGAAAAGGTGGGCCGTCAATGCTTGCGACATTTGCGTTTACTAGGATGGGCCGCACAGAACGAGATAGTAAGACGGCCCGGCTGGTCTCTCTCGCTCGGCTTCTTCCAGAACTCTCTCTTCTCCAATCTCCACCTGCCAACACCATCATATCCGTTCCGTTCCCGAACCTACCACCACCGTCACACTCGCACAGCTCTTGCAGGAACGCCGCGCCGGTCCCTCCCGATCAAGGTATCCATCCTCCGTCCGCCGCGGCAGCACCCCCTCTTCCTTCCTTCCTTCCTTCTCGGTGATTGCTCCCTGGCTGAACGACGAGGGTTGTCGTTCCGTTCCGCGAGAATTCGAGTCCCAAATGTCGTTTTAGGCTCGCTGCGTGCTGCTGATTGCGTACTAATACGGTGGTTTGTTTGCTCCCCGGAATTTTATTTACTTGGGGATTTGACTGACGCCCCGTCCCCAAGTTAGGTTTGCTGGGGGGATTAAACGGTCGGGTCGATTTGTCTCAAGAACGTCCCACGTCGTAGCAGTGAAGTCGATGTTTTTTCTTGTTGCGGTGTCCTGGATTTCTGCTGCTGCCGCGATTATCTTAGGGTTTTTGTTGTGGGATATGCTGTTCGTGTCGGTCAGCTTAGGGTGCGGATATGCTATTGCTGAATGCTGAGTTTATTTCCTACTACATCAATTACCATTGATTGAAGGGTGTTACCATGTACTACT
This sequence comes from Eragrostis nindensis, assembly GCA_012490785.1. Classification (NCBI taxonomy): domain Eukaryota; kingdom Viridiplantae; phylum Streptophyta; class Magnoliopsida; order Poales; family Poaceae; genus Eragrostis; species Eragrostis nindensis. The sequence goes on along the minus strand of JAAXCT010000074.1, from coordinate 935,823 downwards.
GTCGGCAAAGAAACTACTGCTGGTGAAGTGCCAATACCGATTAGCTGCGCTCCAATCCATGGGCTTCAGTCGACTGTTGTTCATATCGCAATTCCACATTGCTCATATGATCGCTGAGCAGCAAGCAAAGGCTGGTCGTATCTGAAATGACGGGAAGGGTTTTCATGTTCTGATTGCCACTGCTGCCTTTACATGTATTATTGTGATGTGAGGTGCTCCTAGTTCCGTGATTCGCTGCCCTGCCATCAGATTCTGCAAAGTGCAGTAGCATTCTTCTAGTTTAATGCTTAGTGATAATTAGAGGGCTCTGATAGAGTTGTTTCCACCATCCATAATCTCCCAACTGTATTGTTATGATGTATTACTGTCAGCAACTAGAAACTACTGCAGATAATGCGCTAATTAATACCTTCGAGCCCCGATCCACGGGCTTCAGTTCTAGCATAGACTGTTGTTCGCAGAGTCGTTTCTGTGTGGCTCTGCTGAACAGTAAGTAAAGCATGTTTTGTATCTACTACGCCGGGGAGGGATTTCAAGTTCTGATTGCAGCCGCTGCTTTAGATTTTCATTGTGATGGCAACTTATATGCTCTGCCATCGAATTCTGCAAAGAGAAGTGACAATCTATTAGCTTAATGTAATGCGTGGTACTTAAGAGTGCTAGCTGTTTCCTTGCAACTCGCACCATCTGCTATCTCCCAACTGTTGTGTTAATGCTATTCTGTAGTTGTGTGTTGTAGCTGTATTTTTCAAGTTCTTGATGAAATAGCTGATGCAGGGTTTTTCTTGTGTCCAGAAAATATGCCTCGCTATGATGATCGTTATGGAAACACTCGCCTGTATGTTGGGAAACTGGCACCCCATACTCGTTCGCGCGACCTAGAGTATATTTTCAGCAAGTATGGAAGGTAAGAACTCTGTGCTCTTTAAAATGTCTCCACAAGCTTCCTGAAGGAAATAAATAAATAAAAATCTAATACCTTCAGTGATTTTGTCAGTATGTGCTAATTAGTGGTGGGTATCAACTGTTATAAACACCGGTTTTGTGCTACAACTTGCCATGGATTCAGTATATGTTGGTGCCTGGTGTAGGGTAGTAAGTGAAAGGGGGCCTTTAACCTTTTTTAATCTGTTTAAAAAGTATTTGCAAGATGCATGTGGATCGGTATTCCCAAAACAATTATGTAGTTAGTAGTCCGTGGTACTTCATTCACTGCGCCATAGAAGTTTGACCCCCTCGAAAGTTGTGTTTGACTTGAATGATCTTGTTGAAGGTTTTTCGGTTTTTTACCCTACCGGGAGTTCTGTGGTGGAAGGGTGCCCTTGGTGGAATTGGTGGCCATTGTTCCAAAGTTTATGGAGGACTTTGGTGAAGGGCGCCCTTGGTGAAATTTTATTGACTGTTTTAGTTGAAGTTCCAAGTTGGCGATGCATTTGAGTACTTGACTCATGACGGCTTAATATTTGTGGCCACACTTTGCGCAGAATACGAGATGTGGAGATGAAGCGCGACTATGCATTTATTGTATGTATATACCTCACTACCCTCTGTTGTTTCGTTCTGCAATATTTGACATTCTTTTTATGTCAGAAGACTTATTGATGTATGAGAAAACTATTTTTTTGCAATTTGACATATTGTCTGTTGCATCTTTTTGAAAAAATACTTGACAGGAATTCAGTGATCCTCGTGATGCTGAAGATGCACAATACTACCTAGATGGCAGGGATGTTGATGGGAGCCGTATTATTGTTGAGTTTGCTAGAGGGGTAAGTTTCATCTTTAGCATAATTTCTGAATGGACTAGTTGTAATTGTTATATTTTAGTCACTCCTGGAGTGACCAGGCATATTGAATTTGCTTATGATTATCTGAACAAATTGAGCTTGCAGGTTCCGCGTGGCCCAGGTGGTTCACGTGAGTATATGGGAAGAGGGCCTCCGCCTGGAACAGGTCGGTGTTTTAACTGTGGAATTGATGGTCACTGGGCAAGAGACTGCAAGGCAGGGGATTGGAAGAACAAATGCTACCGTTGTGGAGAAAGAGGCCATATAGAAAGAAACTGCCAGAATAGTCCAAGGAGTCTCAGGTATGTGACATTGATCAGGTGTATCTTTGCTTACCCTTGAATGATTTGATGCTTGAGTAAAATTCTTTTGATGGTTTTTTTTTTCCTTCAGGCGTGAGAGAAGTTATTCACGGTCGCCATCTCCACGCCGTGGACGGGGCCGCAGTCGCAGCTACAGCAGAAGCCTGAGCCGAAGCCGAAGTCGGAGCTACAGGTATTGTTTATCCTCTTTCTTTTTCAACTGCCTTCCTCTAGGGCTCTACCTGTTTGTGTATTGGTTATTTCATTATTTATTCTGGTATTTTTTTATGTCATTGAGAACCCTGCTTCTGTTGTTCTCAGCCCATCAAGATCCCGATCCGTATCTGGATCTCCCAGGGGAGCTCGCCGAGACCGGGATGAGAGGAGATCAAGGAGCCTTAGCTACAGCAGGAGCCCCAGGCGATCCATTTCTCCATCTGGAAAAGAAAAGGAGCGCAGCCCCACACCTGATGGAAGCAGGAGCCCAAGGAGTCCGAGCCCCCAGGATCAGTTAAGCCCGCCGCTAAAGGATAATGTTGAGCGCAATGGATCAGACCGTGGTAACAGCCCTCCGGCTAGGGAAAACAGCAGAAGCCGTAGCCCATCTGATGGGGGGCGCAGCCCAAGTCCTATGGAGGATGATGGGCGCAGCCCGAGTCCTAGGGATAACCGTAGTGCAAGTCCTGGGGACAATGGCAATGGAGCTGATGACGATGAACGCGGTGCTTCACCAAGAGGAAGCGGGTCCCCGTGACAACCTGGAATCATATCACAGTTTGTGACTCAAACGATGTGCATGTAGTGCGCTAATTGGGCTGTAATGGTTATATTTCCAGTCCAAGACATAACTTACTGTTTTACCTCAAACGGTGTACTATTTTCTTGTGATTGAGCTAGAAACATGTACTCGGATTTGCTGCCATTGGGCTATGCTTGGTGTGTAGTATCAGAATTCGGAGGTAACTGAACTTAAATAAGATTTACAGTGGTATGATTTGTGTAGCTTGTTGATTCTTCGCCTAGCTAGTGTCAGTCTCGAGAAGTGGTAACTGAGCAGCCAGTGATGACATGCAAGATTTGTTGGACTGTTGGCTGGCAATCGTTGGCCGAGTCCTGTCCTTTTGCTGCATTGCCTCTTTAGTACATAGGCGTTGCCATGTTACGGAAGGAGCAGTTGGCACAGCGCTTCTGGAGCAGCTGGGCGCCGAGGCCGTGACCGTCCTGGATGATATACTTGTTCATTGTCACATGACTCGGTAGACTTGCGGTTGTGGTAACCGGTGCAACGACAATAGAAGGGATATAAAAATTTCGGTACCTTTTTTTCTTTTTTTTTAGACGGAAAATGGCAGGTGCGCTGCCTTTGAAGAAAGCAGGACAAAAAAAAATAGTACCTTTTTTTTCAAAAAGAAAAAAAAATGGCTTGCAAATTTTCATCCAAAGTCAATGCTGATAAATTATTAAGTCGCACGAAAGTACTCTAAAAACTACTTTTTTCATACAGATTATATATAGTCATATTTGTTTTTCACGTTATAAATTGTTTGCCTACTGATACGTCTCATCGCTTTTCTTGCGGTTTGGAAGTAGAATGGAAAACAGGATTCTACAGCTACACTACTTTGTCAGCTGTTAAACGAGGAAAGGGGGTCAGATGATTTGAGTTACAGCATGGTGTCACGTGCTCGTGAGTGTCTATACAAATTACAAAACGAAATTTAATTGTTATATATATACAGCAAGCATGATTGCATAAACGCAAACTAGAGTAATAATAACTTCTGAAAAATTAGGGCAAGCACGACACAATTTTTACGTGACCGCAAACTTGACGAATTACTCTTTCTGGAATCCGAACAGAACTTGTTCGGGCAAACGAATCGTGATGGAAGAAGAAAGAACCGAGAAGAGAAGGGGAGAGGAAAAGCCGTGGACGGCCGGTCGCCGGTGTCCTAGTCGGCCTGGTACTACACCAAGTACGAACGAAACAGCAGCGCCCCGCTCGGTCTCGCTCTAGCTGTCCCCGCGCCTCCCTCTTCCCACCTATTTAACCCACGCCCCGCGCCCACGCCCTTCACGCCAACGACTTGCCTACCCGAGCACAACAGCGCAGAGCTCCGCAGCGACACGCCAAGCATCGACTGACGCAGCCGCCGCGCGCGCACATGGCCACCTCCGGCCATGCCGTGATCGACATCGACGCCGCCGATGAACCGGCGGGCGACGTGCCTCTGCGGCCGGTGGCGCCGCCGGTGCCGTACCTGCTCTCCTTCGCCGACCTTTCCTACAGCGTCAAGAAGCGCGGCGCGCTGGGCTGCCTGCCGTCGCGGCCCAGCAACCGGCTGGCGTCCACGGACGCGCCGCCGTCGGGGAACACCAAGACGCTGCTCGACGGCATCTCCGGCGAGGCGCGCGAGGGCGAGCTGTTCGTGGTCATGGGCGCCAGCGGCTCCGGCAAGTCGACGCTCCTGGACGCGCTGGCGGGGCGCATCGTGCGAGAGAGCCTCGGCGGCGCCGTGGCGCTCAACGGCGAGCCGCTCCACGGCCGGCGCCTCCGCGCCATCTCGGCGTACGTGATGCAGGACGACCTCCTGTACCCGATGCTCACCGTGCGGGAGACGCTGCTGTTCGCCGCCGAGTTCCGCCTCCCGCGCGCGCTGTCCCCCGAGAAGAAGCGCGCGCGCGTGGACGCGCTCGTCGACCAGCTCGGCCTCGCCCGCGCCGCCGACACCATCATCGGCGACGAGTCCCACCGCGGCGTGTCGGGGGGCGAGCGGCGGCGCGTGTCGATCGGGACGGACATCATCCACGACCCGATCCTGCTGTTCCTGGACGAGCCCACCTCCGGGCTGGACTCGGCGAGCGCGTTCATGGTGGTGCAGGTGCTCCGCCGCATCGCGCAGAGCGGGAGCGTGGTGATCATGACCATCCACCAGCCCAGCGCGAGGATCCTCGGCATCCTCGACCGCCTCCTCCTCCTCTCCCGCGGCCGCACCGTCTACGCCGGCGCGCCCGCCGGCCTCAAGCCCTTCTTCGCCGAGTTCGGCGCGCCCATCCCCGACAACGAGAACCCCGCCGAGTTCGCGCTCGACACCATCCGCGAGCTCGAGCGCGAGCACGACGGCGCCGCCGCCCTCGCCGACTTCAACAAGCGCTGGCAGCAGGCGGAGAGGAACAACAGGAACACCAAGGACGACGACGACAAGCGCACGATGCCCCTGGAGCTCGCCATCTCCGAGAGCGTCTCCCGCGGGAAGCTGGTCGCCGGGAGCGGCGACGGCGGCGCGGTGAGCTCGGTTCCCACCTTCGCCAACCCGCCATGGACGGAGGTGTGGGTGCTCATCAAGCGCTCCTTCACCAACACGCGGCGCATGCCGGAGCTCTTCGTGATGCGGCTGGGCACGATCATGGTGACGGGCTTCATCCTGGCGACCATCTTCTGGCGGCTCGACGACACGCCCAAGGGCGTGCAGGAGCGGCTGGGCTTCTTCGCCATGGCCATGTCCACCATGTTCTACGTGTGCGCCGACGCGCTGCCCGTGTTCGTGCAGGAGCGCCACATCTACCTGCGGGAGACGGCGCACAACGCGTACCGCCGCATCTCCTACGTCCTCGCCAACTCCGTCGTCGCGTTCCCGCCGCTCGTGCTCCTGTCGCTGGCCTTCGCCGCCATCACCTTCTGGGCGGTGGGGCTCGCCGGAGGCGTCTCGGCGTTCGCCTTCTTCGTTGCCATCGTGCTCGCCTCCTTTTGGGCGGGCAGCGGCTTCGTCACGTTCCTCTCCGCCGTCGTGCCGCAGGTGATGCTGGGATACACGGTGGTCGTCGCCATCCTCGCCTACTTCCTCCTCTTCAGCGGCTTCTTCATCACGCGCGAGCGGATCCCCGACTACTGGATCTGGTTCCACTACCTGTCGCTGGTCAAGTACCCGTACCAGGCGGTGCTCCAGAACGAATTCGGCGACGCGACGCGATGCTTCTCCCGCGGCGTGCAGCTGTTCGACGGCACCCCGATCGCCGGATTGCCGGAGGCGGTGAAGATGAAGGTGCTCAACGCCATCAGCGGCGCGCTGGGAAACAGCCTGACGGCCGACACATGCGTCACCACCGGAGCAGAAGTGCTGGCGCACCAGGGCGTCACGGACATCGGCAAGTGGAAGTGCTTGCTGGTCACCGTCGCCTGGGGATTCTTCTTCAGAGCCCTCTTCTACGTCGTCTTGCTCGTGGGGAGCAAGAACAAGAGGAAGTAAATTTGCTGGCATTTATTATAGATCATCGATGCATGTAAACAGAGTATTTTTTTTGTTGTATTTCTCTTCTATTTTTTTCTATCTACATCTGTGTGCAAAACTCTTATACAGTTTCAACGGGGCAATGAGAAAACAGAGCAATGTTTTTACTCTTTCGAATTTATTGTGACCTCAAATTTGATCCAGCGAGCAGTACTATAATTCAGCAGGTGGCACTCACAGCAATGGCGTGAGCATGACTCGTTCTTCAATACGAGATCCTCCAGCGAGCACTCAAGGTTTGCGAGAAGACAACACATGCAGCAATGCAATTTGCTGACAGTGTTATGGTATGGCTCAGTGTTATGTGAGACCGATTAATATTACTCGTACCGCCTTTGTTGGATCACGTTAAAGTCTGAGCGTTTCAAGTAAGATAGTAATTTTCTCATCACGTTGGTTTCTTGCTCTGCACCTAAGGAAGTGGTATGATGCTAGTAGTCAATACAGAGTGGACGTTGCTGTGTGTTGGATTTCCTCAAAGTTTCTTCAAAACAAAATCGTTGCATTGGTCGCTCGTGCGGAAAAAATGTGCAGCACAGAAAGGTTGCACCATCCATGAATTATTTATTTGTCCTTGTCCAGGCATCTTTGGTTGGTTGATCACTTGACGTAGTATGGTTAGATTGAGACATCTATGCTAAGAGATTATATTTAGTCAATGTAAATGGCAGTAGAAGTTGACACATACTTCAGCTCAACCCCTTCCATTGTTTTAATGGTTACTTTTAGCTTGCAGCGGTTACATACTTGCATGTGCAGTAAACATGTAGTAGCAGTAAGAATGTCTTGTGGTTTCAGACACCACCTTTGTTTCAGAAGCAGTTGGTGCAATCTTTTCTTCTTGACTTCGTCAAACAAAAATCCTTGCGCCAATTAGCACCAAACTTGTTATGAAATCTAAATATGGCCCCAATTCTAGAAACTTGCGCATGTTACAGGCACCGAGTCAACGCCGCTGGATTTATCCTAACACTAGTCTGAAAGTTCTGAATAAATTCATTCCAACATCCTATATATTCCTGACAGTGAAAACTGTAACGTGTGCTCCCTGATATCAGATTATGGAACTTTTGCCACTCCGATCCATTGTTAGGCAACCGCAAGTAAATGCAACCGTAGCTCTCTCGTACACGACATGTAGCACTCACATTTGTGGTCAAATACCTGTCTTGACAGTTACACTTGAGACCAGTGGTTCGTCCTCTAGCCGGCAAGTCAAACACGAGGCCGGCAAACCTGAACGGCCGATGAGCTTGATAACCCAACCCACACACAGAACTGCCACCCATGGCGAGGAACAAGTGTGTGCCTCAAGAAAGGCGAAGTGTCCATCGATGAGAGAGAGGAGACAAGATGCGCAATGCAAGATGATGGGTTTGGCTTGGCTGCAAGAGATGATCTTCTTTTCTATCTGTCCATCCTTCTGACCATCCATCACCAAAACCTAAGTCCTCACGTCTCTGGCCGGGGCGGCGTCGCCATTGGCCGGCGCATGGTTTGCTCAGGTGTTTGGGCTACCTCTGATGGATCCTCCAACCAACTTTTCCATCTTGCTTTCAGAAGGGTCTCTGTGAAGAAACCAACCAAACCCATTAAACTGCATTATAAAAATACCAGCAGATGGTTTGCTCGAGGTTCTTGTGTACTCACACTGTGGTAAATTCAATATTGATGGGGGGAAGTGGTTAAGATGAACGTCGGTGTCATCGCAGCAGACCGACCACTGATTTAATTCAGAGTTCGCCGCTAGGTGTCCTTGCTTGGCACAGCAAAGGTACAAAAAGGAAAAGGAGAATGTGTGGTTTGCAAGACGATGCACGATTTGAATTGAATGTGGTAAATGCAAGGTTTCTTCGAAGGTCCAGGGGATCCACGTGAAAAAAGGAAAAGTACACGGTATACATAAAATGATTTAATATTGATGAAAAGACACAATTTAAATCGATAGTGCTAGTTTGTTGCCCTCAAGCTTGTTCACGTGTAGTACAGTAAAGCTTCTGTCTGTATTGCCATGCTTGTTTCTTCCAAGCTTCTGCAGCTTAAGATTCAACAATAACAGCAACAATGGACTGACCAAAAATGTGTTTCTCATGCCTCTTTCCTGTGTCCATGCATGATTCCAAATGACTGTCCTTTCACAGAAATATTTCCGGCTGAATTGGAGATAAAGGGATAGTCAAACTCAAAATCCCATCCGTATCACTTCCATGCTACAGTCCATCCCAAGATTCAAGTAGTTCAACTCAATCCAACAGGAGAATTGCAGAAAAACGGCGCCATTGCTGGCCCAGCAGCTGCCGAACTTTTTGGAGCAGCAGAAAACGGTAGCAACCGTCATGCCACGTTCAGATGGAGCAGCAGTAGAGCTGCTTTGACGTGTCCAAATGCAGCAGCAAGCGTTAATGCAGCAGCAAGCGTTCGGCTGCTGTCTGTCAGCCTTCAGTTTGCCGCAATCGCGGCCCATGCTGCAAGATACTGTTAATCCTCCTAGTCCTAGCTCAAGATACTGTAGGAAAGGTCTTTGCTGTACTGCATGCTGCCTTTATTGATGCACGCCGAATTAATCCATTCGAACGCGTTGATGTACAAGTCCCAACTGCTAACGATCGATCTGTAGTCGTATTGAACATTTACTCACGGGTCGTGACGGTGTGGACCTGCATGCTACAGCGAATCGTCCGTGCCGAGACCATCGCTTTGTCGGAGAGCAACACCGAATTGCCGTAGACAACTTTACATGTACGATTTTATTACCATTCGTCGTTTCGGGCATCAAGAATCAAGACGGTCTCCGGTGCACGTGCTTCTGTGTTAATTGGAACTACTGAATTTTTATTGACCTAAAGTTATGCCGATGATGACTCTACTAATGCTACCATTTCGAGGTGACAAAACCTCCATGTATGCTCTGCATATCCGTGTACACATTGTGGCTTATGAGATGACAAGACAAGAGCAAGAAGAAGGAAGATCGGGAGGCAAAGTTCAAGATCGTCTAAGCTGCATCCACCCAAGCACTCATTGGCTACTTGGCTAGCTGCGGTCCGGTCTATCTCCATTCCAACTGCTGCGCAGCAATTTTGTTGGCTTCTGTGATGATCGCTGTCCAGCTTCTGCAGCGCCGCAGATGGAGGAGGAACAACGAAGAGCGCCGGTGATTTTGACGGGACGACCTTGTCCAGGTTGTTTGGGTGGTAGGCGGATTGGAGGAGATAAACTAGCTTTTGAGTTTTTTTTTTTTTTTTAAGATTACACAGAACACGTCAGACACTCACAACGCACGCACACTCACCCTTATGAACACACGTACGCAAACCCTACCCCTATGAGCATCTTCGAAGACTGAGCCGGCAAATCTAGATATACGAAGTCATCACTGGCGCCTCGCTGTCGACGGGAGCGTCGCCTACCACTGAAAGCACAAATGCCGTTAAATTCTTGAAAATTCGCTCCCACGGGGAGTCGAACCCAGGACCTGAGAGGTGTTAATCGGATGTCTTAACCACTAGGCCAAGACCCCTTTCACACTAGCTTTTGAGTTGACCTCACGGATTAAATTGACCGTCACAGCAGCCCAATGGGCCGTGCGTGTCCACTGGGCCTGCGTTGCTAATATGTATGATACCCTGATTCTCTCCAAAAAAGTTGATTCTTTCCTTTTTTTTTCTTTCTTTTTTTTTGCGAAAGAGGGGAATTATATTAAAATCTGAGCATAGTAGATCCCTACCTTTTACATATACACCCCTAAAGAAAAAGAAAATTACAGACAACTCCTTCCTCCAGGGTCTCCACTCCACCAACGTCGCCCCTCGCCGCCTGCGACCACCGTCGGAGCCAGAAGATCACCTCCCCCTCCTTGATAGAGAACTCCAAGCTTTGGAAGAACCGATAGATCTAGCGCGCACGCATATATCATGAAGAAGGCATGTCGGCCTTCTCAACATCACATGAAAGAAAGAGCAGATCAAATCCGCCTCCTCTGAGCAGCAACAAGAAGCAGAGCACCATCCACCACCACTACCACCGCCAGCGGGGGGAAGAACCCACCAAAGGGGGTACCAAATTCTCCCACCCTTTCGCTAAAGAGAAGAAGACGAACCTCCACAAGGCTTCACTGGTGAGCTCGCCGCCGTCGGCAACGCCTCCAACTCCAGATCCGTCGAGGAAGAAGACAAGTCCGACCAATTTCAACATGGAAGAGCCGGAACCCTAACCCTAGCGGGATTATTCTAGCTTATAGACAACTACTAGAAGCTAGAAAACTATGCCGGACGACGATTCCCCGGTTCTCCTGTCCCTCCGGTGCCGTACTTGTGCACAAAACTACGAAAAATATTGCATAAAGAGAAAGATTGACAAGTGTATCAAAGCTCGATGGTGATTTTTCACATTTGAGGGGCATGCGCCCCATCAACGTCTAAGTTATCAAGAAGGATAGAATTAACGCTCGCATGCAGATGCGTGAGCAAACCACACACACACACAAACTTAGTGATAGAAAACATTTTTTCCCTTCTTTTGTTGTTCTCAATTAAGATTGTGCCGCTTGTTAGAACAATAGTTCCATATATGTTCTTGGCTTGATTGCGGCTTTGCTCATCTTGGCCACCTCTTACAAGACAAGCTGAGGACATGTTTGGTTCGGTTCCCTACCAGCGAGCAATGCAGTAACAATGTTTATAGAAGCAGTTTTTCTCTCTCCTACGGCCTACCCAATCACCAACAACAAAAGAAAAAGAAAAAAAAAGAAAGAAAACTCCACTGGCTCCAGCTCCCTTGTGATACATGCCTCTACAGTTTTGGAGCCGAAGCACGTTCGGCCTAACCACATACGTCCTAAATCCACGCTAGGCAATCAGTGAACAACTCAGATATTTGAGTTAAAGTTTTTTTATTAGCAAAACGAGACTTGCCACAACTTTATTTTTGTTGAATGATAAAACATTGCATTTTCTTTCTCTTGTTTTATTACATTATAGTAGTATATCCTTACTTTCGAGAAAGACTCAAAAATATTGTAGCTGTCGTGTTTGTGCTTCTAATGCATGAGAAATTCTATATCTTTGAAGAAAAAAATCCAATTGTTTATTGCAAACGCGATCTGCTGTAGCCGGGCCTGTTTGCTTTTGGCGTTAATGGACATCGAGGAGCTTGAAGGCCACTACACCATCCTCTTCGGTTAATCAATGGAGACAGCTCCTGAAAATTGAAAATGGCCACTTGTTGAAATGGCTTCATTCTCAAACCATACATTATATATTCCTGTGTTCTGAGGATATAAATCTGTTGTTCCAAGTAGGCCAATGTATCCAGGGCCGGTCCTAAGATTTTGGGGGCCTGGGGCGAATCAAAATGCCAGGGACCCGTCTATATAAGAATTAAATTTTCGCACACACATACATATAAGTACAAATATGTATTGCAAGTACAATGAATAATATATTATAAAAATATTCATATAGAACTGTTTGTTCATAATTGTTATCTTAAAAATTTCTTCTAACATTTCTAGATGCGAAGTCATGGATAATGGTATCGATGTCAATCTTGTCCAACAATTTCTTCTCAATGCACAAAGTGGCCAATGCAAGCCGTTCACAATATAAATGGATCAAATCAATTAAGCGATAGCATTTTATTAGAAACTTAGAGCATATCAATTAGCATATACGTACAACGTACTCCAACCCTGATGTGCGCGTGAGGCAAAGCGAAGAAAGGCCACCGGAGATCATGGCCGGCGCACCACCAGGCAGCACGACCAGTGTCACGCGGTGTCCGACGATTGTCAGTTGTCGGCGATCAGCATTGCGCTATTGCGAAGACTTGCGTCGTGTGTCTATGTGTGCGGCGATCGACTTGACAAAAAATTCTTTGCGCTTCTTCGACTGCTATCGTATTGGGTTAGAAGAGAGACACGTTGCAGGCTTTTGCTGATGGGCCTGAGGTTAACGTGTCTTGCAATTTTGGCCTGGGTTTACAATTTTCTGGAATAAAGGCCAGAGCAGATCAGATGCATATACATATATATATCCTGGGGTGGGGCCCCTCAAATTTGGGGGCCCAGGGCGGCTGCCCCGTTGGCCCCCTCCAGGGCCGGCCCTGAATGTATCTCGAAAAGGGAAGATCTTGTGAAAATTCAGTACAAATTCTCCGGAGAACGGGCGGCGTTGGTCTGGATGGACCATAGCCCCCACTAAGGTACTCAGGCTATATTGTGCCCACTAGTTTAATGCCTTTAAAGGCCGCTGCTCAAATGGTTCCAAGCCACAATGTGGCATGCTCAAATGGATATAGTCCTAGTTTACTTGTGCACGGAACGGAACTACTAGTAATAAGGAAAATAGTATGGCATAAAACCAAAGGAGGAAAAAAAAGATCGGCATTTTTTTTAAAATTCGATTGCGGTTTTTTACATTTAAGGGGCTTGTTGCAGAAAACGGCTAATAACTTTTTTCCTTCTTGTGTGCAGACTGCAATCAATTAGGTAATTCGTTGGGCCACAAATTCTGTACGATGCCTTCACAAGGCCACCAAGCCCGTAGGATGCCTTCGGTGGGCCACAAATTCTATAAGGTGGATTAGCTCGCTCCAACTACAAATGGTTACGTGCTTTCAGCCCGTGAGCTAATTATTACTCTCCCCGTTTTTAATTACATGCCACTGTTAATTTTTTTATTAAACTTTAATCAATAATATAAATTTAAATAATTATTTTTCTAATGTGAAATGAATATCATTAGATTCATCATAAAAATACTTTAAAATTAATTTATACACTTAGCTATTTACATAAATATTTATTTTTTGACATGGGATTACCCACTCCCATTTCAGAAGAAACGGGGGTCCAAGTTCCAGTTTACAGCATGTTTAAGACTGCAAAGCAGAAACGAAAAAAAAGGCTCCCCACCCCCCAAATTGCAGGCCAGATCTCTAGACATTGCAATTTAGGGGGGAGTTGCCAAAGCAACGAAAAAAGTCAATAGCGTCGTATATTAAAAAACGGAGTAAATATTTTATTAGCAAAAAAATGTAGTGTATGCCGAGAGAGCGAGAGAGAATGTTTCAGAGAGAAATTCTGCACGAGCGAGTGCAGCAGCCACAACGACCTCTAATTATTCTCGTCATCCATAACTATAACACCTCACGAGATAAGTCGGAATCAAAGCTCAACAACGGCATGCTCAAAGAGACGTGGTAAAAAGAGTTCATGACGTGAGTGAAAAAACACCTTTCCGCTCGATGATCCCGACGGAGTGGACACGAACGGTCGACACCCTGACACGCGCCGCAGCAGTGATGCTCCACCGTCCGACGCCCAACCCAACAACATATATCACGGGCACTGCTTTTGGCCACGTGTACTCGTATGCGTAGCGACGATCCGTACGCAGCGGTGAACCGTCTCGTTGCTTGAAGTATGGACCAAGGTTGCCTGCGACTGATGCAAGAACACAAGGACCAGCAGAGGTTCAGAATACTCTGTCTGTCATGATGGTGTTCTTTCGCGGCGACACTAACTGTTTCCACTTGCAACGAGTCTTCAGACTTCAGCTTCAGTCCCATGTGTGTGAGATTTCGATTTGAGAGGCCTTTTTTCTTCCTCTTTGATCTTTGAATGATTAGCGACCACTGGTAACTCTAGAAGGGACACATCACTGTTGGCTTTAACGACGGATCGGCGAGCGATTACAGCTGACACTGGTCGCTGTCGAACTGGCCGGCGATGACGCGTGCATGGTGACCACAATCATAGTCCATGCATGTGTGTGTTGCAGTTGATGCTCTCTCTCTCTCTCTCTCTCTCTCTCATGGCCTGGACATTCGATTAAACCACAAGGCCTAGTGCTCCACCCTGTCCTGTGATCTTGGTCTATGTGATGCTAGGCTTGTTTAGGATTTCTGCAGAGTAATTAGGAGAGTGGCAGTGTTAGGTTTCTGCTTCTGCTGGCCTTTTTTAATTATTCCTCCCATGCGTCATGCCGAAACAAGAATAATGAAAGGATTGATTGACTGTTATAATATTTGTAAGTGTCAACAGGTCTGATTAACCACGTACTAATTTTAAGCTGCATGCGCCCCTGAAAGACAGAAACCTGAATGGATCATTTTGAAGAATAAGTAAGATATCCTGAACACTTTTCTACCTAAAACTTGTTCATGGAAAAGGTTTGCTTTGTAATCTAGCACTTGGCGCACCACCAGCACATCACGCACGGTCCAGCCAGACAGCCGCGCACACAACGCAAACAGGTTCTTGTCGACGCACGCATCCATCCAATATGATTGCGATTAACAAAAGGGTACCTGATCATTTCCCCTGGCGGTGCCATATATATGCCCCACGCCAGAATTTGTCACCTTTCTGAAGAAAACGAAAACTAACTGATCACAACTAAATGCTTCTCTTTTATTAAGGTCCAGCTAATAGTGCAGATTGGCCAATGCAAGTAATCCACTTGTTAATGCATCATATCTACCTAGCTGTTTCACCTCTTCATCATCTCATCGGAGACATGTTAATCCCATGCTATCAAGAAAGGCAGAGAGCTAGAGATCTGTTGCTTTCAGCGATAGGAATCAGTTAAAGTGGACCGGACTTCTCACTCTGCCCTGATGCTTCTGTCCCTTTCCTGCCTCCAAGACTCATCAGTGCTACTGGATAGTAGCCTTTTAGTCCAATTTACAGCACATTAACAGTGTTAACTGAGAGGCGGGAGAATTTGTTAACAGTAAGCGTGGCCCTCGGAATACGCACCTGAATATGCGCATTATTAGTCCTTAACCACAAGTTTCAATCATTTCGATACATGCTTGCTCCATGCCTCTGTCTAGCTGTCTGTCGTACATGCAGATCTGCACCATCGATCAAGGTTAACTGTACTTCCACGAACTCAACATTTGGTTATTGTGTAGGTACGAGACAGGAATCATACAAGGTTGGTTACCTTCCTGGACGAAAAAGGGGGACCAATACGCCACGTAAACGACGATAAAATAGGATCCTGCTTAATTCCTGCCAAACCATGAACAATAATAACAACCAATGCGGACATATGCCCAATTGACCTTATCCACGTTGATCTTCAGAATGGGGGACTCAACTTCAGTTACCTTGTTACTTCGAGTTAACGCTTTTGACATTTTTCATCACTTGAGAAAGTAGCTAGTGCAGTGCTGCGTAGATTCAGAGTGCGCGCAGAAGGCCTCAGAATTTGACCGAGCAGAGAGTGTGAGCAGGATGGCAAGGGAACGGAACAATAAGCAGAAGCACTCATTGCTTGAGAGTGACCACGATCATGATGCCACATAATTCTCGCAGCAAAAATTGCGACACCTTTCCTTGCAACCAAAGCCACGCACACCACTCCTCTTCTTCTACTACTTTTAACCTCTCTCTGTCACTCACATGTACCCATGCCCTTCAGTCGCTGTCTCCCTCTCTGTCTCTCTTATAAACCCCACACCCACACAGATCACCGCCTCCTCCTCTCTACAAACTAGCTAGAGAGCAGATGCCACCACTGATGAACGAGAAAGAAGAAGTGATTAGTTAGTTTGAGCAGGTTAAGCACAGGGGCAGTTGGGGAGAGATATCAGAGAGAGAGGTAGGTGGCCGCGGCGCCATCAATGGCCGCCGGGTGCAAGGCGGCCATCGGGTGCGTGGACGCGCGCGCGCCGGTGCGGGCCAGCTACGTCAGCCTGTACAAATGGCCCGAGTCCGACGCCGAGTTCGTCAAGTCCGTGGCCATGGCGCGGCGCCATGGAGGCGGCGGAGCGGAGAGCCCCGCCGCCGCCAGCGCGGCGGCGTCCTACCACTACTACTACAACGGCAGCGGAAGCGGCAGCATGCGGCGGAGCGGCGAGCTGGCGCCGGCAGGGTACTGCAGCCCGCGGGTGGTGGACAGCTACTCGTGCCGGCAGATGTACCTCCGCAGCTACACCTTCTCCAAGAAGAAGGAGACCGTGCCCCAGCGCACCATGGCCTGCCTCGGCCGCGTCCGGGAGCGCGCTGCCGTCTTCCCCTTCCTCCCGCACCGCGGCGGCGGCGGAGGATCCGACGCCGGATCGGTCGGCAGCGCCAGCAACATTGTCGCCGGCGGGCAAGGATGGAGCAGACAGGACGACGCGGGGCTCCGCGACAGCAGGAAGGCGAGAAGACGGCGGAGGAAGAAGAAGAAGGGGTGCGCCGTGGTGAGGAGGCTGCAGGAGGCGTCGTGCGGCGCCGTGCGCGCCATCTTCCGCCGCCTCCTCGCCTGCACCACCAGCGTCGACGTCGCCGACGTCGCCGCGCCGCCGTCGTCCCGCTGATGAGGAAGTGGCCACGTCACGTGTGCGCATCCTAGCTGTTGATGATCAGCGTGCATGCTTTAGCTTGTCTTGTTTTTTCGTGTGCCTCTGCTAGCGAAATTCTTGAACTACAGATTGGTCTCAAGCTGCAGCTGCAGCACGTTATTAGCTAGCAGGAAGTAGTGATCTGTGACAAAAAAAAATGCATGGACACCAATCAGATGACCGTACTGTACGTACTGTAATTTATTTGTTGCTTGTGTTATAAATCTTGGTGCACGCAGCATATGTATGTGTACACTCGCTTTTGTTCATGTTTACATTTGAGACATCAATGCGTTGTGTTAGTCCTGCATGCCCTCATATACACAGTAGATGTCTTCTGAAGAAAAAAAGAAGAGTTTCTTTTCCATTTCTGAAACAGAGTGCGGAACATACAGTGCCAATTTTTTCAATTTCGATTGTGTTTTTGGATCACTGGATCGCGAGTTAGGTACGGTTAAGTAGCACGTACGCAGATCATGCTGAAGTTCCTGCAGAAGAATTTGCAATGCCGTGAGTGTTGATCAGGATGAACTAGTGAATGATTGTAGATTTGTAATGTGTTAGCTGCTGGTTAGAGTACTGCAACTTATATATTTGATCCTCTCAATAACATATACCAGAATAACTTTGATGGTACTAAGTAGTAGTACTAACCAAATCTCAAGTTCTCTTCGGATGAGCCATGGACGTACTTGTGGCCTCTGATGGTGACAAGGTTGAACGACACATGGACTGTACAAGTTAATTCTGGCATGCGCAAGCATTCCATCGTTCTGCTCGGGATCGATGTGATGTTATGTGCGCTGACGTTGAATGCGATCTTTTTCTTAAGAAAAAGTTGGATGAGCGGTGCAATGATACTTATGTAGTACATAAGTTGGGACATATATTCATCAGTGATCACTCGTGTCATCTCGCGGGTGGACTGATATATTCTGGTCACTGCAAATAGGTTGCCAGGCAATTGGTTGTACGTATTACCCTTAATTCCGAAGGTTCGTTTCTAAACATGGGGCAGAGAAGTTGCGTAGATTCTGCATAATGAAAACAACCGAAGAGAAAAAGATGAATCAACTTGAATTTCCAGATTGTGCACAGGAAAAACAGTAAACGGGGACTGCGCAACAGCGTTCGAATTTCTCTCTATTTTTCTTTTAGAGAACATGACCAATGATCCACTGCGCATTTAATAGCAGCAAGCAAGGGACTCGGACAGCGAAAGTACAAGCTAATGTTCTTCTTCTGAGTTCATAAAAGGAAAATTGCAGCCAGATCGATTTCGTTGCTCTGCTCTCGGAGCAGACCCAGGCGACGGCAAGGGTTTACGCAGCATCTCCCGGATGGGATGCGCTCCACAAGCCTACACCTCCACAATACCGCGTCTTGTTGGCAAGTTGGCGCACTTGTGTGGATCAGTTTCTGACGATCGTTGGACCTCGACGGTGCCGAGTCGGGATCAAGCCCACTAAGGGCCTCATGGGCTGCATGCACATCGGCCCACGGTTTTTGAGGCCGCCATTTCCGCGAGAACCTCGCCCGTACGCGTTGAAGAAAGCAGCGAGAGCGTGCGTGCCGCAGTAAGCACGGTGAATTTTCTTCTTGTTGAAAAATGCAAAGTGGTAAAACAGTCTTACAGCAGTTTCACAAAGTGCTGATCAGAGCCCCGACCGACGTGCAGAAATCCGAGTCGGGATCGAACATGCGATAATCCGTATACTCTGAAGGTCTTTGCTCCAAGACCTTTGGCTTTGTTTCTGCTCAAATGGCATGTTAAATCAGCTTGGTCCTAAAACTAAGCCTGAGTGAGTGGTAACACAATGTAGAGCTGCAGTGCCGGAACATCTAATACGAAATCGATCAGTGGTAGACGGAGCTAAATCTAACCGAATTTGTTCTCGAAAAAGATCTACTACACTCGTTCTTAAATTGATGTCGCCATTGACTTTTAAATTCTGTTTGATCATTCGTTTTATTCAACATTTTAGCTCAAATTTGCCAAATTATAAGTTATGCTTGAATTTTCTTTACAAAATATAAAATAGTTTATGAAATTTTTTGAATAAGACGAATGGTCAAACATAACTCAAAAAGATCAATGACGACATCAATTTAAGAACGGAGCAAGTTTGAAAAACAAAAATCCTCCAGAATTCGGCAAAATCAGAGCTTTGACATGCTGAAATACAGCTTTTCGAACGTCTTGTCGCGGTTCGAACGTATAAAGATCATGCCGCGTTGGTGGGCTGCAGCCTGCTCGGACATGTGTGCCTGCCTGGAGGAATTGGACGGGCAAGGTCGTTTGGAATGGAAACCCGTTTCATCAGGACCAGACACGTGGTACTCCGTGTCCACGTACTTGTACTAGAGAGAGCCATGGCATCAGCTGAAGGCACCTGAACGCCCCCAACGGCTGAGTTCTTCCTTTTCGAATTTTGAAACCAGCAGCAGCCTTCTTCCTCCTGCTCTGCTCGTACAAGCACAGGAGCAGCACACAATCAGCAGCCTCCCTCGAGCACTCCCGCACAGCCGGCGCCCCCCCCCCCCCCCCCCCCCCCAATCCAATCCTCGCATCTCCCATGGCTTCCTCAGCTCCTGAAGGCAAACACGCACCGGCGGCGCGGCCGCCGAGGCTGGTGCCGGCCCTGGTGTCCCCTGCGCCATGGCTGCAACACCCACTCGCACACGCGTGGCCGCGCCGGCATCCCCGGCTGCCGTGAACCTTCTCGTGCGACCCAGTAGCAAGAAGCCCAAACCGACCAGGGTCGGTCGTCCGCTTCGCCATGCTCCTCCGTGAATCCCCTGCCCCCAAAAAACCGATGCTTCGTCGTCGCCCAAACAAATTCCAGCAGCAGCACCGATCGAGCCCAAACTACTACCCTATCTATTCTCCTTCCAGTCCCGTGCATCCGATCCAGACCCGCGCATCAATCCATCCCAACCGCCTTCCATTCCCCTGCTTCATAAACCGATTTCTTCCTCCTCTTCTACTTCCTCTTCTTCAATTCCTCCCCGCTCCACTCCAACGACTCGAACCGCGACTCAAACCCTAACCCACGTGAACCGAAGCAATCCCCACCCCTGCCATGGCGTCCCCACCACGCGACGCCGCGGACCGTCCGCGAGGCGCCTCCGTGCACGGCGAGGTCGAGACCGCGGAGGACGCCAGCCGGGGCGTCTCGGGCGGCGCCGCGCTTCGTCCGCGAGGCGGGCCACCTCGCCCCGCCGCTTCGTTCTTGGGCGGGCACGCACTCTTGGCGCCTGGGCGCAGCGGCGACCCTGCAGGCTACGTCGAGGACGAGGCGGGCGACGCGGAGGCCGTGGCGCACGCCGACCTGGGCATCTTGGGTGGCGCCGCGCGTCGTCCAGCTGGAGGCGGGCCGCCTCTCCCCGTCGCCGCGCACGGGCACGCGTGCTTGGCGCCTGAGCGCAGCGGCGACCCTGGCTACGTCGAGGAGGAGGCGGGCGACGCCGAGGCCTTGGTGCACGCCCACCAGGGTTTCTTGGGTGGCACCGCGCGTCGTCCACGAGGCGGGCCGCCTCTCCCCGTCGCCGCGCTTTGTCCGCGAGGCGGGCCACCTCGCCCCGCGGCCGTGCGCGGGCACGCACTCTTGGCGCCTGGGCGCCGCGGCGACCCTGCAGGCTACGTCGAGGACGAGGCGGGCGACGCGGAGGCCGTGGCGCACGCCGACCTGGGCTTCTTGGGTGGCGCCGCTCTTCGTCAGGGAGGACGGCCACCTCGCCTCGCCCCAGTGCGCGGGCACGCAGTCTTGGCGCCTGGGCGCAGCGGCGACCCTGCAGGCTACGTCGAGGACGAGGCGGGCGGCGCCGAGGCCGTGGCGCACGCCGACCTGGGCTTCTTGGTTGGCGTCGCGCGTCGTCCACCTGGAGGCGGGCCACCTCTCCCCGTCGCCGCTCACGGGCACGCGTGCTTGGCGCATGAGCGCGGTGGTGTCGCTGTATACGGCGTCGACACCCAGACCGGGGCGGACGCCGCCCACCTCGTCGTCTCTGGCGGCGCCGTGATTCATCCACCCCGCCCAGTCGAAGTGATTGGGTGCCCTGTCTTCCCGGCGCCGTTTTGGGCGTGGTCTTCCGTGCGCGGCGGCGCGGCGACCTACTACACCGACGCGGGGTGGCGATCTTTCTTGGCCGTCCACGGCGCAGGCACGCAGTACGCCGACCTCGGCTTCTGGGGCGGCGGCGCTGTGGACCTTCCAGGAGGCTGGCCTCCATACCCCTCCGCTGTGCAGGTGCCCTCGCAGCAGCCACCATCCTTGTCTGCGGGACACGGTGGCGTCCCGGTCCACCTCTACCCTTCGTTCTTGGGCGGCGGCGCCGCGCTCCATCTCGCAGGCGGGCCAACTCGCGCCCGCTGCTTCCGGCCGGACCTGGGCGCGGCGGCGGCACCGCGCACGGCGCACCCCAACCATTTCTACCCCAACGCGTTGTACGGCGGCGTTGGCACGGCGTGGGCCGGGGGCTCAGGGTACCGCGGCGGTGGCGACGCTCCCCGTCCTTTGCGAGGTGGTGCCCCGGCCTTCCAGCCCGGCGGCGACCGCTGCATCCACCGGCCTCGGCGAAATGATGCCCCGGCCTTCCCGCACGGCGGCGACGTCCCCCGGCCTTGGCATGGCGCCTTGGTCCCCTACGGTCAGCGCGTCCGGAATGGCTTCCGGAGAGGCCGCATTGAGCCAGACGGCGAGGCCGGTGGCGCCGTCGTCCCTGCTCCGGGCGTCGGCAACGCAGCCCAAGAAGAAGAGCGCGTTGGTCGCGCATTGCGGGAACATCAGGGCGGGGACGTGCCAGTTCCGGCTCCTGCTCCAGCCGGCAATGCGCGGGGACAAGGTCCGCAACATCAAGCTCGCCCAGCGCCCCCTGCTCGCCTTCCACCAGATCGTCCAGCTCCTGCGCCCAAACCAGAGTTATAGGGTTCAGCTTACCTTTTGTCAGCCTGATGTGTTGTTGCACACGATCAATTTCTGCATTACATTATGATCTGATTTAGAATCATGCAAGGAATGGTCAAATGGCGTCTTGTTTAACCAATGTAGTGGGTATGGGACAATGTATTGCTGAGTTGATTGCGAATGGTAGGCTGGTAGCATGGTGGACGGTTTGATCCTGTTACCCAATCCAAACTGATAGGTAGTTTTGAATTGTATCGTTCAGGACTATCTGTGACTCAATTCAAACTAGCTGATTTTAGAAGTGTGTCGAGTAAGGCATAGTTATATTGAGTTTCTTTATGGCAGCATGACAATTTTCATATGGCTGATCAACCTTATGCTCATTGAATTATAGCAAGTACTTGGCCTGCACAAAAAAATGAAAACTGTTCCGATTTGAATAGAAAATTCTTTTAAACACCATACGCACTTCAACCCAATGCCAATTAGATGAAGGTACTTGGTCTGCACAAATTGTCTTCTGGTCTGATTGCTAATTAAACTGGTATAGAAAAATCTGTAAAAGAATCTTTGCGTTCAGAACATGAAGTTTAACCGCTGCTCTGTTTTCGGTTGATTGTTCATTGTCTTTCATCTTCAGGGGCAGGGCAGACGCGCGAGGCGCCGTGAGGCGCTGTCCCTTGTTGCCTACAAGGCTCCGGCAGAAGAAGACCCCAACGATCATCTGGTCCGACCTCCGGAAGCAGCAGGACCAAACCAAGACATTGATGCTGTGGTCGAAGAGAATCAACACCTTACCCTAGTGTATGACGAAATGGTGAATATCATCAGGTCGGTGCGTGAGCTGGCAAGCAAGCAGAAGGAGGCGCGGAGGCTTGCCGATGAGGTCGGTGATTGGTCTCGGGTTTCCCGCAGGGTGCGCGAGGTCGATGCCAGCATTGAAATATTGCTGGTTCAGTATGACGAGCTGCAGGAGGAGGTTACCGCGATCAGGAGCAGGGTCAGGACCCTTGGTGGCCATCCCGTGGAGCCACCAAGGATTCTCTCAGAGCACCCAAGCGTCCTAGTACACAAGAACTAGACAAATGCATGCGCGTGATGTGGTGTAAAGCCTTTTTTCCCCTTCCTGTAACTGTAACTACTTGACTATAATGATCACTGTCTGTCTGAAATAGAAAACAAACTAGAAAGTTGTCGCGTCGTCGCGCCTACATCATTTAGCTCATTTAATAAATTGTTGGAGCTTATCATATTCTAATTGCAATGAACTTGTGCAAATGCATTAAATTTCTTTTGCAGTACGAAATGGTATTTTTAACAAACAATGTATATAAAATTCATATGGTTTTGACTTATAGTTTAAGTATTATAGTTACACTTTAATTATGCAGATGACATATACTTGTGTAGAGTCTATATGCCACTCTAGAAAATAATGCACGGTTACTCCCGGTTAACACAAGCCTGGACCAATTCAGCGGAGGCCCCCGTAAATCTAGGAGACCACGGCGAGGGAGAGGAACCGGCAGATCGGAATAGTGGCGCCTTTTGGATGCAATGCGGTGCCAGGTTCATCGGATTTTATTTTTTTTTACCAACAAGACTCACCGTTGGATAGTACTCCTAATTAGACGGATGTATTTTTTTGGACTAACGTGGACATCACCTGAGAACGCGACCGCTTTGGGAAATACAGAGATTCACTATGTTCTTATGAAATAGTAGAAAAATATTCACTGTCCGTGTTCTCATATTCATGTGAACTATGTATTCTAGAGAGAGGAAAATCTTCGACATCTTTTCATCAAGTGCAGGTTTACAAAGAATATCAGGCCATCTATTGGGATTAATGTCCCATCCCCACTCATATGAGGCCTTTACAACTATTTCAATGGTTGAAAAGGAGGTTAGATGTACCATTCTTACAACACAATAACAACAACATAGCCTTTTATCCCAAACAAGTTGGGATAGGCTAGATGTACCATTTTTCATGGAAATAATTATGCTCATATGCTGGATCATCTGAGTCACTAGAAACAATTGGATTTTTAATGGTGTTGATCCAACAGTCCAAAGTTGCAGAAGAGTTTTCCTTAAGGAGATGTCCATGGTTGTCCGTAAGACAAGGCATAGACACATTCAGCAATTAGAAGAATGTATCCAAAATCACTCGTAGCTGTAGTTGTTTTTCCTTTTCTGTTTCTGTACATAGATATTTTTTCAATTATCAATAAATTGCTGTAGGGGACTCCCCTCCAGTTTTCCTTCAAAAAATAAAAAATCACTGTCTGTCTGTCTTACACTTTGAGCACGAGCTAGCACATTTCTTATTCCTACTCTTCAGCTCAAGTATCAAGTCGTCGAGGTGCCGGGAGGCTCTGCCGACCATGGCCCTGTTGGCCTGCCCCTGGAGCCAGATCTCGCGGCTCCTTTCCCGGACGGACTCCACGTACGCGTTCTCCGACGGCTCCCAGAAGTTGGCCTTCATCTTCTTCTCCGTCAACTTCCCCGTCAGCAATAAGCTTCTCTCATCTGCCGACGCCCTCTTCTTCTCCGTCGCGTCAGCAGGGCAGCCACCGCCGAGCGCCGTGGCGTCCATCTCAGATCTCTCACCAAGCTTTTCTTGTTGAAGCAAAATCGTTCAACCGCGGCGCGGCAGATCGGCTCGGTTGTTGTACATCTTTGCGGCCGCTTGCCCGGCCTTAAATTGTGCTCGACTCGTGCATACGGAGTCCGAGTAGGAGGAATCCGACTCCGCGCGTCGCCGTCGGTCACGACCTGGTTGATTGGGCCGAGCCGGCCCACGTTCAATGCTAAAGTGGGCGGGCTCATATCAGGTTGAAACAGGCTAGATATAATTGCAAATTTGAAAGGGAAAAAAGAGAGAGTAAAATGCATGAATGACCATTGTGCTTGTTGACATGTTTTAATTTGATCATCGTACTCAAGAAAGTGTAAATAATAGCCACTAATCTCGCTTGAGCGTGTCGATACAGTCATTATTGTACGTATATGTCTATGTGGCATACGTATCATACTGCACATCAAACACATCATGGAGGCTCATGTACTGCCAGTGCCTGGTGAATCAGAACAAGTTGCCACAATCCTAGTCGGCAAATCTTATGTTAACCAATTGAATTAAAGTGTTCAAAATAGGCAAAAATATCACATATCGCAACTATCACCAGCCACCATCTGATTGCCAACAGCATAATGATAAATTCGATTGACTTGCTATGTTTGTAATGGGATAAGTATAAAGTGTAAATAGGTGAAAGAGGATAACTATAAAAGGAGAGGGCGTGCATTCATTATCCGACCATAGTTGATTGAATTTCCACGACGAACCTGTAAATACGTATGTGATAGACAAATATCACACAATCGATGGTATCTACCGGCTTGAAGTCGAATTTGATCGCTTTACATACTTCATAAGCTGCAGCTAGTTCATGACTCCATTTGCAAGCTGCTCGGATAATTTCATTACCTTCATGAGCAAGATCGCGCCCTTTGTTACGAGCTTGTACAGAGGCTTCTAAAGCGACCCTATTAGCTGCTGCACCTGGTGCATTCCCCCAAGGATGTCCTAAAGTTCCTCCACCAAATTGTAATACGAAATCGTCTCCAAAGCATATGCCAAACATGAATACTGAAGCCACCGGTATAACACCTGGCATGGATACCCAGTCCTCGGTGAAAAAGATACCGCGACGATAATGGCCAATGGCCGTATCAACACGGTCAAATTGATGGCCATGATGTGCACTTTCTTTAGTATAATGACCAAATTGAAACGAACGGACAAGTATAATGGCTTTTGATCAACCGCTCTGGTCATCTGTGCTTCCACCAGGGCGGCAGAGAATGGTGGAAGCACAGATGATGGCCACGAATACTCTTGATCACCAACAAAGGTGATCAACCGCTCTGGCCATTATCTGTGTTTCCACCATTCTCTGGACAAGTATAATGGCTTTTGATCAACCGCTCTGGCCATCTATTGCAATTACTCTTGATCAACCGCTCTGACCATATGTGCTTCCACCAGGGTGGCGTCGTTCTAGCCATCTGTGCGTGGCGTCTCCCCGACCTAAGTCAACGCGGGTGGGCGCCGGTCTTGGCCGTCCATGGCGCCGGCACCGTGCACCTTCCCGGAGCCTTCGCCGTGCCCGGGCCCTCGCAGCAGCCACCGTTCTTGGCTGCGGGACACGGTGGCTTCATGGTGCACGGCTTCTTTGGGCGGTGGCGCCGCGCTCCATCCCGCAGGCGGGCCAACTCGCACCTTCGCAGTGCACCTAGGCCCGCTGCTCCTGGCCAGACCTGGGTGCGGCAGCGGCACCGCGCACCCCATCTACATCTACTCCGGTGCTGGCTACGGCGGCGTTGGTCCGATGTGGGTTGGGGGCGCAGGGTACTGAGGGGGCGGCAACAACTCCCGACCTTGGCGAGGTGGTGCCCCGGCCTTCCAGTCTGGCGGCGATCGCGGCATCCACCGGCCTCAGCGAAATGATGCCCCGGCCTTCTCGCACGAGGCGACGTCCCCTAGCCTTGGCATGGGGCCTTGGTCCCTGATGATCAGCAAGTCCGGAATAGCTTCCAGCGAGGCCGCGTTGAGCCAGGCGGCGAGGCCGGTGGCGCCGTCGTCCTACTCCGGGCGTCAGCAACGCAGCCCAAGAAGAAGAGCGCGTGGACGTGCCTGTTCCGGCTCCAGCTCCATCCGCCAATGCGCGGGGATAAGGCCGGCAACCTCAAGCTCGCCCAGCTCCTGCGCCCAAACCAGAGGTATATGGTTCAGCTTACCTTTTGTCAGCATGATGTGTTGTTGCACATGATCAATTTCTGCATTACATTATGATCTTGATTTAGAAGCGTGGTTGTCTGAATTATGGTACATTGCTTGCTTGATTGAGCTCTGTATGTTCAGATCCTTTACATTGTTATATCTTTTGTTTACAAACCTATTTGAAATTTTATTTAGTAATTGCAATATTTATCCAACCCATTGAACTGTTGCTATGCCAGATTACCCAATTGTGCGTGTACAAATTTCAAATTGGCATCACCAGATGCATATGGCATGTGTCTTCTATGTAAATCACACCTTTATATACATTACATACAAAAGTTAGGATCCTTTTATATGTTACAAATTGTGGTACCAAATCATTAGTACAGAGCTGAATTTTAGAATCAAAGATCCTAAAATGGTTAGTCAACATAAGAAAACGATGTAGAACAATCTGAAGAAGAAATTTGATTTAGCCGTTGCTATCCGTTCTCCGTCTAGTGTTGGTTCATACAACTCTATATAGGTGGAATGTGGTGATAGCACACCAATATGATCTTTTTCAATGTGGTAGCAGCTCACCGAATTCATCTTTTCGAAAAGAATATTCCTTAGTTGTAGGCTAATTAAAGATTAAGCCATGTCTGCCACTATTTAATTAACTTGCCGGCAAGTAGAATGTTTGATGTATTTAACTATAGTAGTGTTTTGCCCTATCTTAGTTTCATATCTCTAGGCTCATGTGGTTATCTTAATAACGGCAGATATAATATCTTAAAAAGTGAGTGTACAACTATTCTAGTGTTTATGGATTGTCTCTAAATAACATCTTTGTAATGCTTAATATTATATAATATTTAACAAACGGTAAATTTATCGAACGATTATGATGATCAATATGTTCTCCGTTCATGCATTTGCATACTGTTGGCGCGTGATGCACACACCTTCTGAGACTGCAAGCGTACAGATCAGTTGTAGCTTTTCCCTCAGAGTATTCCAAGGTTTATCAATCCGTGGAACAAGTGGGACGCTTATTTAGCTAAATGTTTGTTACTAACAGAAGTGGTTGTTTGAAAGAAAGGAGATTCAAAGAATTAATGATAACAGAACAAATAAGAGAGAGAAAGAAAACGGCAAAGCAAGGATTAAGAGAATCTTCCCACGGTCTTAGTTCACTTGCATGCAAAGATCAAATTAATTGAGTAAATGCTCTGTTGGCTGTTACTAAAGTAGACAAAGGCTGTTTGCTGCGACCCTATCACGGCGGCGGCTAATAATTCAATCATCTAGCAATAGCACCATCACAATACCATCATCCAAACCACAGAGATAAACAACAAGCAAGTATTGCAATAGACCGAGATAGAGCAACAAAAGTAATCAATTAACCATCACAGTGCAAATGGCAAGATCCCCATCAACCGAGGGAAGAACAGAGAATCACCCCATGATATGAGTAGGTTTCGCCATGGGAACTACCTTAGATTGGCCTATCCTACTTCCTGGTACAATTTGGGGCAAATCGGACGCCGGAGTCGGTCGTGCCGATCGGCGCGGATTCGTGCCGACCGGCGCGCGACGACTTTTCGCCGGAACGCCGCGAAATTCGCTCGGGATGAAGCTCTCTGTTGTCTAACCCTAATTCTACCGCCAAAAGTGCCGAAATCCGAACCCCCTTGCGTGTAGAATAGGGTCTTCTCTTTATAGGGGCGAAACCAGCCTTCCTGGGCCTTTTTGGGCCGTTTTGGGCCTGGTGCCGGTCGGCACAAGTCGGTGCCGGTCGGCACCAGCGACTTGTCTGCGCACCACATCTTGTGGGGCCCATATCTCCTAGCTCCGAAGTCCAAATAGGGTCATCCATATATGTTCCGGAAAGCTCTCGACGAGATCTACAACTTTGTAAGTCAAACTTTTCTCATTCAGGATCGTCTTGAACTCCAAAACTGTGTTGCAATGTAGTGCCCTCTCTAAAGTGAGTGAATAATCCAAGCTTCGTGTTGGTGCTTCGTGAAATTGAGCCTTTATGTCATGTTTTCTCCTGACTCTACATCATAGCAATCAAAACACAACATACTTCGAAATGGGGTTAAAGTTAGGTGCCAAATGGCTCAAATGATCAATAAACGCACTAAAATGATAGTAAAAAGATGAGTAAAAAGTGGTCATATCAAGCACCAACAACACCCCCACACTCAGATCTTGCTCGTCCTCGAGTAAGATATCAAATCAATCAAGTCATAGCATCAAACTTTCAAATACTCAGCTGCTTCTCATCCTAAACTCTTCTTTGTCTCCTCCACAAGTAAAAGTCAAATATTGAAAACCCACGTTAAGAAGACATTTGTTTTTAGAGCACAACACCAAAGTTTTGATTAAGAACAAAGAAATAAACTCTCCTGATATATCAAGGATTACAAACTATCCATCTTTGACAAAAAATTTGCTCTCAAATCACTCAATTGTTTCAAGTCCTCACCAACCTACATCTAATGTAAAGCTTTATGCGGATCTTGGTAGGATAGCCAAACTGATGCCCAGGTATTATCAAGTCAAATAATAATCCAATAGAGAATTCAGAAGCTCTCATCAAAAGGTCATTAGAGAATAACGATAAACTAGAGAGGAACACACACTTTAGATAGGTGGACATGTGCAAATGGCAAAAGATGGTCGGATTGCACATGGTTGGAAAGATAGAGTTTCAGCCTAAGAAATACACTTACTTGTAGAATAAGGCTTATGCACAAATATATTCATTGCTTCCATCATCGTATATCTCTCACAGAAATGCTCAGAATTCTTTACTTAATTCCTGTGAAGAACAGAACGCTGAATGGCACTCAAAATGTCAGTGCCGATCGGCAACAGGGTTGTGCCGATCGGCACAATCTATAAATTCGCCCAAGATGCTCTGTCTCCTCTCTTTGATTCATAATATTCCAAGACATCTCTGCAATAACTTGCTACTTCCAAGGAGTCTCTTTTTTTTTCTTTTCTTCTTTCTTTCTTTTTTTCTTTCTTCCTTTCTTTCTCTTTTTTTTTTTACTCCTTAGAAGATTTTCCATTGATGTAGATCTCCAGGTTATTTGTGCATAGAACCATATGGATAGTACAAAGGCATGAAGTGAAACTCATATCATAGGTTGTGGACAAGGATAGATAACACCAACAAAAGAATTATGCGTTTACAGGAGGGAGTACCAGCGATATATGCTGAATACGATGAGGCTAGCAAACAAATGATAGTTACACAAAGGGAATGACCAGCTTCAGAGAAACTTCTTATCTCAAAACGATACAAACTTGACAAGATTCACCAGACAATTAGAATGTTTATGTGTAGCTCAAAGATTAGTTGTATGGCAAAGTGGTAGGAATGTAAATTAAGCTTTTGTCAAAGGGATTGTCCACTTTCAATCTGGAGGTTTGAGCAAAATAAAAATAAAATAAAAATCAATGGTGTAGCTCTTACTTGCAAACAACTCCTTAAAACAAGCATTCAATAAATAACTACTACCATGGGTTAAGAAGAACTAAGGACAAGCATGCTTCCAAGCAAAGAATTAGAGACACCAATGACTCAACTTCTTCAATATGATAATCTTAAAGCACAAATCTTGCCATGTTCTCACAAAACACTAAAAACAAAATCACAACTCGGATACATATGTGCCGGTCGGCACAACACCGTGCCGATCGGCACAGGACAAAAACACACTAAAACCACACAAATCAAAGACAACTAGCACAAATATCATACAAATCAAGAAAATAAAGCATCCTCCCCCACACTCAAATTATGTATGTCCTCATTATATGAAAAATAAGGGGAATAATGTTATTTACCTGATAATGCCATACCCTTGGCATAAAAGTCTTCAACTAGCACATAGCTTAATTTAACGTCGCAAGCTCGACATAGCCATAATCAAGCCAAAGTATAGATATCTATAGACTTCAATTCAGGCTTGTCGGGTTCAAAGAATACCTTGAGGCGTTGTCCATTCACCGTGTATGTATCTCCTTTGGAATCCATTATGACTATTGCTCCAGAATCAAGCACCTTGTGAACAATATAAGGTCCATCCCATTTGCTTTTTAATTTACCTTTGCCAAATAATTTGTATCTTGAGTTGAATAATAGGACCTTGTCTCCCTCATTGAATTCTTTCTTTTCCAATCGCTTGTCATACCATCTCTTCATTCTCTCTTTGTAGATAAGAGCATTATCATATGAATTTAGGCGCATCTCCTCCAATTCACTAATCTGAATTTTTCTTTTAATTCCAGCAGCATCTAAATTCAGATTCATCTCCTGATCGCCCAAAATGATTTATGTTCTAATTCTACAGGCAAATGACAAGTTTTTTCATAAACAAGCTGATATGGAGTCATACCTATTGGAGTTTTATGTGCTGTGCGATATGCCCATAATGAATCATTCAACTTGTTGTACCAATCCTTTCCTCCTCGAGTGACAGTCTTTTTAAGGATTTCCTTGATCTGCTTGTTTGATGTTTCAGCTTGCCCATTTGTTTGAGGATGATAAGCAGTCGCAACTCTATGCTCAATACCAGCCTTTTCCAACACCTTGACAAAATTCTTTCCAATAAAGTGTGATCCTCCATCACTTATGACTACTCTTGGCATCCCAAAACGAGGAAATATCACATTTCTAAATAAATTAATTGAATCTTCAGCTGTAGCATGTTTGCAAGGTATTGCTTCCACCCATTTAGAAACATAATCAACCGCAACCAAGATATACTCATAGCCATGAGAATTCACAAAGGGACCCATGAAATCAATCCCCCAAACATCAAATATATCAATTTGCAGATTGTAATTCAAAGGCATAGCATTGCGATTATTAACAGAATTTCCAGATCGTTGGCATTCAGGACAAGTTCGAACAAACTTTATAGCATCTAAATGCATACTTGGCCAATAAAATCCACTTGCCCATACCTTAGCCTTAGTGCGATAATGTCCATAGTGTCCACCATATGGAGAAGAATGACATTTCTGCAAAATTTCCTCTTGCTCAGCCTTTGGAACACACCGCCTTGCTACTGTTGACGGTAAAATGTGTGTTCTACCGCTCGCACACGCGGCCTGAGAGATTTGCTTAACTCTGTTCAGCGCCAAAACTTGGAACGCGGTGAATTCCGGAGCGTGCCAGTCGATTTTCCCTGCAAACCGACAAAGACAAGAAAAGCGTGTAAAATTCCCGGACTATCGGCCCTGGACAGGCCGATGCGTAACCGCAGCCGATGGTTAGTGAATAAAAGATAATAAAATAAAGCACTCGGCTGTCGGCTAGAAACGAATCGACATGTCGCAACAGTAAGTACTCGCGCGATAAATAAAGCAAGGCATGCATCAGAATCGGCAATCGGCAAAGCATGCAATCGGCAAAATCTATCGGCAAGTAGCACAGTAAGGTAGATCGACAATCGACAAAAGAAGGCTCAGACATATACTTGAACGAATAAAAGCAATCTAAAAGCACGCAAGCATAGATCTGAACGTGGTAAGCAATCGGCTAAACACCCCGAAAGAACGATTAAACCAGTAACCACTAATTATACCCATAACCTGACGATCGCTTCACCGAGGACACGTCAACTAAGTGAAGTAGAACAGGACACGTCAAACTGTTCTACACGATCGGCAAGTACAAGTATAATCGGCAACTACCGGTCCCAGATACTCAGTCAATTAGATCCAACTCTTAGCAACTGTTTCGCCGAGGACACGTCAACTAAGCGAAGCAGACAGGACAAGTCAAACTGCCTACCCAATCACCAAGAGCAGATCTAATCGACAAAGCACCTTAACCGTGACTCGAATAACCAGATCAAACAGAAATCGACATCAGCAATCGGCAACAAGGTCGCGGCGAGGACAAGTCAACTAACCGTGACAAAGAATTGGACCAGGTCTACAATTCCATGCAGTCGACGCGTGATGTAAACCCTAGATTGATCTAGATTACCGGATAACTAGCAGCCACATCAATCTAATCATGGACAAGTCGACATAACCAGATCGATGCGCTTACCTGACGAGATCCAGTCGAGCCGGAGCCCCGATGGACGCCGGTGACGAAAAACCCGTCGAGAAGTTGTGGCGAT
Organism: Eragrostis nindensis; assembly: GCA_012490785.1. Taxonomy (NCBI): domain Eukaryota; kingdom Viridiplantae; phylum Streptophyta; class Magnoliopsida; order Poales; family Poaceae; genus Eragrostis; species Eragrostis nindensis. The sequence goes on along the minus strand of JAAXCT010000074.1, from coordinate 903,265 downwards.
GCGCCGAAGAGTTGATTGTATTGATTGTTTTTGATTACAAGCGCCTGGGTCTATATTTATACACCCGAGGCAAGAGTCCGATTTGGACTTAAACACGACCCCTACCTGACCACAACTCGGTCAATCCTTCCTAAATCTAGGAAATAATTAAAAAAGGACACCAAACCAACCGGGCGCGTGCGGCTTCGGGATTTCTTTGGCCTCATGATATCCTGCGGGCCACCACTTCGGCACATAATCTTTTCATACCTGCCGCGCACTCCGTCTTCACTGACAGCGGGCCCTAGTCCAAATTTTGGTGTCAACACATGCCCCCCAAGCCGGGGTATGGAATTTCCATGCGCCGGGTTGTTCCACCATCTATCATGTCTGCAAGCTTCTAAATGACCCTTCACGTGAAAACTGTACATTTGACTTGATGAACTGTACCTTCGTCTTCACATGGCGTGCACCTCTTCGGCAGACAATTCGTACCAATCGCTTTAATTTGCAATAGGTCTTGCACTATTCCACGATCTTATCTTCTTCCGCATCTTGGCCTATAAAAGGACCGGCTTCCTTCACCGAAATCATCAACACAATGGCCAGCAATAAAAATCCCTTTTACAAAGCCTGACCAATGCATTCTGATCAGCAAGAAAGCAACCATGAGCTCTTCTTCTCACAGATCTACGCTCCGACCTCTTGCCCTCCTTCTACTTCTCTCCTATCTCTTTCATCCCGACGCTATCCCTCTTGAGCTAATCCCTGAAGATGGCGGCTCCTCTTCAGACTGCGAGGAAGAACTCATGCTCTTCGTCAGACAAGGTTCCTTCTCAGGGATAACATCTTCTTCGACATGATGCGGTCCATGCATTTGCTCCTCTCCTCGTATGCTGGAGCAACGACCCATCCTATCCTGTGTCAGCACTTGGTTGACACTTGACAGCAGCCGCAGTGTGTATTCTTAGTGCAAGAACTTTGTACTCCCATGTATGATGTAACCCCTTGTAAACTATAAGAACTTCATTGTCTTCTTTTGTTCTTTCTGCATATTTTCCCTAAGGGCGATACCAGTCGACATCGGCCATCTCGAAGACGACGCTCTTAACGTCGGCTCAACTGGAAATTTAGCCGAACACTTTTAAGAACCAACCCAGATGCTGGGGTAATACTTCTTCAAATATTTTCCATTAAGCGCTCGGCCAAATTCTTCTCCATCCAGTTCTTTCAAAAAATAAGCATTACCGGGCACGCATCGGCTAATTATATAAGGACCTTCCCAATTAGGTGACCACTTGCCGAAACGATTATCTCGCACGCCAATCGGCAACTTGACTTTCCAAACGAGATCTCCTTCATCAAATTGCTTAGTCACCACCTTTTTATTATAATGCCGAGCCACCCGTGCCTTATTATCTTGAATTTTCTTCAACGCAATTAACCGCTGCTGATTAACATCTTCTAATTCATCCATCATGAGATCATGGTACTGTTCCGCCGTCAGTTGATTTTGGAGATCGACTCTTCTTGATCCGGCAGTAACTTCCCATGGCAAAACAGCTTCATGACCATACACCAACTGATATGGTGTTACTTGTACTGACCCATGACGAGACATCCGATATGCCCATAATGAATCGGCTAACGAAATATGCCATCTCCTCGGCTGATCACTAATCTTGCGCTTAATCAACTTGATCAAGGATTTGTTCGAAGCTTCGGCTTGACCATTTGCTTGGGCATAATACGGCGATGAATTCAATAATTTAATACCCATATCATCAGCAAAATCTCTGAACTCTTCAGAAATAAAAATAGAACCTTGATCTGTAGTGATAGTCTGAGGGATACCAAACCTGAAGATTATGTGCTCTTTAACAAAAGCAATCACATCCCTTGATGCCACACTTCTGTAAGGCACTGCTTCAACCCACTTGGTGAAATAATCCGTAGCTGCCAATATATACTTATGCCCCTTGCTGGAAGCAGGATTAATCTCACCAATCATGTCGATTCCCCATCCTCTGAATGGCCACGGTTTGACAATAGGGTTCATCGCTGATGCTGGAGCTCTTTGAATCGATCCGTACTTCTGACAATCCTGACAGCCCTTATAATATTCAAAACAATCTTCGAGCATGGTAGGCCAGAAATATCCACCTCTCCTGATCAACCATTTCATCTTGAATGCCGATTGATGAGTCCCACAAATCCCATCATGAACCTCCATCAGCATCTTCTTGGCTTCATCGGCATTCAGACATTTCAATAGAATCCCTTCTAATGTTCTATAATAAAGCTGATCATCAACTAGCACATATTTTATTGCCTTGTACCGCAGCTCTCTGGACGTTTTCTGGGTCGGATCCTTCAAGTAATTTACTATCTCAACCCTCCAGTCTTGCAAATCGACATCGGCTTCATTATCAACAGAACCTACAATAAGCCGATACCCAGATGCATGTTGAGCCAAATCATTAGCTTCAGAATTCATTTGTCGAGGAATATGGCTGAATGTGATATGCTTAAAGTTCTTCATTAGATCTTGACACTTCTGATAATAACTCCGAAGCACTTCATCTTTGCATTCATATTCACCATTCAATTGCCCCACAATCAGCAAAGAATCCCCAACAACTTCAACGAAATCGGCATTGGCGTCCTTCAACAGTTGTAGTCCTTTCAACACAGCTTCATATTCAACTTGATTGTTAGTATGAGCTTCTACTGTGAATGAGAATTCAAACCTGGATCCTTTTGGTGTGACAATGACAATGCCGATACCAGATCCGTTTTTGCAAATCGATCCATCAAACAATAAGCGCCATGGGACTGGCTCCACCACACTTTCATCATGCCCCCTATGCTGAACTATCAAATCAGCAAATACCTGGGCCTTCACAGCTTTAGGAGATTCATATTTAAGATCAAATTCTGCAATTGCTAGCATCCACTTCCCAAGTCTGCCTTTCAATATTGGAGCGGACAAGATGTATTTGACGACATCGGATCGGCAAATAATAGTGCATTCTTCGGATAACAAATAGTGTCTTAACTTAGTGCAAGAGAAATAAAGGCATAAGCATAACCTTTCAATCTCAGAATATCTTGTCTCTGCATCCAGCAATCTCCGACTGAGATAAAAGATAATCCTTTCATCGCCATCTTGTACTTGCGTCAATGCCGAACCAATACACTTGTCATCGGCAGACAAATATAACTTGAAAGGAATACCTGGCTTAGGTGGCATCAACACAGGTGGCGAAATTAAATATTTCTTGACATCATCAAGCGCCTTCTGATGCTGGGCTTCCCATCGGAACTCTTGATCAGCTTTTAACTTCAACAGAGGAGTAAAAGCATCAATTTTCACAGAAAGATTAGAAATAAATCTTCTCACAAAATTGATCTTGCCCATTAGAGACTGCAATTCCTTTTTACTGGTAGGAGGTTGAATTTTCTTGATCGACTCTATGCTCTTGGGACCAATTTCAATTCCTCTTTCATGAACGATAAAGCCCAGAAATTGTCCTGCTGAAACACCAAAAGCACATTTATGCGGATTCATCTTCAAGCCATACTTTCTGGTTCTCTCCAGTACCTGCCGCAAATCAGCAATATGATCTTCAACTGTTTTGGACTTCACCATCACATCATCAATATAAATTTCCACTAATCGACCAATCAGATCATGATAGATGAAATTCATTGCTCTTTGATATGTGGCGCCAGCATTTTTCAGCCCAAAAGTCATCACAACCCATTCAAACAATCCCAAAGCTCCCGGACACCTGAATGCAGTCTTTATAATATCTTCTTCAGCCATAAAAATCTGATTATATCCTGCATTCCCATCCATGAAGCTCAAAATCTTGTGTCCAGCAGCAGCATCAATCAGTACATCTGCTATCGGCATCGGGTACTCATCTTTGGGTGTAGCCTTGTTCAAATCTCTGAAATCGATGCACACCCGCATCTTCCCATTTTTCTTGATCACTGGGACGATACTGGACACCCATTCTGCATATCGACAGGGCCGGATGAACTTGGCATCATATAACTTTGTAATTTCTTCCTTGACAGCATCATAAATCTTTGGATCAATCTTCCGATTATGTTGTTTAAACGGCCGATACCCAGGCTTAATAGGCAATCGGTGTTCAACAATATCTCGACTGAGACCAGGCATCTCGGAATAATCCCAAGCAAAACAATCTTTATATTCCTTCAATAATGCTATCAATTTTTCTCTGAAGTCTTTACAGATCTTCTTACTAATAAATGTCGGCCGAGGCTTGTCACCATTTCCAATATCAACTTCTTCTAATTCATCGGCCGATACGAAACCATGACCAAGCTTTCCCTCCTCCCTTTCATCGATCAGCTGATTGTCGATTGCTTCTTTCTTCTCAGCTTCCGTCGGCCGATCGACGTCCAGGTTCGGTAATTGCTATAACAACCGTGGAGTTGCCGATCCTTCAGTAATGCAAACACCTTCATCGGTAACATCCAATGCTTCGCCTTCCCAGTAAGTTCCTGATATGCAAGGCAAGCTTTCAACCATCGTCGGCAAGAAGTCCGCAGTAGCCACACTCACCGATCTGTCAGCTTGAATAGTTTCCACCTCGTCGCCGATCCACTGGATAAGGAGCTGATGCATCGTGGAAGGGATACAGCAATTAGCATGAATCCAATCCCTACCCAGCAGTACGGCGTACGAACCTTTGCCTTCAATTACAAAGAACGTCGTTGGCAAGGTCTTGCTTCCGATAGTGACTTCGACATTGGTAACTCCTTTGACTTCAGAGCTCCTGCCCCCATAATCCCTCAATGTCATGTTGGTCTTGGTCAGCTCTTCAGGCAATTTGCCGATCTTCCTGTATGTCGCCATCGGCAACACATTGACAGCAGCACCACCGTCGACCATCATCTTGCTCATCGGCTTGCCATTGACGAAACCATTAAGGTACAGAGCCCTCAGATGGAGATGATCAACACCAGACGGCTTCTCAAACACTGCCTGCTGTGGACCCAATAACAACTCGGCAGAAGCTTCTTCTTCCGATTCATTAATGTCCAAAGAACTAAATTCTCGTGGCAGCATAAATACCATATTGACAGGAGCTTCAACTTCATGTATTTGAGATTTGACTTTTGGTCTCCATACCTTTTTTGACTTGGGCCCCTTGTCATGATCATCCTCCTGGTTCACTTCCTTGTTCAGCTCCCGGCAACGTGCCCTCTGTACTCTTCTCTTCTGAGTCTTGGTAAAAATACCACTCGGACACCATTGGCCTTCTTCTGTGAATTCGCCCTGATCATCTTCATCATCTTCAACTTGATTGACAGGACCAAGTCTTTCATGCACAGAAACCCTTGATGATGGTCTCCTCATAGGACCTCGGCTTGAAGAACCAACTTCCCTGTACAAATCTCCGGATCTTCTGCTACAACCTGGACAGCCTTCAATTGGTGGCAGCTTCATACCCTGCTCCCAACAGTACTGGAAGAACGGACAGTTCCAGTGTGGATCGAAGTCATCATCACTCGTCCTCCTGTCTTCCCTCTCCCTTTTCCTTGAGTACTTGCCGATCAAAGCAGCAGATCCACCGATCATGTTGACTGGAAAAGGATGTCCATCAATCTTCATCGGCTTCTGACCAGAGAATTTAATACGATCACTCTCAATTGCCGATTGGATCTGTTGCCTGAACACTTTGCACTCATTGGTGTGATGAGAGGGAGTATTATGCCACTTGCACCACTTGATCTTCTTCAACTCCTCAGCCGGAGGCAATGTATGATTAGGTGGGAGTTGAATAAGCTTTTCTTGTAGCAGCAGATCGAATATCTTGTCGGCTTTGTTGATGTCAAAGTCATACTTCTTTTCTTCTGCCTTCTGCTTGACCCATGGACAGAGAACAGTCTTCTTATTCCTGGTCCACTCAGCAAGAGCAACTTCACCTTCGTCATCAGAATCAGAAGAATAATCGGCATAAGCCGCCTGGAACTGTCTGCCACGTGTATTCTGAACACGCCCTTCATGAATCGACGCCTTCTGAAAGAGTTGTGCCAAGCCATCGACTTCTTGAGGTGCAAACTTGTCTCTAATCTGGGGCAGCAAACCTTGATAAGCAATTTCAGCCATTTGCCGATCCGTCAGATTCAGGTTATAGCACCTGCCACGGATGACTCTGAACCTTTGGACAAAATCGGCAACTGACTCTCCAGCCTTCTGACGAACAGCTGTCAAATCTGATATGCTCAGCTCTGCCATGCCAGTGAAGAAATAAGAGTGGAATTTCTTTTCCAAATCGGCCCAATTCCGCACGGATCCCGCAGGGAGGGAGGTGAACCATGAGAATGCCGATCCAGATAATGACAGAGGAAACAGACGGACCTTCAATGCATCTTGCGCTGATGCTTCTCCCAACTGTGCCAAATATCTGCTAATGTGTTCCACTGTGGACACATTGTCTTGTCCAGAAAACTTGCAGAATTCTGGCAGCTTGTAACGATGTGGCAGAGCAACTTGTTCCATCCACTCTGGATATGGACGTCGATACAGAAAGCTCTGCTCCTTGGGCTTGAGGTCGAATTGCTCCTTCATGACTTCAGCCAACCTGGCAACTATATCTTCTGATGAATTTTGCACTTGCCCCCCAGCCACTTGAGCTGGCTGGGGTAATTGTGACTGAGCCTGAGCAGGTTGTTCCCTGGTGTAGTGCTCACTGTAATCTGCCACTCTATGATAGCCTGGCGGTATCTCCTGATTGAACAGTGCAGGATTGACATTGGGGGCCAAATGATACCTCGTCTGAGGCGTCTGACTAACCCTTGGCTCAGGAGCTGTAACACCTGCTTCTTTCTGCGTGGACAACGGCGCATCAATAAGACTTGGCGCCGATACCCGAGCAGCCCCTGCAGCCAGAGCTTGAGAACTTGTGGACCACAACTCTGGTGGCATGCCATATGGTTGCCTTTGCTGACCAGCAGCGCTTGTTTCTTCTTGAGCTGTGGGTTGACCACCATGAGGTGCAGGACGTGCTGGAGTAGTAGGTGGTAAAGTAAATGATGGCCCCATAAATCCAGAATCAAACTGCAATGTCCCATCAGCAAATGCCTTGAGCATGTTGTACAGAGTATTAACAAGCACCCCTGACTGGTTAATGAAGGCCTTGTGAACCGCAGTATTCACAACTTCATCCAACAGAGCTTGATCTGGCATCTTCGCAGCTTTGATTGCAGCCAATTCTTCTGCTCTCATCACCACTGGCGAAGCCAACACTGATGTAATCTTGCCACGTGTCATCTTGATGGTCTCAAAGTACTTCACTTGGCAATCGTACAGATAACTCTGATATGCCTTTTTCTGATCCAAAGACATCTTCTCCCAAGCATTGAGCTCATTGTTGCCAGTGACTTCAGAAGAATCTTTATCATCTCGAACAAATGGAGCAGGAATCATGATCTTGTGGCCCTTTGCGTCGACGAGCAAAGTACCATCATCAGCAACAGCTTGAACGAACGCCATCTGCTTCTAAGGACTTCGATCTGTCCCACCGGGCGTGCCACAAAGTGTGTTGACGGTAAAATGTGTGTTCTACCGCTCGCACACGCGGCCTGAGAGATTTGCTTAACTCTGTTCAGCGCCAAAACTTGGAACGCGGTGAATTCCGGAGCGTGCCAGTCGATTTTCCCTGCAAACCGACAAAGACAAGAAAAGCGTGTAAAATTCCCGGACTATCGGCCCTGGACAGGCCGATGCGTAACCGCAGCCGATGGTTAGTGAATAAAAGATAATAAAATAAAGCACTCGGCTGTCGGCTAGAAACGAATCGACATGTCGCAACAGTAAGTACTCGCGCGATAAATAAAGCAAGGCATGCATCAGAATCGGCAATCGGCAAAGCATGCAATCGGCAAAATCTATCGGCAAGTAGCACAGTAAGGTAGATCGACAATCGACAAAAGAAGGCTCAGACATATACTTGAACGAATAAAAGCAATCTAAAAGCACGCAAGCATAGATCTGAACGTGGTAAGCAATCGGCTAAACACCCCGAAAGAACGATTAAACCAGTAACCACTAATTATACCCATAACCTGACGATCGCTTCACCGAGGACACGTCAACTAAGTGAAGTAGAACAGGACACGTCAAACTGTTCTACACGATCGGCAAGTACAAGTATAATCGGCAACTACCGGTCCCAGATACTCAGTCAATTAGATCCAACTCTTAGCAACTGTTTCGCCGAGGACACGTCAACTAAGCGAAGCAGACAGGACAAGTCAAACTGCCTACCCAATCACCAAGAGCAGATCTAATCGACAAAGCACCTTAACCGTGACTCGAATAACCAGATCAAACAGAAATCGACATCAGCAATCGGCAACAAGGTCGCGGCGAGGACAAGTCAACTAACCGTGACAAAGAATTGGACCAGGTCTACAATTCCATGCAGTCGACGCGTGATGTAAACCCTAGATTGATCTAGATTACCGGATAACTAGCAGCCACATCAATCTAATCATGGACAAGTCGACATAACCAGATCGATGCGCTTACCTGACGAGATCCAGTCGAGCCGGAGCCCCGATGGACGCCGGTGACGAAAAACCCGTCGAGAAGTTGTGGCGATGCGCCGAAGAGTTGATTGTATTGATTGTTTTTGATTACAAGCGCCTGGGTCTATATTTATACACCCGAGGCAAGAGTCCGATTTGGACTTAAACACGACCCCTACCTGACCACAACTCGGTCAATCCTTCCTAAATCTAGGAAATAATTAAAAAAGGACACCAAACCAACCGGGCGCGTGCGGCTTCGGGATTTCTTTGGCCTCATGATATCCTGCGGGCCACCACTTCGGCACATAATCTTTTCATACCTGCCGCGCACTCCGTCTTCACTGACAGCGGGCCCTAGTCCAAATTTTGGTGTCAACAGCTACTCCATCTTCGCAATATCTATATAAATAAGGATCATTCCAGTAGTAACTCCTCAGCTGAGATTTAATCTTCCTTCGTCGATGCTTATCAAGATGATCTAATGGTTCCTTCTTGATTGCTCTCACAATATCAACCATCCAATCATCAATTCCATATACTCTACATAATTGTTCCTCTCTCAATGAATCATCAATAGGAATATGATCTTCATTTTCTCTCCCAATTTCTAGCCTTGACAAATGATCAGCCACTAGATTTTCAGTGCCCTTTCTATCTCTGATCTCTAAATCAAATTCTTGCAACATTAGTACCCAACGAATAAGACGTGGCTTAGAATCTTTCTTGGAAAGTAAATACTTGATAGCAGCATGATCAGTGTAGACTATTACTTTAGAATTCACAATATAGGACTTGAATTTCTCAAAAGCAAAAACAATGGCTAGCAATTCTTTCTCAGTTGTTGCATAATTAACTTGAGCATCATTAAGTGTTTTACTAGCATAGTAGATAGCATGTACCTTCCCTTCTTTTCGTTGCCCAAGAACAGCTCCAACTACATAGTCGCTAGCATCACACATAATTTCAAACGGAAGATTCCAATCAGGAGATTGAATGATAGGTGCTGAACAAAGTTTTCTCTTCACAGTGCGAAAGGCATGTAAGCAATCTTCATCAAAATGAAATTTAGCATCCTTCTGCAGCAACAATGTCAATGGCTTTGTGATTGTAGAGAAGCCATTGATAAATCTTCTGTAGAACCCAGCATGACCAAGAAAACTCCTCAATGACTTCACATTAGTAGGCGGCGGCAGCTTCTCCACTCTTTCTACCTTTACTTTATCAACTTCAATACCTCTCTCAGAAATCACGTGTCCAAGAACAATGCCTTCCTTCACCATAAAGTGACACTTCTCCCAATTAAGAACAAGATCAACCTCATCACATCTATGCAAAACCTTCTCTAAATTTGCTAAGCATGCATCAAAACTTGACCCATGAACAGAGAAATCATCCATAAACACCTTTATAATATCATCAATAAATTCAGATAAAATTGCCAACATGCAACGTTGAAAAGTAGCAGGAGCATTGCACAAACCAAACGGCATTCTTCGGTAAGCATACGTACCATAGGGGCATGTGAATGTCGTCTTGGGCTGATCTTCATGGTGTATTGGAATTTGAAAGAATCCAGAATATCCATCTAGGAAACAAAAGTACTTGTGCTTTGCTAACCTTTCCAACATCTCATCAATGAATGGCAGAGGAAAATGGTCTTTCTTCGTATCCTTGTTCAATTTTCTGTAATCAACACACATACGCCATCCTGTGACTGTTCTCTGGGGAATTAGCTCATTGTTCTCATTCTTTTCCACAGTAAGCCCTCCTTTCTTTGGAACACAATGAACTGGACTAACCCACTCACTATCAGAAATAGGATAGATAATGCCAGCATTAAGTAAGCGAAGTACCTCCTTCTTCACCACAGCTCTCATTGCATTGTTTAATCTCCTTTGATGATCTGCTACTGGCTTGCATTGATCTTCCATGCGTATGCGATGAGTGCAAAAGGCTGGGCTAATTCCTTTCAGATCATCAATAGTGTACCCAATGACCTTCTTGTATTTTCTCAATAGCTTCAATAAACGAGATGTCTCCTCTTCGCTAAGTTCACCACTAACAATTACTGGGTAAGTCTTGTTCTCACCGAGATACTCATATCGCAATCCTTTTGGCAATGGCTTCAACTCAACTTCAGGCGCAAGCTTCTCAATTGTAGGATCAATTGGTTCACGAATAGGTTCTTTCTTCAATTCAGGAGAGACTTCAAAAGCATCAATCGCCTCTTCAATAGCTTCATCTTCTTGTTCATCAGTGAGACTTTCTTCAAGAACACGTTGGAGAGGATCCCTGAGAGAGTTTACAAAAGAAGCATACTCCACCTCTTCGTTATCAAGAGGCGGCTCAACAGGGTTCTTAAATATTGTCACAAAATCAAATGTAAAGCGATTTCCTCCCAACTCAATGGTTATCTTCCCTTTTCCAGCATCAAGAACAGCATGTATAGATTTAAGAAAGGGACGTCCTAGAATTATGTCTTCAACATCATCATGATACGTATCAAGGACATAGAAATCAGTTGGTATTAAGTTTCCCACAATAACTACATCTTGGTTTTCTAACACGCCTATGGGTTTCTTCATCTTTCCATCCGCCATAAACAATTTGATATCCGTAGGCGCTAAAATAGAATTAACAGGAAAAAGCTCTTTAAAGATCTTATGTGGCATAACACTTACCTCGGCTCCCATATCGCATAAGGCACTAGAGAAAGAATGACCTTCAATCATGCAAGGTATGTGTGGGCTCGGTAGATGCTTCCCTTCTTCATGATTTGCACCAATAGAGAAAATCCTTGCAAGTTCATCGAAAGGTGACCCCTTAGTTGTTGCTTCCATGATTTGCTTGGCTTCTTCGACATGAGATGGTTCAAAATGTTCCTTGTCTTCCGAAAACAATCTCCCAAATTCCTCGGAAGTGATAGCAATTTCCCCGTCTTCCTTGATTGTTCTATCGCTAGGAAATTTAGTCTCAACTGCTGGAAAAGATACCTCTTGTTGATCAACCACTGGCCTTGATGAGGTGAATGATGGTCCAAATCCAATAGGAATCCAATCAAGCGGCTCAAACTCTGAAAGAGGCTTTGATTCAAGCATCATCAATGGTGAAGTAGTTTGCAATTTCAATTCAGATGACGGTGGTAGCTGCTCTGCTTCAACTGGTAATAGAGCCTCTGCTGATTCCTCGTGCCGATCGGCACCACTGACGTGCCGGTCGGCGCAAGGTCTCTGCCGATCGGCAACTGTTGGCGTTTCTTACGCACAGAGATTAAATTCAACTCCGCAAGCGCACGGAAGACCGTTGTAGCATTTCACCCAGGAGTATTCCAAGGGTATCGTATTTATATTTTCCACAGGGAAGCAGGGATAAGAATATCGTGAATTGACAAGGAAACATCTATTATTTATTACTTGCAAACTAGACCAAAACATGGGTAAAGATGGAAGATATGACGGGTGGCAAACACACATAAGGATTCCATATGAAGATAAAAAGATAGTACTAGTCAACTGGGAGGACAACGAGAAGAAGGGTATCCGCCTAGGGGTTACAACTATTTACTTAAGCTTTCATTACAGATACATTCAAGTGCATCGGGGCACGGCCGCCGCCAAGACACGCAACTCGGAAACTAAGTTCAACGTATCCAGGCAACGGACCGCGTCTAGGCCCTACCTGTCCAACCCGGACGTGGTGGATTACAGAGACCGGTGTAGCTGTCACATACACTCGCGGCTACCATCCTCCGTGGGGTTGGGTGCACACTCACGTCTAGGAATAATTCCTTGAACCATACAAGCAACTATCCTAGATAACTTACTCCAACGTAAAAGAGCAAGCCAACCATGTATAACAAATCTATGTGGATTGTGTAAGCATTTGCGGTGCAAACAACCTATGCAGATAGACCTATCATACACAGACGTGGAACCAACACAAGAATTTCTCTATAATTATCACTTAAATAAATAAATGTAAACTAAAAGAAAAACTAAATTAAATAAATAAGAAAATAAATAATAAAATAATTATATTAAAGAAAGTATAAAAGAAAAGATACACGAGAACTTTACCCAAACTCCGAAGAGAACTCCGGAGCTCCGAGCGAAGCTCTCACTTCTACTCTAACTCCCATGACCAACTAGCCTACTCTAAACTACACAAGTGGAGTGATCTTCCATGAGATGAGCGTGACCCTTTTGGATCTTCTCTTCTCAAGTGTGGAGGTGCAGGTTGGAGTGAGGGGAGGGGTCCTCTATTTATAGTGGAGTTGCCTTGGGAGAGTGGAGAAGGTCTTGGAGCATTTCGTGGAATATTCCTTCTTGCCGACGTCCCCTTGGCTTGGCGGATGCGTCAAGTGGCTTGTGACCGCCTCTGGAACCGACTGGAGCAAGATTGAGGCGGTTGGAGATTGGGTTGGGCCGGCCGGCCTGGAGTTTGGGCCGGCCGGCCTGCTTTTTCCTGCTTTTCCTCCAATCTTGCGCGAGGCATAACTCCTGCTCCCGAACTCCGAATTGGGTGATCCAAAAGCCCATTTCGACTATCTTGACGAGGCCTTTGACATGGAGGGATCAAATTTGTCATTTGAAATATTATTTCTTGATGTCCAAGTCATCCCTTATTTCTTCCGTCGAATGTCGTCGAGATGTCGGAGCATAGTCTTGCTTTAACATGTGCTTTTGGATATTTGCTATTTCTCCATGATTGTAAGCACAATTGCACCAATATTCCTATGTACCTTGCAAAACAAGATCACATCCAAAACTTGTGGAACTTTATTAGTTTAATGCAAGAAACATTGGTGCATCCCTGTTATTCGCCGATAAGTTGACGGTCATTTTATGATTTAATGGCCGTCAACACCTCCCCAAGCTTAAACTTTGCTCGTCCCGAGCAAACTCAAAACTTAAGTATCGGCGGATCAGTAGTTGCTACAATGTTAGTACCATGCAGGTATCAACTTGGCAACAACATACTCCAGGATAACAAAGTAATCTATAAACCAGCACAATCTATTTACCAGGTACTGCATACACTTAGTGGGGCTTATAGGTTACTTTGTCATATGACATTGAAAAGCAGAACGGTCATCTTAGGCTTTTGTCAAACAATTCCTGCAAGTAACAAGTCCAGAGCTTTTGTTTGCTGCATAAGAAATAAATACTTCTTTAAGCTTGCACTTCCCATTTTGTCTCTCTTTTGATGAGGCTATTCCCTACAGGATGTCACTCAAGACGACCTATTGCTACACAAGAGGGATGTTCTGGTGGAGCTTGGTCGGGATTTGCATATCTTTCATACATATTTTGTAAGGTTAAAAGATGATCTAGAGAAACTTAGCAACTCCTCAAAGTCAGTCATATGGAAAGAATGATAGCCAGCGTGGAAGAGAAATCACTCATGAAAATTTCAGTCTTTGTTGCTCAAGAAAAATTTTGATAGTGGCCATCAACCTCTAAAAAAAATTTTTGCTGCACATTATGGAAGGTTTTTTTTTTCATTTTTTTCATTTTTTTCTTCTTTTTTTTTGTGCTCCCATAATGCAAAGGCAGAAATTTTTGATGGCCTAGATAATATTTTCGGAATTTTTCTTGAGCATTTGAATGAAGACAAGGAATTTTGTGAATGAGTGGTAACGAATTTATCAAATTCCCATATGAAGGATAAATGACTGACATGAGGAGTGCAATGTTCCTAAAGATCAAAGTTTAACCAAACTCAACATATAGAAGACTGCTATGAGTGAAGCTATTTCCGAATTTGTCATGATATGGCTCTGGTAGGTAAATAAGTCCTCACAAGGGAAGTGCAAAACATAAAGGGTTTTTGTTGCAGCAATTTAGAAATTAAAAACATCTCTGGAATGTTACGGCAGGAAATTGCAAACTTAACCCAGAATAACCATATCATACGAATCAATGCCTAGACTTGGTGAACCATGTGCTACCCACATAAATATAGCAATACTAGTAATATGATCATGTCGATCTACATCATACTTAAATTAAATAAGGAGTAGAGGTTGCATAGAAGACACACACAAGGAACTAACAGAGCAACCATTCATCATCTCCTTTAAAGTTTGGTAACACCAAGTTCTAGCATTTTATTCGGAAAAAGGGAGTATTTTATTGATCGATAGGGATACTTACCTGGGGGTCCTCCTCAAGCTTGAGTCTTTGCAAGACTTAAGCTTGAATAGGCCGCTTCCTCCATTCTTCTTGTGTCTGCAAAAAGAACGAGGGTGATACAGGTGGCTAGCCCCTATTGGGCTTTGCCGAGAACCTAATATTTTTTTTTTAGTTTTTTTTTTAAGGAAAGGGCACAATTAAAGAAGAGTATAATATCGTATAGAAGTACTTACCTGGCGGTCCCTCCCCAAGCTTAGCTATTGCAACTATGTGCAAAGCTAAGCGATTAAATCTTCATTTGAAGGTACTAGGTCCGCCTGGTTGGTATCTCCTTCTTGAATTATGTGCCTTTCATGTTGCCTGATGTACTTGGTTTGCTCTCAAAAGGATCTCTGCAATGGTTAGTACAAAACCATTCGTCTACATTGCACATATCTCTATAGTTCCATTAATCAACCTAGACACCACGTCTAATTCGATCAATTGTGTGAGGAGAGCAGAGGACATCATACTCTTCTTCTGTCATAAGAGCATCATAGAGGCATGTGTTTTTCTGTTGTTCAGATGGACACCGGGCATAATATAAGAAGACCATAGGCACAGAAGTGCCGCACCCAAGCAACAGAAAGAGAAGCAGGCGATTGATTGATGACTAACATCTCAACCAATACCCATGTATAAAAAGGAGAGCAAGGGTATGGTCAAAAAGATTTGCAGCTTATTTTCATCAGAGAGCAAGTCAAAGTACTTTTGCATTCATAAAGCATGAAATGATTCAGGCAGCATTTTATTCTATTATTTTTTTTTATTATTATTTTTTTTCGAAAGGAGAGGGTATATGACAAGGAAAACAAGAAATAAATATGGTGCTTACCTGGCGGTTCCTCCCCAAGCTTAGCCTTTGCAGTCGAATGCAAGGCTAAGCTATAGATTTCTTCATTGAATATCTTGGATCCGCCACACATGTTTCCTTCTTCCTGTCATAAAAATCCAACCTTTCTTGCAAAATCCCTAGCCTATGATTGGGCACTCGGGTTTTTTTTATTTAATTTTTTATTTACCCGCGGCCTATGATTGGGCACTCGGGTTTTTTATATATATATTTTTTTAATTTTTTATTTGCCCGCGGCCTATGATTGGGCACTCGGGTTCTTTTTTTTTTAAATACAGCGGGGTGGGATGGAGGGGAATTAAATATGCAGATGGATTGGAAAGAAAACAATGCAGATGCGATGGTGATATGCTCAAACAAAATGAGGTGGATGCTTAGTCTAGCATCAAATTAATCATAACAGATAATCAAAGTCAATCATAGATATCTTAAACCATTGCTTCCCCGGCAACGGCGCTAGAAATGCTTGTTGGCGTTTCTTACGCACAGAGATTAAATTCAACTCCGCAAGCGCACGGAAGACCGTTGTAGCATTTCACCCAGGAGTATTCCAAGGGTATCGTATTTATATTTTTCACAGGGAAGCAGGGATAAGAATATCGTGAATTGACAAGGAAACATCTATTATTTATAACTTGCAAACTAGACCAAAACATGGGTAAAGATGGAAGATATGACGGGTGGCAAACACACATAAGGATTCCATACGAAGATAAAAAGATAGTACTAGTCAACTGGGAGGACAACGAGAAGAAGGGTATCCGCCTAGGGGTTACAACTATTTACTTAAGCTTTCATTACAGATACATTCAAGTGCATCGGGGCACGGCCGCCGCCAAGACACGCAACTCGGAAACTAAGTTCAACGTATCCAGGCAACGGACCGCGTCTAGGCCCTACCTGTCCAACCCGGACGTGGTGGATTACAGAGACCGGTGTAGCTGTCACATACACTCGCGGCTACCATCCTCCGTGGGGTTGGGTGCACACTCACGTCTAGGAATAATTCCTTGAACCATACAAGCAACTATCCTAGATAACTTACTCCAACGTAAAAGAGCAAGCCAACCATGTATAACAAATCTATGTGGATTGTGTAAGCATTTGCGGTGCAAACAACCTATGCAGATAGACCTATCATACACAGACGTGGAACCAACACAAGAATTTCTCTATAATTATCACTTAAATAAATAAATGTAAACTAAAAGAAAAACTAAATTAAATAAATAAGAAAATAAATAAGAAAATAATTATATTAAAGAAAGTATAAAAGAAAAGATACACGAGAACTTTACCCAAACTCCGAAGAGAACTCCGGAGCTCCGAGCGAAGCTCTCACTTCTACTCTAACTCCCATGACCAACTAGCCTACTCTAAACTACACAAGTGGAGTGATCTTCTATGAGATGAGCGTGACCCTTTTGGATCTTCTCTTCTCAAGTGTGGAGGTGCAGGTTGGAGTGAGGGGAGGGGTCCTCTATTTATAGTGGAGTTGCCTTGGGAGAGTGGAGAAGGTCTTGGAGCATTTCGTGGAATATTCCTTCTTGCCGACGTCCCCTTGGCTTGGCGGATGCGTCAAGTGGCTTGTGACCGCCTCTGGAACCGACTGGAGCAAGATTGAGGCGGTTGGAGATTGGGTTGGGCCGGCCGGCCTGGAGTTTGGGCCGGCCGGCCTGCTTTTTCCTGCTTTTCCTCCAATCTTGCGCGAGGCATAACTCCTGCTCCCGAACTCCGAATTGGGTGATCCAAAAGCCCATTTCGACTATCTTGACGAGGCCTTTGACATGGAGGGATCAAATTTGTCATTTGAAATATTATTTCTTGATGTCCAAGTCATCCCTTATTTCTTCCGTCGAATGTCGTCGAGATGTCGGAGCATAGTCTTGCTTTAACATGTGCTTTTGGATATTTGCTATTTCTCCATGATTGTAAGCACAATTGCACCAATATTCCTATGTACCTTGCAAAACAAGATCACATCCAAAACTTGTGGAACTTTATTAGTTTAATGCAAGAAACATTGGTGCATCCCTGTTATTCGCCGATAAGTTGACGGTCATTTTATGATTTAATGGCCGTCAACAGCAACCTGCAACACTTCTTCATTATCTTCTACCTCATCCCATGGTGCATTCATTGCTTCAGCTTGCATGATTTTTGACAGCACGTCCTTAGCCTTTAATACACCTTGATCTATAAAACTTCCTCCAGATGCACAATTAAGATAATCTGCAGAAGTTCTACACAAGGACATATAGAATGTTTGCATAATAGTAGCATGTGTGAATCCTAAATCTGGGCCAGTTGTTAACAAATCATTAAATCTTTCCCAAGCTTTGCCTAAAGTTTCATTGTCTAACTGAGCAAAATTGATGATATCTCTTCTTAACTCATGAATCCTAGGTAAGGGAAAAAATTTCATGCAAAATTGTGCACACAAGTCTCCCCAATTACCTTTCACTTCAAATCTGACTTGAGAATACCATGCTTGTGCTTTACCGGTGAGTGAGAATGGAAAGAGGATCCATCGATTCCAATCTTCGTGAATGCCTTTATACTTGAATGTGGAGCAGATCACTTCAAGATTCTTGATATGAAGATATGGATTTTCTCCTTTAGCTCCTGAAAACGGGTTCTGCTCAGCCATCTTGATTAGCATTGGGTCCAAACTATATTCTTCCGCTTCAATTTTGACATCTGACTTTGGCGGAATGAGATGATTTGCCTTTGGCATGATGTGGCTCCACAATGTCCCAAAGACACCTGTAATCCATATTGACAAAGAAAACACAAAACAAAATCACTAGGAAAAAAAAAAGGTGAGGGATTAGAGAGTTAGTAGCAAAAATAAAACTAAACAAACGAACTGACTTGTTCCCCGGCAACGGCGCCAGAAAAGCTGTTGGCGCGTGATGCACGCACCTTCTGAGACTGCAAGCGTACAGATCAGTTGTAGCTTTTCCCGCAGAGTATTCCAAGGTTTATCAATCCGTGGAACAAGTGGGACGCTTATTTAGCTAAATGTTTGTTACTAACAGAAGTGGTTGTTTGAAAGAAAGGAGATTCAAAGAATTAATGATAACAGAACAAATAAGAGAGAGAAAGAAAACGGCTAAGCAAGGATTAAGAGAATCTTCCCACGGTCTTAGTTCACTTGCATGCAAAGATCAAATTAATTGAGTAAAGGCTCTGTTGGCTGTTACTAAAGTAGACAAAGGCTGTTTGCTGCGACCCTGTCACGGCGGCGGCTAATAATTCAATCATCTAGCAATAGCACCATCACAATACCATCATCCAAACCACAGAGATAAACAACAAGCAAGTATTGCAATAGACCGAGATAGAGCAACAAAAGTAATCAATTAACCATCACAGTGCAAATGGCAAGATCCCCATCAACCGAGGGAAGAACAGAGAATCACCCCATGATATGAGTAGGTTTCGCCATGGGAACTACCTTAGATTGGCCTATCCTACTTCCTGGTACAATTTGGGGCAAATCGGACGCCGGAGTCGGTCGTGCCGATCGGCGCGGATTCGTGCCGACCGGCGCGCGACGACTTTTCGCCGGAACGCCGCGAAATTCGCTCGGGATGAAGCTCTCTGTTGTCTAACCCTAATTCTGCCGCCAAAAGTGCCGAAATCCGAACCCCCTTGCGTGTAGAATAGAGTCTTCTCTTTATAGGGGCGAAACCAGCCTTCCTGGGCCTTTTTGGGCCGTTTTGGGCCTGGTGCCGGTCGGCACAAGTCGGTGCCGGTCGGCACCAGCGACTTGTCTGCGCACCACATCTTGTGGGGCTCATATCTCCTAGCTCCGAAGTCCAAATAGGGTCATCCATATATGTTCCGGAAAGCTCTCGACAAGATCTACAACTTTGTAAGTCAAACTTTTCTCATTCAGGATCGTCTTGAACTCCAAAACTGTGTTGCAATGTAGTGCCCTCTCCAAAGTGAGTGAATAATCCAAGCTTCGTGTTGGTGCTTCGTGAAATTGAGCCTTTATGTCATGTTTTCTCCTGATTCTACATCATAGCAATTAAAACACAACATACTTCGAAATAGGGTTAAAGTTAGGTGCCAAATGGCTCAAATGATCAATAAACGCACTAAAATGATAGTAAAAAGATGAGTAAAAAGTGGTCATATCAAGCACCAACACATACATTATTCAATACAATGAGATAACAAACGGGTAATGTATTCATAATGGAAGAATTATGAAGTTGATCAATAAGCCAAACATCGGAATATGGGGTGCTCATACGGGCATCTCTAACACTCAATAGTCCATGTTAGTCATTGCAATAACCCTGGTTTGTATGGTATGCCAATTTCTTTTTTCTTTTCTCTAGAAACATCTTTCAAAAATATCAGTCATTTGATTATCTCTAGTATTTTATAACATGAGAGCATTTCAAATGAAATATACATTATTTATCATTATTGACAACATATCAATGAGCTGTATGAGAAAAGTAACCTGAGTTTTTTTATTTATTTCTTTTTTTAGAGTTAATTTCACAAAACCACAACTATATGGTCCTATGTTGCAAGAAATCACAACTTTTGCGACCAATTTCACAAAATCACAACTATTTACATCACTTGTTGCACAAAATTAACCACAAGTTTTGATCTTAGGCCCACTTGTCATTCTCTTTTAGCCCTATGCACCTTTGTGTGGCTGACATGTGGAACCAAAACTAAAAGTTGTGGTTTAGTGAAACTGATCGCAAAAGTTGTGGTTCTTTGCAACAAGGAACCAAATAGTTGTGGTTTTGTGAAATTAACTCTCTCTCTCTCTCTTTTTTTTAAGAAATGAAGGCAACAGACAACAGTTATGCATCGGATTTTGTTTTGGCTATGCGTGCATAATTTCTGTGTTTGTAAGAATCCCATCTACTTCTAGAGGAAGAAGATGCATGACATAGAAAAGCGCATTAGCATCTCACGCTTAGGAAATGCCAAGACACACTCATGGCAACGGAAGCAATAGCAATATAGTCGTCCGGCCAAGGCAGAACGATGTACTAATGTCCAGCCTCATGGCATTGAGGAACAACCCGAGTTATCATTGTGAGATATTGGAGGCCAACAAATCCACTCAACCGGTGATCAAGAGTATTCGTGTCCACCCCTTGCTCCCTTCACGACACTCTTGCCCGGAGTAGGACAGAGACGTTCGTCGTGCTAGGCAAGAGGTGTTACTCGTTGTTCGCGGAGGCTGTCCACGGCGTTCGCCGCTCTGGAACACGGGTCGCGGCGCAAGTCGAGCTGAAAAATGAGCTGCGGCGCTGGCACGGCAGGGCGGTGGCGTGCTCGTTACAGCCCCAGCCGGCGTTGCTCCGGCCCAAGCAAGTTAATTCCAATCGAATTCGGGAGAAGAGGTGCTGTCCCAGCTCACACGGCAACCCCAGCTCGTTCGGCGCCTGCGCCCAACAGGTAGGGCACTTTCTATTCAGAGCATGATAATTCACTGTTGCTTTGTAATTTTAATCTGTTGTCATTTTCTTCGTTTCTACAGGGCAGGGAGAATGGCACTCCGACGAGCGGCACTGTCGCTTCTTTCGCCCTCCACGAAGAGCAGCGTCAGCTTAGCGCATCCGTCGAATAAGCAAACAACGATCTGACGCGAACGTATGATGGCATGACCAAAATCGCCAAGTGAATTGCTCAGCTTGTGGACAAGAAGAAAGAGACTCCGGGAGGCTGCTAACGATTCAACGAGGTGGTCTGCCCTCGGATGTCGAAGTCGAAAGGTGGAAGTGCTTATCGAGAAGCTCTTGGTAAATTACGATAACATGGCGGAGGAAGTTATAAGAAAATAGTAGCAGTGATGATGTGTAATTTATATGCAAATAAATGGGTATTTTGTTATAATTTTTGTAACTAGGAAGGTGGCCCGCGCAAATTCCGCACGACACTCTCACTCGCAAGGTATTCTTGGCGCCCATCCGAAGAAAGCAGAAGATGGTTAAGAAGCTAGCAGATGACGCAAGAACTGGTCCCGTGGAGCCACCAACACAACTTTCAGTATACACTGGTGCTCTGAAGAATTAGAAATGTTATCAAAATTTGCGGCGTGTACCTAATATTGAACTTCCCCTCTTTTTTTTTTCTTTTTTTAGAGCAACTTCCCCACCCCTGTTGTGCATGTTTGTTGTATACAAGCCTGTTTTTCTACGACATATAAGCCTTGGTAATGGTAAATCTGCCTTGTTAAACTTGTTTGTTACAGTAAGTTTGCTTGTTTATTTCAAGGAGCACACATTACGTACTTTGCATTTTACAGTCGTGGCCGGTGACCCGTTCATCAGCCAGCAGCGCTGGTGGAATTATTCACCACTGCACATGGAGCCATATGGACTATGACGCCTTCATGAAAACGACCTGAAACTGGTGGTAACATGCATGCAGATATGACAGTTTAAAAAAACATGCATGCAGATATCGTGACATCAACGTGCATGTTAAACGAGCTGCAGGGAAAAATATTAGCCTCATTTTGTTTTTCATTCTTGAGAAATGAAGGCAGCAGTCATGCATCTGATATGTTCAGTTGGCCATGCTAAGAAGATGCATCCTGGCAACCAACACTAACGTAAGGAACCACATACCAAGACGTGCTACTTGGTACATGCAACGCAACTCAACCCATTGCAGAGAAGCCCCGTGCTTTATGAGGCAGAGCAAGCATCCAGAGCCATGGAAACAAGGAAGAACCCAAGTTATCTTTGAGATACTGGAGGCCAACAAATCCACCCAAGTCGTGATCAAAAGTACTTTTAGCCACCCTCTGCTACCTGCACGACGCTCTCGCTCGCAAGGTGTTGATGCTATCTAGCGCCGGCACAGGCTCAGCCTTCGTCGTGGTAGGCAATGGTTGGGTTGCAGGCCGTGGAGGCGGTACGTGGTGTTGGGCAAGGTTGTCCATGGTGCTCGCCCCAAGTTTGACAAGCTCTCCAACACGGACCCGGCTGGGTACGCATCGGTGTTCTCGACGACGTCAATGTACCCTTTTCTGGATACGCAGACTGTACACCAATCCGGCGTTCTTCTCCTCGAACGCTGGTTACTGCCTTAGTGCACCTATATGAAGTTATTAACTGGTGCTGATCACCTCCCATGTTTGGAGATCAGGGCAGGCACTAGCCCACCGGCACACCGCTAAGATGCTTCTTCATCCGTCGTCTTCGGATCGAGGTACCGCCCGCCGTCGGGGAGCTTTAACTCCAGCCACCATCGCAGATTCG
Source organism: Eragrostis nindensis (assembly GCA_012490785.1). NCBI lineage: Eukaryota > Viridiplantae > Streptophyta > Magnoliopsida > Poales > Poaceae > Eragrostis > Eragrostis nindensis. The sequence continues at coordinate 880,427 of JAAXCT010000074.1, read as the reverse complement.
TTGTGGTCCATTTGTCAAGATTTGCATCTTCGAATATTCCTGATACTGAAATACGACGTCACATTTTGTACCGCCGGGGTGGTGGTCATGGCACACCATTCTTTTGGAACGCCGGTTTCTGCATCTAACGCCTGACCATGGCACATTGCAGAGAAAAAACGCCACGATATGCAGAGCTACGTACTAGCGCCTGACCATGGCACATCCAAGTTATCATTGTGAGATAGTGGAGGGAAACAAATCAACTCAAGTCGTGACCAAGAGTGTTCCCGGGCACCCTCTGCTCCCTGCACGAAGCTCCCACCAACCGCAGAGCTCTGGTATTCGTTGTGGCAGGCAACGGCTGGGTTGCAGGCCGTGTCGGTGGTACATGGTGTTCATGGAGGCCGTCCATGGCGCTCAGACTAAGCTCAACGTGCTCTGGAATACGGGTGCGTACTCTGAGGCAGTGGTAACCTGTCCGTGTTCCGGAACTGGTACGGTGCTGGCAGTGAGGCAGGGGTGCTCTCGATGGTGTCAATTCATGCCTCTGTGCAGAAGCAGATCGTGTAGGCACACCATTCTTTTGGAACGCCGGTTTCTGCATCTAACTGGAGTTGTTAATAAGCGGTACTGACCACAATCAAGTTACGGGATTCGCCTCCTAACGGTAGCTCTGATTTGTTGTGCTCGCCATTTTGTTATTTTGTATTAATTGGCAACCTTTCCTTATTGTTTGAGGGCAAGAGCACAAAGTCCATTCCATCAACAAATGAAAAAGAAAATATCGATTTATTGGTGGACAACATCCTGACCATACCTCACAAATGTAGCATGTCCTTGTTTTTCTGAGAAGAGCTGGTACTGATTTGTTGAAACTAATGGGTCTTTCTACAATTATATGGAAATATCCAAATGAAGAAAGGAATTGATGCATTGCTATCAACTTTTCAAACATATAGCTGGTAATATAATTATATTTACTCCGTAATTTTGTCTATAGGACATTGAAAAAGTATGGCTTTATCTGTATCACACCATAATTATTTTTGTATGGTGGACAACACCCTGCCGTGTGGGCTTATTTTTGTAAGGTGGACAACGCGAAATTGAGGCATTTCTTCCATAGAACATTATAGCAGGGGCAAATGCTATTATAATTTTTTTTACCTCAATGCATTGAGCAGATTATAAGTTAATTTTTTTTGTTTTGCACAAAGATATAATGTTACATTGCCTACCCATGCACTTTTTTTAATAGATTTTACTATGATTGTTTTGCTAACTTTTCAATGATAAAAATATATATTTTTTTAAAAAAGTCATTGAAACAATTGATTTATTAAAAAACATATTTTTTATCTCATGAAATAATTTATTTCTTCCGAATTTCAAGTTCTATAATGCATGTCAAGTAATAACGAGATAAAAAGTGTGAGTTATCCGAAAGTCTTTTTTTTTTTGAGGAGAGAAAGTCTGTTAACTGGGCTGTCACGGGCACTGAAAGAAAATCTTTTTAGAGTTAAGTTTGACATGGAAGCCCATGAAGAGCCCAGTAGGTTCAGCCCACTGGCTGTGGGAGAGAAGGGTTTCGGTGGACAAAAACCCTCGGCCCCGCGCCGTCGCCTCTAGTCTAGAAACACCGCCACACTCCCGCTGCTCCCATCCATCTCCCACCCTCCCGCCGCCGCCGCCGTCCCTGTCGGATCCAGGAGCTTCGGGCGCCAGAAGAGACCAGCGCGCCGCGCTCCCGCGCAGGCCGCGGCCATGGCGCTCGCCTTCGACGAGTTCGGGCGCCCCTTCATCATCCTTCGGGAGCAGGAGAAGAAGTCGCGCCTGCGGGGGCTCGATGCGCAGAAGTCCAACATCGCGTCGGCCAAGGCCGTCGCGCGGATCCTCCGCACCTCCCTCGGCCCCAAGGGCATGGACAAGATGCTCCAGTCCCCCGACGGCGACGTCACCATCAGTAAGCGTCCCCCGCCTTGCCCCCGGCCCCTCTCGTTGTTCTCTGCATCTGGTTGGCGATTTCATCGCGTGTGCAGCTCATGTTTCTAGGTTGGCCGTCGGGATCGCGTTTTCATCTTGTATGTAGTTCGCGATTTAGCTCGTGTACATCGGGATCGCCCTTGCATCATCGTTTGCGCATCGGGAATTAGGGTTGTGTAGTATGCGTGCGTGCAGGTCTTGAGATCTAGATGTTTCCTGGACTTATTATGTTATTGGGGTCATCCCGTGGGGAAGGAAAGTTGACATTTAGGTTGTTTTAGCTGGCTGCTCGAGGGATTTCTAGTGAACTGAAGCCCATTTACCGCTGCAATCCTGAAGTGAGCTGCCCCTACACTTTAGGATCTGTGTAGCACATCAGTGTGACTGGGAAAGTCTGATCTCGATCTGTTTTTTTTTTGGTCACTAGCAGTTGGTTTTTGAGTTAGGAATGTGGTATGTGATTCCGTGAGTGTTCCTTTTCTTCCTCTGTTTAATGACAATATTGCCCTTTGAATTGCCAGCAAATGACGGGGCGACGATCCTGGAGCAGATGGATGTTGACAACCAGATTGCAAAGCTAATGGTGGAGCTTTCTCGCAGTCAGGACTATGAGATCGGTGATGGTACCACCGGGGTGGTGGTCATGGCAGGAGCTCTCCTGGAGCAGGCTGAGAAGCTTCTGGAACGTGGTATCCACCCGATAAGGGTCGCTGAAGGTTATGAGATGGCGTCCAGGATAGCCTTTGACCACCTGGAACGCATCTCCACAAAGTTTGAGTTCAGTGCGGACAATATAGAGCCCCTGGTTCAGACCTGCATGACAACTCTTTCCTCAAAGATGTAAGTCATGAAGCAGAATATATACGGAATGTTCTGTTTAATCACCAAAGTTAAAATTTTCTGTTTATCCAATTGAGTTTGTGGTACAAATAGGTTCAGTTGTGGATGTTATGTACACATTTCTGCATCTATGTTGAATATGGAATATACAAGATCCTTTTCATTTCTGTAATTCTTAATCCTTTTTATTTTGGCAGCGACCGGAGGCTAGATTATGATTTATGTCTGCTGCTCTTGTTCATCCTTTTTTCCAATAAGAAAACCTATTAGAAGACGAGGCTTTGCCATGAATCATTTAGTTGTCTTTCTCTCCCGTTTTATCTGTGCTAGATTTTTACAAAAGGTGTAGTTGATTGCATTGAATCATATGTCATTCATTGATAAATGTGCATAATAACTGTTCAACCTCAGCTCTACTATGTACCTTGCTACTGGCAGTGGGATTGATGTTTACTGTAATCTCTTTTTTTTTTCTGTATAATGATGCCAGAGCAGTTCTCTTGTCCTTTTAGAATGATATCAACTGTGATATTATATGAATCTCTGATGCTTTAGAATAGTCCCTGATGGTCTGATGGTATCTTGTTCTTACTCTGCAGTGTTAACCGTTGCAAGCGGGCATTGGCCGAAATTGCTGTCAAAGCAGTCCTTGCGGTTGCCGATTTGGAAAGGAAGGATGTAAATTTGGATCTTATTAAAGTTGAAGGAAAAGTTGGTGGAAAGCTGGAAGACACTGAGCTAATATATGGAATAGTTGTTGACAAAGATATGAGCCACCCACAAATGCCAAAGAGAATTGAGGATGCTAAGATTGCTATCTTGACCTGCCCATTCGAGCCCCCGAAGCCTAAGACAAAGCATAAGGTTGACATTGACACTGTAGAGAAATTCCAGACGCTGCGTGAGCAAGAGCAGAAATACTTTGATGAAATGGTTCAGAAATGCAAGGTAAACTCTTAAGTTTATTGTTTTGCGGTACAGAATATTCATTGTCTTTAGTACCTGGCTTTTTTCATGCCTATTTCTCGTATTTCAGGATTTGAGATCCTTCAAACGATTAATGTAGTTATGTTGCTCAGTTGCCATTTTCATTTGTCTCTGATAGTTTGTAGCATGCTATAATACATTTTGAAACTCCCACATCAATTAGTGTGTATGAAACATGTTGACTTCTTGTGTTGAGCTTGTTTACTTCGGAAACTATTCACACATTATTTTTGCAGGATGTTGGTGCAACCCTGGTTATCTGTCAATGGGGTTTTGATGATGAAGCCAACCATTTGTTGATGCACAGAAATCTGCCAGCTGTGAGGTGGGTTGGTGGTGTTGAATTGGAATTGATTGCCATTGCTACAGGTAAACATGCGCTATATCTGCCCTTATGTTCTATGAATGGGTTGTAAAGAAACTTAACATTTGAAACTCACTGCAGGTGGCCGGATTGTTCCAAGGTTCCAGGAACTAAGCCCTGAAAAGCTTGGAAAGGTACCATTTATGCATATGTTTTTATTTTTGAGCCATAAGGCACATGCCTTGGTTGATGATGCAGTGTTCGATTATCCAATTGTGGTCCACTATGTACATGCACCAAAAAGTATAATTCCAAATAGAGATTATACTTGATATTTTTCCTGTTAATTGTTTCTGAGCAAACCTTTGTTAGTCATGCTGTCTTGAGCACACCTTTTTGGATGCCCTTTAAAGTTTCATGACTTCCCAAGCATATTTATTGTATTGAAAGTAGCTACATGAAGCCGTCTTTTTGTTTGCTCTGCTTCAATAGGCTGGTTTGGTCAGAGAGAAGTCATTCGGAACAACAAAGGACCGGATGCTTTACATTGAGAAGTGTGCCAACTCCAGAGCTGTAACTATTTTCATTCGTGGTGGTAAGTTCTGTTGTGTATATCAATTTCATCTTTCATGTTAAACATATACATGTGGATACATCCTTTGTTGGCTCATGCATGTTTTACTGATCAACTTTTCATCTGAGCTGGAGATACTCCACAGTTCATACCGCTGTAGATAAAATTGAAGTGATTGAGCATATGTTGTCAGTGTTAACGATATGTGGCTGTTACACTCTTCTGATAAACCGTTGAATCAAGGACTTGCTTAAATAATTGTTTGTTTTATACCCCGTCATGCTGAACTTTAGATCTGTTTAGAATCTGGTGCAGCGAAACAAATTATGGACAATTAGCATGTTCGAAGACAGAAAAGACAAAGAAAAAATTGTGCTTGTTCTTACTTGGATGATTTGAAGTACTTGGTGATGTCTGAAAGGGTTTAGAGCCGGACTGGAAATTTACCACAACTCTAAAATCAAGTTATGAAATTATTTATTCGTGGACCTGGAATTGCCATGATGTCATCTTGGCAGCAGCAAGTCCATCTGCTAACTGAAAACGATCACAACAATTTAGTTGTCTTAAATTGATTGCAATGTTGACTTGTTTATCAGTATTATCTGAGTCAGAAATTGTTCATTTCAGTCATCAACTATTCTTAAGATTATTTTCGAATTTAAGATTCTTGTAATGAAACAATTTGCTGCGGTACAGGTAATAAAATGATGATTGAGGAGACCAAGCGAAGTCTTCATGATGCTCTTTGTGTGGCAAGAAATCTGATCCGCAATAACTCCATTGTGTATGGTGGCGGTTCAGCTGAGATAGCTTGCTCAATTGCTGTTGAAACCGCTGCAGATCGACACCCTGGAGTTGAGCAGGTAATGGTTGAGCTTAGAACATTTTATTGCAGAAAGGATGTAATATCTTTTTCTGATTATGCTTTTGTTTTTCACAGTATGCAATCAGGTCATTTGCTGATGCATTGGATGCTGTTCCATTAGCCTTGGCTGAAAACAGTGGCTTGTCACCGATTGATACCTTGACCGCGGTAAAAGCTCAACAAGTCAAGGTATTTGAATCTGTGTTTTCCCTTCTTTCCAAATTCAGTTATTTTGAGAGCAGCAGTGGCATCTTTTGATCCGGATCATAGCCAACTAGTTTGGTTGGGCTTATTAATTTGAGATCCTGTGTCAGTACATATAAGAGCATGCAGCCATACAGTCAGACCACCTATTTACTTGACTAGCTTTCTTGATGTGTTGTGATGATATCTCAACCTTCCTGTCATGTTACTGAGTGTTTGTTTTTCGTCACAGGACAACAATCCCCACTGCGGCATAGACTGCAATGATGTCGGCACCAACGACATGAAGGAACAGAATGTCTTTGAGACACTAATTGGCAAGCAGCAGCAAATCTTGCTCGCTACGCAGGTGGTGAAGATGATCCTCAAGATTGATGATGTTATCTCGCCGTCCGAGTACTGATGAAGCCTGCTAATGAATGTACGTCCAGTAGGCAGCATGCGTTGATTTGGAGTGTGCTCTTCTGCTGTTGTATTGGTCACTTGGTTTTATCTAGTGCTGCCTATGTATTTTTGTGTGGCGCTGAAACTTTACCACAATGTATTGCAAGATAGCATGTTGAGTACCTTTTGAATTAGTCTAGACGTTTTGTTGGAAAATCTCTGCTGTATTGTTCTTCAGTTTAGTGCTAGTGTTTTTACCGCTGAGCGTTCCTTGTGATATTATTCCTAAATATTTTGCTGTGCTGAAGTGCGTCGTTGCACTGATCCATGTATCCATTCTTATCCTGACTGCTGAGGTATCGGTGAAAATGGCAGGGGAAGGATAATCATAGGATAATCATAGTAAGGCAAGTGACGCTCATTTTACTTTTGCATTCAAATTCAGAAATATGTTGATGAAGCCGGCCTGAAATTTTTACTCATAATCCGTTGATTATGGCAATCAAACTAAGACTAGTATTTGTAGAAAATGCATGACGGTGCTCACTAGAGTTACTGGTTCGAGACATTGGAGGCCAACAAATCGATTCAAAGTCATAATCAAACAGGGTGATCAGCAGCAGCTCCGCGGGGCGCATTTTGTGTTCGGGGACTTTGGCTGCCCACCATTCGTATCTGGCTGGCGGCCGGTGTCAGTACTTTGATCAGCTCTTGGCAGCGATCTTTATGTTGATGATTGTATTGCTCTGGGGGCATGAATAGTCATGACACTAAAGCAGAAACATGCATGGCGTTCTAATTAAGACTACTATCATGCAATTATTTTGAAACTTGGTAATCGCACAGTAGTTCTGTGGTACCCTCAACAGATTTATCCACCCATCAAGCAATTCAAGAAACCTGCTGCAAATTTTGTGACATGCGCCGCCTTTTGCTTTTAATTTTATAAGAAACAAAGGCATTAGTCATGCGACTCATGCATCTGATGTTCAATTGGTCATATGCATGATATATGTGTTTCGACTTTTCCCCAAAGATGCCAGCGGATGAAGATACACGAAGAAAAGGAGAGCACCATTATAGCAACTCACACTAACGAAATGAATAAGTCACGGTACTTGCACTGTTGTACAAATGCAACGGAAGCAGCAGTCGCTATATATATAGTCTGCCCCTTGCAGAGATAAACCCGGCAACAAGGCAGGTCTATGTACTGGCGTCCACCACCGATGGTATATCCATGTTATCATTGTGAGATATTGGAGGCCAACAAATCCACTGAGGCAGTGACCAAGAGTGTTCCCGGCCCCCTTTTGCTGCTTGCACGACACTCCCACCAGGAGCAAGTCCTCAGGACTCGTCATTGTAGGCAGCGGCTGCTCTGCAGGCCAATGAAATAGTACTCTGTGTTCCTGGAGGCTGTCCATGGCGCGCGCCGCTCCAGAACACCGGTTCATCGGCTCCTGGAACGCGCGGTATGGCGTCCGCCATGCGTTGTTTCAAGCGGTCATAGACAGGTTGTGTTTCTACAGTCTGGACTGTGCCGCCGGTGACGCCGTGGTGTTCTCGACAGCCTCAAGCTGTCATCCTCTCGAGGCACGCAGAAGGTGGCAGGAACAGCAGTACCGCATCAACATGATCAAAGCGGATAAACAGTAGTTCAAGAATCGAAAACTTGTTGAGCTAGCTAAGAACAGAGGTTAAGCAATACGGCATGGGCCATGCGGTTTGTTTCAGGCAGCCACTGGCCGTTTGAGTTTCTGAACGTGGAATGTGTGGATGGGGACACTGGTGCTCTAGACAGCTTCAAAGCTGTCACCCTTCGGAGGCGCCGACCGTGCAGGAGCAGTTCCTGCATCAGCTGTAGTGGGTAGGAACTAGCTAGGAGGTCGGGATACAGGTTTAGTTGGGTCGAGCAACTACCGGAAATCGAATTGAATCACTAGCGTTGAAATTCTCCTAATTGAAATTCTGTTCAAGTATCTTTGGTTGCGCCAACATACTTAGAAGCTAATTAATTGAACTTCTATACATATATAGTGCGCCCATCGGAGATAAACCCCGCAATCTATACATACCCATATGAAGGAGACATGGCATAGCCAAGCGTCTAGCTAGTGCACCATATATATGACATACTCCCTCTGTTCAAGTTTACATGTCGTTTGACTTTTTTCATCTCAAGTTTGACTGCTCGTCTTATTCAAAACACATACAGGCACGATATATGTGTGTTTCAACATTTCCCAAAAACCAGCACAGCTCACACTAACGAAATGATAAGTCACGCTACTTGTACTGTTGTACAAGTGCAACGGAAGCAGTAACTATATATATATATATACACTCTGCTCCTCCTTGCAGAGATAAATCCGGCAACGAGGCAGATCTAGCTATGTACCGGCGCCCAGCCATGGGACACCCATGTTATCATTGTGAGATATTGGAGTCCAACAAATCCACTCAAGCCGTGGTCAAGAGTGTGCGCGGACATCCCTTGCTCTCTGCACGTCACTCCGACCCGGAGCTGGACACAGAGTATCGTCGTGGTAGGCAACGGTTGCACTGCAGTTTGCAGAGGTGGTACTCAGTGTTCGCGGAAGCTGTCCATGGCGCTCACCGCTCCAGAACACGGGTCGCAGAGCTCGAGGCTCGCGAGCTACTCAAATTCGACTCGTCAAAAGTTTGATTCGAGCTCGAATCAGTCTACAAAACAAGCAAGCTTGAGCATGTCTCCAAGCTCGCGAGCTCTATCGAGCTGTTCGATAGATCAAGCTTGTAATTGCCGGCCAAGTTAACTCTGACGGTTGATATCACAGCACAAAATCGAAGTTGGACAGCCGAAACCAAGTTAACTCTTTCACCTTTGTTAGCAGAGTTTGTAACAAAGTAGCTCATGAGCTAGCTAAACGTGTCTAGTGTGTGTGTTTCGGGGGATGGCAACCCGAAGCCCCGTTGTGCATTCGATGTCTGATCCTGCTCTTGAGTAACGAATGAATCTCTTGTCAAAAAAAAAAAAAAATGAAGCTCGTCTAATCCCATGTGGCCACCATCCTCACAGGTGCCGATTACAAGGCCCAAAATGTTTCTGCTGCTACTGCCCGTCGTGCCCGCATAGAGCACTTTTCATCTCCTTTCCCCATTGCCCGGAGCAGCGATCGTGTCGCAGCTTCGTACTCCGTCGAAGAACACCGCCATGGCCGCCTGGGGTCCGGCAACTCGGCACCGGTGGACACGACACGCTAGCCGGGCGGAATTGCCCCGACGATAAGCTGCTCCTAGTATCACCGGCCGCGGCCGTACTCCTGGCGGCTGGCACGAGCACCGGTGACGGCGGTAGAGCGCAGGGATGAGCTCGGCGACTGGGCGAGAGGAAACCAACCAGGGTGGTCGTTGTTTCAAACAGCGACCGCCCGGTCGCTATTCGAAATAGCGACCGCCCCTGGATACCTCCTCGCCGCCGGATCAGGCTTGTGCGGTTGAGATCTGCACTGGCGAGAGTCAACAGCAGAGAGCCCCTGCTCTGTTCTCCTTCCTGGATCCGCCGCGCCTGGGAGGTTGGCGTTAATCCTCTGCTCCCGAGCGAGCCAGCGGAAGCTTCTAGAACCTTCGGGCTAGGGTGGACGGAGAGACCATGCTGCCGCTCGTTTCTGTCCCCAACGTGCTCAACTTTGCCGACCTCTCGCACAGCATCAACAAACGGCGGCCGGCGGGCAGGCCCACCCCTCGAGTCCACCGCGCCGCGCCTGCGTGGTGTCCCCTAGACCTGCGGAAGCTTCTAGAACATTTGCGACGCACCAAGAAGCGTGGCGGGCAAACAGCAAGACGCTACTCGACGGTACATTGAACTTTAAGCCGACATAGTAATTGGTGGTTACATGTGAGAATTCCAAGCTAGACTTCACTGTGAACGAGCGGCATTCCCGTTGGTCAAAAGGCATACATGCATGCAAAACACATACAGGCATGATCGATATATGTGTCTTTCGACATTTCCAAATACCAGCAGCTCACACTAACGAAATGGGAAGTCACGCTCCTTGTACTGTTGTAGAAATGCAACGGAAGCAGCCGCTATATATATATATATATATATATATAGTCTACCCTTTGCAGATAAGCCCGGCAACAAGGCAGATCTAGCTATGTATCGGCACCCAGCCATGGCACACCCATGCTATCATTGTGAGATATTGGAGGCCAACAAATCCACTCAAGCCTTGATCAAGAGTGTTTGCGGACATCCCTTGCTCTTTGCACGTCACTCCGACCTCGAGAAGGACAGAGAGCATCGTCGTGCTCGTGGTAGGCCATGGCTGCGCAGAGGTGGAGATTTGGCGCATGCCATACGGTGGCTTTTATACCGGTGACTGTACAGAATTGAAAACTTGCTTGCCTCATTAAGACTTCTTACTATTTTTGAACAAAAGAATGAGCATTACACATCCATCATCGAAGGATAGAAATGAGAAAAGAGAGTAAAGCTAGTAGTGATGATGGGGAATTTTATAAACAAATACAAGGATACTTTGGTATAATTTTTGTGATGTCAACGGTGGATGATTTATATATACAGGGCAGCTTTGGTGCTTGTTTTCATGGCCATGATGGATAATTTATAAATATGTACATGTACTATGACGGGTAATTTATAAACCCAGCAGTTCTTCTCCTTCTTCTTCTTCTTCTTCTTCACGTCTGTCGCAACACCAATGTTTTTGTGGAGCAGCCGCTGCCCACCGGCTGGCATCACCCCAATCGTGTACTCGTGTACCGTCGTTCACTGACATTCGCAAAGGTCTGTCGATGTGTGTTCAGTGTTCTAATTAATTCAGGAAGAAGCAGGAAAGCTATGCATCTTGCATTACTGTTGGCCAGTGCGACCAACATGGGATTCCTTAGTCGCACATGTTTGAGTGATATACTAGTACTAACTAATGTAGATATTTTCTTGTTCTTCTTCTGTTGTCAAGTCTCTCAAATAAACAGGGGAAGAATAAGCAAAGCAACTCACACGAACCAAATGGCAAGTCACGCTCACTGCATTTGCAACCGAAGCAGTAGCTAGTGCTGCCCCTATTGCAGGCAAACCAGACAACATATATCCACACACATTTCAAGTAGACAAAGGTCAGAAGTTACTGCTAGTGTCAAGCCTTGACATTCATGAACTACTAAAGTAATTGTGAGATATTGGAGCCCAACAAATCCAGCCAAGTCATGATCAAAAGTGTGTACAAATACATGTTGTCTCTAGCATGAAGGTCGTGGTCATGAAAATGACCTGGCCAACGCAATTCCTCATCAAAGTAACCATGCCCTGAGCAGCCGATTAGAAATCAAATGACCATGCCAAGGTCAACAAGCGGAGGAAGGAAGGATCACAAGTGCTCTCCACAGGCCAAATAAGAAGAACCGAGCGGACTGCTCAGCTTTACGTCCGACCACCGCGTTGAGGGAGCAGTACTTAGCACAAAGCAAACCTGGACGTTGAACCTTCCTCCAGATCCTGTAGTTTCGTTCTGCTTCTGCTTCTTGGTGCAATTGAATGGCGGCGGATTCCAGCAATCAGGGTGGGATCGTAGACTGCTCTGTGTTGGGCAAGAATTATGTGTCGTGGAGCGCGCAATAGTGTCTCATGCTGTGGCAAGAGGGACCATCAACTAATAAATAAATTTATCGATTTATAGTTGTATGAAATTTGTTAGTTGTAATGCACTCATAATTGGATCCTCAGAGAAATAAAAGGTGGATATCCTTAGAGATCACACTTGCTATACAGGAGTGCAAAACAGTTCTTTCCAAGAAAACAAAAAACAAAGGCGTCAGTATATGTATCATGGAGAAGTTTGAACAGAGGAAACCAAAGGAGAGAAATAAAAAATGCCTCGTTCAGTTGTACTACTCCTATAGGAGCAGAGGAGAGCTAATATTACCACGAAATGAGCTGAGCACCCCCTTTTGATCGCATCGACCGTGTGCTATAGTCCTGTGTACTAAACTGAACCACACGGGAAGTTGATTACCTCAGCAGGAAATTCAGAGGCCACGGTAGGTGGGAACTGGAGAAGCACGCATAGATGAGCAGAGCTTTGTAGACCCTGATGGATACAACGAACGACGGATGGGTGCCTTTGTTCTGGTTCTCTGCGGGCCGGCGCGCACTCGGACGCCACGAAGCAGACAAGACGCGCTGCTTAATTCACAGCATCTCCGCGCGAGAGGGCGAATTGTTCGCCGCCATGGGCGCCGGCCAGGGCAACTCGACGCCGGTGGACACAACACGCTAGCCGGGCGGAATTGCCCCGACGATGAGCTGCTCCTAGTATCACCGGCCGCGGCCGTACTCCTGGCGGCTGGCGCGAGCACCTGTGGCGGTAGAACGCAGGGATGAGCTCGGCGACCCGGCGATCGGTACGAGAGGAAACCAACCAGGGGTGGTCGTTGTTTCAAATAGCGTCCGCCCGGTCGCTATTCGAAATAGCGACCACCCCTGCGTACCTTCTCGCCGCCGGATCAGGCTTGTGCGTTGAGATCTGCGCGCTGGCGAGAGTCAACAGCAGAGCCCCTGCTCTGTTCTCCTTCCTGGATTCGCCGCGCCTGCCCGGTTGGCGTTCCTCCTCCGCTCCCGAGCGAGCCAGCGAAAGCTTCTAGAACCTTTGGGCCCAGGCGGACGGAGAGACCGACCATGCTGCCGCTCGTGTCTGTCCCCAACGTGCTCGACTTGGCCGACCTCTCTCTCTGCACAGCATCAACAACGACGGCGGCCGGCGGGCAGGCCCACCACTCGAGTCGAGTCCACCGCGCCGCGCCAGCGTGGTGTGTGTCCCCGCGGAAGCTTCTAGAACATTCGCGACGAGGCGGACGGCAAGATCAGACAATGCTGCTAGCTTTCTATCGCCGGTCGCCAACGTGCTCCGTTGCGCCGATCCCTCTTACAGACATACAGCATCAAGAAGCGTGCAAGGCGGGCAAACAGCATGACGCCGATCACTCGACGGAACACTGAACTTTTCGCCGTCTTAGAATGGGCTCCAGCCACACCAGGCCCACCGGACGTGGTCCGCTTCGCCGACAATGTAATCGGTGGTTACATGTGAGAAATTCCGAGCTAGAGTTTCACTGTGAACGAGCGGCGGCAAGAAGAAAACGTGAAGCGGCCGGCTTCCCGTTGGTCAAAAGGCATACAAGCACGATATATGTGCGTTTCGACATTTCCCAAATATCAGCAGCTCACACTAACGAAATGGTAAGTCACACTACTTGTACTGTTGTACAAATGCAACGGAAGCAGTCGCGATATATATAGTCTGCTCCCTCCTTGCAGAGATAAACCCGGCAACGAGGCAGATCATCTATCTCTATGTAATGGCGCCCAGCAGCCATGGCACACCCATGTCATCATTGTGAGATATTGGAGGCCAACAAATCCACTCAAGCCGTGATCAAGAGTGTTGGCAGACACCCCCTGCTCTCTGCACGTCACTCCGACCCCGAGTGCGACAGACATCATCGTCGTGGTAGGCAACGGCTGCGCTCAAGGCCGCAGAGGTGGTACTCGGTGCTCGCGGATGCTGCCCACGGCGTTCGCCGCTCCGAAGCACGGGTCGCGGCGCAAGTCGAGCCGGAACACGAGTTACTTGGCTGACCCTGCTTTGGTCGCCCCCTGGAACGCGGGGTACGGCATGGCCCATGCGTTGTTTCAAGCGGCCACAACCCGTCTGTGTTTCTCAACGTAGACGGTGCCGATGGAGACGCTGCGGTGTTGTACATAGCTTTAGAATTTTCATCTTCAGTGGCGTAGACCGTGCGAGCAACATCAGTTCATGCGTCCATCTGTAGTTGGTAAGTGGTGCTGACGACCTCTCGTGTGTGGAGATTTGGCGCATGCCACACGGTGGCTTAGACCGGTGACGGTAAAGAATTGAAAACTTGGTTGCCTCTCTAAGGACATTTTACTACACTTTTGAACAAAAGAATAAGACATTACACATTCATCATCAAAGAATAGAAATGAGAAAAGAGATAAGTAAAACTAGTAGTGGTGATGGGGAGTTTTTTACAAACAAATAAAAGGATACTTTGTTGTAATTTTTGTGATGTCAACGGTGGATGATTTATATACAGGGCAATTTTGGTGCTTGTTTTTGTGGCCATGATGGATATATGTATATGGACTATGATGGATAATTTATGTCGTAACCCATATTTTCAGATATTCCCAAAGACTTAATTTGGTATTTTCCGAAGACTTGTATCGTGCGAAAGGAAACTTGTAGATAGACTCCGAATCTGTTACTACAGATCGGAAGTCTTGTAGAATAAGGCAAGGACTCCTAGAGGCGGTAACAGGACTATAAATATACATGTAACCCTCCGATGAGAGGAGGATCAGATCATAGATCATACACACCACCATATTCAACACGACATACACTGGACGTAGGGTTATTATCCTCCGGGAGGCCCGAACCAGTATAAAAAACTCTCCGCGTGCCCTAGATTGATTCCTCGATTGATCGTTGTTCCCCGAACCAAATATTTGCCGTTCTCTCGATTATTCGAGCGACGACAGAGGCGCGCCAGGTAGGAGGCAGCGCTGAGGATCCGTCTAGAGCATCAGATGGCATTGGCGAACAAGATGAAGTTCCCGGCGGGCGCCGAATTCAAGTTCGGATCTTTTACGTTCGTCGCGGACAAGGAAGGAAATCTCCAAGAAAAGACGTCGTCGGTGGCGCAGGAGGCGTCCCCGGCGGCTATGAAGTCTCCGTCCCCGGAGGGATCTGCTGAAAAGAGTTCGTCGGCGGCACCACGCGTGTCGCCGGCGGCTACATGTACAATGTTCGGACTGCGGAATTCCGCGGCCGAGCTTCAGATCGCCTCGCGGGTATCGGGCTCTCCGTTTGGAACCCGCCTAGAAGACGGATCCACCTTGGATCCGCCACCTAGCTCTGCCCTAGAAGCGAGGATGCAAAAGATCGCTCTCGACATTATCGAGGGGCGGTATTTTCCTGGGTTCGGACTCGGCCATCCTGATTACGAGTCCGACTTCAGCGACGATGACTGCCCCGAGATCGGGGAAGCTCCAAACCAAGGTCATAACCCGGCCAGGGAAATTTTTATGGCGGGGCGTGATGATGAGGCATCCAGTGATTTGCGCACCATCGAATTCGATCAGATCCCGTTCGGTTGCGCCATCCAATGTGACGCCGAGAAACCTCAACGCCGATTTCGATGCCGTCCGGTTCCAGACCGCGCTGGATTCCCTTGCGCGTATGGCTCCTGACGGAACACCACTAGCTCCGATGGTACAACAGGTCGTGGAACTCGCTGGCCGTGTGATCCCACAGCAAGAACAAGAGGTGGCAGCACCGGCCAGGACTCCGGTACATAGACGCCTGGGATCCACCAATGATCAGAGGGCCGACTCATCTTCGCATGGATCGTCTTCTGATCACCCCAGGAGACGCCGGCGTGACCTAGAGCCTTCGGACGCAAGACATCAGCTGAATCAGCGGAGGAATCAAACTGGCAATCCCCCAAGGGAGGAACCAGACCGACAAAACCCGGGCGCTATGTTGGTATTTCTTACACCAAACAGAAAACACCACCTTAGGCTGGTTAGGCCTAGAGTGAATATTCCCGGTTCGGCGCCAGAAATACCTGGGGTTAAGTTACTTGCTTAGGATACATAATAATCCACAACTAGCAACGAGTGCCAGATATGTATTATTAGTATTTAATCATAAAAGATAATCCGCAAGCGCACGGATAACCCGTTGTAGCATTTCACCCGAGAGTATTCCAGGGTATCGTTATTTATATTTTCCCAAAGGAAGACGTGGTTGACGAGTGTGTACTTATACTCATGGTGTTACAAATGATAGATCATAACCAATATCCAAATACAGGGGTAAGGCAATGTATGGATAGAGGATAGTGCGACACACACAGCAGGCATTTCCACTCTCTGATAAAAGGCGAGAGGCGGCTCTAGGCTAGACTAAGGTTAAGTAAGAAGAACTGCTACTCCTAATGTACATCGTCAAGTAGCGTGCGTAGCATCTACCTATAGCCTAAGCTGCACACAAGCCAAGACTAAGCTGTTCTACTGCCAAGCCATCATCGGGAGATCCAGCGATCAGAGTCTGCCCCAATCTCCGGACATTTCATATATACTCCTACGCCATACCCGAACGTGGAGGATTACAAGGGACGGACAGGGCTGTCACCACCTGCCGCCTACCTCTACAAACCGTGGGGCACGAACACGCATCCAAGGGTGGAAAGGAAGCCCTAGCACCATGCTAGCGTAACTAACCACAACTCTAGATCCCTCGAGGCACCTCGCAAGGCGATAAACCTAGAGCACTCTTGCAAGACAATGGACCCGATGACTAAGCAAAAGGAACAACTAGGTCTAGCAAGCGATTACTTAGACAAAGGATCAAAGCTAGCACTACGTTAAGCATAAACGTTCGTCGCTCAAGAACGAGCGACGAACGATGAACGATGAAGAACGATCATCGTTAACCGATGATCGAGTATGAACGAACGACGAACGAACGATGAACGATCATGAACGAATATCGATGAACGATGAACGAACGATGAACGAACATGAACGAACGAAGAACGTTCATCCAAGATCAAGGATGAACGATGAACTAGCATAAGCACATAACTACTACAAGAACGATGATATTCCATTGATAAAGAAATAAGTCTTACAAAGAGAGTAAAAGGATACAAGGGAATATACCCCAAACTCTCCAAGGGACTTGGGAGCCAAAAGGGCAGCCCAACTACTCAGCCTAAGCCTAACTAGAGAGCCCCTAGCTCTGGATGTGTGGAGGAGGGAATGAGCCTCTTGTGTTGTGTGTCTTCCAAGGGGAGGGGGTACCCCTTTATTTATAGCCCTCAAAGACGGTGGAATTGAGGCGGTTCTGTAGGTCGGTGGCATTGATTGCAGGTGGAACCGACCTCCTGAAGTCGGTTGCAAACCGCCTTAGAAAGATGGACCCAGGGGGCCTCCCTGTCAGGTCGGCCGACCTAGGGTTGGGGGTCGGCCGACCTAGCCCTGGCCCCCCCTGGGCTGGGCTTTGGCAGGTTGGCTCCCCTCGGCCTTTTAGCCTCTTTTCCAGGTGCGTGGCCTCAGTTGATATTCTGGGTGATTCTGGGCTTTTAATCCTTGAATTATATTCCCGCGGCGAGCGTCGTTTGATGGACGTGTTGGAATCGTCGCCTTGGGCCTTGTTTACACCTGGAAATCCCTGTTTTCCACCTGCACATCCAAATCTAGAGGTACACGTGGAAATAGGTTATTTGATAACAAAATGCAAGTAACAAGTGTTAGTTCTTCCTTATTTATAGAGCTAATTGACGGTCAAAAACTGGGTCTAAGGACCGTCAACAACTCCCCCAAGCTGTCCTCCTTGCTCGTCCCGAGCAAGAAGTAGGACTTAGGATGTTGATCAGGAGTTGCTACAATGTTTCATATCTCATAGGTACCATGCACACAACAAAATACTCTCCTTTGAGTTGAAAAAGTTGGCATGGCAACTCACCCTTTACCTTACTCCTTATGGGGCGTATGGCTTTTTCCTTGTCTTGGGCGGTTGAGAGATAGAACGGTTATAACAGAGCACCATTCACTTGTCCATTGTTTGACTTTTATTTTCCGGAGGTTTTCAAAAGTTTTGAAATAAAAGCAAAGTTCCTCAAATGATGCTCTCGAATCGCTCAATAAGTGTATATTCCTCACCAAGGCATTATTGTGTTGCCTCTTTGTCATCCTACTTCTAAGGCTTGTATGTGGAGCTCAAGGTAGGGATGTTATGAGGCATACTTGCATCACACATATTGCTGAACCAAAAGAGTGGATCCATGGGGAATGCAAGTCATACAACCTTGATCAAGATGTGCATGTGTGTATATGGTGGTGGTGAGGTGGAAGAACTATACTCCTTTTTATTTGTTTCCTCTCTCTCTTTTTGAATTTTTGAGGAGAACATGGCTATCCTTCTTTCTTTCTTTTTCTCAACATTTTTCTTTCTTTCCCCATTTTTTCATCATGCTCTACTTTTGTATGAGCAGGGGATTATTCTTTTTCTTTCTTTTGCATAGCCATGTCTCCGATGATAAATTTTGAGAGAGAGGTAACAATGAATTTTTTTTTTTGGAGTATTTATTTTGGTGGAAAGTGTGGTGGTATTGCTAACTTCCAGTGTAGAAGTTTAGCATGCGAGGTGGAGTTACGTGATCTTGATCAATGAGAGTATGACAAGCTTCTCACTAGGGTCACACAATTTTGATAAAGCTCAATGCAATGACAAGCAGCATATGTGTAAGGGTTTGCAATGTAAGAACAACATATGGCTTTGGTAGGAATTTTGATCATTGAGGAACTTTTATCATTTTTTTGTATTTTGTAAAATAAAACTCCGGAAGTCAAGTCGTACTTTGAACAAGATCATAGCAGCCCTATTTGTACCATATCATATCTCACAACAACTTAGACTTAGATCAAGCACCATGCAGCCCACAAGTTTCAAGTTCTAGGTAAGTATAAGCCAAAAGTCTCAAAACTTGGGAGAGCACTAAGTTGTGACTAGGTACAAACAAGAGATAAAACAGAGCAACTATTCATCATCTCAACATAAGGAAGGCTAAACACTCATACTCGCATATGAAGAGAAACTACGAAAAACTAGAAACCACACTAAAGACTATTTTTGTTCTTTTTAGTTTTGTCATTTTTATTTTATTTTCAGTTTTATCATTTTTTTGGTATTTTTCATGAGAGGTGCAAGAACAAGCAAACAAAAGAAACGAAAAGATACAAGTTGCGATACATGATACCTTAGCGGGGGGTATGGCATCCCCCCCAAGCTTGTTCTTGCTCATGGGTGATGTCGAGGATCGAACCCGGTGTGGCGAAAGTAAGCCAACATATCGGCTTGGCCCTGCTGCGTCATGTTGGTGAGGTTGGTGAGCTGGGCATTTGTGTTTTCTTGCCACTGATGGGTCTGCAGGACGTGTTGGTTGAGAGTGTACTCAACGTCCTCTCCTCGAGTCTCAATGCGTCCCATTTGCTCGGTGAGCGCATTCATTTGCTGCTCGAGATATGGATCACGAGCTGCAGACGAACGTCGCCCACCAGCCCGTGGTGAGTAGGACGTCGAATCGGAGGAGATTTCCTCCCATTGCGCGCGGGGGTGGTGCGTCCATTGGGCTTGGCCCGCACCCTGCTGCGACGAGCCGCCGACCTCAAATGGTGGTGGAGTGGTGTACCCACCGGGACCATACCCGGCGTGACCGTAGCTTGGCCCATATGCATAGGCCATGGGCTGCGGTGCGGGTATCCCGGTGTCGGCGGTCGGCTCCGGCCTGCGCGTCCTCCTGCGAGAAGAAGTACTCCTGCGTGCAGCCTCCTCTTTTTCTAGAGGTGTGGTTAGATTTTTACAGCCATACAAACGAAGTTCCCGGTTAGGTAACGGGAATTCATTTGTATAACCGACATAGTAAAATATGAGAGAATTATTTGGACCATGCTTAAGTGTATGACCTTGAATAAGATAATCCTTGGTGATAAGAGAGCGGGGTGTATCAAGATAAGCAATATTAGCATCATGCAAAGCACCAACACCCGCAGCAATACGTGTAATCAGCGAGGTGCACTCAATCGGTCCAGTCATTCTAAAATTTTCTAACCACTGAGAAATCATGGACATGACAGGAGCAATCTTTATTTTCTCAACCATAGCATAAAGAATTTTCAGATCATCCTCGCGCACAATCCTAATATCACTTCTAGGAAACAAGGTAATGCCAAGCCACATGTGCAACAAGCGCAAGGTAGGATGATGAATGTGATTAGTTCGGGGTTTCTCACAAGTAGGAGATGCAGAAATTCTTTGCCAAAAAGCTAACTTTGAGTAACCCGGGATCGAACTATCAACATCAAGGGTGCAGCGAGAATTAAAGCCGAGGCATTGACTAAGGATTTTCCATGTCAAATGATATTCCTCCCGGAAAAACCGAAAGGTAATACCGTCATCTACCACGCGTAGGGTGCATAAAAACTGTAGTGTAAGTAAGCGGGAACCCTGCTCATCTACACTTGCAAACTTATCCCACCCTATTGCTTTAAATACTCGAGAAAATTCAGCATCCATACCAATCTTTTGCAGCAGTTCCGTATCAAATGCTCGCGTAGGAGCAAATGTACGGAGTCGGAGAGCTTCGTAGGCGCCCATCTCTTCGTCGCCCACCAAGTCGAGGTCGGTGTCGACGAGAAGACGATGCTCGGTGTTGGCTTGTTCCTCCGTTGCGGCTTCATGTTGAGGGCTTGACACTTGCTCGGTGGTGGTGCGGGCGCGAGTGCGAGGTCGAGATGAACCCGAGCCCGTGCTCCCGGACCGGAGCAGCGAGGCGAAGGCCTTGCCAGCGCGCTTCATGCTGCAGCGAGGTCGAGCAAGAACGCAAGAACGAAAACTCCGAACGGGTTATGAGAGTGAAAACCAATCGATGAAGCCGTCGGTGTTCTTGCAAGCGAGAAGACGCAACTCGGAAAACCAAACCAAATCAAAACTGAAAAGCAAACCAAAGGAGAAATGTTTTTGCAGAATTTTGAGGCAAGAACTCAATGAGCACAAAGGAAAACTTGAGAGCAATGGAGTGAAGAGTGTTGAAGAGTGGAAATGAGAGTGTGAGAGGGAGAGAGCAATGGCCGGCCACCCCCATCTTATACACGGCCATAGTAGCCGTTTTTGAACGTTAGGAGGTGCATGTGACCGTTGGAGCAAAGGTAGGAGGGAGCCGTTGCTCCCATGGGTCGGCCGACCCCCTCTGGGGCCCACCTGCTTCCCTCTTCGGCCCATAGCCCCCAACAGCCATATTGGTGATGACCATGGTTGCTATGTCCAGAAACTCCTCAAAATTATTTGCTCAAAAAGATTTCCAAATAAAAAGTTGCCTCGAATTCAAAATTTTTCGAAAAAAATCAAAAATCGACATGTTGATGAAAAATTTCAACATGCAAAAATATTTTTGGCTTTTCTATGATGATACAAGGGTGGTCCAAAAATTTCATCCAAGGATGAGTCTTTTTGAACGCAAAAGTGTTTTTGAAAATTTTGATTTTTAAATGCATGGCGAGGGAAAAATTCAAATATGCTGGCGGAAAAATCCAAATAAATTTTTGGTGGAGGAAATAAATATGCAAAGTGGTTTGGAAAGAAATCCAAATGCAAATGTGGTGGAAAAATTCAAAAAGAAAAGAATCAAACCGAATGATAATGCCGGTTTTCCTGGCGGCCAGGGCCGTGTCGTTTAAAGTCCGACGGGCTAAGACTTCTCCAACGGGTTTAGCTTGGTGGCGCGGACCCAGTCCTTGGAGATGAGGACGTAGAGGGCTGCGCCTTGACTTGCCACACTTGTTTCATCTTTGGTGGTGTAGGTGGCTTCTCGGACTTTGGGACGGGTTTCTTGGCCCATAATCCCGGCCTCGTGGTCGCAGGTTTCTTTGGTTGAAACTGCGATGGATTTTCAATCTTTGCCAAGCTCTTCCATAGAGCAATGAGGCTGTCCGTTTTCCTGGCTGTCACTTCAACTTCTTGAATGTTGGAGGTGTTTGGCCCATACTTGACCTTGATCATCGAGCATTGTTCTTTCCGAGGTTGGAACTCGAACTTCTCCTCCTTCCCATTGATGTAGAGGCGGATTTCTCCAACTCCAACATCAATTTGGGCCTTTGTGGTGCTAAGGAAGGGACGTCCCAAGATGAGGGGCGTTTCCTTGTCAATATCCATGTCAAGCACCACAAAGTTCACCGGAACGGTGTGGCCTCTTATGAATACCGGCACATCCTCCGCAATCCCCATTGGAAAGCGAAAGGATGAGTCGGCCAATTGTAGCCGCATTGCTGTTGGTGTGAGGAATCTGTACTTTAATTGCTCGAAGATTGCCTTGGGCATAATGCTCACGCTGGCCCCAAGGTCACACAGTGCATAGTCGAAGTGGAATCTCTTGATTGCACAAGAGATTACTGGAAAGCCTGGATCAGATTTCATTGTAGAAGGCTCTCCTCTTATTTGCCTGTTCTCCCCTGCATGGTTAGTCCTACGAGAGAACATTTCTTCTCTCGTGGTGATAATATTAACTTTTTCAATGGGAGATTCTGGTTGCCCAGGAATCTGCCCTGATTTAGCAGAAGGAACAAGAGCAGCAAGCTGAGCTAACTGGGTTTCTATCATTTTATTAAAGCTCAACTGATTTTTGAAAGCGGAAGAAAGACCTTCTATTTTTGAATTTAAACTTTCTAAACTTTGATCATTGGCAGCAAGCTTTTTGTTGATTGATTCGTTGATTTTAGCTTGGCCATAAACCAAATCTTTCAAAGACGGCTGATTATTATTAAAACTAGAGAAATTATTACCTCCTTGATAAGATTGGCGGTTTTGGTTAAAACCTTGACCTCCACTTGGACGATTCCCATTGTTGTTGTTCATGTAGAATGCTTCTTCATGGGTATGGTTGGGGCAATCCTTCCCCATATGACCAGTGTTGCCACATTCCTCACACGTGATGCGTGAGTCAAGTGAACGAACACTACCATGCGTGTTGAAGTCGTCTAAGCGCTTCATGACGAGGTCGAGCTTGGCGGACAATAAGTCCACCTCCTTGATAGGGTGTACGCCTTTAGAGCGTGGTTGGAGACGTTCATCGCTCCACCCTTGATTGGAGACCATCTTCTCAATAAGTTCTTTAGCTTGAGCAACGGTCATTGAGAAGAAGGCTCCTCCAGCAGCGGCATCCATATGTCCACGGGTTGTTGGTGTCAACCCGTTGTAGAAATGTTGAAGAATGAGCCATTCTTCCATCCCGTGGTGTGGGCAGGCGGATATGTAATCTTGGAGCCTATCCCACGCCTCGGCGATGGTTTCATTGTTGGCTTGCTGGAAGCTTGATATTCTTCCACGAAGGGCATTAGTTTTACCCAACGGGAAAAACTTTGCGAGGAACGCGGTAGAACAGCGGTCCCAAGTGTCAATGCTAGCACGATTGGCATAGAACCATTGTTTCGCCTTCCCGAGGAGGGAGAGGGGAAACAAACGAAGTCGAATGGCATCTTGGTTGACTCCGGCGGTTGCCGATGTGTTGCATATCTCAAGGAATTGCTGGAGATGAGTGTTGGCGTCCTCCGTGGCCTTTCCACAAAAGGGAATGGCCTGCACCATAGTGATTAGGCTTGATTTGACTGCAAACCCTGCGTCACCGGCGTTGACATTGGGCCCAACGGGAACATTGGCAACGGAGGGAGCAGAGTAGTCACGGAGGGTCCTTTGATCAGCCATGTCAATAAGTGATGATGGTGCGGATGATGTGGGTTCGTCTGTCGGGAGTGTTGCTTGTGAGGGAGAGTCGACGCGGGGTCGGACTTTCCTTACAAGCGACTCTGGATTATCAACGAAGTTTTCCGGCAAGTTGAATCCACGCATACACTATCCTGTTTTCACATCAAAGAGAGAAAACAGATCAAGGTTAGCCTGTAATGGAAATGGTTAAATCACATCAAGTGTAATCATGAGTAATCATTGTATACACTTGTCAACAATTGTCTTCCCCGGCAACGGCGCCAGAAATGCTTGTTGGTATTTCTTACACCAAACAGAAAACACCACCTTAGGCTGGTTAGGCCTAGAGTGAATATTCCCGGTTCGGCGCCAGAAATACCTGGGGTTAAGTTACTTGCTTAGGATACATAATAATCCACAACTAGCAACGAGTGCCAGATATGTATTATTAGTATTTAATCATAAAAGATAATCCGCAAGCGCACGGATAACCCGTTGTAGCATTTCACCCGAGAGTATTCCAGGGTATCGTTATTTATATTTTCCCAAAGGAAGACGTGGTTGACGAGTGTGTACTTATACTCATGGTGTTACAAATGATAGATCATAACCAATATCCAAATACAGGGGTAAGGCAATGTATGGATAGAGGATAGTGCGACACACACAGCAGGCATTTCCACTCTCTGATAAAAGGCGAGAGGCGGCTCTAGGCTAGACTAAGGTTAAGTAAGAAGAACTGCTACTCCTAATGTACATCGTCAAGTAGCGTGCGTAGCATCTACCTATAGCCTAAGCTGCACACAAGCCAAGACTAAGCTGTTCTACTGCCAAGCCATCATCGGGAGATCCAGCGATCAGAGTCTGCCCCAATCTCCGGACATTTCATATATACTCCTACGCCATACCCGAACGTGGAGGATTACAAGGGACGGACAGGGCTGTCACCACCTGCCGCCTACCTCTACAAACCGTGGGGCACGAACACGCATCCAAGGGTGGAAAGGAAGCCCTAGCACCATGCTAGCGTAACTAACCACAACTCTAGATCCCTCGAGGCACCTCGCAAGGCGATAAACCTAGAGCACTCTTGCAAGACAATGGACCCGATGACTAAGCAAAAGGAACAACTAGGTCTAGCAAGCGATTACTTAGACAAAGGATCAAAGCTAGCACTACGTTAAGCATAAACGTTCGTCGCTCAAGAACGAGCGACGAACGATGAACGATGAAGAACGATCATCGTTAACCGATGATCGAGTATGAACGAACGACGAACGAACGATGAACGATCATGAACGAACATCGATGAACGATGAACGAACGATGAATGAACATGAACGAACGAAGAACGTTCATCCAAGATCAAGGATGAACGATGAACTAGCATAAGCACATAACTACTACAAGAACGATGATATTCCATTGATAAAGAAATAAGTCTTACAAAGAGAGTAAAAGGATACAAGGGAATATACCCCAAACTCTCCAAGGGACTTGGGAGCCAAAAGGGCAGCCCAACTACTCAGCCTAAGCCTAACTAGAGAGCCCCTAGCTCTGGATGTGTGGAGGAGGGAATGAGCCTCTTGTGTTGTGTGTCTTCCAAGGGGAGGGGGTACCCCTTTATTTATAGCCCTCAAAGGCGGTGGAATTGAGGCGGTTTCGTAGGTCGGTGGCATTGATTGCAGGTGGAACCGACCTCCTGAAGTCGGTTGCAAACCGCCTTAGAAAGATGGACCCAGGGGGCCTCCCTGTCAGGTCGGCCGACCTAGGGTTGGGGGTCGGCCGACCTAGCCCTGGCCCCCCCTGGGCTGGGCTTTGGCAGGTTGGCTCCCCTCGGCCTTTTAGCCTCTTTTCCAGGTGCGTGGCCTCAGTTGATATTCTGGGTGATTCTGGGCCTTTAATCCTTGAATTATATTCCCGCGGCGAGCGTCGTTTGATGGACGTGTTGGAATCGTCGCCTTGGGCCTTGTTTACACCTGGAAATCCCTGTTTTCCACCTGCACATCCAAATCTAGAGGTACACGTGGAAATAGGTTATTTGATAACAAAATGCAAGTAACAAGTGTTAGTTCTTCCTTATTTATAGAGCTAATTGACGGTCAAAAACTGGGTCTAAGGACCGTCAACACGCTACAGGCCATAGCGGGGTACGCTCAGAGACGGCTCTTAAGCCGCCCCCGTACAGGGCTCTGGGTCGTTATCTCCGAACTGTTGAGTGGCCAGCCAAGTTCAAAGTGGGATCCATCGACAAGTACGACGGCACCATCAACCCGGAGGAGTTCCTGTCGATCTACTCCACAACGATAGATGCAGCGGGAGGAGATGAAAGAATCAAGTGCGCCTACTTACCTACCGCCCTGACCGGAGCAGCGCGGTCGTGGTTGCTAAACCTCCCGGCATATCACTTCGACTCCTGGGCGGAATTGTGCGAGGTCTTCAAGGGGAATTTCCTTGGATCGTACAATCGCAACGCAACGCCAGAACAGCTCCGAGGTGTTAAACAGAAAGCTGATGAAAGCCTCCGAGATTACATCAAGCGCTTCTGTTTAATGAAGAACACGATTCCAGACATCTCTGATCTAGAGGTGATCCTTGCCTTCCAAGAAGGATGTTTGGATGTAAAGATGGTGGAAACCATAGCAGAGAATGAGCCCAAGACTACCGCAGAACTGTTCCGATTGGCAGAAATCTGCGCCAAGGCTGCCGACGCCCGTGCTCGCCTCTCCGATGGCTGGGGCAAGGCACCGAAGAAGAAGTCTGAAGACAGGAGGTGAACGCGGTGGATCGACAAGGGCCAGATCGTAACCACTTCCGCAAGAAGCGAGGTCGTCCCGAAGGCGTGGCTAAATGGTGTCCGATACACCGTTCCCCCAATCATGAACTAGAAGAGTGCTTTGATTACCTCAAGCTCGAAAAGAAGCGTCTGGAAGAAGGCAAGATCTTGCGGACAGCTAGGGAAGAGGATCGGAGCCGGGAGAATCAAGATCGGGAGCACCGGGATCGGGAACATCGAGATCGGGAGCACCAAGACCGTGGGCGTCGAGATCGGGAATACCGAGATCGGGAGTCCAGGGAACGCGATGACCGAGATGAACGCCCACGCTACAGAAGTCGCAGAGATCATGATGATGACGAGGAGGAGAGGTACCCGGAGATCAACATGATCTTCGGAGGGAGCTCCGCTCTGTCATCGAAGAGCCAGTACAAGAAGCTGCAGAGAGAGATGGCTATGGCGGAACCCTATTCTAGAAG
Organism: Eragrostis nindensis; assembly: GCA_012490785.1. NCBI lineage: Eukaryota > Viridiplantae > Streptophyta > Magnoliopsida > Poales > Poaceae > Eragrostis > Eragrostis nindensis. The sequence continues at coordinate 853,689 of JAAXCT010000074.1, read as the reverse complement.
ACTAGAGTGGTCGGACACACCGATCGCGTTCGATGCCAATGACCACCCGAAGACTCTACTGAGCAACCCAGAGTTGCCCTTCGTCGCCAAGATCATCATCCACAAGAACAAGATCGCGAAGACGTTGATCGACAACGGAAGCGGTCTCAACTTGCTGATGAAGAAGACATACGACCAGACGGGTCTGCCGATCACCGCTCTCCGACCAGTGGAGGAGTCATTCCACGGCATCTTGCCTGGAGTGTCTTCACGTCCTCTCGGGAAGATAGAGCTAGCAGTGACGGTAGGCCCGAAAGGGAATAGAAGAACCGAAGTCCTGATGTTCGAGGTGGCTGACTTCGAATCTGCCTACAATTGCATCCTGGGAAGACCGTTCCTATTCAGGTTCATGGCTGCTGCACACTTCGCCTACGCCATGCTCAAGATCCCAGGACCTGCGGGTGTTATTACGCTGTATGCTGATCAGGATCAGGCCGTGAGATGCGACGTCAACGCGCTAATCATAGCTGGGCACTTCAAGGACCCTGACTCGCAGCGCCAGACAAAAACCCCCCGGAAAGATAAGAGGCAGGAAGCAGCAGTCGCCGACACGAAGGTTTCAGATGCGGCATCCCCGTCGACAGCGGCCGCCCAAGCGCCAGCAAAGACTGTCAACGAGCCTAGCACGAAGGAAGATGAAACTGCTAAAAAGGGCAGCAAGCAGATCAGCCTCAGCTTCGTCGACCCTGGCAAGAAGACCAACGTCGGGGACGATCTCAACCCTAAATAGGAAGACGCGCTCGTAGCCTTCCTCCGCGAGAATATCGATGTGTTCGCATGGCAACCATCTGATATGTCCGGGATCCCCAGGGAGGTGATCGAGCACAAATTGGGGATCGACCCGGCCTTCAAGCCGATCAAGCAAAAGCAGCGAAGGTACACGCCGGACAAACGCGACGCCATACATGAGGAGGTCACTAGGCTTCTCAAAGCTGGGTTCATCAGAACGGTAGACTATCCTGAATGGCTAGCAAATCCTGTACTAGTTCCTAAGCCAGATAAATCCTGGCGCATGTGCATTGATTACACTAGTTTGAATAAAGCTTGTCCTAAAGACGAGTACCCTCTTCCGAGGATAGATCAGATTGTAGACTCTACATCTACTAGTGAGTTATTAAGTTTTCTTGATGCTTATTCTGGATATCACCAAATTAGCCTCAATGTCGATGATCAAGAAAGGATGGTCTTCATCACGCCGTTCGGAATATTCTGCTACGTCACAATGCCCTTCAGGTTGAAGAATGCTGGATGTACTTATCAGAAGTGCGTGAACATAGTCTTCGAAGATCAGATCGGGAAAAACGTCGAAGCCTACATTGACGACATCGTTGTCAAGACCAAGAAGTCCGACGATCTCCTGGAAGATCTGAAGCAAACCTTCGACAATCTGAGAAAGTACAAGATGAAGCTTAACCCTGCCAAGTGTGCCTTCGGGGTGAAGTCCGGAAAGCTACTGGGGTATATGATCTCTGAGAGAGGTATTGATGCAAACCCAATAAAAGTCGCGGCTCTTGAAAAGCTGAAGCCTCCGAGAACCAGACGAGAAGTCCAGAAGCTAGCAGGCATGATGGCAGCCCTGAACCGGTTCATCTCTAGATCGGGAGAACGAGGTATGCCATTCTACAAGTTACTCCGAAATCAGAATGGCTCTCAGTGGGATGACCAGGCAGAAGAGGCATTCAAAGAGCTCAAACCTTATCTCAAAAATATGCCCACCCTGAAACCCCCACAGCCAAATGAAGAACTGCTACTATTTGTTGCTGCAACAGATTCAGTTGTCAGCGCCGCGCTAACAGTTGAACGAGAAACAGAAGCTGGGCCCAAACAGTTCGCCGTTTACTTCGTCAGCGAGATATTGAAAGATGCCCAGACGCGTTACCCGATGATACAGAAGCTCTTGTACGCAGTATTGATGACATCCAGAAAGCTGAAGCATTACTTCTTAGCTCATCCAATCAAGGTAGTCTCGGATAGACCGCTCCAGACTGTTTTGCAATGCAAGGATGCCATCGGCAGAATTGCTCAATGGTCTGTAGAGCTTGGTCAATACCAGATCGAATATGTCCCTCGAACAGCCATCAAAGGACAAGCTCTGGCGGATTTCATAGCAGATTGGACCGATGATGGTGATGACGACAAGAAAGATCCAGATCACTGGGTCATGTATTTCGATGGCTCCTTCACATTGAAAGGTGCCGGTTCTGGAGTTGTTCTCATATCTCCAGCAGGAAAAGTATTGAAGTATGCCATCCAGTTGCTCTTCCAAGCTACGAACAATGTTGCAGAATATGAAGGCCTCGTGACAGGTCTCCGCATTGCCAAATCTCTCGGTATCAGCCGACTGCTCGTGAAAGGGATTCACAGTTAGTCGCCAGGCAGGTACAGAAAGAGTATCAATGCTCTGATTCGAAGATGGCCGATTATCTTGAAGAAGTTCGGAAGCTGGAGAAAGGGTTTGATGGTCTCGAAGTGCGGTACGTACCACGGCTGGACAATCGTGATGCTGATCATCTAGCTTGCATTGCTTCGTCGCGATCTCCAGTCCCAGACGATGTGTTCTTAGAAAAGATCCACAAGCCTTCGGCGGCAAGCACACATGCTGAAGTAGAGATGATGGTTATCGATGCGGGAGAAGGCTTTGTCGAAGACTGGCGCACACCAATCCGCCTGTTTCTCGAAAACAATCCTATCCCAGATGACGATGCGGCCACGGAAAGGCTGGCACGCAAGTCCAAGCAGTATGTGTTGATCGATGATATACTCTACAGAAGAGGTCTCAATGGCATTCTGCTGCGGCGTGTCTCAACAGAGGATGGTATTCGACTACTGCATGATATACACGGTGGGATCTGCGGTGCACATGCAGCTTATTGCACTCTCATCGGCAAGGCATTCAGGCACGGATTCTACTGGCCCACAGCGAAGAAGGACGCCATCCACCTCGTGCAGACATGTAAGTCCTGTCAATTCTTCAGTAGGCAAAGTACAAGGCATGCTCAAGAGTTGCATACAATTCCAATCACTTGGCCTTTTGCTGTCTGGGGGATCGATATTCTGGGACCGTTCCCCAAAGCCAAAGGAGGTTACAAATTTCTATACGTCGCCATCGACACTTTCACCAAGTGGATCGAGGCAGAGGCAGTCGTGAATATCACTCAGATCGCTTCTGTCAAGTTCATGAGGAGTATAGTCACAAGGTTTGGCGTCCCTAAAAAGCTGATATCAGACAATGGTCGACAGTTCGTTGGTAGCCAGTTCGAGAGATTCTGTGCCGATCATGGTATCATTTATCCAACATCTTCGGTGGCTCATGCTCAGACCAATGGTGCTGTTGAGCGGGCCAACGGGATCCTTATGAAAGGGATGCGTGCGCGAGTATACGAGAAGCTAGCAGCTAAAAGCAGGAATTGGATCGAAGAGTTACCGACCGTTCTGTGGTCGGCACGGACGTCCACCAGTCGAGCTACAAAGGAAACTCCATTCTTCCTAGTCTACGGCGCTGATGCAGTGCTACCACTCGAGATTCACTTGGGGGCTCATCGGATCACCAACTTCTACGAAGACGACCAACAGATCTCTAGAGAGGTTGATCTACTGCTCCTCGAAGAAGAACGCAACACAGCATTGTATAATGTGGAATATTATCAGGAGGTTCTGAAGAAGCAGTACAGTCGCAAAGTGGTTGGCCGACATTTAGATGTGGGAGATCTGGTGATCAAGAAAGATATCACTACCAAGGATAAGCACAAGTTGTCTTCTCCATGGGAAGGACCTTACATAGTAGTCGAAGATGCTGGCATGGGGGCTTATATCTTAGCCCATATCGATGGCGATATATTGCCTGGGACATGGAACACTGATCAGCTTAGAAAGTTTTATGTGTAATCCATTGTTGATGAATAAAGATGTGTTCAGTTTCTTCATCTACTGTGCAAGATCATAAAGGCTGGCCCAGGTCGGTCTACTAGTTTGGCTGATGTCTTAGCCACATGAGGGTTATAAGGCATCGGTACGAACAGCCTTTTCAGACAAAATTTCGTCATAAGGCTTAGCCACACTGTGGTTCATAAGTTAATTGACCCCATGATGTTCTAGCGACGGACCCTTAGCCCATGAGGTTAATAAGCGGCTCTCCCTAGGCCGGTTGCACGATCAACCAACCAACAGACTGCAAGTCTTATGTCATACGGTGCTACACGATAACTGCCGATGATTCATAAGTTTCGTAAGTCTCCCCGAGTGTCTGAAGTAAGAGCCTTAGCCATCGAGTTATAAGTGCCAACTTCAGACCACGTTGCAAGATCAACACCCAACAATACTCAGCTTGAAACATAACTTGCCATGGCAAAGTCAAATGTTATACAGCTATCATCAGCTCCAAATATGGAGACAAGATATCAGCAACGGCAAAATTAGTTCAAACGTAGCTTGTCACAGACAAAGTAAAGCGTCAATGAATTAATGCCTTTAGATATTGCATAATAGAAATAATGCTTTCCTGTATACAGTTAAAACTGTATCCAAAAAAGCAGGGGGCTGGGCTACTATGCATATCTAAAATAAATTAACAGGAGCTTGAGCTCCAGTATTACATCAAAATATTGTTTGATTGCAGGGCTTTACAAACAGTTCAAGGCCTCTCCTCATCAGAAGGAGGTGCCTCTAAGTTCAAATCCATGATGAACTTGTCGGCTGACTCCATCAGTTCATCAACGAGTGCATCACGCTCACCTACATTACAAGTAAAGCCTTGCTCTACAATCTTCACATCCAATTCAGGATGACGGTTCTTCAAAGCAGCCAAAGCAAAGGCACAACCATTGACTAAACTATCAGCTACCTTGTCAGCAAGTTTGGCCTTCTCTGCAGTCAGGATCTTGTTTGCATCCTTCAGTTTCTTCACCTCCCCCTGCAGAGTTTGGATCACTTGAGTCTTGGTTGTGTTCTCCGTGCTCAAGGCTTTATTTTTAGAGCTCAAGTCTACAACAGAAAATGTCAGATTACTTCAGGAATATGCAAAAGGCAAAAAAGTAAACAGTATATGACAGGAAGAATTACCCTGCACTGTTTTCGATAAAGCCTCTCTTTCTACACGCAGATTCTTGAGGTACTCCTTATGTTCAGCTTTTATATCTGCGATCTCCTTGGCATGAGATGTCTTTGCTTCATCATGGGTCTTGTTCAAGGCAATAAGAGCAGCTTCTAGCTCTCGAATTCTGTCATCTTTCCCAGATGAAGCATGGGCAGCTTCAGCGTCGGAGAGTTTTTTCTGGAGAGCAGCAAGTTCTCCGTCCTTCTGCTTTATCCTGTCAGTGAGGCGCTTGCAAGTCTGCAGATGCCACTTTTTGGCAGCTACCACCTCCTGGCTCAGCCTGTCGAGCACCAAGTTCTCCCCAACTGTTCCGGATGCCGAGGCAGAAACAGCTAGAGCTTGTTCAGCCACTGGTTGTACATTTGAGGCCGGAGGGTTGGTGGCAGGAGCAGGTTCAGCAGAAGAGGATGGAACACTATAGCATGTTCACACATCAGAAGATCGTATGAAAATATTTCAAACAACAATGGAACTTAGCAAGGATACTTACGAAGTATCTCTCTTGGTGCGGAAGCGTCTTCTCTTGGAGGCAGGGCTAGAAGCAGATGTCGCCTGGGAAGACAAGACTTGAGAGATTTTGGAAAACCCTTCAAAAAGACTGCCGACAACTATTTCGATGGGTACCTGATCACCGGTACGAGGATTAGCGACGCGAGTCGGAGGCAGTTCAGGGACATCGGAGACAACAATTGTTGGAATCGCTGGAGCTGCTGAAGCTACTAGAGCTGCTGAAATTGCCGGAGCTGCTGGAGTTGCAAGAGTAGCTGTTCGGAAGCGCTTGCGGGTCGTTGTCTTTGTTTTGGTTCCGGCTGGGGGCTTCGAAGACTCGACAGCAGGTGGAGGAAGATTGGAGGTTTCGATACCCATCGGGATATCACCGAGCGTGGGATCAGCCGCCGGTTCAACCCTCTCAGTTTCTCCAGGCGCCTCAGATTGTTTGCCAGCAGCAACAGCAGCCACCTTTCGCTCAAGAGAGCTGGTAGCGTCATCAGCAACGGTCGTGTCCTTCTCCTGATTGCCGCTGTCTTCTTCGTCACTATCCCCGATGACTATATCAACATCAGGTTGGACATCGTCGGGGCCAGGTTCATAAAGGTTCTGCAGAATACAAGATTAGTATGGCGGAAAATATATCTTCAAGCAAAGCGAGGAGACCTACGATCAGCATACCTCGGGAGGTGGATTTTCTGCACTGTAAGGAAGAGGTACTGTCGAAGGCTTATCTTTTGGTCCAGTACCCATGATATCGTATACTCTCTTGAAGACATCGTCTTCGGAGAGCTCAACAGCTGCAGAGGAGAGAAAAAGATGACAGGCTTATCAAACAGAAATCAGATATCAAGTATATACTGATATATTGATGAGTAATGGACATCTACCTCCTATTGGTAACCAATTAGGTTCACCAGGACCTGTGTAATGCATAGCCAGTGGATCACGCTTCTGAAGAGGGAAGATGCGTCTTCGGACAAACTCTTCCAAAACATGTTCTCCTCTCAAGCCCAACTTGATCAACTCATTGACCCTGGCTATCATCTTATTTAGTCGAGGAACATAGGTCGGAAGACTCTTGTCCCACTTTTCATGATTTGGCATCAAGCTGTCAAGCTTGATTACAGTATTTTTCTTCCCCATGTCCAAGATCAAATATTTGGTGTCATATGTGCTCCAAGAAGACTTGTACTGGTACGGGATGAATTCATTCTTGTTCCTAACTACAAAGCCTACTGAGAAGACCATCATCTGACCCTTATAATACCGGGGCTGGTGGTAATGGCGCCACAGATTCAAGCAAGGGGCTACGCCCAACCAACATTCGCACAAGATAGCGAACATGCTAAGCATCATCATAGCATTGGGTTTAAGTTGAACAAGCTCTATATGGTAGAATCTACAGATCTGCTCAAGAAATTTGGAAGGTGGAAGATTGAAACCACACATGAGATGAGCTTCGAATACTGGGAGCTCCGTGGTGTTGCAGTGATGGTAGTCGTAGTCGCCATTGTTCCGCCGGGTCAGGAAAGCAGAGATCATTCCCCTTCTCTCCAGTTCATCCAAGTATTCCAAGGTGAAGGTGGATTTCTTCCAGTACTCCTGCAGATTCGGGATTTCTCCCTTCTTCATCTTCTGCTGCGCCTGAGTAAGGGAAATGTTGGAGTCTTGGGAGTCGGAGGATTGATTTTCGTTGGGATTACCGGAGATTGTGGCGGACGAGGATGCGGTGGCCATGAGATATGTTTAGGGTTTGAGGAAATGAAAAGAAGTGCGGACTAGAGGATAGAGGAAAAAGGATACGGCGTGAAGGGCTTAAGTAAAACCCGACGTGACGGTTCGCCTCCCCGTAAATGCGGGATTTCTCTTCCTTGGGTTACGCGCGGAATATCCTGAGGTGATGCTATTAAAATAATGAGTTTGGATCTGTGCTCGGTTTTTGGAAAAATAAACTACCTGGATATGAGGTAAGAAGTTGGGATATTTTTTGGGATCAGTTGCCCAAATAATTAACAATGTTTGACTAATGATCCGGATCGAAAAGAGCCTTCGGTGCGTGAAAAACGTGTTGAGTAATATTCCCGAAGAGTTCTCGGCCGAGTGATCTGTTAGTTGCTACGAAAGACTCGTTTCGTCAAGGCACATCGGAGAAGCTGAATTTAGTTATCTCGAAGACTCATGCAAGGCATATTGTCCAGACAAAGGAGAAGCCAACATCACAGATGCGATATCATTCAGAAATTGTAATCTTGGACTGAAGGCAGCCCTTGATGTGCCCAAGGATACGTCCCAGGACTACCTCAAGAAGGCCTACCGTAAGGTAGCCAAAACACATTACAAGCAAGACATGCAGAAAACTATCTAAACTCTACACTCCGTCCTGCTTGACAGAAGAATAAAACAGGAGAAGAAGAAAAAATAAGAAAACCTAGGCTACTACAAAGAGAATGGCATGATAGCCATCCCCTTATCCCTAGTTCCGCTGATCATCAGCGTCCTCAGGGGCTGCAACAGCAGCATCAGCATCAACCTCGTCCTCCTCATATGTGATGAGGGGAGAGGAGGCTTCGGCAGCAGCAGCAGCAGAGCCTGCACCTATGCCGCCCTCACTTAGAGTGATGAGCGGGAGGGGTGCCTCGGTGGTGGAGAGGGTAGAACCCTCGTTCAATGCCATGACCGGGTTGATGACCCCGGTAGGAAGGAGAGGATCTTCTGCGGCGATGGGAATGGAGCCACTCGCTGGACTGGACCCGGCTTGGGTGCTCGTCCAAGGAGCCCAGCCAGGGTTATACAGGACCATGGCCTTCTTCTTGGCCGGCTCGTCGTCGTCGCTGCGGTCGTCGTTGTCGTCGTCGGAGTCGTCGAGGAGGATGGGTTTGGCGTCCGCCGGAATCCCGCGTGGCCCCTTGTTCAGGGCAACGTGGAGGCGGCGCGCGAACTCTTCATCTCCCGCCGTGTCCGCCTCTAGGTCAACGACCTGAGATGGATCTGGAGGGGGACTCGGAGGAGGAAGCCCGTAATCCTCCACGGAAAGCGGAGGAGGAGCAGGAGCTACCGGCGGTGGAGCGCCAGCGGGATGCGTGGAGGAGGATTCCGACCCGCCGGCGATCTCGTCGTCGAACCACTTCATGAACTGTGGAGTGGTGGGTCTTTTCTTGCCCATGGTGGATGGTGGATGCGAAAGTGATACTTGGGGGCTCCGCCTTCTCCATCATTTATAGCCAAAGGGTGGCCTTTTGGAAACCGAAAGGTCAAGTGCAAAATGGATTTTTTATGTTTCTTTCTGGGGAACCGTGCGGCGACGCGGTGAATCCAGAGGAAGCTTTGGTGGGCCTGGTTTGGAGAATAAAGACAAGAGCCGAAGGGTCGCGTCAAAGTCTTTTCAACACTGAAGCGGATTCAATGCCATGGCTGGACCAAGGAAAAGGGATAAGGTTGAGAATTATTTATTGTTTTCTCTGAACTCCCTGGATTGACGGTTCTCTTAAAGACCTGGTGTTCCGATCACTCGACATAGTTGTTCCGAAGACCTGGCTCAGGTAGTCATTCCGAAGACCTGGCTCATACAGTTGTTCCGATGACTCGATTCGATCAGTTGTTCCGATGACTCGGTTCGATTAGTTGTTACGATGATTCACAAGTTGAAGATGAGAATATCTGAAGTATGTGTGCTCAGTACAGAACATATCCCTTGTCAGAAGTTCGCATGAAGATGAAGACCTCTTCGTATCAAAGACGAATCAGCCGAGTGACATGTTCGCGGGCTTATGTCGTAACCCATATTTTCAGATATTCCCGAAGACTTAATTTGGTATTTTCCTAAGACTTGTATCGTACGAAAGGAAACTTGTAGATAGACTCCGAATCTGTTACTACAGATCGGAAGTCTTGTAGAATAAGGCAAGGACTCCTAGAGGCGGTAACAGAACTATAAATATACATGTCACCCTCCGATGAGAGGAGGATCAGATCATAGATCATACACACCATCATATTCAACACGACATACACGAGACGTAGGGGTTATTATCCTCCGAGAGGCCCGAACCAGTATAAAAACTCTCCGCATGCCCTAGATTGATTCCTCGATTGATCGTTGTTCCCCGAACCAAATATTTGCCGTTCTCTTGATTATTCGAGTGACGACAATTTATAATCCCATCGGTTCTTCTTCTTCTTCTTCTTCTTCTTCTTCTTCTTCTTCTTCACGTCTGTCGCAACATGGCGCCCATTGTTTTTGTGGAGCAGCCGCGCCCACCGGCTGGCACCACCCTGGTCGTGTACCATCGTTCACTGACATTCACAAAGACATTCACAAAGGTCTGTCGATGTGTGTTCTGATTCATTCAGGAAGAAGTCTGTCGATGTGTGTTCTGATTCATTCAGGAAGAAGCAGGAAGGAATATATGCATCTTGCATTACTGTTGGCCAGTGCGACCCACATGCGATTCCTTAGTCGCACATGTTTGAGTGACGTACTAAATATGTAGATATTTCCTTGTTATTCTTCTGTTGTAAGGGGAAGAATAAGCATCGCAACTCACACGAACCAAATGGCAGGTCACGCTCACTGTGCCTTTGCAACCGAAGCAGTAGCTACTAGCTAGTGTCCCTATTGCAGGCAAACCAGACAATATATATATCCACACGCATTGCAAGTAAACAAGGTCAGAAGAGTTACTATTAGCGTCGAGCCTTGGCATTCATGAACTACTCAAGTAATTGTGAGATATTGGAGCCCAACAAATCCAGCCAAGTCATGATCAAAAGTGTGTGTCGTAACCCATATTTTCAGATATTCTCGAAGACTTAATTTGGTATTTTCCGAAGACTTGTATCGCATGAAAGGAAACTTGTAGATAGACTCCGAATCTGTTACTATAAATCGGAAGTCTTGTAGAACAAGGTAAGGACTCCTAGAGGCGGTAACAGGACTATAAATATACATGTAACCCTCCGATGAGAGGACATCAGATCATAGATCATACACACCACCATATTCAATACGACATACACTGGACGTAGGGTTATTATCCTCCGGGAGGCCCGAACCAGTATAAAAACTCTCCGCGTGCCCTAGATTGATTCCTCGATTGATCGTTGTTCCCCGAACCAAATATTTGCCGTTCTCTCGATTATTCGAGCGACGACAGTGTGCATAAACACATGTTGTCTCCAACATCAAGGTCGTGGTGACGAAAATGACCTGCCCAGCGCAATTCCACATCGAAATAACCATGCCCCCAGCAGCCGATTTGAAATCAAATAACCATGCCTAGGTCAACAAGAGGAGGGAGGAAGGATCACTAGTGCTCTCCGCAGGCCACATAAGAACACACCAGTGGGCTGCTCAGCTTTACGTCCGACCACCGCGTTGAGGGAGCAGTACTTAGCACAAAGCAAACCTGGACGCTGAACCTTCGTCCAGGTCCTATAGTCTCTGATAACGATGCAAAATACAAGTTGTATTGATCGGTAACAATCGAGTACAGATATAGGCCATGCAAGAGGCCGGCCGGGTGCTTTCCGTATCTGATCCAGCCAGTTTATAGAATAACTACCGGGGAGATTAGGAAAGACACCGAATCATACACGACACAATACAGTCCGAATACAATTAGTCTAACAGTCTCCTTCTCCTTCTGCTTCTGCTTCATGGTGGAATTGAATGGCGGCGGATTCTAGCAACCACGGTGGGATCGGAGACTGCATTGGGCAAAGAATTATGTGTGGAGCGCGCAATCGCCTATGGTCTCATGCCGTGGCAAAAGGGAAGACAATTCCATCAACTAATTTTTAAAAGTTTATCGTACTTGTTTGAAATTTACTAGTTCTAATGCAATCACAATTCCATCATCATAGAGAAATATAAGGTGGATCCTTAGCGTTATATTTGTTGAGTTGTCATGTACTCTGATCACACTTGCTATGTACAGGAGTGCAAAACAGTTCTTTCCAAGATAAAAATGGAAATGATAAGAGTGCAGAACTGAGTCATCTAGCCATCCACGCGAAACAAAAAACAACAAAAATATCAACCAATCTAGAAGAAACCTGGTGATTCTGATTAGAAGAAACCAGCATTCAAATTCATGTTAACGGAACTTGAAATGTACAGTACTTCTGTTTGTCTAATCACATTATTCATGAACATGGCGTGAAGTTGGTAACTGCCAGAGATTTCTACATGCAACTTGCAGCAGTCATGGGATGAATCAGGCCAGCTTGACCATCATGGGATGCATCACACAGGTCTTGAGTGATTGATGTTTTGAAGAGCATTCCTTGATGCCTTTTTCAAATCTCGGACTAATTGTTAGTCTGGATACTCCAAACACCCCCTGAATGCTACTCGCAGCAGTAATGCGTGCATGTGTGTTAGAACTGGCCGGTTCGACCATCATGGGATCAGGAATGCAAATATACAAGCTCGGAGTGACTGTGTTTTGAAGGGATATTTTTGGTACTTTTTTAGAAACAAACTAGTTGAATGCCCGTGCGTTGCCACGGGTGCCGAAAATTTTGCAAGGCAATAACGCATATGTATGAGATAACGAGGAATCGAATCAATAAGCAAGTGGATGCATGCAGTTTCAAGTGCATGGCAACATCAAGTCACTCTCAGCCACACAAGTGATGCATGCAGCATTGAGTAAACAACCATTTGTGGCAACTTAGTACAAAGTGTAGCTGCAACTTATTTCATTACGATGCACGGTCACTTCCATAGTCAATGCCAACACATAGATGTACATTTTAGAAAATAATACAAATAAGACACGAACAAAAAAAAAAGAATACTGCAGGTCAATGAACCCTAGCGAATTTTGTCAATGAACCCAAAGCGTGTTGACACACCAGCACGTAAATGCTATTCTTTTGTTAATCAACCCATGCATGACTCCTTGGGTTGCGTAGCACATTTAACCCAATGAGTAGTTTTTTTTTACGTGAGGCCCATTATATATTTTGACTTCAAGCGTAAAAAGATTTTGTTGTTACTCCACGGCAATTCGCCTAGCGTGCGGCCCACCATGGTATTAGTGTTGTTGTTAAGTAGCAAACCTATCGTGGCCCATTAGTTTTTTTATATTTAACTTGCAAGTACGAAAACTGTGTTGAGGGGAATAAATAAAATATATGATACAAAAATAAGCTGTACATAGTACTCAATTGCATTAAAAAACATGGTTCAAATTTAGCTTTACATGCAATAAAAATAGCAAATAATAAATATCAGTGTGGCTTTCCTCCGACCACCGGTCTTGTCCCATTAGCTAGAGAAGAGGATGAAGCCTCACAAATCTTGTCCTGTCATTGACCTGCACAGAATTTTTAATCAACTTTATCTCATAAAACATGGAACCATTGCCAAACACTGAAAGTAATCACAATCAGTATATTTATAGTTTACCTCAAACTCTACAATGTAAGGATCTCTTTGTACACTATGTTTTTTGTGTACGTGCCTCCGTTGCCCTGTGACTCAACCAGTTTGGTATTGTTCTTACTTATCCCTTTTTTATTTTTAGGCCCATCATCGCGTCCTGACGTTTTCTCCTTTTTTTTCGTATAGTGATCAGTTGGGTAGGCAAGTACTTTAACATGTTGTCTTGCAGTGGCTCTAGATAGGGCCACATATAACTGCCCATGGGAGAAAACAGGCTCAGGCAAGAAGATTCCGACATTGGGGATAGTCTGTCCCTGTGCCTTGTTGATTGTCATGGCAAAGCTCAATCGGATCGGGAACTGAAAAGGGAACATATCGTCATCTGATGGGCACAGGGGTATCCTTGGAAGGAACACCCTCTTTCCGGCATGCTGTCCTAGCACGATTTCGCAATCGATGACGTTATTCTGGAACTCACGTACTACCAGCCTCGTCCCATTACAGAGTCCATTTGCAGGGTCTATGTTCCTTAGCAATATGACAGGACAATTTTTCTTTAGCTTCAGGACGTGTGGGGGTAATCCGTTAGGCGTCAAGGTGTTCAAAAACTCGGATGGGTAGTAGTTGTTCGGATCGTCAATTGCAGAGTCAAAGCTATGGTACTCTTTCTCCTCGCCTTGAAATTTATTGATCATCTTCATATTAATCCTGTCAACACAATCATTCTTGGTAGTCAGAATTGCCCTGGATGTGATGTAGTTGGGGTCAGCCTTATTGGCATCGAGTTTCGGGAACACCCAGTCTATCAATGCATCAAGATCGGCGTCTTTCCCTGTGTATGGAATACACAAGCCTTCCGGAAGAAGCACCTCGCTTTCGATGCTAGCATTCTCTGTTCCACCACCGATACGTAATAAGTAGTCGGCAAACCACGGATCAGTCTGTGCCCTCATGTTGCGCTCTAGTTTGAGGTGCTGCATGTGATCCCAGAGATAAGATCTACGCAATGAAGCATCGATTATCTGAGCCCGACTCCCTTTTCGCACAACAGGAAGAGTTTGTCTGAAGTCCCCACCAAAAACAACAGTCTTCCCGCCGAACGGCAAATCTAATCTATCCATTACATCTCGCAAGCTGGCGTCAAGCGCCTCAACAGCTTGCCTCTTTGTCATTGAAGCTTCGTCCCATATGATCAGAGATGCCTCACGTAGGAGCTTAGCAGTACTGCTTTGCTTTGTGAAGCTGCAGTATCCACCATCCTCAATGTTCAAAGGTATCTTAAAGCGTGAATGTGCAGTTCTTCCGCCAGGCATAATTGAAGCTGCAACACCAGACGTCGCTGTGGCGACAGCAATCTGACCGTGAGATCGGATGGTCCCAAGAAGCGCCCTGTAAAGGAACGTTTTACCGGTGCCTCCAGGACCATCAACAAAGAATGCACCACCACTTGGGCTATCAACAGTAAACATAATAGCTTTGTATGCAGCCATCTGGTCAGAGTTAAGGGACTCGACCAATTTTTCATCCGCTTCACTGACCTCAATAATGCGTTCCTCGTATATCTCTCTTGGTACACCTGATGCAGCGTCAGTTGACTCGTCAATAAGGGGAAGAGGAAATGTTCGGATGTCTTTCCCCATTGATTGTAACATGTCTCTGATATCAATAAGTACAAGCTGCTCAACCGCCTTTTTGTTAGGATTTTTACGATGATAGTCTTCCCCCATTGCCTCTAGGTGCTTGTCCCAGAGTCCACATACATCGCTAGGTTCACCAAACACCAATATTATCGCAAACAACCTTCGCAGAGCACGAGGCATTGCATATATAGTCGCTTCAGTCAGTGCGGCATCCCAAGAGTTGTCTCCTTCTATCAGACCCAGCTTCTCTGCAGCTTCACGGAAGGTATGATATTCTACACCTTCTACCGTTCTCAGTTGTCTGAAGGATGTGGCACCCGCGACATTATTTAAGAGGACACGGAGGTAGTAACGCTCCCCCTCAGCTGGATGTGCCTGGACTATTCTTCCAACCTGAAACCTATGTTCTTGCACCCTCTTTCTCCAAAACTTGTCACCGTCGTCCGTATTCCACTTATAAAACTCCAGGAAGTCTTTGTACAATATACCCCGTGCATCTGGATCTTTCTTGTTTGTCTCGAAGTACTCTGTGAGCATGGACTTCTCCGCCCCTTGTCGTTTCAACACCCTTGCTATATCTTGGTTGTTGTTGAAGGCAACCATGTGCATTCCTGGTAGATGGAGTTGGAGTTGCATTACCGGTGGGTTGTTTTGGCTCAGATCGAATTGATAGATCCTCCAAAGTGTTTCGGGAGGTGTAACCCACCTCGCATCCCTATACTGTTTAATTTCATCAATATCTCCACCATTGTCGGATTTGGTAGCGTCACCAATAGTAATACATGCCCGGTCATGGCCCTTGTATATGTATTTGAACAGATACTTCACAGCCTTTATGGATCCACAAGCCTCGACATTGATGTGACAGTTGAAATATTGCAATAGATAAGGGTTGTATGGCACTACCCATCTATTGTCGAGATCATGTTTCCTGACCCTTACTTTGCGTCCGTCTTCCCGTCTCCGATATAAAGGGTAGGAGTCCTTGCCCTGTATGGTTGCCTTGTTGTACGCTCTTGGGTAGTGATTCTTGCAAGACTCACGATCGCGTGTGCATGGACATTCACGATTTAACTGACCACATGGACCATGCATCATATGTTTGGTGACAAACTTGTAAAGAAGTGGGTACTTTGTCTTATCTGGAAGCTCGGCACATATGAGACGATCATACTGCTCCGGGCAAGTGAGCTTGTACCTCCGTTCCATAATAAGAAGAAAATGGGCGTGGGGCAAGCCCCTCTTCTGGAACTCCACCACGTACACAGAAGCCTTTACCTTCCCTAGTATATGCTGCTTGAGCAACTTATCTTTCATTTCCTCCAGCTTTGACCTGAACACACGCACAACAAGATCTGGTCGGTCAGTAGCTGACTGTCCATCATAGAGATTCTGTGTGATCTCATCCCAGTTTGGATTGCAAGTCATTGTTAAGAATACATCAGGCTTGCCATACTTCCGGACCAATGCCATAGCATCCATGTATCTCTTTCGCCTGTCCCGCGGACCCCCAATAAATGATGTAGACAACACAGTTCGCTTTCCTGTGGCGTCTGTCCTGGTTTCTCCCGCATTGAAGCTATCCCATAGGCCCTGGTACAGATCAGCTCGCAGTTCCACTTGATGGTTGCGTATGTAGTCCAACCTGTTGCTCTCAAGTTTAATGTACGTATCTACTGCAAACTGCTGGAACAATCGCTTGCCATACAATATTGGATTAAATATGCCTGGACGCATCTGGAATTTGTAACAATAATAGTCCCGAATGGAAATAGTCATCCGTCCACCACCGGAACCTGCAACAAGGAATTAACAGACGCCGAGACCATATATTTTAGTGATGTATGTTTAATATTTTGTACATTATCGAACGTATTTAATATTACTAACCTCCACTGGTGTCAATGTTTCTGCGTCTAGCAGATTCTCGAAGCACCTCCTCGTACGTGTATTGGCTCTTTGGGATATCAGTGTGCCATCCTAGTTCTCCTCGAGGGAAAAATAGGGGATACGATAAAGGATCATACGATGCTTTGTTTGACCGTATACCCCATACCTCCCTGTTTTTTCCATGAAGGAGCACACTTCTGTCGAAATGGCCACCTCGATCTCTCCCCTCCACCCAAACCGCCGCGACCTCCGAGGCCAGTGGGCGATTGTACCTCCTTTGGTCTTTCTGAGGGTCAAGGTTGAGAGTAATTTGGTAGTCATCAACATCATCAAGCTGGCCCATTGACCGGAGCTGATGAGAGTATGGGTTGCCCTTGAGTATGTCTACCAACTTTGAAATGACCTCTTTATCTTTCTTCTCTTGACCCCTCCTGGCGCAGCGGTAACGGTGCTCAAGAGCAGGGTCGTCATCATAGAAGTATAGCTCCAGATGGCTTGGTTCGATGTCACTTTGTTTTCCAAAAGAACGGACGTTATGGTACATCTGACCATGAGCTCGAAAGGTGTATATGGGATGCTTCGTTGTATTTGTAGTGCCCTCATCCAGGTTGCAATATAGTGATGTAAATGAAAAGTGCCCATTGAACCACCTTATGTGATCACGAAAGTGTCTGGCATCAGCATCAGAACTTGTCCATAGCCTCATCAGTTCGGGTGGAGTCTCCTGGTTCGCTAGCACCACATCTCCATTACGACAGCAGAAACCTTTTGGCTCACGCTCAAACTTCTTGGCCCCACACTTATCACAGTTTTCTACAGGATTTAGGATGTGGACATCCTCCGGAAGGTTGCTATAGACATAATCGTATGGATCCGGTTCGGCGGATGTGGGTGCCTCGGCATCAGCTACATCGTTGGTTCCGGAATCTTCTGAACTTGCCTTATCATCTGTATTGTACAAAGGATGTGTCACCAACGAGGTATAAACGCCTGTGAAGTTTCAGAATTCAAAGATGTGAGTACACAAATTACCTTGATCCGCCCACACGTAGTCTTCATCATCCTCAGAATCATCATCGTATACGATGCCCTCTTCATCACCTAAGGTATGGACATCCACAATACGATGAGTGCACTTATTATGATCATCAGCTTTATGTAAAAAAAAAAAAAACTTTAGCTAGAGACGGCAACTACTTACTACGATCATTCACTACATGTTTTTCTTTATTTAGGTTGGAACCCGTCGGAATTGTATCCGCTTCCACTGTGAACATAAAAGTTAAAAATAATTATTAATAAAGGAAATGGAACGTGTGCATACAAACCAGAACTGAGTGAATAAATTAGTTACCGTGGATTCTATCAGGGATGTGATCGTTGGACTGCTGCCGTTGCGTATGGACGTCTGAACCGACATCGTCTGCGACACACTCCGAAGACGGCCTCGAGGAACCAACATGTTGGAATTTCTTATTCTGACGAGCACGTAGTGCATGTCGTTCGCCATGTGTCACGTTACGGTGTCGAGTCAATTCCGAGGCGCTGTTGACATTATCACTCTCAGCTCCCCCCGACGCCTCCTTAGGTTCCGGCGGCAAGCTCACGGGTCTCCATGTCGGATCGAAGAATGAATCGAAGAATGTAGGATCATTGAACGCTGCATCTCGAGTGGCCGCACGCTGAGCTTGACTAACAGGAGACTCCATCTCTGGTAGCCACGCTGGGTTCTCCATTGCAATAGATTCTGAGCATAGAGCATCTTTATTCATTTTGCAACGAGTCTTCCTTTTTTCCTTGACTTCATACTTTTGCTGACTTCGCCTTCTTGATGTCCGTTGTTCTTCTGTCAACCCATTGTAGCGGAGTCTTTCACGCAATCGCTTGGCTTCTTTTTGTTCTGCTGTGAGTTCACATTTACGACTGCTAGCGGGTCCTGTCCTAGGAGGACGTACGGGCGTCACCAAAGAATTCAAATTTGGAGTTGGCATGCCATCATCACGACCTCCATTGCCTAGGAAAGAAGGATAAAACATACAATTAACAGGCATACTAATTCGAGACCGGGTGCTAGTAGTATTGATGTTCGTCTAGGTCTGCCTCGTATTTATACCACTCACATTGAGATTGCTCACACTCTGGTTTTGCTAGATCAAGGATCCCACTGTCAGCTGAACCTGTTGATCATTTATCCCATGTTGAATATTTCAGAACAAAATAAATGTGACGGTCATATTAAAAAAATATCATGATAAAAAAAACGTCGCAAGAAAAAAATGAACGTGCACCGTGTATATGAGTTGTACTACTTCTGTGCAGTATGTCATCCCTCGTGTAAGAATCATCCCTATGTAACCAGTCAGCGCCCTCAGTAGGCTCCACGTTCTCACAAATTGGGATTGTCAAATCAATGATGCCGCTCTCAACTGACATAATAGATGGTGTGCCCACATATTGATCATATTAGCACAAAAAACATATATATATATATATATATCACTATTATGATCAGTTTGACATATGACATATAGTTTGTCGGGTAATATAGACATACATTGGCGATGCTCAGATTGACATGCATCATTACTGTGCGATTGCAACGACATGTTGCTATCTTTTCTGGCCCTCTTTTGGATTAGATGTGCTTTCGCATAACGGGCTCTTGCCTTGGCCCGTTTTGCTTCTTTTTGTTCTTCCGTTAATTCCCTTAAAGGTCGACGGTTAGGGGGCACTACAAAAAAATATAAGGTGAACATAGTAAAGCAACATTTGAATAGCATGTCATTGGAGATAGGATTGTACCTGGAATTGGAACATGTTCTTGTTCCCAGCCGTCACGAACTTCAGCACCCTCAGTAGGCTCCACGTTCTCACACATTGGGATTGTCAGATCAATGATGCCGCTCTCAACTGACACTGTAGATGGTGTACCCACACATTGATCATATTAGCACAAAAACCATATACATATCACTATTATGATCAGTTTGAGATATGACATATAGTCTGTCGGGTAATATAGACATACATTGGCGATGCTCAGATTGACATGCATCATTACTGTGCGATTGCAACGGCATGTTGCTATCTTTTCTAGCCCTCTTTTGGATTGGATGTGCTTTCGCATAACGGGCTCTTGCCTTGGCCCGTTTTTCTTCTTTTTGTTCTTCCGTTAATTCCCTTAAAGGTCGACGGTTAGGGGGCACTACAAAAAAATTTAAGGTGAACATAGTAAAGCAACATTTGTATATCATGTCATTGGAGATAGGATTGTACCTGGAATTGGAACATGTTCTTGTTCCCAGCCATCACGAACTTCGCTCCTTGTTTGGTTGGTTACATCCCCTAACGGAGTCCGTCTAGGGTTCTTTTTTCTATTATCCATAGCTCTGGCATGTTAAACAGAGAAATATTATGGTGCGCACAATAAAACAGAACCAAACGCATGGAAAAAAAAGATGCGACGAGCATTCGATTCAATAGACAAGATGGATCTATCGCTGGTTGAATGTGGAACCAAACGACACATGCATGTTTCGCCGAATTGCATATCTCTTATTTTAGTATGGACGCTAACAAACGAGCTTCTCATCTTTTGTTTTTCCATTATTGTTGATCTCACGCAAAACAAAGATGCACGGTCACACCCATAGTCAACGCCAACACTTAGATATACGTTATAGGATAATACAAATACAACCGAAAGGGAAAAAAATGAAGACTGCACGCCACAAAATATTGCAATTGTACCAATAATTATCTTCATATATCTCCTACAGCTCTCAGATACATTACACGTTATTTTGAGTTAAAAAATGATACAGATTGTAAACATTGATGTATTCTCTCCTGGCAGTCACACTGACCTGCATAAAAAAAAGGCTATACATGAAGCAGTATAATGAGAAAAAGGCTGTAAATAAAGTGAAAAAATTCATACTGAAGCGGGCCCTAAAACGTAAATATCACGGCAGCCCAAAACCCGCTGAAAGTGACCCGGTCCGCTTGGCTGCAGTCGCGCGCCCGCACGGGCTAACAGACCAGTGGGCTGTGAAGGAACGTGTGTGCGGCCCATTTTCACCGGCCCGCCCGCCTGAGAGCATCGCAGCCGTCGGACCCGATGAACGGCTGTCGTGCGTGTGCGATCGGATAAAACCAGTAACCGCCGAACCCTAACCCTAATATCCATTTCCGGATTTCCCGGCTCGCCATCGAGAGCTCCGGCGGTGGCGGCGGCGAGGCGTGCGACCCTTACGCAGAGGAGCGCCCGCGAAGCCCCGGCGACGGCAGCTGATGCCAACCCTCGCGAGGAGTGCTGCGGCGCCGCTCATCGCCGGTGTGCGCGTGCGGGTCCTTATCCGCGCGCGTCGCCGTCGATGTGCCTCGCCGTGGTAGATCTCAGCACGAGAGCGACGACAGGGCCGGCTCTGTCGAGGAGATCCTCGGCGGCGCTGCGGCCTACGGTGGTGCGTACAGGTGACGGAGGCTAATCGAGCAAGTGCTAAGCTCTTGGCAGGAAAAGAGTTTAGCAGGAAAAGGTAATGATCCCATCCGTAGAATTCGTGATTTCTTGTTGTTGCCTCGATTTAGTTTCTGTTTTCGAACTTTCCGATGTCTAACATGAATCGGATCTGATTTCCCCTCATTCTTTTTGCTTATCTGAATCCTCAACCCAAGGCCATCACTTAAACATACATCTCGGCATTAACAGAATGGCTAATCATGAGAACCTAGAGCGACATATTTAGGGCATAAACATTAATAATTAATTACGCCTATTGAGCCTAATTAACCGCTAACTGCAGTAATTTTGGGTATTTTTTTGATCTGTTCCGGCATGAAAGGGACTGCAGGTTCATCCTTCTTATTTTGTGATCACCTCCTTCTGCATGCTAACCGAGACGCAGAGGACAAACTCCTACTGATGATTACTCGAACTAAGGCTAACAGTCATAATTAACCGCTAACTGGATGGAGAACGCACCTGGATCAAGCCGTAGTGTAGGGTCTGTGCCGCGACGGCGATCGGGGCGTCAGCCTCTCCACGATGGCGGCGCGGCGTCGGCCTCTCCGCGATGGCGGCGCGGCGTCGGGCCTGCAGCAATCGGCGATAGCGGCTGATGGCGGTTACTCTGATCGGCGCGGTGGTGTAGGAGCTGCGCCGTGACGGTGATCGCGGCGGCAGCCTTCTAGGTTGGCGGCGGTTTGCGTCGGGTGGGTGGGCTCAAGGAGGCGGAGGATGAGTCGAGGGGGCGTTGGCGGCGTGGTGGGGGATTTGGCAGGAGGGGCGTGATTTTTGGTCGCAGGAGGCGCAAGTTTCGGATCGCATGGGCGAGATTGAATCGCCGGGAGCAGAATATGGAATTTTCGGGGTGCAGAATAAGGAGGGCAGACGACGTCCTCACAATTCATAAGGCTATCCGCACTCGTGTTCCTCTATTTCATTCCTCTAAAAGGAATATTCCGTCCTGGTCATCAAGATTCTCTCCTCTATACCAATTTCTCCCGCATCCATCATTCCTCTATATCTTCCTCTATCCCAACTAACATCTCCTCTCTCCTCGTTTTTTTCCTTTTCTTTTTTCGCTGGCGGGCCCCACACGAACCTTCTCCGCCTCTCTCGCCTTCTCCGCCCCTCCTCTCTCCCCGATGCGGCCCCCGCTACTCTCTCTCCCACCGGCGCCGCGACGCCGCCGCCTCCTCCCCCGACTCCTGCTCCCTTCGTCCAAAAACTCCGCCGCGGCGTGCCGCCTCCGCCGCCGCCAGGTCCGCCTCCTCCTCGCAGAAGAAGCCGCCGCCGTCCCTGCCCACGCATCGTGCGCCTTCTCGCCATCGATCCCGACGGCGGGCGCCGCGAGGTCGTCGATCGGCTGCAGCGTCGACGGCGGCGGCACGAAGCTGAGGGGTGGGGCCGCGGCGTCGGCGGCGTCGACGGCGTCGGCCGGCTCCCTCTCGATCTCTCCAGCGCGGGCAGCGGCGAAGTACGGGGAAGGCGAAAGGGCCACGGCGGCTGTGGAAGGCGTTGGGGCGGCGGGCTCTGCCTCTGCTTCGGGCCGGCGCGCGCCGCCTCCGCCGCCGCCCCTCGTCCCGCCGTCGGGCGAGCGCGTGGCGGCGGGGAGAGGCCAGGCGATTTGTGCTTCCAATCGGACCGAGCGCCGTGGCCGCCATCGTCGTCCGTGCGACCGTCCGTGCTCGATTCGCCGTGCTCGTCTCCCATGAGGAAGCCGTATGCGGCGGCGGCGTAGCCCGCGGACTGCTCGTTGCGGAAGGCGAGGAAGCGGACCCCCGCCGTGGCGGCGCGGGAGGCGAGGGAGGTGACGGGGATGCCCACCACCCCGAACATGTGCCGTGCGCCCGCCGCGGCCAGCGCGCGCCCCGCGAGCGCGCTGCCGTCGACTGTCGGAGCGGCGGAGTCGGACGCCATTCGCGGACGGAGGTGGGTGGGCGAGTTGGTGCGCTTGAGTGATGCGAGTTGCCGACTGCGGACAGAGGTTCGCCGCGCGGAGCTCGCTTGGCTGGCGGGAGCCCGTCGCGTCCGGCGAGGAGGGGCACGGGAGGCGGAGCCCGTCTCGTCCGGCGAGGCGGGGCAGAGGCGGCGGAGTTCGTCGGTGGGGGCGAGGCGGGGCAGAGGCGTGGGGAGGGCGTGAGGTGGGCCCGAGCGCGGGGCCGAGGCGTTTAGCGTAGTCCGTGGTGCCCGCTAGATTTGGCGGAACGGAGGGCTTCCGCTTGCGTAGCGGAAGCTTTAGAGGGCACCGGTGCGGGGTGCTTTTACGCTAAACGTTCCTGGAGGAACATATCCAGGGAGCCGGTGCGGACAGTCTAAGGAGGGCAGAATTTTTGGCGCCGCAAAACAAGGCAGTAACTGGCCTGGTCCATTTATTCCTCATGCGCGCCCGCACAGGCCACAAGCCCAACAAGCTGGACTGGGCGGCCGATCTGCAGACGTGCTCGTTGCTCCGTGGCCTAATTCGCACAGCAGCGATTCTCGTCCGTGCATCGTGATCGGACGGTCCTCGCTAACGACCTGTGGATCAAAACCTATGGCCAGCTCAAACCCTAACCCTAAACTCATTTGCCTCCGCTTTTCCCGGTGGATGTGAGCGAGAGTGGCGGCGTCGGTCCGGGAGCCCACGAGCTTGAGTTGGCGGAGCTCTTGCTAGCCTGTTCGCGTGTGGCGGCGAAGCACGCAAGGATGCGGCGTCGCGCGGCAGGACTCTTGCAAGCCCAAGATCACGGCCGTCTGATGCTTACGCCATGGCCGCCGCGGGGGACTTCATCGCCGGTGCGCGCGTGCGGTTCAATTAATCTGCGCGCGCCTCCGTCGATGTGGCCCATCGTGTCGGTGTAGGCAAGAGTGAGGCG
Source organism: Eragrostis nindensis (assembly GCA_012490785.1). NCBI lineage: Eukaryota > Viridiplantae > Streptophyta > Magnoliopsida > Poales > Poaceae > Eragrostis > Eragrostis nindensis. Next base: position 829,784 of record JAAXCT010000074.1, on the reverse strand, counting down.
GGATGGCGGCCGCGGGTGCGACGACGACAACGGCGGCGATGGTACACGGCGTGAAGGAGCTGAGGCGCGACCGCATGCGGCTGGCCAAGCCGCGCACACATTGGTCTCGACGGCAAGCATGACTGCGGTGAGTATCATTCTTTAGATTTAGTTTTGGGGAATTTTGGGGATTTCAGTGATTCTTGGGTTCGGATTTGGGAAAACAGAAAGCACAAGTGCAGACTTGATTTGAATCTGCTCCCCTCCTTCTACATGCTATCCGAGAATTAAGAACGGCAAATAATTCCCAGCATGCCTAATTGCCTTCAATTATTTCTAATCAATTAGGCACTCAACGCTAACTGGACGGCAATTAGGCACTCTCAACGGCAACGCTAACTGGACGGCAATTAGTAACTAACCATGCGAAATCAGGGATTCATCATGAGTAATTCACATCATTTTATACAAAAACCGAGTGTTTTACCATACCATCAATCGATCTGTCTCCCCTCCTGCGACTTTCTTAAACCAAAAACGCACCCTACGCAGTCGTTAATCATGCATTTTCTTCACTAACAGATGGCAATTAGGGTTAATTATACATAGAAAGTGACTGATCGAAACAATTTACCTTTATTACTGGATGAAGAAGGTGGCGTCGTCGCGGCGGCAGCCTTCTAGGATGGCGGCGATCTGCGATGGCGGCTGAGCGAGATCTCACGGGAACCTGGCGGCGTGGTGGGGGAGTTGAAAGGAGGGCGTGGTGGGGGAGTTGGCGGGCGCGATTTTGGGTCGCAGGAGGCGCGATTTTCGGTCGAAGGGGGTGGGTTTTGAATTCGCAGGATAAGATTCAAGGGGCGGGAACGTCAGATCGCAGGGGGAGCGGAAGATATGTTTTCGGGGGCAGAATAAGGAGGGGCAGACTAAGGAGGGGCAGACGACGTTCTCACAATTCATAAGTTGTAGAGATACTAGGCAAAGCATAGTGCTTGCTACCAACGGACAGTAGTTAGGTAAATGATAAGCCACGTGCATTGTGACTCTTGCCAAACCGACCGGAGGAGATAGCATGCCAACTGCTCCAGAGGAACCGGCCGGGCAATATGTATTGCATTTGACGGAGGCGATGCAGGGGACGTATTAAAGCAGTAATGTGTAGCAATGTCATTCAAATTCAGGAATCTGTTGATGAAGCCGGCCTGAAACTTTTCCTAAACTAATACTAGTGCGGGTAGAAAATGCATGACGGTGCTCACTAGCAGCTCATAGCAATGGAATAATAATAGGTCACACAGTTACTGATTGTTGAAAGCGTGCAGAGCACCAAGAAGTATATATGCATTTGCAAGGACCGAAGCATAGTGCACCCACTGGAGTCTGGAGAGAAACCAACCCCGGAATTTATCCACACACATTTGAAGGAGACAAGGCAGAGCCAAGCGTCTAGCCATGACATTCAGAAACTATATAAGTTATCAGTTATGAGATATTGGAGACCAACAAATCCAGTCAAGTCATGTTCGAAGAGTGCGCACTGCCACCCGGTGCTACCTCCACGAGAGTGTACAGTGCATATGGACTTTTGATTATTTGGGTGCGGCTGTGTTGTGCCCCAAGTATTGTGCTCTGGAACGAAGGGCATAGCGTCGGCCCTCGATGCTGTGAGGTGCTGGCGAACTGTTTGCGTTCTGGAACTCGGGGTACGAAACTGGCGACATTGTTGTGTCATGGGCGAAGATTGGGGGTCTGACTTCTTTGAAGAAGCAAATACACCCGACCCCGAATTTCCGATGTAGCACCGGCTCGTGCGCCTGCTCGTAGGTTGAGGTTGTAAGCAGGACGGGGAGCCGAATTGTAATTGTTGTAAGCGACTTTTTGTTCTGGCACAACAGTTTAATTGTAAGTACAACCTAGGGTTCCTGGTGCGTCTAAACTTGGAGAGGAGGCTCGCCTTGGGCCGCCCTCCGGACCTTGTAAAATTCTCTTCTTCCGCTTAATGAAATGCGTGCCATGGGCATGTTCTCGAAAAACTTTCATCGCCTTCTTGCAACAATTGCTCACCGTTCTTATCCAGCTGGCGGTGGCAGTACTTTGATCCGCTCTTGGCAGCGATTTGCTGTTGATGATTGCATTTGCTCTCGGGGAAATAGTCAGATGACACTACCAAACAATTATTTTTGAACTTAGATAATCGTACAGTTCGGTGGTATCCTCAACAAATTTACGAAATCCAAGAAGAGCCATGCCTGCATCATCATCTCGGACATGGTAATTTAGGTAGCTTCGGAGCAGGTCGCGGGTTCTGGCCCACGCCGTGTCGACCATGGCGACGAGCGCCTGCACCTGGAGGGAGCTTTCGCGGCGTATTTCCCTGATGACCTCCACAAGCTCGTCCTCCGACCGCTCCCAGCAGTTGGCCTTCACCATCTTCTTCTTCTTCGCGTGCACGCCCGTCGTCGCCGTGTGCGCTCTCTTTCTGCTTGGAGGGCAGCCGGTGCCGGCCGCCGCCGGCGCCGTCTCGGGCCGAAACACGACCATCCGCCGTCTTTCCGTTACGGTTACTCGATCCACGGGTTTGAGCTACACACGGAGCTTCTTCGACGATATGTATTGCGTACGTACGTGGCGCGCAGAGGGCCCTGCCTTGTATTGTAGCATACATTTACGTTCTCACCGGCCCTCCATTTCGAGTCCGAGTTGGAACTTGGAAACTGATTGGGATCGATCAGCCTCGGAATTGCACGTCAGCATGTTGTCGCATACGCTCCAAATATTCCGATTCTCACTTTAATAATTGTTCATCAAGCAATGTAGCAGCAGCTGTCATCCATCTGCCGTTCAGTTGGTCATGTGAAGAAGATGCATGCATGGCTACCAGGAGGGGGTAGAAGATGCATGACAGAGGAGGCACCCAACCCACTAGGTAGCAACTCACACTAATGACATGAGTGAAACGCAAGACACTGTACACGCACAACCGCTATATATGGAGCGCGCCCATTGCTGAGAAAGTGCTTGCACACTATGAGAAGGAACTGCTCAAGTCATTGGGCGTGAGATATTGGAGCCCAACAAATAGACTCAAGTCATGGTCAGGAGTTTGTGCTTGTGCAGCCTTCTGTTGCTCGCTGCACAACTCCATTTCGCTGCCACGAGATTTTAGCCGCCTGGTCACGGTTGTGCTCAAACTAACGTCGCCAGGAACGCTTTCCGTAGCGTCGGCCCTGCGTTGTCCGATGGTGGCGATACCTCACATGAGCAGTGATTCATGATATGAGAAACAGGGTATCTCGAGTTGCATGCAAATCACGAGTTTGTGATTTGCCAAGACCAGTTCGTTATTGGTCGTGATATACTGGTGCCAAGCAAACAGACTTAAATTCATGATCACGAGTTTGTGTAGAGGATATTGCGTCGACTCAACCTTCGGCTGCTAAGCGGAGCTGTTTGGGGAGTAGCGAACAAGTTCGCAATCCAGAGTGACTACATTTTAATTTGGTTGAAGTAAAAAGTAGTCCCTGGTAGAAATGAGATGAAAAGGTCACATTGTATACTGAACATGCGTCTGGCATGCGTGGCAGCAATATACTATTCATGCATAGTTCGCTGTCAACGTTGACAACGTTTTACAATCGAATGTATTATGTTTTACTTCTTTCATTTTGAGAAACTGGAGTTCAGAAAGTTTTGTCTTACTTTAATTGTTCAAATCATGATTGTAGCAGCTGTCATGCAAGCGGCATGCCTCTGCCGTTCCTTTGGTCATGCGAAGAAGATGCATGACTTCTTTGTTTCACACTTTCTTCTACTTCACAAATACCATGAGGTCGAAGATGCATGACAGAGCGGAGACCCACTAGGTAGCAACTCACACTAACGAAACGAGTGAATTGCCGAAATGAGTCAATTGCCAAGACACTAAAGCCGCTATATATAGAGCGCGCCCATTGCTGAGAAACTTCACACTATATGCGTATGAAAAGGAATTACTCAAGTTCTTGGTCGTGAGATATTGGAGCCCAACAAATAGACTCAAGACATAATCAAGAGCATGTGCTTGTGCAGCCTTCCGTTGCTAGCTTCACGACACAATGTCTCTGCCACGGGATTTTATCGGTTAGTTGGTGCCCTATTTATCGCTTCCACGAAGGGGTTCCGTAGCGTCGGCCCTGCTTTGTTTGATGGAAAAGAGGTCGGTCTACTTACATGAACACTCATGGCATGCCAAGCACAAGCAGTGCGTGGACATTTGCATTTACACTAGTACTAGTATGGATGCCTGCGCATTTGCGCGGCTAGACTTACAATACTATTTAAAATATTTCTATATTATTGTAAAAGTTTTAGATAGTTTACTATTATGATTTATTTTATACTTTATATTTGAAAAATAGCAGAAATAAATTGAAGAATTTCTTATCATCTCTCAATTTGAGTGTGAGATGAGTTATCATTTATCTTGGATTGTGTCTTAGCTAACCCATTGTATTTGATTCTGTTTTAGAAGTGAGGTCGGTTCCAACGTGCCATGCTAAACAACTAGCATATGTCATGGTAGGAAAAAAGAACATGTCGTACTACAAATAAATCTTCCAAAGAAAAATGTCATGCTAAATGTAAGAGAATGTGTCATGCTAGTTAGACATATGGCGGTGTATTTAGAAATAGGAATTAAGTGTATTTTGTATATTTTATTATTCCAAAATTTAGCTATTTTGGACTCATAATGGTATTTTATATATTTCTAATTCTTATTTTAAAAATAAGAATTTAGGATATTTTTAGCTATTTTTTATAATCTGAATTTAGTTATTTTTTTAGACTTTTAATGGCATGGCGGGTAATTTAGAAAATAGGTGTGAAGGATTTTTTTGTTATTTTTATTATTTCGAATTTAGCTATTTTTGACTCATAATGGTATGATGGGTAATTTAAAAATAGGTGCGAAGAGTAATTTTGGTTATTTTTAGTATTTTGAATTTGGCTATTTTATAAATATTTATAGAGGGTTTTCTGACTATTTTTTTTTCATAATGGCAGTGGTGGGTAATTTTATCTTCTTATTTTCTCAGATTAACGTGGGAATTTCTAGGTCTTGAGAGTGAACGTAATGGCTCCGTTTCGTCGTCAAATATATATATATAATAGATGTAATCATCAACTATATATTGGCTGAGAGGCATTAATTAGAGCCCAACATAATCCTCCTCAACTCGTCATGAAGAGTTCGTATATCTGTGTCTACTCAGCCTGGATCTGGTGACGCACTCGTGTTCAGAGAGCAAAAAGTAACCACTCGCAGAAATGAGATGCCATGTTGCATACTAACGAACATATTCCTAGAATCCTAGGAGGCCAAGGCTGGGAACACCCATTATCTAAAATAATAATACTAACGAACATACAGAGTAACGCATGATACTGCTGAGTTACACGCATGGCAGAAATATCTTATTCATGTGGTATATTTCTTTGATCACATTGACAAATATTTAATACATTTGTTTTACTTATTTCATTTTGAGAAATTGGAGCTCAGAAAGTTCACTCTTCCTCACAAAACGAAAAAGAAAAAAGTTCAGCCCTGTTCCAGTGAATTGGGCTTGCTGGGCCTTGCTAGACCAACAACCTACACGGGTTGTCAGGGGGGCCGCCGTACTGGTGGGCTCGCTCGTGTTATGGGTCGCGTTGCAGGAATTGATATGAATGTACTTGCTGTACTTTGGAACCGCCATGCCCAAATCAACCAGGAGATCTCTCGATCGTACAACAAACATATGAAGCTCGTACTGTACGGCGTGTACGCTGCCACGGAATGTACATACACCTTTTTTTTTGCGAAAAAGAATGTACATACACCTATGGCCTGCGCTAGTGGTCATTTTCCAAGACACACAGTTTTCTGCTGTCCATGAACGACGATGAGGGATGGCGACAGGCACTAGAACCTTGCGGTGGTCGATACAACTAGAACCGGATCTGATTCCACTACGTGGAGTAGGAGTACGCTTTGCTTTACCCATCCGTCCAATCCTCTCCTGTGGATGGATACAAGACAAGACAAAAACCAGTCGGCAAGAAAAAGATAAAGGCCAAACAAGGCAAGGCCCCAAATTAACAACAATGTATGAGATGAGATGCTGTGCCGACCAACGCAACAACAGGGACAAGTTGCTTTGCCACTCCCCCGGCATGCAGATCATGGAGAGCCACTACTAAACCTCCTCCCATGGCGGTTGCTGATGACGACGATGCCTTTCATCACCTATACTGATTAATATAGTAGTGGTTACCACGATCTCAGATCAGATCCTGGCACATGTGTTTATTCTCCCAGCACCGTGCTCGTGCGGCCGTTTGTTCGTATACGTAAATAAACCTGCACGGTGAGCTCGGAGACATCTACACCACGGGGACAACGGGCTCAGTTATGTCAGGATCTCCGACTACAGTTTACCAGGGATTGTTCCCTGTTCGTCTCACTCCAAGCAGGGCAGGTAGAGTGTGCTTAAACATGAGCTGGCCGCCTCAGTTGACGACGCTCCACACTCACGTGTGCACGACCATGAAATCAGTGGTACCATTACGTGCTGCTTCTACTAATTTGTTTTGTGCTTAATTCCAGCTGCCGTGCCTCCCCTCCGTATGAACTCCGTACGGCGGCTTCTGTGCTGTGCGCGATTAGTCGTTCGTGCTAATTGCTCCCTCCCTGATCGGATCTGCCTAATTTGCAGTACGACAGCTCAGCTCGTGTTCCCCGAAAACATTAAACAGCCTGTAATGAAGCCATCCACCAATTGCGAGTAGAATATAGCTGTTTTGTTAAACACCAAAGCTGTATTCTGATTAAGCCAAGTGTGTATGTGTATGCGTGGTTGTCAGTTGTAGACCGGGTCGTCTTGGGCTCGCCAAGTCAGTAGCCACTGGTAGTATACGTGCGCAGGAAGCTCAGTGGAAGGCCGGCCCTGCAGGCAGCGCGACAGCATCCAGCCGCAGGACTTCTTTTGCCTCATCACATGCGTGACCATCATCACTTTCTCAAATCACCCTCAGTTCATCCGCTAATCAACCAGATCTACTAGCCTTGTGTCTCTCTGTTCATCATAGACTAGAATACTTACCCATCACTACTCGCCAACCCTCGCATCGATCCGTCCGCTTTATTAGCTTCCTTCCTTTAGCATGATTATCACCATGACCTTTAATTACCTTTAGCTAGATCGTCATGGACTCATGTTACTTCTCCTTTCCAGTTAATTAACTTCTTCCCTCCTAGTTGGACTCGGACGGTGCTCGTCAGATCTTGCGCAAGAAAATGCTTGGAAAGAAGAAGTAGCAGAAGAATTCTTTCACTTTTTTTTTTTTTTTTTGCGAATGAGAATTCTTTCACTTTTGTTGGCTTAGCTTCTTGTTAAACTGTGAAACTTCTGAAAAAAGGATGGCATCCCACACCGGATGGACGGTTAAGATTAATTAAGCCAGGGGAACGGTGAACCTAGACCGTCCGATCAGATTCAAAGCCCTCCTTGTGGCCGTCGGATACGTCGCTGTCGCGTGCCCTCTGAAACTTAAACCAAGAAATCTGAAATACTTGCAGCCGCTGCGGTTCAAGTTTCGCCGTCGTACGGTCCCTACGCCCTTCCGTACGAAAAGGTTTCGTTTGCTTTGCTTTAATCGTTCGCCGAATTTGGTGGTGGCTTATAGTTTGATTACAAGTTGTAAACCATCACGTCCAAATCACAAAAACGATCCATTCTTGCACAAGCAACTCCACCGGAGAGGCCGATTTCTTGGTAAGAGAGGGGCCGTCACGGCAACGCCTTTGGATTTATGTGGAACTAAATATGCTTCTACTTTCTCAAAAATCCACCCTTATTAAGTAGATGTCAACTTCAGCAGAGGCTTAGTTGATTCCATCTCAATCCTTCCGAATTACTTTGCTTCTAGGCATAGAAAACGTATGTGATATTTAAGTGTGAATTTCCATAAAATTTCCAGTAGTGGAAGCTACCTGCACAAGGTTTTTCAAGTGTCGTATAGTGGGATGTTAAAACAGGCGCCTGAGCTTTGAAGTAGTTAAGCAAAACGCATGGTGTCGGATCAACTTGTTGCTCGCGACTACTTATGATTCGACAAGGATTGGTGACAGCGTCATCCAATTCATTAACCAGAAGTACTCGGCTCCAGTAGCCGCCTTTACAAATTTAATATACTCCAAGTCTCCAACTTTGCCTGGATGAATGACATAACATATTCCGTATTTGCGTGCTAATTTCGTCTCGACTAGGCAAAAATTTGCAACAGCGCAAATGCTCGATACACTTGTCTCTCCTTTTTCCGTCCCTTGTTTCTGCACGCAGTTTCTGTTGTAGCATTTCCAAGACAGGACTAGATATTATAGAAGACAGGTAGCGATTTGATATGTCCAAATCCCACAAAGTAAAAATATGGCCTTCTATAACTGAATAAACAAGCTAAAATAAAGTCTGTCTTGTCCTCCATTTTGGGCATGATGATCAAGTCTTAAACTACTCCAGCAGTACATTTTTCAGTTTAATTAGCAAAGCCCACTCTGATCGAGGATCGATGCTTTTGTGAGTCGGAGCTTTCCAAGAAACAGCGGACGAATGATGAATATTCAAGTGATTTCAAAAGCACGCATGGTTGGGAATCACCAAAACAAGATTGACTGGGCGGCGCCGGGTTCATAATTTAAAGTATTCTGCAATACACTTGTCTTTCACAATACGAAATGTCGCCGCGGACACTGAAGCCATTCACAATACACTCGTCTTTGTTTTGGTCGGAGATGATGCGGAGAGGACGAGGGAAGACCAAGATAAAGATCATCATCTTCTTGCATGAGAAGAAAGAAAACATCAATAGCGAGCTTCATGTTTTCTTTTCCTCCCGCGCGAACAATGTGCAACTCAACAACCAACAGAATTTCCCTCTGTTCATACTAGTTCGCGCGGGAGGAAAAGTTCCAGTGGGGCCTACAACAGCTGGCTTTTGAGATGACTGAAGCATTGGCGTGAAAATAGACTAGTGGGAAGGGTGATTTGAAGGACCGAGCAAATTTAGAAACTCTACGAGGGACCTGCCAGAGTACGCCCTGTTTAGGAGGCTTATGCTCTTAAGCAATGTGCAACTCGGAAACATTCCCGCAGCTGATTGTAAGGCTCTCCGCACTCATGTTACTCTATTTGCTTCTTCTAAAAGGAATATTCTGTCCTGATTATCAAGATTCTCTCCTCTATATCAATTTCTCCTGCATCCATCGTTCCTCTATATTCTTCCTCTATCCTAACTACCATATATTTTATTCAACCATCTCCAACTACCATCTCATTTTAACAAACATATTTCCTCATACCATAATCATTTATAATAGTTATCATAAATACCAAAAAGAGTAGGGGTCTTTTATAAATATACAACACACAACAAAATTGTCAAAAATTACAAGATCATACAAGGACCGATTTGCAAAATGCCTCTAACTGTTTTGCCCCTCCAGAACCTCATCTCATCAAATAGGAATCGAAATCGAAAAAAAAAAATAACGAGCAGGGCCGTCGGACCCTAGATGCGCCGCCGGCGGCCGTGCGCGGCCAGCGGCAGGTACGCGTGCCGGCCTGTTCGCCGCGCGGATGGGAGACGCCGCGGCTCACGCGGCAGGGCGTCCCGCGCGCCGCGCCGCCGAGCCGCGCTCGACAGCGACGCGAACCTCCAAGCCGGGGGAGCGCGCGGCGGACGGGGAGGGACGCCCGCTCCTCCAACGCCTCGGCCTCCTCCGCGACGGCGGCGCGGCGCCTGCGCTCGTCGCGCAGCGCGCCCCCGCACTCCTCCGCGGCGCGCTCCAGCTTGCGGCACCAGCGCAGCAACGGCGCGTCGTGGAGCTGGCGCCGGCGCGGCGGCTAGGGTCGCTGGGGTCGCGGCGCGACGGCTGGCGGGGCGGCGGAGCGAGCGGCGCGGGCGCGGCCGGCGCGGGCTCGTCCTCGTCCCAGTCACTGACCGTCGCTCCCTGCTCCGGCAGCGCCGCCGCCCCAGGCTCGTCCTCGTCCTCCACGTCCCCCGCGGCGAGAGGGGAAGCAGGAGGTGGCCGGTGGTGGAGTGCGCGCTGCTACAGCGGCACAGTGGCTTGAATTATGGCGAGGTCCGGGACACGCCCCTCTTCGATTTGTGCCAGCAGCCGCTCCCTCTCGATCTCCGCCGGCGCCTACTCCCTCTCAATCTTCGCTGGCGCCTGCTCCCTCTCGTTCTCCGCAGGAGCCGGCGCCGCCGCGCCGTCCCGCTCCGCCAAGGTCGCCGACGACGCCTGAGGTCCACATCGACGGGCGCCGCGAGGTCCACGTCGTTGCCTGCTCCATCGAGTGCTCCGCCTGGAGGAGATCTGCGCGTGCTCCGCCTCCGAGCGCTCCAACGCCGCGAGGAGCGCGGCAAGCCGTGGGCGCACGGGCCCCACATGCCGATACCGGACTCCTGCTACTTCGCTACGAATAGCGGAAGGCGCGGCTTCCGCTTCGATAGCCGGAGCGTAAAGAAAGCCCAGTGCAGCACCTATTTCCGCTATCTCTTTCCTGAAGGAATCGGTAAAGGAGACCAGTGCGGGCAGCCTAATACTCCAGTTCCAGGCCCGTCCCATGGGGTGTGCGGCCGGTGCGACCGCTAGGGATGAAAGCGGTCGGGAAACGGTTGGAAGAAGGCTATATCGTTGTTAGTTTCATATTTTTTCTCGATAGCGAAACCGGTAGCGGTACTGGCGGAAACAAATACGGCGTCGGTATTACGAGAATATCGAAAATAGAGTTATCACGACAGAAATATACGGTATGATCGGGAATCGATATTTATTATCGATAACACAAATCACAGTCGTGTATTAGTTGTACCACATTATGTACAAAAATATCAATTGTGAGTATATTATTGGTACTTGAACTAGCTATAAATTTATCATAAAATACGCGAGAGATTTGAAAGAGATGTTTCAAATTAAAAAAAATATAAGTAGCGACATCACTATTATTGTCTATTTAAAATATAATATATATTTAGTTGGCTAGACTAACATAAAACGGTAAAATATTTACGGTAATTTCCGGTCTAAAACTAAAATTGTCGGAAACGATCGGTAAAGTCTAAAATCATTTTTATTTTTGTTTTCACCAAATATTTTCACTTTTGTTTTCATTTTTTTGGTATTTTATCTCCAACTACTATGGTCGGGAGAAGTCGAAAACAAGCCTCGGTTATCCGATAAATGCCGCTTTTGCTTTCATCCCTAGCGACCGCACAGGGCCCCCTATTTCTTAGGGCCCTCAAATTAGAGCAGGTATTATACGAAAATACAGTACAGGTTAAGATGAGAGTCAAGTCGATGAAGACCCAAATTAAACAGCAGTCGCAGGTAGTTTCACTGCTGTAAGATTCAAGAGCTCACTGGCTAATCGAGATCAGGACGCACATCAACTAGGACAATTACTTTTGAGAGTAAACTAATCGACGATTTTCACATGCCCTAAGTTTCGACTAGCTGGTTACGATGTTCTAGACGGCTACGGCCATGCCCGTCGTGCTGCTTCCGCGGCCTCTTGCTGAAGACACACACTGATCGAAAGCATGATGATTTTTAACTGAAGATTATGCATGCAACATGCATTCTTTTTTTTTCCCCATAATAGCAATACATTGTGAACTGTACTATTTTATTTTTGACACTTAGTTTAAAGGCCTCAGCAAAAATTTCGCACAGGGCCCCGAAATTTACCAGGACGGCCCTGCCAGTTCTCATGGTTGGTTCGGTTGTATGTATGCTCTGTGCTTTACTTAACACAGAAGGATCATCGTCGAGAAAGCTCCAAACATACAGCATGCATGCAGATATGTACACATGCACCGGCGACTTGGTTGAGTACTGCAACCAAAGTCTTCCTCAAAATGAATCATTTGTGCGTGCCTGCAAACAATCACCAAACAAATTAGTACTCTGTATGTGCTCATGATTGAAACCACCGAGACGACGGAGGATGAGTGTATGGCCGCTGGTCGAAAACTTCTTGCTAATTCCCTTTTTGTTGCAGAAAAAAAAGAAAAAGAAAAGCTTGTTGCGTTACCGGTAACGACAAGGACGTCTGACGGGACGAAAGGACGGGGACACTGGACTTGTGATGAGAAGACAAGCAAGCGCATTGACTTTGGAGTTTGGATGCCTGGAGAGGCGGGACCCTAAAACCTGTCTACTGCTCGAGGAGTTGAGGCGAAGCTACGGTCCCTGACTTGTGATGAACAGTCCATGGCCGCTTCCTCTTGTGTGGTTCCAAGTTTCTCTTGCGTCCAGACTCCAAAGTCCCATCCGAAGCAAGCATGAGCGAGTTGGAGACGACGATGCATGCGTGGCGTGTCGAGACTCTGTTCCTTGTCCGCACGCACAGAGGCTTGTACTGCGGATGCATTGCGAGTCCAACTGGTCTTGCTTTCGATCCCCATCAATCTATTAAAGCGGATTTTTTAGGACATCATAGCAATCTGAATCACACATCTAAGGAATATCCTGAGGCTAAGATGTCTTTAAAATTAAATTAATTTTGCCATCAGTCTATCCATGTATCTATCACGTGTCACAAAGTTGTATTATTTTGTTTGTTGATCGAGGACTTCTGTGGAGAAGAAAATTTGTTTCAAGACGAGCAGACGACGACGACTTCACCATTGGTGCGTGCGTGCTGCGCGGTCGCTGCTGCCGATGATGATGGCTTTGCCTTTGCTCCCTCCATTGGAAAAAGAGGTGCATGCAGGAATCCCGACGGGCCCATGGGATGGGGATAGATGTCATGTCACGGTTGCGTGCCCGGAGACAAGTCAATCGTGTAAACAAATCTGATATTCAGCGCTGCGTTTGCTTCTGATGATGATAATCATATCTGCAGTCGCCGCTGGTCTTCCAAGTTTCACATTATCCTGTGTACAGTATACTAATCATTCTTCGGGGATAAAAAAAAATATCATGTGCACAGTATAATGTTTTGTTTGAGATATGATGCACTGGTACACAGATAAAACGGAACGGGCGGAGTCAAACTCTCATTCTCAACATCAAGAAAACCACTGATTGCAGCAGCCAGCAGCAACATATAAACGAGAAAGAACACCACAGAAAACAACTGGTATTGCATTTTGCATCTGATGAATGGGACCAATAATACTCAGGCTGACTTCAACAACGTGAGCCAAAGCCATTTATACATCTCTCGCGACACTGTGCATCATCGATTAATACTCCAACAGAACAGGCATATGAGCAGCCATTTTGCATTCGGATGAGAGAGGGAAGCTAAAAATACATTCCCTCACTCCTCTCATGCATTTGCTGTTGCTGGCGACGCGGGCACGGCACGCAGGGCGGCGCACGGGGCGTGAGCGCGGCACGCGGGGCGGCGGGCTGGAGCGTGGGGCGACAGGGACAAGGTGCGCGACGGTGCGAGGCGGCGGCTCGAGCGTGGGGCGCGGCGGAAGGCAGCGCGGGAGGGGGTGGTGCGGCGTCGGCGGTGGGCGCGGAGGAAGGCGGCGGCGAGGCGGGCGTGCGCGGTGGCGGAGGGGCGAACGGAGCGGGCTGCGCGGCGGATGGCGCCCTTGTGCCTCCAGTCGAACGAAGCGGGGCTGTGCGGCGAACGGAGGACATGCCCGAATCAAGCACTGCCTGCCATGGATCTCAACCAAATTGAACTTGTCCTCATTCAAATTGAGTTCGTTCTCATCCAATTCGAACTGTCTGCTTGCCTCAATTGAACTCATTTCTGCCTTGAATCGAAGCCTTGGCGGGGGAAAGAACGGGAACAGACCACCAATTTGCGAACAATTGCAGCTGTCTACAACCTAGGTCCGCTCTTGCCGCTACGGCCGCGGGTTCCCGTTACGGCATGCTCTGGTGCCGAGGACGCCTGGCGCTTGCGTGCGAGCAGGGCGGCGTCGCTGCTCCTGTGGCTGTGCGGCATCGAGCGCGCTGGTCCCGCACCCGTCGCGCGGGCAAGGAAGGCGACTAGGTGAGGAGGCGGCGGATGGCGGATGGCGCGGGCGACGCGCTGCGGCGGGCGGCGCGGGCCGAGCTGCGGCTGGTGGCACGGGGTGAGCTGCACGGCGGCGTCCATTTGCCGGTGCGATGCCGAAGGAATGCATTGCTGCTGTTGGAGCTGGTGAGCAGAGAAGGAAACGAATTGGACTGTTCACGACAGGCAAACATCGATTTGCATCTAGAAAATAGATGCCCTTGTTGGAGTCAGTCTCAGGTCGGACACGAAAACAAGCGGTGGTGGTCCATAGATACGTGCGCGGCACAGCCCATTATTCGCGGGCCCTCTACCACACCCAACAACAATGGCAAGAAAAATACGAGAAATGGAATTCGCAGTGCTGGCTTTCTGTACATCATCCTCCCACAAAACGGGGCACCCATGACCGGACCAGCCGAGTCACAAAGGAGAGAGGCCTTTGGTGTGCCGCCTGCCCGTGGGTCCACCGGGATCTCTAAAGCAAGGAGCCGACCCGCGGCAATATCCTGCAAGGTAGGAGGAGGGGGTCAGTAGCAGGTAGAAAGAGAAAAAAAATAAAGATGGTCCAGTCCAGGTCAATGCAGGGAAAAGGCATGAAGTAAATTCCGTGGTCAATTCTATGATAGTGCCAAGTGGAGGAAAGGGTTTCTCTTTACTTATCATTGTCGCCGTGGCTGGCTGCTGCTAATGACGTTGATCGGTGAGCGGACGTCATTGAACGAAGCCTCCAGGAACTTTCGTTTTGGCTAGTCCCGGATCAAATCTTGGGCTTGAGGGATATTCCATGCGCAAGCTCATTAATAGAACACCAAATATACTTGTTTTGATATATAAATTTAGAATGTGCGAGTATTTACAAGTATCTCATTTTAATATTGTGTTATTTATGTCAAGAAACATTTATACTGTAGCAGGGAAAAGAAGCTTCAAGATATGATATGGCTTCTGTGAGATATCTTTTTACATGATTGTTTGGACTGATAATCAATTGTTATTCATGGCATGAAACATTTATACCCCAGTAGGGAGAGAAGCTTGAAGATGTCATATGGTTTCTTGGGCGATACTATCTTTACAGGGTTGTTTTGGACTGACAATCAATTCTCAATTGATGCTGCTAGTAGTACACTGTACTCCTACTCACATAGGAAGCAGGGGCGCGTTCATTCATTCATACGCGGCGCGTGCAATGCTAGCCGGAGCCATGAACGAGGGACGCCCATAATCATCATCATCCCAAAATGCTAGCCGGAGCCATGAATGAGGGACGCCCATAATCATCATCATCCCAAAATGCTAGCCGGAGCCATGAATGAGGGACGCCCATAATCATCATCATCCTAAAATGGAGATCATCATCATCCATGCGCAAGCTCATTAATAGAATCAACTATACTTGTTTTGATATGTATATAATGTGCAAGTATTTATATGCAGCTCATTTTAATATTGTGTTATTTATGCCAAGAAACATTTATACTGTAGCAGGGAAAAGAAGCTTCAAGATATGATATGGTTTCTGTGAGATATCTTTACATCATTGTTTGGACTGGTAATCAATTATTCATGGCATGAAACATTTATAGTAGGGAGGAGAAGCTTCAAGACGTGATATGGTTTCTTGGGCGATATCTTTACAGGATTGTCGTGGGCTGATGACAATCAATTGTCAATTGATGCTACTAGTACAGTTGGTTTGTACACAGAGGAAGCAGGGGCGCGTTCATTCATTCATACGCGGCGTGCAATGCTAGCCGGAGCCATGAATGGGACGCCCATAATCATCATCATCATCCGAAAATGGAGAGCGGATGCATACCATTAATTAAATGGAATCCTTTCTTCTGTCTCTTTTTTCTTCTTCTTTTCAGGATGAAAGGAGAAGAAAAAAAAAATGAGCGAACAGTAGGAATAGGAGAGATGATCTTGGAGTACCATCTGTGGAGTGTGGACTTGCGCGTTGACAAATCAGCAGGGACGCGGCAGCTTTTGCATCCGGCATCTCGGCGCCGAACGCATTCACTCCACCTACACCCACAGCGGCGGCAGCAGCAGCAGCCCACGGAAGACGAAGGGCTGTGCAAGCGGTTGGGAGCGGCCGCATCCCAGGGAGGGAAGCTTCGCGCGATCCTTCCTCTTCTTCGTGGAGGGTCCA
Organism: Eragrostis nindensis; assembly: GCA_012490785.1. NCBI lineage: Eukaryota > Viridiplantae > Streptophyta > Magnoliopsida > Poales > Poaceae > Eragrostis > Eragrostis nindensis. The sequence goes on along the minus strand of JAAXCT010000074.1, from coordinate 813,596 downwards.
TTTCAACCCCCTCCCCTTCCCCCCCGACCGCACTCCATTCCCACCACCACCACCACTACCCCCTCCTAGGAAGGGCCCACCCAACAACCTCCTTCCGCTTCCGCTGCCCCAAGGCGGCAACTCACCCAGAAGAGAACCGCCGCCGCTGCAGCCCCGGGGTTCCGTGCGCCGCCGGGTCTCGGAAGAATTATATTGGTCCGTCGGTTGCCGAGTCCGGACTCCAGGCTCCGCACGCCAACGCCAACAACAGCAAGGGAAGATCCCGTCTCTGCTCCGCCGGCTTTTGTGGCCGCCCGATACAACTTCCATCCCGTCGTCCCGTACATAAAACTTTTGGGAATTCGCCGCCGCCAAAGTCGCGTCTTGCACCGGAATCCCGCTCGCCGCGGGAGGTTTTCGCAAAGATCGCCGCGGCGGCTTGTGAACTGCTGACTCCACCACCACCACCACCGACGATGGGCGAGGCGGCGCCTGCGGCGGCTGACGCCGAGTTCCCGGCGTGGGCGCGGTCCGTGGCGGACTGCGAGGCGCGCCTCGGCGTCTCCGCGTCCCGGGGCCTCTCCTCCGACGAGGCGGCGGCGCGGCTGCGGTCCCACGGCCCCAACGAGCTCGCCGAGCACCCGGGCCCCACGCTGCTGCAGCTCCTCCTCCAGCAGTTCGAGGACACGCTGGTCCGCATCCTCCTCGCCGCCGCCGCCGTCTCCTTCCTCCTCGCGCTCTCCACCTCCGCCGGCGAGCTCACGCTCTCCGCCTTCGTCGAGCCGCTCGTCATCTTCCTCATCCTCGTCGTCAACGCCGCCGTCGGAATCTGGCAGGAGACCAACGCCGAGAAGGCGCTCGAGGCGCTGCGGGAGATCCAGTCCGACCACGCCGTTGTGCTCCGCGACGGCCGCTGGGTCCCCGCCCTCCCCGCCCGGGACCTCGTCCCGGGCGACGTCGTCCAGCTCCGGGTCGGCGACAAGGTGCCCGCCGACATGCGCGTGCTCCGCCTCGTCACCTCCACGCTCCGCGTCGAGCAGGGCTCCCTCACCGGCGAGACCGCCTCCGTCAACAAGACCTCGCGCGCCGTGCCGCTCGACGACGCCGACATCCAGGCCAAGGAGTGCATGGTCTTCGCCGGCACCACCGTCGTTAACGGCAGCGCCGTCTGCCTCGTCGTGCACACCGGCATGGCCACCGAGATCGGAAAGATCCACGCGCAGATCCACGAGGCCTCCCAGGAGGACGACGACACCCCGCTCAAGAAGAAGCTCAACGAGTTCGGCGAGGCGCTCACCAAGATCATCGGCCTCATCTGCGCCCTCGTCTGGCTCATCAATGTCAAGTACTTCCTCACATTCGACCTCGACGACGGCTGGGTGCCCAGGAACGTGCGCTTCTCCTTCGGCAAGTGCACCTACTACTTTGAGATCGCCGTCGCGCTCGCCGTCGCCGCCATACCCGAGGGCCTGCCCGCAGTGATCACCACCTGCCTTGCGCTCGGAACCAGGAAGATGGCCGCCAAGAATGCGCTCGTCAGGAAGCTGCCCAGCGTGGAGACCCTCGGCTGCACCACCGTCATCTGTTCAGACAAGACCGGGACACTGACCACCAACCAGATGTCTGTGGCCAAACTCGTGGCGATCGGTGATTCTGCGGAGCAAGTTAGGAACTTCAAGGTGGACGGGACAACCTATGATCCCCGAGACGGGAAGATCCACGATTGGCCGGCTGGGAGCATGGATGCCAACCTTGAGACCATCGCAAAGGTTGCAGCTGTGTGCAACGATGCCACAGTTGCACATTCCTCGCATCAGTACGTCGCCACCGGAATGCCGACCGAGGCAGCTTTGAAGGTGAGTGAGGATTGCTCCTCTCGTTCGTACAATCAATCGTACTATCTGTTAGTAAATTATAATGTGGCACGTAATTCAACAGCTCCAAATACAATAACCAACAGTCTAGGCACAGTGACAACTGAATAGTGTTGCCACATGCATGTGCTGGTCCAATGCCAAACATGACAAGAATGCTATTGGTGAACACTCTGTTGTTTAGCGCTTAGTATGCTAACTTCCTCTTTTTGTTGGTTTCTTCTAGGTTCTGGTTGAGAAAATGGGCCTGCCTGGAGGAAAGAATGGACTGTCACTGGATCCCTCGGATGCATTAGGTAACAATATGTACTACATTGTTTTGCACCTGATTTTTAACTCTAATTTCCTTCCTAGTACTAGTATACTATAAACTTTGTGCTTAATCAATACATGCAAAGGTACTCACACGAGTGAATCAATGTTGTTTGCTTATGACAGTCTGCTGCAACTGGTGGAACAATGTCGCCAAAAGGATTGCCACTCTTGAGTTTGATCGCACAAGGAAATCAATGGGTGTCATTGCGAAGACCAGTTCGGGTAGCAATGCTCTACTTGTGAAGGTATGATTTCCCAATTTCTTGCTACTGACGTTTGGCATTGTTCTATTTCTGCTGAAAGACTCAGAAAGGTTTACCAGTACAAGTTCTTCCTTTTTAATGCATGTAATTTTATCAGAGCACATTTGTTCCTCGGATTGGTATTCAGAGTACTTGATGTTGTATCCTTTATTGCAGGGAGCTGTTGAAACACTGCTTGAGCGAAGTAGCCACATTCAACTGAAGGATGGTTCAGTGGTGCCACTAGATGAAAAATCAAGGAAATCTATTTTGGCCAGCCTCGAGGAAATGTCAACCAAAGCCTTGCGCTGCCTTGGCTTTGCATACAAGGAGGATCTATCTGACTTTGCAACATATGATGGTGAAAACCATCCTGCTCATAAGCTTCTGCTGGACCCTGCCAATTACGCAGGAATTGAGACCAACCTAGTATTTGCTGGTCTTGTTGGCCTAAGGGTAAGATGATGCTCCTACTTTGGGTTTGAGTTATTTTGAAGAAATTTTGTCTGTGCCTAACACTGATCTACAAAATATATTCCTTATGGACCTTGATTTCTCCAAGATTTTCTATAGCACTAACAATTTCTTTTCTTGGATGCCAGGATCCTCCCAGGGAAGAGGTCTTTGATGCTATTGAAGATTGCAGAGCTGCAGGCATCCGTGTTATGGTGATAACAGGAGACAACAAAGAAACTGCTGAGGCAATATGCCGGGAAATAGGGGTGTTCTCACCTGGTGAAGATATCAGCTTAAAGAGTCTTACAGGGAAACAGTTCATGGCACTTGAGGACAAGAAGTCACTGCTGCGAAGGAAAGGTGGCCTTCTGTTCTCCAGGGCGGAGCCTAGGCACAAACAAGAGATTGTGAGGCTGTTGAAAGAAGATGGTGAAGTTGTTGCTATGACTGGAGACGGAGTCAATGATGCCCCTGCTCTTAAACTGGCTGACATTGGTGTTGCAATGGGTATCACGGGAACAGAGGTATATACTGAATCCTTCATAATGGATTGTGCTCAAAGTGCTTTTCTTTGACTCCTGAGTAGAAAACTAGGTTCTTTGAATCGAACTGCTATTTAACTCAAGGGAACATGCAAACGATTTTTTTTCTTGGACAAAGGGTTTTGATGCCTGCTTTTATTGAAAGGGACTGGAAACAGAGTCACTTCTGCAAAACTATGACTTGGTTATGATATTCTTTTTTTTTTATTGACAAAACCTATATGTTTCAGGTTGCCAAAGAAGCCTCTGACATGGTTCTGGCTGATGACAATTTTAGTACTATTGTTGCTGCAGTCGGTGAAGGAAGATCTATCTACAACAATATGAAAGCTTTCATAAGGTGTGTGCTCTAGGAACTTGCTTCTTCCATGTTTAGCACCCGGCAGTGTATTTCATGCATGCATTGAAATTGTTCTCATCAGTTCATTTTGAGTTTTTTATTTTGGCCAGAAGGATGCAAGAACATTTATCACTCTTCTAGGTTTAGTAATGCTTATCTTCTAAGTGGAACATAGCTACGTGACTGCTAATGCATAAATCGTTCTGTAGTTGGACCTGTTATGATGTTAGTTCTACTTTTGAGGTTTCTGACTTGTCTTCCTTGGCTGATGCAGATACATGATTTCCTCAAACATCGGAGAAGTTGCCTCAATTTTCCTAACTTCTGCTCTGGGTATTCCTGAGGGCCTGATACCTGTTCAGCTTCTATGGGTCAATCTTGTCACAGATGGCCCGCCTGCAACTGCTTTAGGTTTCAACCCACCTGACAAGGACATCATGAAGAAGCCACCAAGAAGGAGCGATGACTCACTGATCACTCCTTGGATTTTGTTCCGTTACCTGGTACATGATCTCGATGCCGCTTGATTTTGCCGAATTTTATCTTTCAAGACAATGTCTCATGAGTTACAACTTTTCTTGCAGATCATTGGCCTTTACGTTGGGGTTGCAACTGTTGGCATCTTTGTCATATGGTACACACATGGATCTTTCATGGGCATTGACCTCACTGGAGATGGTCACTCTCTTGTCAGTTACTCGCAGCTCTCGAACTGGGGACAATGCCCAACTTGGGACAATTTCACAGTTGCACCTTTCACTGCTGGAACTAAAACATTCACCTTCGATAGCCCCTGTGAGTACTTCGAGGCGGGCAAAGTGAAGGCGACAACGCTCTCTCTGTCTGTCCTGGTGGCAATTGAGATGTTTAACTCGCTCAACGCTCTCTCTGAAGACACCAGCCTGCTGAGGATGCCTCCGTGGGTCAACCCGTGGCTGCTTGTTGCAATGTCGGCGTCATTTGGGCTCCATTTCTTAATCCTTTATGTGCCGTTCCTTGCTCAAGTGTTTGGCATCGTGCCACTAAGCTTGAACGAGTGGCTGCTGGTTTTGCTGGTTGCGTTCCCAGTGGTGCTCATCGACGAGGTTCTCAAGTTTGTGGGCAGGTGTATGAGCCCTTCAAGCCCCAAGAGGGCATCGAAGAAGCTGAAGGGCGAGTAACAGCTGACGTCAATTCAATCCTTAGTGACTAAATTGATCGATTTGATCTGATCATGTAAAGATGGTCCATAAAGGATGATTATTACATAGCAAACTATCTATACAGAAACAGTGGAGGAGAATTTGGGCACCTTTTGCTTTTTCTCCCTTTTTCTAACCCATGCTAAACAAAACAAATTTAATTTTAGTGGTTAGTTGGGTGCCTGTTATCCTGTGAATTATACAGATTTAAGATGCTACTTCTCACTTTTTGGTTGCAATTTGTAGTACAGATACTATGCCTACTGTTGCGCTTTGCTCTATTTTCTGAAGAAAGCTTCATGTGCCGTCGAGTTTCTGTTGTCCACTGGCGCTGCTGCTGTGTTGGGCCAGTGTATTCTTCCGATCATCTGTTGCGCACGCAATGTTACTGTGATCCATGAATTTTGATGTCTTTTGGAAGTATGCTACTCGTTTAAACTTTGCAGTTGCAAAACCGCAAAACCCCTGTATGCTTCACGCCACACTTACTCCATGTCCACATAAATGGAGTCCAATGCCTGATTGTAAATTTTCTTGCCCAATGAAAAACAAAAAACCAGCATCACACGGCTGCAGCAAACCGCTGCTTGGATCAAGATGTCCTCCTGCCATACGGTTCGTCAGTAAAGTCCATGATTATGGGACAACCAGTGGTTATTCATGCATCCATTGTATTATTTGACAGTTTAGATTTAAATTCTTAGGGTGCACGAATTTCTTATCATTGGCTCGAGATATATATACATCAAAAAATAATTAAAAAGGGTGAAAATATATAGATAGGCAACAAAGAGCAAGATATACAAACGTCAGGTTGGGGTGCTTGCGTAACTCCAGTATTAAGCTTCACAAAACCCAGAACTTAACAAATTGGAACAAGCTATCTACTGAGATGTAGCTGCGTAGGCTCACAATGGCTATAGCCGTAACATACCATACAGTAGTTCAGTACAAAATAGAAAACCAAAAAAAAAGGGACCATTACAGAGGATCTCTGAAGTAAACTTCAACAAGAAAACTTTAAAGGTTTCCTCAGTACCCTACAGGCTGCGTCATGCACCTTTACCTTCCCTCAGCTTTGATCAGCTGAGAGAAAACCCGGCTCATCGACACATCGGAGAGGTCATGATCAGGCTCATTTGAAGCTTCAGCTTCTGCCATTGTCACACTGATACTCTCAAGGGCACCAACGTTCTGAACTTGGGATGGAAGGTCGGCAATGCGGTTCATGCTGTTTACATCTGAGACAGTGGAATCCGCATCTTGAAGCTGCAGAACGTACTCCAGGTTCCATAGGACATCTCCCATGGACGGCCGCTCCACACCGTAATCTGCCAGACACTTTTCCACTGTTTCGCCAAACTTTCTCAGAGAATCTGGTCTGATTGTGCCCGAAATTCTCTGATCAACAATTTGTTGCAGCTCTCCTCTCTTCTGCCACTTCATTCCCCACTCTGCCAAGTTAACCATCTCCCTTGGAAGCGTAGGGTCAATCACTGGCCTTGCACATAATACCTCAAGCAAAACGACACCAAAAGAGTAGACATCTGACTTCTCAGTGAGCTGCTGCCTTCTGAAATATTCAGGATCAAGATACCCGAAACTGCCCTTCACTGCAGTGCTGACATGAGTTTGGTCCAACTCAGGCCCAGTCTTTGACAGTCCAAAATCAGCAACCTTCGCAAGAAGGTTCTCATCAAGCAAGATATTTGCAGACTTGACGTCACGGTGGATAATGGCTTTTGCAGAACCAGTGTGAAGATAGTGCAGTCCCCTTGCTGCTCCAATGCAAACCTCCAATCGCTGCTTCCAATTGAGCGAGGGGTTATCTGAACCATATAGATGGCTCTTGAGAGTCCCTTTCTCCATATATTCATAAACCAAGATCATTTCATTCCTTTCATCACAGTACCCAATCAGAGACACCAAGTGGCGATGGCGCAGGCGTGACAGGAGTTCAATCTCTGTACGGAACTCGTTGAGACCTTGCTGAGACTTTGGGTTGCCACGCTTCACTGCAACCTTGGTCTCATCCCTCAACACTCCCTTGTAGACCTTCCCAAAACCTCCAACTCCAATAACCCAATTCTCATCAAAACTGTTCGTTGCTTCTTGCAGCACACTAAAGGCAAAGCGGTACCCATAGCTTCCATTCAATCCTGATGTAAGAGTGGTACCATAAGAAGTTCTGCTTCCTGTACTGAGCGAGGTGAGTCCGTTGATAGAGAAAGGCATCCAAGTCTTCGAGTGCTGTTTTTCCAGAGTCTTTTTCCTCCGGCAGCAAAGAAGTATGAGAACAAGGATAATTATGAGCAGACCAACGGCTCCAAGGACCGAACCAAGAATCACACCCAAGTTTTTGTTAGCACCACCAGAACCAACAGTAAAGGCAGAACCTCCAGTACTCATCTTCATAACCTCAAGCCCATTCAGAATTCCGTCAGGCAATGCATTGTTCACAGTCGATGGGCCAATGCTGATGCCGAGCTTGCTAGATGCATCATTAGATGAAAGAACCACATCTACATACACAGGTGCAGCCAACTGACTCTCAGATAGTGATGAGAGATCAATGTTACTCTGTGCTGAGAAGGCCCCGACATACGCATTGAAGTAGAGCTGGTTAAGCGCTTTACTGACGATATCACAGAAGTGAAACCTTATCAAATAGCTGAAGCCAGCATCCACATCAAACTGCCATGTCATGTTGAAGAGAGCATTGGATGTATTCGATGCTGCTAATTCTGTAGCTGTACCATAGACAATATCTGGGGCGGTTAGCTCAGTTGCTCCACCCTTTTTATGCACGATAGCCTTGCCATAAGCAACCTTCTTGGTCACATCTGGGTTTAATAGGTAGCTTTGATCAGTCACCCAGGTCCTTGAGAGAGTATCATTGTCTGGAGTGACTTTTGGACCACCCATGTTCACCCGATACACCGTCTCAAGTGGCTGTGTAGACAAACCGCTGTACTGCTGAACAGGGTTGACCATTTGGGCGTTGTCAGCGATGAGCTCATCTGGAACAGAGACCACCTCAATTGCATTGATGAATGCAATTCCATTTGATGGCTTGAAGGAAATTACAAGCTTGTCGCGGGTGATGTTCAGTGAGTACTCCTTGAACAATGGTGCGGTCTTGTCTGGCTGTCGGAAGTCACTCAGCAGGAGCACATCTTGAGTTGATACAGTGAATTTGGCAAGTGAAAGATCATAACTCTGGTAGGCAAAGGGGAAGAAGTAGAACCGGACGAAATGGCGGCCCTGCTTCTGGATCGGGAAAGTGTAGGATGATGGCCCGGTGAAGATGCGGGCAGTCTGGTAGAGCGCCGAGTTCGGGAAAGAGGCCACCCCGTTCGCTGACGTTCCCGCCAGGATGTCCTGAGAGGTGGATACCGTCACCGGAGAAGCGCCATCAGCGGTGAAGGTCCTCTGGCCGACTGTGGTACTCTTGGCAGACCCACAGTCAACAAGGTAGTTGTCAGCTGGCTTGAACTGCGCTTTGCAGGCGCAAATGGATGACAAGATGCACAGCACGATGAAGGTAGCAACTCCAGGCTTCTTCCTGCCCGGAGGAGCCATCATGATGTTGACCTGAGCAAAAAGTATGTTCACAATGTTCAGATACCATGCAAAACTGAACGCCCTTTCAGAAAAGGGGATCTTTTCTTTCTTTGTACAATTGCAAGCTACTCCTAGGCAAGAACAATCACTTCTTTAACCTGAGTATGCATCCTTTCAAACAGAAAAGTAAAAGATAAACTTGGAGCTGGACTGGAATCCCCAAAATTTCTGGAAAAAAAAATGGCATTCGCACCCAGTCATCAGATTCATCTTGCACGCTGAAGAACAACAAGAAGACCCTAAATTGAACTACAGATGGATGGTTGGTATTACACAGCACCACGCAGCAAACAGATCCGCACCAACCGAATGGAAAGAGGAAAAGAAAGGTTTGGATTGATTGCTCACAGACCAGTCACAACAAGCAAATGTCCCCAAGAACAATACGACTGGCGGCTCCTAGATCATATCGACCGACATAAAGCAAGCTAGGCTCACTCACCAGCAGGAGAAAAATGGATCGAGTCCTGGCGGATCTCCAGTCCACGCTTGCCAGTCCAGCACCAGCCGAGGTCCGAGAAGAGGAGGCTTGCGCGCGCGACGCCTCCACTGAGAGAAGAATGCGGTGGCAGGAGGAGGCCCCGGCTTGCTGCGACACACTGCCGGCGGCGAGGTCGCCGACGCTGAGGCACCAGAAAAGGTGGCGGCGGGAGGAGAGAGAGGGGGAGGAGAGAAGTGGGGAGGAGGGAAGGTGGAGGGGGAGAGAGAAAAGGCGAGCGAGCGAGCAGGAGTTTTGTAGTCCTAGCTTCCTGTTATATTTTACCGTTAGATCCGCCGCGTAACTATGCTAACGCAGAATTATTTTTGTCTTAGCTCCTAAACTAATCATCTTGTTCCCGGAAACCCGCCGCTAATTTGCTGTAAATTCCCTCAGCTCGGCCCTAAATTCATGAAGAGGGCGTATCTTTGTGTAACAATTCATGGAGTATGCAATATGCTCATCTCACATCGAGCAAAGATTTAGACTTGTTTTCATGAAATACTTGCACTATTATCAAAAAAAATCCTCTTGACCCGCCAAAAAAAAAAAATTCTATTGAGAGCACTCCCTTCTACTACACGGTAACAATCACAATTTTATGCCGCAACATGCTTACCCATTTCCCACAAGCCTCGGAATGCGAGTCATATCTATTCTCCCCTCCCAAGAAATGACTGCATCCTTTTTTCATTTCTTAGGCTGACTTCAACAATGGCATGCAAAGCCATTTTTGCATTCTCTGCGGCTACTGTTCATCCTCAACCCTTCTCCAACAAGGACATGCAAATGGCCATGCAAAATGCATGGGAGGAGAGAGGGAAGCCAAAATTGGCTTCCCTCTCTCCTCCCCATGCATTTCCTCACCTCGCCGGGCCCACCTGGTTGCACGCCCAGCCGCCGCACGGCCGCGCCCATGTCGCCGCCTCGCCGCACGCCCGCGCCCATGTCGCCGCCCCGCCGCCGAACGCCCGCGCTGCAGGTGCCCTCGCCGCCACAGCGCCGCGCCCCGTCCCGCTCCGCAACGACGGCCGCCGCCATGCCCCGTGCCGCGACGGCGAATGCAGAGAGCAGGGGGAGGCGTCGGCGGGGACCAGCAAGCGGCGCGCGGCGGCGGCAGGCGTGGGCGCGCGGCGCGGCAGGCTCCTTCTCCCTCGACTTCTTCCCCGGCACCGGCGCCGCCGCCTCCTCTCCGCGAGCGCGACTCCTCACCGCGAGCAGGTCGGCCGAAAGCAGGGCGAGGACGGCCGCGCCGTGGACCATCAGGTGGAGCGGGCGGCGGGCGGGGGCTCGGCGCCGTCGTCGTCGTGGAGGAGCGAGGCGTGCTGCGGCGTCCTCGTCGGCTCCGCGTCCCCGCCGCGGGCCGCTCCCTCTGCCGCTGCTTGGGTGCAGGGGAGGAGGATGAGGGCGTGGAGGTGGTGGGCGGCTGCGGGGGGTGAGCGCGGAGGCGGCGCTGCGGAGGCGAGGCGGGGCGGCGCGTGGCCGAGGCGGCGCGGAGCCGGCGGAGCGCGTCGCCATGCTTCGATTCGGCGTGGGTCGCAGCTGTGGAGGACACGGCGATGTGCCACGGGAGGAGGAGAGGCCGGAGGAGGGCGGCCGCGGCGAGGAGGAGAAGCTGGAGGAGGACGAGGAGATGGTGGCGGAGAGCGAGGAAGAAGAGGATAAGGTGGATGCCTGTCCGACTGTTGGAGACTTCACCGAATGCATGCCGGGAATGTTACTGTAGACACCAGGCAAATGAGGTTTTGGCTCTCCAATTTGGCTCCTATTGTTGGAGTCAGTCTTACAAGGAAAAAACTTTTCGCAAGGAAAAAATGTTGCTGCTTCAACCATCAGTTCATGTGGCTAGGTACGCTTTCCTAACCATGTGGCTAGGTACGCTTTCCTAACCACCATGTAATGGCAGTGTTCGGCAGCCGGAATTTCCTCCGGCTGCTGCTGTTTGGGCTGCTACAGTCAATAGATTGCTACAGTACGCGAATCCTCCGCTACAGTGTTCTCTCTCACTATTGAAACTGCAACTGCAACTGCATCCTCCAACCGAACACCCCGAACATGTGTGCTGTACACGTCTCAATATGTTATTCCTTTTTGTCTTCTTTGGATGAACAGTGTGAATTGTCTTGCATCTTTTCTTCGGAGGTTGTAGTTATTTTTTCCTTTATACATAAGATAACAATATTTAATAAGTGGTCACCGGAGCATGGACACTCTGAAAAATCAGGCATTCAAACCTCACTTACATCCTGTATTGTTATTCATTGTTTTTTCCGGGTAATTAATTATTCATGGCTGTCTTTTGTCAACGTTGAAACTCAACTTTTCAAGTAGGAATAATATACAGATAATTCAATCACGATGAATAGATTAAGCATAGAAACAAGTCATTCACTTTGTTGCATTATTAATGGATAGTTTAGTTTTAAACATTAGTTGGTACGGCCGTTTGGGTTAGTTGGAATCGCGTAACATGGTCCCATATTTCTCCATCATTGATGTCTGATTTTTATGGGGAAGGATATGCATGTTACCCCTTGACCCAATCTTTAAGGCCACCCTCTCTTTTGATTTTATCTGACTATATCTTGAATTAATCAAACAAGTTCATAAAATTTTAACAATATTTTACTATTTTTAATTTTTTGGCATAATAAATTTTTAATTTCTCGGCATATTATTCTGCTTCATAAAACATTACTCCAAAAACCGCTTTTCTGATTCCTTCCCATATTCTGTAATTAACTTGAGTTGATCAATCATATTATTTATGTAATTAGTTCGTTAAATGAAACCATCTAAACTCGTAGAGATAACTTGAGTTGATCAATCATATTATTTTGTTAACGTTTAATTGGCAATGTGAATATTTTTCATGAAATATTTTGGTTTACAAAATAGGAAACTTTCCTCTTTTTTTACTCCTAAAAATAGGAAATGCCACTCGACCCTATGGAACTTCTCAAAATTAATCCGACTTGGGGAAGTGATACGACATCACAAATTTGACGAAAAAATGAACCAAAACTAAGAACTCTTTGCTGTACATCGGGTACATTATGAGTGCAACATATATATATGTGTCCTTACTAGAAGTGTGGTGTGGATTTACTTTTTCACGTCATTATCGTTTATTCTTAATTTCTTATGCCCTTTCGCGTAGGGCTAAGTCTATCAACGTGACAAATGACAAAGCAGGGGTGACCTGTGCAAGTACAACCAATCCACAAGTCTAGCTAGAGCACGGGCCATTAGGTTTCGCTCATGTAGCTGATAAGTGTGTTTGTCTCCCTAAAGCTCTGCTTTGGATATAATGTTAGTGCTCATTATTGGGCAAGTTCGTTTGATATCTATCATCGCAAGCTTATTGCTTAATAATAAGGTGCTGCCGCTAAATCGTTGCAAATAGCAGCTGTCCCCCATAATTTTCCTTGAAAGCTTGACACTTGTCTGGTGTCAGTATATACATATGTGAGCCAACTTCGAGTGAAAGAGAAAATTTCATAACACCACACAGCTGTCAGCTGCTCGCCCCTAGTATCAGAAAGCTAAACTATCTGCGTATTTTATTTGGTACGTTCTCCGTAATGCGATGGTTTTGTTTGTTTGGAAGAACGGCAGTTCCATCACCGTCAGGACAGAAGGGACACCACCGCGAGTGATCTCATGTTTTCTCTGAAGAATAAATATAGAAAAGAGACTTGACAGGAGGACAGTGAGCGAGAGACAACAAAGGATATGCCAGAGCGCCAACAAAACACAGCTGGAAAACAGGCAAAGCAAAGCGATGGCGGTGGAGCTGCAGCTCAGCCGCACGGCACTCCTCCACTTCATCTCAATACCTCATAATTCAAAGGATGATGCACTGCTGCAAAAGAGACATTATTCTTCAAGCAAACGCGGGTTCGTGAGCACAAACTCTGGCCAAAAATGAAATCTTTGGCTCCGTCCTTGCCGGCGCGGTTCTCGGCCAAGTCGGCGACTTCGGAATGTAATCATAGCGCATAAATTAGATAATAAAATCGAGCGTACGTTGACACACCTAATTTAGATGAAAGCTACTGCAGTTTCATAGCATGGGAAACAGAGAAAACAGAAAAGCTACTGATTGCACCCGCAACTCGCTCCTTTTCCCCTTGATGAAGTATCTTGCAACCTTCAGCTCCGGAAATTTGATGCAGTTATCCATCTCCTTGAACATCAAGCGCCAATTTCTCAGCAGGTTCAGAATCTCCCTGCAGACGATTTTGATGCTGCTCCAGGTCATACACTGAAAAATCAAGACGCTTCCAAATCCCACACAACCCTGCTACTGACTCAGCATTCACGGAGTCTAGTATAATGTAAACTAATGCAGTAATGCTGGTATGTGAACGGATGAAACGCGGCGGCAAGCCCGCCCATGGTCCCATCCCCATGTGCGGGCATGAGCGAGTGGTACGCGCAGACATCCAACCTCCAACCGCCAAACAAGTGTTCGGTTCTTCCGTTCTTTCGGCGCCGTCCCGTCCCGTCCCCAACTCGCCCTTCTTCTTCTTCAGGTCAAGCATCTGGAAGCAATGCCACACCCACGCCAGTCCTATTGAGCCTGGTGGTCCCATTCCCAATCCACTTGTTGGCGGACTTGCCCTCGATTGATCCATCATTGTCGGGCTTACGTTGTTGACGCAACTGCACAAGCGCTTGTTAAAATGTTAACTGGAGCACTACCTAGCAGTAACGGCTGTGTTATGCTAGCTCGACAGTGACAGAGGTGATCGATTGATGCACTACAAGCGCCTGTTAAAATGCTAAACTGGCACTCCACTAGCCACTTGTTATGTGTATCCAGCTGATGTTGATAAGCTTAGTTGTTTTTTTATCCAGCTGATAAGCAACAGCTCGGTCAGACTCCACTTTGATGCATGACATCTTAATTAACACCATGCGCAGATCCAATCGCAGCGGGACACGCCAGCATCCAAAAATCAATTATCGAAACAGCTAGTGCTGCTTTGTTATTAGGAAACTAGTATAGCTGCCCGCGCATTTGCGCGGCTAGAGTTGATTGTTTTCACAACGATAATAGTATAAAATTTATTAACCTGTATGTAGGTATTTTATAATATTTTGTAATAAAATTTTATATGCTCTCTTCTACGATCGTATCCCTGCTCGTAATGATGCTCAGTTATTTGTCGCCTTGGCTTGTTGTCCAGCTTACTTGTTCCTCTAGTACACTTCTGCCAACTCATTATCTGTCCTGCCTACTTGTCGTCCACTCTGACAAGGGCAACTACCTTCACGTGTCACATTCTCTCCTCGCCTTCCTACTCGTATGTTGGTCATCTTGTTGTTCAGATTGCTTGTTCGTCGCTCTCTCATTCAAGGCTCTTCCCGTCCTCGTTTCTAACTTGTTTTTTGGTTCTCTCACTCATCCTTACTCTGTCATCGTCATAGCTTGTTTTTCAGCTTGCCTACTCATCACATCATAATTTAGCCATTTTATACTCATAATGGTATGGTGAGAAAATTAGAAATAAGAATTAGGTCTATTTTTAGCTATCTTTATAACCCAAATTTAATTATTTTTTGGACTTATAATGGAATGACGGGTAATTTAGAAATAGGTGGGAAGTGTATTTTTGTTATTTTTTATTTTCAAATTTAGCTTTTTTTTTACTCATAATGCATAATGGCATGGTGGGTAATTTAAAAATAGGTTCGAGGGGTATTTTTGGCTATTTTTATTCTAAATTTAGCTATTTTATAAATATTTATAGAGGGTTTTGTGGTTAATTTTTTTATAATAGTAATGGTGGGTAATTTTCTTCTTATTTTCTCGAATTAACGTGAGAATTTCTAGCATTTTAGAGCGAACGTGGTGGCCAAGAGTAACATGCGGAGAAGGAGATCCTTGCTGAGCCCCAGAGATCGTGGTGTGCGATATTCCTCTTCAGGTGAGGTCCAGACGGGCAAGCATGTGCCCAACCAACTGGGGGTGGGGGGTTTGGTAGGGGCAGTTGAGGTCTTGAAGAAGCTGCTGCGTGCGTCGTACACAGCTCACAGATTAGACAGTCCAGTTAGGCGACGATGCGATGAGATGAAGATCCATCCATTTGCATTGCAGGCAGGGAAATTGGGCTGGATGGAGCTGATTCGGGATTCTGAGCTCATGCATAGAATGCTTTGGGTTTGGCAGCATGGCTGTTTAGGGATCGACCTCTGCTGTTCTTCCGTGTGCTGTTCACATCTGATCTGTTATGTAACTACTTGACCATACAACAAGGATGCCGTTGGCAGATGATTCATGACTTGTGCGTGCTTCTCTTATCACCATCGCCATAATCTGACTGAAGATCGAGCGTTAATGTACGGCTGGACTTGTGATGCCTAATCAAGCAGAAGCTGACAGCGCACACTGTCGCTACTGTTCACGTCTCCAGCAGCATTTTTTTTCTTGATCAGTTAGGGATTTATTCTTTGATCAGAAAAGGAAAACTCCAGCAGCAAAGCGTTGAAGCAAGCCCACTGTATAAAGATGATCGAGGCCTACTTTGGATTGTGGGCCAAAATGAACCCAAGAGACGAAACGAGGCCCTCTTTGGCTCCGTCCTCGCGTCGAGCGGCGGAGCTGGTCGGTCGAGGAGCGCGTGCACGCGTTCTTCTCCGGCGACAGCGCGCGCGGGAGGCGGAAGTCGGCGGCGAACAACGGCCAGACTCTGGCGCACCGTGAGCATCGGGTAAAGCAAGCAGGTCGTTCCGCGTGCGTGACGCCGGCGGAGAGAGACGACGCGGAGCCGGCGCCTCTGCAGTCCAGTCAGTCCCGCAGAGGTTTTGCAGTCCTGCGCCAGCCGCCTGGCGCCAAAGAAAGCTCGCCCTCCGACGCTAGTGGCTGCATGGTCCACCTCATCGAGAAGGTTCTAGAAGCTTCTGCAGGTTCACTGGCTTGGGAGCGGAGTGTAAGAGTATAACACAAAGTAGAATGAATGCGCACACTTGTATTGCATACAACAAGCCTATAAATAGGCATTACATCAGTTACATGAGCGGTGCAGAATGCATCCGCTAAACGCTCTAGTAGTGGGCGCAGTGCAGTTGAGATCCGGTGCATGCGCTGCATGATCTACCAGGAGAAGCGGTCAGAGATTGAGTCAGTCACGCTAACAGCCCCCCTCAAGCCTGTACATGATCTAATGTTGAGGCTGTTTCTGAATTCTTCAAATAAACTGAGTGGAAGTCCTTTGGTGAATATATCGGCAAACTGTGAAGCTGATGGAACATGAAGAATTTTGACTTCTCCCAAGGACACTTTATCTCTGACAAAATGTAGATCAATTTCAATATGCTTTGTTCGTTGATGTTGCACTGGATTACTTGCCAAATATGCAGCGCTGACGTTGTCACAGAAGACAATAGTTGATCTCGTTGGTTGCTGATGAAGCTCAGTAAGAAGTTGCCTGATCCAACAACTCTCGGCTACTGCATTTGCTACTCCACGGTATTCTGCTTCGGCACTCGAACGTGAGACTGTTGCTTGTCTCTTTGACGACCATGAAACCAAATTATCTCCATAATAAACACAGTACCCCGAAGTAGAACGGCGTGTATCCGGGCAGCCGGCCCAATCGGCGTCGGAATATGCCACCAAAGGTCGATTAGTAGATCGATAAAAATGTAGGCCAAGGTGCAGGGTTCCACGAACATAACGCAGTATGCGCTTCAGAAGATTGAGATGGCATTCTCTTGGATCATGCATGAATAAGCAAGCTTGCTGTACTGCATAGCTGATATCTGGTCGCGTCAAAGTGAGATATTGGAGAGCACCTGCTAAACTTCTATACTCAGTAGGATTCGCAACTGGTTTGCCATGATTGATCGAGATCTTGGATTTTGTGTCAATGG
Organism: Eragrostis nindensis; assembly: GCA_012490785.1. NCBI lineage: Eukaryota > Viridiplantae > Streptophyta > Magnoliopsida > Poales > Poaceae > Eragrostis > Eragrostis nindensis. The sequence continues at coordinate 796,684 of JAAXCT010000074.1, read as the reverse complement.
GAGTGAGACAAGGATTGCAGTTACTCATGTTGGCTCGTTCTAACAGCTCACTAGCATATTGGTGCTGAGAAAGAAACAAGCCAGAAGATGTTCTTTCAACAGCAATACCAAGGAAATGTTGCAATGGGCCAAGATCACTCATGGAAAATTCATTTTGGAGGCGATCAATGATATTTGTGAGTAGAGAAGTAGAGCTAGCAGTGAGGATTATGTCATCGACATATAAAAGCAAATAAGCTGTGGCATTTGTGGAGTGAAGAATAAACAATGAAGTGTCTGATTTAGAGGCTCGAAATCCAAGGGTAATCAGAAAAGATGTGAAGCGCAAAAACCATGTGCGTGGTGCTTGTTTGAGCCCATAGAGAGATTTGTTGAGTTTGCAAACATGCGATGGCAAAGAGGCATCAATAAACCCAGATGGCTGCTGTGCATAAACTGTTTCAGAGAGATTACCGTGCAAGAATGCATTTTGGACGTCGAGCTGATGGATTGGCCAAGCTGATGATGTTGCAATGCTGAGCACCAAACGAATTGTAGCCGGCTTGATGACTGGACTAAATGTCTCCTCATAATCGACACCATGTTGTTGAGTGAAGCCACGAACGACCCAACGTGCCTTGTACCTTGCCAATGTCCCATCTGAATTATATTTATGCCGAAAGATCCATTTGCCGGACACCATATTGACACCTGCAGGTTTAGTAACAAGACTCCAAGTATTGTTCCTCATTAGAGCGTTATATTCATCCACCATGGCATTGTACCAGTTAGGATCTTTAAGAGCTGACTGGTATGTTTTGGGTATAGGTGAGATGTGCGTGGTGGATAGGTTGAAGTGTTTCTTGGGTAGGAAAATTCCACTTTTGGCTCGTGTGTGCATGTAATCTTGTGGTGCTGTGATCTGGTGGCGAAATGGACGTGTGTGCAATGGGGGAGGTGCAGATGAGGAGGCTGTGCCAGTGGTGCCAAGTGATCGTGTTGCAGAGCGAGAGTTAACGCTAGCAGCAGAAAGCCCCCCTGAGCCCGGCGGCGATGGGCTACGTGAAGTCGAATTGGTGGCTGTGGCGGATGGAAGCGGCGTAGAAAATTCAGGGGGAACGCGCGGCGTGCTGGCAGAGGAGGAGGTGCGACCGGATCCTGGCGGCATGGCAGGCGGAATATCCGCGCGAATTCCCGCGTCCGAGGTAGTTGCGCGGCAGCGAATCGGCACTAGATCCAAGGATGATGCGTGTGGATTTTCTGGTGCTGGGTGAAGCTTTGGATTTTGGGTTATCGTGGCTTGGCTGGCAAGGGGAAAAGAGCTCTCGTCGAACACGACATGTCGAGATGTAATTATCTTCTTCGTGACAAGGTCTTGGCATCTGTATCCCTTATGCTCGAGAGGGTAACCCAAAAATACGCATGGTGTTGATCTAGGTGCAAGTTTATGTGGACACTGGTGGCTGCTAAATTGGGAAAGCACAAGCACCCAAATGTGCGAAGACGAGCGAAGACGAGAATAATCTGGTGGTTGACGAAATAAGGCTTGGTAGGGTGTTTGCAGTTGGAGAGGTTTAGTGGGTCGACGATTCAATAGATAAGTGGCTGTACGCAAAGCCTCAACCCAATACTGTGGTGGCATGTGGGCTTGAAAGAGTAAGGTGCGGATGATATCATTGATAGAGCGAATACACCTCTCTGCTTTGCCATTTTGTGGAGAGGTGTAAGGACAGGATAAACGAAACACGATGCCACGTGATGCAAAGAACTCGCGCATGTTTGAGTTGTCAAATTCTTTCCCATTGTCACATTGAAAACATTGAATTGACAAGTGAAATTGGTTAACGATCTGAAGACAAAAATCACGGATTGTGGCAAAGGCATCAGATTTGCGTAAAAGTGGGTATGTCCAAGTATAATGAGTGAAATCATCCATAAGCACCAAATATATTTGCAACCACTAAAGCTCTCAATTGGGGAAGTCCACAGATCACAATGCATTATTTGAAATGGGAAATAAGTAAATGATTGGGAGGTGGAGAAAGGGAGCCGCACATGCTTGCCTTTCTGACATGCTTCGCACACACTAGAAGCACTAGTTTTATTTGTACAAGGAAGGGAAAACTTGGAAAGTAAAAATTGCAAGGACTGATGACCAGGATGGCCAAGCCGCCGGTGCCAGACATCAACCGGAAGTGAAGACGCCGCGAGAGCTGCTGAGGATGTGATCTGCTGAGAGCCCGCAAAGGGATACAAGTCCCCATCACTATTGGATTCTCATGATTTCTTTCCTGCTGAGAAGATCCTTCACAGAGAAGCCGTATGGGTCAAATTCGACCGAACATGAATTGTTGCGAGTAAATTTGCGTACAGAAATCAAGTTTGATACACAAGTGATGGTGTGTGGAGGACAGGGCGCAGAAGAAATTTGGATCTAGGTGCAGGTAAAGTGGTGGTGCCAGTGCCAAGAACCGGTAGATGAGATCCATTACCAACAATAACATGGGAAGAATTACGCAATAATGAAGGACAATATATGGGCAAGTTACCTTGATCCGGTGTCATATGGGAGGATGCGCCGGTGTCCATCAGCCAGTCGCCACCGTGAGAGTGCTGAAGAGAGGTGGCCTGCAAAGCCTGGATTAGGCTGTTCGTGTCCCATTGAGGACCAGCAACTGGAGCTTGCATCGTCTGAGGCTGGTGGTACGCTTGGTACGCCTGTGGAGCTGGAGCGGAGGATCGGCAGCCAGGAGCACTCGGCCCGGTGGCGCCGTCCACGGGCCGCGCCATGGCGCCCCCCATCCCATCATCCATGGGGGACACATCGGAGGCATGGCCCCCGACTGGTACTGGTGCTGGTAGTTGTTGAAGCCACGGTTGTTGTAGCCGGTGTTGTTGTGGCCGCGGCCGCCACCGTGGCGACCTCCGCGGCGACCACCGCCACCACGGCCGCTACGGCCGCCATTGCCGCAATCGGTGTTGTTGGTGGTGGGAGAACGCTCGGACGACTCAATGCGAGTCGTGTTGTTGTTGGCAGTGTTGTCGGTTGCGACGTGCGCGGTGCCGGCGGCGAGGAGGGCAGATTCGGCGGCCTGCCTGGCCTCGGCCGCGCGCGAACTCTCCTCGCGAAGAAGGAGATCACGCGCTTCGACGAAGGAGGGGAACGCCGGCAGGATTGGCAGCGATGTTTTGAGGACCCCGAATTTGGGGTTGATGCCACGGATCATTTGATGCACAAGAGTGCGTTCGCTGACTGGCTGCGCAATCGGCCAGCGCGTTCGCGAGCTGCTGCAGACGATGACAATAAGCATGAGCAGTTAGATCACCTTGGCTGAAGGAGTGGAACTCGGCCTCCAGATGGACAGCGCGACTTGGTTTGTTGCCGGTGAACAGGTTGTTGAGGTAGATCCAGATGTCGTGTGCCGTTGGTTTGATCAGCTTGAGGCACATGTCGAGGAGATCTTCAGAGATCGTGGCGAAGATCCAGTGGCCGACGGTGATGTTCTCCTTGACCCATTCAGGGTCGTCGAGGAAGGTGCGCGCGTCATCGACGTGATGGAGGAGACTGAAGCGGCCGAGCACCATGGAGAAGAGGCGCCGCCACTTGGTGTAGTTGTACGACTGCAGATCCAGAGTGTACGGCACCAGGGACTTGATGTTGAGGCTGTGGATCGCCTGCGATAGAGGCACGGCGGAAGACGTGCCGGCGGTGCCGATGGCCGCCGAGGAAAGCGCCGGGATGGATGGCGTGGCCGATGCAGCGGAAGTAGATGTGCCCAGTGCTGAAGAGGAGGGCATCCCGAATGCCGGCGACGAAGCAGAGCTCATGGCTGCTGTAGTGGATTGAGCGACGGCGGCGGTGGTGTCACTCATGGCGGCGCTGGGTGGAAAACGAAAACAAACTAGGTCTCAGGATGAACGTTCGCTGATACCATGTAAGAGTATAACACAAAGTAGAATGAATGCGCACACTTGTATTGCATACAACAGGCCTATAAATAGGCATTACATCAGTTACATGAGCGGTGCAGAATGCATCCGCTAAACACTCTAGTAGTGAGCGCAGTGCAGTTGAGATCCGGTGCATGCGCTGCATGATCTACCAGGAGAAGCGGTCAGAGATTGAGTCAGTCACGCTAACACGGAGGAACGCCCACCACGGCGGGGTCGGCCCAGGAAGGAAGAACAGAGCAGGGGGCTCTGTTTTTGACTCCCCTCCCCTACCCACAAAGCAGATCTCAACCGCATAGGCCTCATCTGGCGGCCAGGAGGTACCCAAGGATGGTCGCTATTTCGATTAGCGACCGGGCAGTCGCCATATGAAACAACGACCACCTCGGGCTTCCTCTCCTGTCGCCGGGTCGCCGCGTGCCCCGCCTCGTCCCTGCGTTCTGCCGTCACCGGTGCTCGTACCGGCCGCCTCGAGGATACTTTACGCGTCGTGGGAGAGTCGGACAGCGCCGTGGACCACGTGCGAGCTTCTTGTTCGGCGAGCGCGCCGGCGGGAGGCGGGCGGAGCTCTGCGGCGAAGAGCAAGATACGCGCACAGCAGCTCTGATCGATCGTTTTATGTAGCGTCGGCGGAGATGGCAACCATGCGGCGCCGTTGGAGAGGCTTCCGTTGAGCGCGACGTTCCGCCCGGCCAGCGTGCCCAGGACCGGCGTCGAGTTGACGGACCCCTGGCCGGCGCGCATGGCGGCGAACAATTCGGCCTCCCTCTCGCGCGGTCTAGAAGCTGTCAATTAAGCAGCGCGTCTTGCTGTTACCGGGCTCCGATCCGTGAACGCGAGGCCGTATTTGTAGAGCCGCGACGCGAACTAGGCATCCAAGCGCGCAGCGCCCTTAAGTCACTACGCCGTAGCCCGTAGGGGACGGACATGTCAGTGTGCACGTACCTACGGGACCGGCTGCTTGCCAATCGTCAGCAGCGTCGTTTGGTCCGAGTCCGACGTACGACAACGCGCCCGCGGTGCACAACCACTCGACGGCGAAAAGCAGCGTCACGGAGAAGCAGAGCATGACAGTCGAACAGAACAGCTCACCCTCGCCGCGCCTTACGTTACGTGCGTCCTGGGGTCAGTCGGTGGAACTCACGAGCGAAACCTTTCGTGGCATGTCTCTTCTCTTGGTGGAGCTCTGCTCTGTTGTTCAGCGAGCAGGCGATGCGGAGCTGATCGCTTCTTCTCCGGCGAGGCGGAACTCGGCGGTGAAGAGCGGCGTCTCCCCGCACGGTGAGCATAACGTCGTTGTATTGACTGCATGCTGTTGCCCGATCACCTCCTTCTTCGTGGACCCAAGGGCAAGGGGCGGGCCTGCACGCCGCCCTTTTTGTGATTCTGTGCGACGTTGGGTAAAGACGCCAAGGTTCCACAAGCTTCCGCTGGGAGCTGTTAGCGGAAGGAGAACAGAGCAGGGGCAGAAGTTTTTGATTTTGACTACCGACCGCAAGCGCAAATCCCAACTGCACAAGCCTGATCCGGCGGCCAGGAGGTAGCCAGGGGCCCTTGGAGAGGTTCATCGTGCGCATGCTTCACCCTACACATATGCTCGTGCTGCCTCATGTCGCAAAGACGAACCAAACTAAGGTTGAGGCGTTCGGGAAGCACAACAGTTATTTGAATCCTACATTCAAGGAACGTTGTTCCGTCCTCCCAACTCTACTAGTGCCACTCTCCAATCTTCATCAATCTAAACATGGACTCGTGTGATCCAGAACAATTACCTGTCCTCTATCTTGTGTTTGCCATTTTACCCGTGAATTGTGTTTATGTGGTGCTATCATTTGAGGACGCTTCTGCAATTAGTTTCCTTTAACATGCATTTCTCGATACTACCTCTTTGCGCATCGACCTCCAGAATTAATGCAACAGCCTTTGCATATTTCCCAAGATGTTTCTAACAAAACTTTCGTGCATGAATCAAATCAAAAGGTCTTTCTCGATCTTCTACTAGCAAGCGAAGCTAGTGCACCCAATCCAGCAACCAAACGCCAATCAACAAACACAATATAGTACGTAATATACTCCACTCCATACGTGTAAGGACATGCATGTGCCCCCTTCGCCCTAGCAACACGGGTGACAATCCTCAGCAAACACATTATTAGCACAACTAGTATGGTTGCCCGAGTATTTGCGCGGCTAGACTTACAATAGTATTTAAAATATTTTTATATTATTATAGAAGTTTAAGATAGTTTACTATTATTATTTATTTTATACTATATTTGTAAAATAATAGAAATAGATTGGAGAATTTTTAACCATCTCTCAATTTCAGTGTGAGATGAGTTATCATTTATCTTGGATTGTGTCTTAGCTAACCCACTGTATTTGATTTTTAGAAGTGAGGTCGGTTCAAACGTGTCATACTAAACAACTAACATATGTCATGGTAGGAAAAAAGAATGTGTCGTACTACATATAAATCTTTCAAAGAAAATATATCATGCTAAAAATAAGAGAATGTGCTATGCTAGTTAGACATATTTAGAAATAGTAATTAAGTGTACTTTGTATATTTTTATTATTCCAAAATTTAGTTATTTTGGACTCATAATGGTATTTTATATATTTATAATTCTTATTTTAGAAATAAGAATCGGGGATATCTTTAGCTATTTTTATAATCTGAATTTAGTTTTTTTTCACTTTTAATGGCATGGCGGGTAATTTAGAAATAGGTATGAAGGATTTTTTTGGTTATTTTTATTATTTCGAATTTAGATATTTTTGACTCATAATGGCATGGTGGGTAATTTAAAAATAGATGTGAGGGGTATTTTTTTGGTTATTTATTATTCCAAATTTAGCTATTTTATAAATAATTATAGGGGTTTTCTGTCTATTTTTTTCATAATGGCAGTGGTGGGTAATTTCATCTTCTTCTTTTCTCGGATTAACATGGGAATTTCTAGGCCTTGAGAGCGTACGTGGTGGCTCCGTTTCGTCATCAAATATATATATAACTAGGAAGGTGGCCCGTGCAAATTGTGCGGTTAGGTTCGTTATATTCTAATTTATTTTTCAACATTGTTTTCCTTCATGTTTTTCAGGTAAATACTTTAAATATTTTCTCTCCTTATTTTGAACGTTGTACAACATAATTCACATATAGTATATGTAAATAATCCACCAATAACATTAACATCATTTAAAAACATAATTCTGATTAATATCTAAATTTTGAAATTTGTCTAATAAATTTACTCAGCATAGCTATGGAGGTTTGTTGGATGTTCCGACAAATGCACAAACCCATACCTTTTTTTGCTCTTCGCTTATCAACCATGTGGGTCGTAAGTTGTCCGGTCCAAGATCGACCGCTGCAAGCTATATCTTGCCCCGTAACTCCATGGCACTGTGACCCGATGTCTCTTGTGTGATTCACTGGTTGTGCATTCTATCAAGGCTAGATACCATGGCCTCTATCGTGCATTTGTAAATATACTATATCGTTTGATTTCTGGGATTTTTCTTGATAAATGTAGAAAAGAATGTACCTCTCTATCTAGGGAAGTCTAAGAACGTGTTTGTAAATGTACCGGCTGCCCTTAAGCCCCCAAAATGCTCTGCATTATGCATCTCCAAGCATGTTTGATGGTCATAGGTCCGCTTGTCAGCTTCATCTTTTTCTTCTTTTTTTCTTTATTAATCTTCTTCTCCTAGCCTTATACCTTTGTTTCTTTCCCTTCGAACTGATCGACGGGCATGGTTGTCTGAGAAGGCGTTAGGCCATCTACTATGTGGTTTTGGTACTGTCCGGCTCGGCTAGCTTGTTTCTCCTCCCCAAATCATGAAGCACCACAGATTCGCTCGCAGGCAGAGATCTTGACTGTTGCCGTTTTGATTCCACTCCTCTCGTATGCATCCCTCGTCGGCCGATGTGCACCACATAGTCATACACCGCCCTGCCGTGGCCTGGTGGATTTATTGGCTCCTCCTATCTTTCTCATCTCTGTCGAATGCATGCATCTTTTGTTGCTTGCTACATGCGCAGCTGCTCCTGCAGAATGCATGTATGTGTGACGGTCGACGCCATCATGCCCGTGTCCAGCTATACGGTGTCCTTGGAGTTTGCGTTAATCCTCTCGATCTATCATTTTTAAGAGACGGATCGAAACCACCATTGGTACTTTAATACCTGTAGCTGCTCATGAATCTGACCATCCAGGTTGCACCGCCTCGGACCACTTTGATACAGTTGAAATCTGATTTTATTAGCATGGAGGTCATTGCTCGAGCGTCGAGGCAGACAGGGAGTTGCCTGCAAGAATCCAGGCAACCAATACGTCCGTAGTGGAAATGATCCGAAACTTTTGGTGTAATGTCGCGAGACAGGGTCGAATCCTATAGAATCAAGGCTCGGTTGCAAATGTCCCATAACTGGTTTATGTGATTATTGCTTTCGACGACTGGACGAACGGCACGGTGAACCTATTGCCGACCAGATTGCTTTGCCTCTTACTAATCTGTTTTTTTTTTTTAGGGATCTTCCTAATCTGTTTTCTGCATGCTTTTGATGACTCGACGGCCATGGCAATCAACTTGCCGGCCATAAGCCAACGCTGCATCACGAGTTCTGAAGGACCGAGAAGGCGACCAGAGGGGGGGTGAATAGGAGCCGATAAAAATTCTTGACATAATTTTCTCCAAGTTCCTCAAGTTCATCCATGCAACAGGCTGTCTGCCTCGATATGGACGACGTTGGGCCATCGTGAACAACTATTTGCTCCAAGGCAATAATCAGATGGACTATATACTTGTTTCGGACTGTATATCTTTTTAATTAATGATGATACAGCTGGCCGGACTCTATACCAAGCACGATTACTCTATTTGACCTGTAGAAGGACTCTTTTTTTCTAGCACCATGACATAATTTTCTTTATTTTTATTCCAAATTATATATATATTGTGTTGTATATATCATGGACTCTCTTATTTAATCTAGACCGTTAGATGTCTATAAAATCCAACGGCTCATAGCTTTTCTTTTATCGACTAACGTGGTAATTTCGTGTCCTTGAAAGCGAACGTGGTGGCTTCTTTGGACCTTCAAATACTAAGATAAAAGATAGATGATAATAGATGTGCACATGTCTCTGGTTTAAGTTGTCATTTTGCCTCTGGTTTTGTGGACGACTTTCAATTGTTTTGATGTTGCACAACTCGACCACTTTTTCGTCACAACACTGGTGTACCTAACTTGGAAACGAGTTGTATTTAAACTAGTCTAACACCAATCAACAAACACATACAGCATATACTCCAGGGCGCATGGGTACATGTGCCCCTCTCCGCCCTAGCGACATCGGAGGCAACCCAACAAGCATAACATTAAGAGTACCTATCCAACTTTTTTGATTTGATCATTATACTCATGATCTACAGATTACAGTCACTAAGTTTGCTCCTTCGTGTCGATACGATTGTTATCTTCATAACTAAATATTTTAATGGCGTGGTGTAGGATATGATATAACCATGATTCATTGTTCATCATGATTGACTCATCTAGTTCACGCAGCCTTCTCACTCCTTTCTCATTTCCATCTTTATCAGTCTTTCCAGCTATTACTTATTTTTCTTTTGGAGAGCCAAAAAAAAATGATGTAACTAACCTCGGCCAAAGTATGGCATTTGTACAAACCTTTCTCCTTAATGAAATGACACGCAGCTCTCCTGCGCGTTCGAGATAAAAAAAATATGTCACTTGTCTTGGACCTTGTTTCTAGCAAACAAAAGCCTCTGTGCCATCCTTGCTGCTGCACGGATGTTCTTCATCCCCCTTCGCTGCCTGATGTTTTTCTCCCTAGGCACCCTTCGGAGTGCACGGAGCCACCCTTCTTGAAGTTGGAATCATCCATAGCCGGTGTTGCATGCTGCAGTCCAATCGCGCTTAGGACACGGAACCACACCTCCCTAGTCGTGACACATGAGGTGAGCAAGTGTTGGATGTTCTCCTCCTCTTAGTCACAGAATGGGCAGCGTTCCGGATGCTCGTTCCGGATGCTGCAGGCCACGGCGCGCTAGCCGGTCCGTCGTCCAGCAGCGATTGAGGATCGCCAACCAGAGGAAAATCTTTGCTTTAAGCGGCGCCCAAGACTTCCACAAGCGCTTATATGGCCCAAAGTGAACCGCACCATTAGTTAATGAGCAGGGAGAAAAGAAAAATGTTGAGCTACGCAATCGAGTGGTCGCGCTTGCTTGAACAGGTACGGTATAGGATGGGAATGCGGGATACAGATGCCCAGTCACACTCCCTGCACAAAGTTCATAAAAGCCATAGAACGAACCATACATTGCCTATGCATGTCTGCCTGTCTCAAACCTACCCATTCCATGGTTCATCGGATAGGCATGCTCCAGCAGGCCCGTGGACAAAGCACAAGCCAAAGGAGCAACCAAGACAACGAAAAAACCAGAACCAAACATCATAGAAGAGCAGTGCATCGAGTGGTCACAGCAGGACCGTGTAGTAAACATTGCATTACCAATTTCAAGATCCCAAAGGGCGTAAATGAATAATAATAATAATAATAATAACAATAATAATGCAAACACATAACCATATGACGAGCATTTCCGGCAAATATCCGGCACCACATTTCCCATATAGTACCAACATGAAAAGTATCTAATTCCACACATAACGATGTTCAACACAAAATATATAGGTTCATACATGGCACTGTTAAAACACAAACACTTGGAATTCAGACCCAAGAATACAAAGCAAGATTGACTAAAGCAAAACGTCCAGAATCGCCTTCCTGCTGATAGCTTATGCAGCGGCCTCAAGGAAAGCCTTCCCAGGGGCGCGTTTCTCAAGTCGACCATGGTTACCAAGCAGCTGCACAAGGGCAAATGGAAACAAAATTAGATCATGCAGAATGTACATCTAATGTTCTTTAGGATATTATATTGGAACAAATAGTAAATGACTGCAAAGATTTTATAAATGCAAAAGAAATCTAGACAGAAAAATTGCCACAAGGTTGTAACCAGTAACCACCATTCCCAAAATAATAAAAACTTCACATGACATAAGCAGTGGCCAACAGAGATAATAATAACAGCAGCATAAAAATTTCCGAGACAACCAGAGGCTTATAGAGTTATACCTTAGCGTTGACACCATCAGGCACAATCCTACCCTCACTCTTGTACCTCAGGTAATCAGCACGGCTGAACTTGGTGAAGCCCCTGAATAGGTGCAAATTATAACAACATATTTTATAAGGGATATCTCAGCAAGTAGAGAATAATATGTAGAATATCTTGAGTGAAAAAATTTCTTTGGCACTCACCACTTGCGGCTCTCGATGATCTTCTGGCGACCAGGGAACTTGAACTTGGCACGACGCAGAGCTTCGCTGGCATGGATGGCATTGCTGTCCTTGCACCGCACAGAAAGGAGCACCTGGCCAATATCCACCCTAGCACAGGTTCCCTGGGGCTTGCCAAAGGCACCCCTCATTCCAGTCTGGAGCCTATCAGCCCCGGCACACGAAAGCATCTTGTTGATACGGAGCACATGGAACGGGTGAACCCTGACCCTGAGGTGGAAGGCATCCTTTCCTGCAGACTTGGTCATGTACTTGTTGCACGCGATACGGGCAGCCTCAAGAGCCTCGCTGGAGACATTCTCCTTCTCCCAAGAGACAAGGTGCACACAGTAGGGGAACTCATCGACTCCCTTCTTCTTCATTCCAACATCGTAGATCCTGATCTTGGGGTCAGGGACACCACGGCAGTACCTCGACTTGGGGTACGGCTTGTTTTTGATCTGACGATAGCACCTCGCAGGTCCTGACCAACATTAAAAAAGGCAAGAGTTGGTTAATACAGCCTAAGGATTCAAAATAATGAAAGTGTAGCACACCAGTTCTTATGGAACTCAACATAAACATACTGTTACATATCATAAACAAAATTAAGGTGACTACCAATTACATGGCAAATATCTAAGGATATCACTACAAACAGGCACATTCAACATGCATGTGATCCATTACTATTTGCACAACAAACCAATAATTCAGGGGGTTCTAACAATTCAAATTACAGGTACTCTAGACAGTCCTAAAACATTATCAACGCAAACCTAGACAATAAAAAGCGCTAGACAGTTCAAATTAAGCAAAGCAAATAACTGTGATTTCGCTACAATATTCATGAAAATAAATGGGATCCAGCACCAGCACAATAAACCGATATCATGTCAAAGCCATCAGACACCATGCAACATCGATTTGACATAACGAGGGCACCTAGCCTAAAAAAGAATGGTGCTTGATTCCTAAATGAAGTAACCCTAGCCTTAACTCAGGAGAATGAGATTGTTATAAACTAGAACAGCACCATTTCCCAGCAGGCTAAGAATCATAAGAAATCAGCACTGATGACCCAATTCTCCTCCACCTAAGAGGCAGGTAGTCAAATAAACGAACAGGTTATAAAGCACCCCTAAACCTCGAAGTACTCGTAGTCGTAGAACAGGTAATCCTGGGGAGTTGGACTAATTACCAGGAACCAAACCGGAAATACTAGTAAACGAGTGCAACTAGCTCCACGGACCAATCGAAACGTAGCAGATTTCGCACACCTAAACGAGATTTGCGCGGGGGAGGCACGCATGTGTCAGGACAAGCGGCTAAATCAATCATCGGAAGGACACGAGCAACATCGGACGAGTATGAACGAGAAGAGAGGGAAACGCGGACTTACTTCTCCCCATGGCGACGGCGGCAAGGAAGCGAGGGACGACGGCGGCGGCGAGAGGTGAAGCAGAGGCAAAACGAGGAGGTGGATGAATATATAGGGCACGCGAACGCGGAATGGGGCCGTGCCGCCGTGGGTTTTGTGCGTCACGGCGTGCGTGGGTGTGGCGGATTGGGCTTCATGATGCTGGGCCATATACGAATAGGTAATAGAAAGGCCTATATAGGCCTTATGAGCCCACGTAACAAAGCCTACTACAACAATGAAGCAGTGGACCGCTGGGAGACTGCGGGCTGTCCCTTCATTGTGGGCCAAAACTAGCCCCAACTGCGAACATGTTCATTGTCACGGGGAATGGAGATTGGAGAGGGTCGAGAAAAATCAGGGACACTGGGACAGCACACTGCACTACACGTCTACACGCTACTACAACTGCTCACAGCTGGAGTCAACACTTGCGTTTCTGAGGCTCAACACTTGCGTTTCTGAGGCTAGCAGATGTTAGACAAGACTAGACGCTGCTGTGCTTTCTTCTCCTAGATAAGCCACACAGCACACTCATAAGTCATAACATGGCTCTAGCTTATTAAGCTTTCTTCTCTTGATTATTATGTCCCTGTTGCTAGCTATTAGTAGGATCTACAGATTTTAGATGTATAGCCATGTCGATGAGTGTTTATCAATCATTGGATCACACCATTGTTTGATAACATATGTTGTACTTTTACCACAAACAACAGCAAATACCATAAGAACGCTGCATTAATAATATAATAAGTTGTGTGCTTATGGATATCTTCGTCAGAAACGAGTAAAAGTTTAACAATGAGTTGTGTGCTTATGGACATCTTCGTCAGAAATGAGTAAAAGTTTAACAATAAGTTGTGTGCTTGATATGAACATTGTTGCAACTTCCATGTCATTTGCTTTTGGCTTTCTTGAAAACTGTAATAATTGAACGACTAAACAAATACACTAAAAAGTGCATAGACAGAAACGATTTTATTTGCTTGCTAAATAAATTTTCTTTATCTGAAAAAAATAACATAATAAGTGATGCAAATGGACAAAATTGAAGATATAAGTTCTATAAATACATATTGTCGCTTAGTTATAGTACCTTGATTATTATTTGTTTCATAAAAAATGATACCGAAAGGTTTTATCAATGGTTTTATTCACGTCAAGCCAATGAATGTATATGAATAAAATCGAGATTTTTTTTCCCTAAAAAGTGGTTACTACCTTTTATCAAGCGGCTGAAAGTCAATGAAGCCGTCGCCGATGACTCCACGAACAGTGGCGAAGAGCATGAGGCTATTGGAAGCGACCCGTGTCGAAGGTTTGACCGGTTTGATCCGTTTTTTGCAATCCTTGCCCACGTTCCATGCATGGTGGGTGAGGGAGCATGGTGGTGCCTTGGACAATAGAATGATGGTACATGAGGTCAGATGGAGTAAGCTAAATAAAATAAGCCGTCCAATTTTATTTGATGGCTCATGTGTATCAACTCTAAGAATACAGTTGATTTCATACGACATATTTTTAAGTAACTTCCTTTTTAAGTTACTTTAACTCATTTACAAAATGAAATTAAGTAACTGACCAAAAATATCGAGGGTGGTGGTGGTGGTGGTTGTTGGACTCTTTTTTTTTTTGTAAAAAAAGGGAAGAACATGAAAGAAAGCCAATTAGATGAGCCCCGGTGGTCTAGATTGCACACTCCTCTTCGAAAGCAAGCCTAAACTGCACTCACTGGCACTCCTAGTACCGCATGTTATAACTTGGTCACCACAAAACATTCATCTCCTCGATCTTTCTCCCCAGATGAAAGTAAAGCGCAGCAAAAGTGTTCTAGATACCTTGTTTAGCTGCAAAGCCACATAAAATAGTTGCATGCGTCAATGCTTCACTGGCCGCTAAACATTCATGGTAGTACTACGAGTACGTCCGAAACAATTGCACTATCTTATAAACCTGCGTGCGTCGCCATTGATTCCGAATCCTAGTGAAAATCTCAGCCTTATGGGCTCAAATTTATCATACCAAGCGAGTCACACTCCCTGACAGTCTTCGACCACAAATAAACTACGTAAAGACGAAGAAGATCTTGGCGTCTTCACAAATTGGAGATCTCTTGTTGCTCTTAACAACGAGTTAATTATTACTAAAGACATGATTTTTTGAGGAAACAGCACTCAAGACAAGATGGGAACGTACCGGCTATACAAATAAACAATTGGCCCTGCGCAGAAGCGTGTGGGAGCGGTGAGTCACACACGGCACACGCACTGTCCTGCACCGGTCGGTGCACGAATACCTAGGGGCCCAGTCTAATGCTGAAGCTTATTAACCTCTTTTGGACTGGAGGACCAAGGCCAAAGGCTGGTCAAACAGGTTACTGTAACGGCATGCCGTCTTGTGACCAGCAACTTTTAAGCACCCAACCCCACCTCTAGTAATAAAATAAAGAGGTTGTTATTACTTCTCTAACCTCACGGTAACATCAGTCCAAAGGTTCATGGTTAAGCTGTCGAGTCTGGTTTGGTGAGGTAAAGCGAGAGAGTTGGTGGCCACCATTGTTGCGAGAGAGAATGCAGTGTAAAACATGGTGAGCCCATGATGTGGTTCTCCTGGTGCCGGGCTTTGAGAAAGCTTTGCTTTGCCATCCATTGCAACGGAGTGTTAATTACTCGCTGCTAATTCAACAGCACATTTACTAGTTGGCCACCACCCTAATAAGTGCTGCATCTTTAACCGCTGAATCAGGTCTTTTGACCGCCTTTCTGCCCTGAAACGCTGAGCCACGCCTCCTACGCGAGCGTAGTGTAGCTTGGGCACGGGCCGCAGACAGAAGCCTGCATGCTGCATTGAATTGAATGGCTGCTGCGACGTTTCAAGGCTGTGTTGTGTGGCCTGGCCTGTCGCATGGAACGGACAGGACATTACCAAACGGAACAATTCACAGTTTTACGGCCATCGCCAACAGATTCTCAACAGGCATGCTGCGGTGCTCGTCGATGCAGATTCCATCTCAATAGTAGTTGAAGAAAACACAAGACGCAGGTTATACTGTAAGCTGAAAATTCCTTCCAACAGAAAGAGCACTCCTCCCTGTTGTCATGAGCGAACAAGATTTTTAGAATGCAGAAGCGGCAGTTGGTCTTGAGATCGGCCAGCATCAGGAGTCCGTCTCACGCTTGCCTCCTAACAGCAAAACAGTTTTTCTTTTTTTTTTTTGCGAGGAACAGCAAAACAGTTGATCAAAGGAGAGAAAAAGACGAGGGGCCAAAAACCCAAAATCTAAATAAAAGGCCAAA
Source organism: Eragrostis nindensis (assembly GCA_012490785.1). Lineage (NCBI taxonomy): Eukaryota > Viridiplantae > Streptophyta > Magnoliopsida > Poales > Poaceae > Eragrostis > Eragrostis nindensis. Next base: position 780,659 of record JAAXCT010000074.1, on the reverse strand, counting down.
TTCAGCCAAACAAACAAAAGCAAGATGATTCTGATTCATGATCACACCCACTTCCGTTGGAATGACACCTCTCGCTTGCCATATCACAACAATAAATCCCCCTGCATTTTGCATTTGCGACATGTGCCATTGCGAGCGAGAAGGGATGCATTCCTTCTCCATTTCCCCAACCCAACCCAACAAACTGGCAACCACACTTCACTTCCTCTGGCAGCCCAAAACCCTATAAACCACCTCTCTCATTTCTCACACCACACTGTGTCCGTTTCTTGTTCCTCCAAATTCTCACTTGTCCCTTCCCTCCGAAGCTGGCATTGCCATGGCATCAACGGCGGCGACCCGGCCTCCCACGATGGTGATCCAGGACGACTACATCGACATGGACCTCACCCCGGCGGCCACGCCGCTGCCGCCCGCGTCGCCCCGCTTCGAATTCCAGAGCGCCGGCGGCGGCGTGGCCGGCGGCGCCAGGCGCAGGGAGGGGGAGGAGGAGGAGGCGTTCGCGTCGCCGGCGGACGAGCTGTTCTACAAGGGCAACCTGCTCCCGCTCCACCTGCCGCCGCGGCTGCAGCTCGTGCAGAGGCTGCTGCAGGAGCAGCTGCCGCCGCCGCCGACGACGACGCAGCAGCAAGGCGTGAAGCGGGAGCCCGCCGCGTCGAGTGCGGCGGAGGAGGAAGGAGACGGCGGCGCCGCCGCCTCCGCCGCCAAGGTGGCCAAGAAGCCGTCTTGGTCCAAGAGGCTCAAGGTGGTGAAGCGGTGGGCGTCCAGGGAGTACATCCGGTCCCTCTTCCTCGCCACCAGGCCCAGCGACATTGTCGTCGACGGCAACGGCACCGGCAGCGTCAGCGCCAGGGCGCCGGCGCTGGACCACGACCATGAGGTGTGCCACCACCGCAAGTCGTTCTCCGGCATCATCCGCCGGGTACGCCTCGTGGCGACCAAGGCCGCGGCGCCGGCGCCGGCGCCGGGCGTCTCGCCGCTCTGCTCGTCGTCCTCGTCATCCTCTTCCTCGTCGACGCCGTCCTGTGGCACCGCAAACGGGTTCTTCTTCCGGGCCCCGCCGGCGGCGGCGGCATCGACGCCGGTGCTGAAGCGGAGCAGCAGCGCCGGGTCGGAGGAAGGCGCCATCCAGGGCGCCATCGCGCACTGCAAGCGGTCGTCGCAGCAGCAGGGGATGGCGATCTCGGCGGCGCGGCGGAGCAGCGCCAGCGACGTGGTGTTCTACTCGGTGACCAACACGCCCAGAGCCTCGTCTGTCGCCGCCGGCGAGGTGGCGCAGGAGAGGCAGGAGATGTGCAGGGGGTGACAGGGATCAAAGCGACATTTTTTTTTTCCCGTTCTTCGTCTTGTTTCTTGGGGAATGCTTGTGAAAATGGTCGAGCAATGTGCCGTGGATTGCTGTGAGGATGCAATGTACAATGTGTTCCATGCATTTTCTTTTCTCTTGTTCAAATTTTTTGCAGCAAAGGATCTCTCATTTCAGCTGTGGATCTTGATTCCAGCTGCAGCTCCTCCTCTGCTCCATTCTTCTCCACCCCATGATCCATCTCTCTGAAGAGAAAGCCCACTTCTCCATGGAGCAGTGGGGAAGGTGAACAGTATCGAGTAAATGGTGCAAGGGTGGCACTGACTTGGTGGCAGATTTGATTCCTCTCCGAACAAGTACACTGCTTGACAATACCATACCCTACCACCCGTCTTCCCCTCCACCTGTACAATTCAATCTGCTCCGTATTCTGCTTTCAAATTTGAATGGCATCAACCATATGTACTGCATCCACGTTCGCAGCCCGTCCATGGAGCTGTCACTGATGTTAGAGTGTAGACCACTCCAGCTCAAGCAAAGCCATCTTCTTCAACGCGACGCTACGCACCTGCACTGCTGCTCCTGTTCCTTGGCTTGAAAACAAAGTTTTTGGAACACCAGCGACTCCATGAAAATGCTTGCGGATGCTTGGGCTTTCCCAAACATGATGCTTTTAAGGAACCCTACGAAACAAGATTTGAGGTCCCATCAGCCAGTCCAAATCAAGCGTCCACAATAGATTAGCGAAAAAGCCTTGAAAAAAAAGATTAGAAAAAAGCGTAGCTGTGGCGGTAGCAGATCTGGAACAGGTTAGCATAGCAATGCCGTTGTAGCGTTGTTCAGCTGCTAGTGAGAGTCAGGATCCGTCTCCATTTGAATGACCTGTTTTCAGAAGGCAAGGATTTCTCAGGAAAAACGGCTTGTAAATTCTGCGACTTTTAAGCTGGCATTGGCCACTGCTGACACTTCTCGCGCAGCAACACGATAGGTGGAAAGGCGAAGCTTTGCAAGCTGAAGATTGCCAGTTCGCAGCTCTCTCCCCACCATGGCTTGTCGTCCTCCCTCTTCTTCTGATAGAGATGGGTCACCACTCACTCAAGTGCAATCCAAGCACAACAGGCCCAGATGACAAGCACGAGCACTGAACAGGGAGAGAAGAAGAGAGAGAAAACACATGCAAACACGAGAGAGATTCCTTCGTCTCTTTCACCGTGACTGTGTGATGTTCTGTTAAAAGTTACTCCACTATACAGGTTTAAGCAAGAGCACCAACGGATGGAGCAAACCATTTGCCCTGCAACGAACCAAAGAATCTTCTGCAAAAGCGCGCCGGGTGGCCATGAGAAAAGCTCTCGCCTTTCTGTTTCCGGTGTTCAGGAGGAAGAAAAGGCGATGGAGAGAGATTTCCAGTCACAACAAACTAGGAAAAGTCTCTTGTGCCTGACAGGTAACACAGCTTTGGTTCGTGTGCGTCCTCCGTAGCGAATAACTAGAGGTCATGATCGTGTACAATGATTGTCCTGTTCCGGACATGGAGGGGTCCGGGCCTCAGATCGATGCGAGAAATTTAGAAATTAGAACAACTAGGAAGGGTCACGCGCTTCGCCGCGTGCGTCTAATTATGAAGTGCATGCAACCAAATCATACAGCTGAATCACAACATTCTACATTATACGGATTTCAGCTTATCATGTTGTCAGTGGCCCAGTACTTCAAGAAATAAACGATATACATATAAATGACACTAAGAGAAAGGCGTGATAAGTTTTAGGTAGAGGCCTAAATAAATGTAACAAAAGTAGAAGGAAAACATCAATCCAATATTAAACAGGACATCCATCAGGCTTAAGTCTCGCTTCATAGAAAGCCTTAAACAATATAGCTGAGAAAAAAAAAAGTTGAAACCCTGACATGACAACATAATTCACTGTCTTACTCCCATTCACTGAATCACTTCAGTTTTTGATAAATAACTGAAATGAAGTTCCTGTGAAGTGGAAATGTCATAAATATATATATTATTGCTATCTTATAAAATTAAAAGTGCAAGGTACATAATGTCAACGAAGACATCTAAGCTGCTTCACTTCGTACAACATTATAATCCTCCCAGAGGGTGTTGAAATTGAGGAAACATCAATCTATGCGTACTCACCAATTCTGCAATCAAAAGATATCAGAATCAAAATTGTTTGAATGCTGGTCAGTCCATCTTATAACATGAGTAATGAATAGAAATACTCAAAGCAAGCAGTGCTGAAAATTAACATGAGTAGATTAGGAGCCGAACTTTGTGAACAATATATGTCGAACAGATCAGGCATAATGATGAAGTGCAGTATCGATCAAAAGTTAACTACACTTGAAAGAGAAAAAAGAGCATAGAACAAAAAGTATAACTGTATAGTTGTTCCTTCTATTGAGTATTTTATTCTCAAAGACACAAAGGAGCAGGTGGACTGTATAACAATACTTCACAGATATATGTGGACTGCAGTCGAAGCTCTCTCCCAAACTCGTCATTTTAAGAAGAGAATGAACAAAAATCTGAAAGAAAGGGGGTACTACGGCAAAGCCACTGCATGCTTGTTCCGGGAAACAGTGAGGCTTTACATACCTACATGGAAAGCAGAAAAGGAAATAGCAAATTGTTAATATTGTTCCACCTAAATACAAAACCTACCTTTAGTCATGGTGAAGAAATAAAGAGAGGCATGAAGGCTAAAAGTTGGGACTGAAATAAGTGAACTGTAAGGAAGAATATGAACCACTGCCATTTGTAAGGAAAAGAAAAATGAACACATGGAACTGGGATTGACAGAGACATCAACAGTGGTTGTTCCAATGCAGCCGATATGGTCAAATAAATATGTAGGTAGTGTCAAACAATTACAGGAATGACTTGCTTCAAAAATAATATCAGTACTAACAATGGAAAGGATCCACAGTCAACAATCCTTTTTTCATTAGTGAAATGGTATAAAAGTCTTAAGCCATAGGTAAACAATTATGCAGCATGGATCAAAATGGAAATACAAATCAAGAGGGGAAAAGAATTGAGTTGTATGCAGAAAAATATGTGCTGGCCAGCTTGTACGTATGCTGGTGGGACTGAGACGGCAAAGTAAGATTAAACAGCGAATGCATACGCTGACATATATACTTGAAATATGTGATTAGACTTCCCTTGACTACAGCCGACTATCACCTATGATCTATATTAGCTGGGCATGTTCATGAGAAAGTAAGCGGCATATAATGAAACCAGCAATAAATAAAAATCCAAGCAAGAACTACTTGAAACAAATTGATCAGAAGCACCACTTTGTGAACTGAAGCGTTAGGATGGATGATAAAGTGCCAACGGACGCCCGGGCGAACGGCCAGCAGCACATGGTTGCGCTGAGCCGGCCCGGGTTCGATCCACGGCACCAGGGAAATGGCCTGAACTGGTGGTTCCTCGTGCCGTTTCCCCAGCCGGCAGTGTGCTGGCGTCCGTGGGCCCCTCTGCTGGCCCACGTCTGAAAAAAAAAAAGAAAGAAAAAAAAAGGATGGATGATAAAGTGCAGCATCGATCAGAATAAATTAAGTCTAGCTGAAAAGGGTGAAGGACTTGTAGGTCAAATAAGGTATCCCGATAACTATCTAGTGAGCGTAACTATTCTTCTTAAGAGAGATGGAAATCAGGAAAGAATAAATATTAACCTTTTTCTCCCTGTGCCTCCCTTAAGATCCATATAGCTGTTATGATCAATGCCGTGAAGCTGCACAACCTGTCAACGTTCTTCTTCCGAAGCTCTACACCGTGGCACAAAAACAGGGGCAAAAGAGAGGAGGGAGGTTCAGCGATCGATGAATCTGCAGATGCTCAAGGGGATGCAACCGGCATCGCAGTAGCTCCAATGGGCAACGTGGAGTGAGGAAATCGCCAATGAAGTCTGGAGGTAAAGTTAAAACAAAATCAAGCATAGTTATACCATCCGAAGATAATAAGAATGATTATTGGTAATATTCAAATGATTAAATGAATAAGACTACAAACAATTCTGTGATAGGTTATATAGGCATGTCAGTGAATTAAAGAGGAAATAGAAAAGGAATGCATCAGAATAGGTATAAGGGTGTCCCTATCATATTTGAACACATCCACTTAATTCCAGCAAATGAACCCATCAGTCATTTAGCAGAGATGGAAAGAGGGAGAGAAAAGAATGTAGTAATCGTATCCTGAGCGAACCTTTCTTACAATTTTATGATTTGTATTTGATCTTTAAGTCAGCTGCGGAACGAATGGCAAATATTTGAGAAATATGAAAGGAAACATAAACGAAGGAACACCCGTGTGGAATAATTGGACAATGGAAGGGGAAAAAATCCTAGCCCCTTTCGTCTTCCTCTGCAGCTCTGCTTCTAACAGTTTTCACCTTCTCTAGATGCACATGACACCAGGAAATTGATTCCCATTATAAATGAGCTACAATTAAGGGATTAAAGAAAGGACAACTTACTTATCAGGGTTGAAGAGCACCGACGCTACGGCATCCCTGCCTGGGCAAGGAGGCTCGCGGACGTCGCATCGCTGGACGGCATGGTCTCGGGCCTCTCGGCTTCCTGCGGCCGGCGTGCCCTCTCACCATCTCGGCCATTTGCCGCCGCTGTCCTCAGGTCGTCTCCCCATCTCATCGCTGCCGCCCACTGAGACGTAACTGAAATGGAAGCCGCCCAGCAAGCATCAGATGGAGGAGGCAGAGGGGGAGAGTATAGGGGGAGGCAGTGGAGGGAGAGATGCGAGAAGGCGGACTGACCTTTGCACCCGTGGCGACCGCGATGAGGTAGTGGTGGCTCCTGGTGAGCCGTAGCTCCGGGCCAGCACCATCCCACGCTGCGGCTTGCCTCCAGCCTGCACCCGTGAATAGCAGAGCGCGCTTCGGCCGGCGACCTTATCCACTGCCCTGCACCAGGGCGCGGGAGAGACGGCGGCGCCTTGGGTTGGGGCCGAGCCACTGTCGGCTCGAAGAGCAATGACGATGGAGAGAGGAGCCACGAGGGCGATGGCGCCGAAGGGTGGAGGAGGGAAGAGGTGTTGCCGGCTGGGGCGGCGGCTTCGGTTCAGATGGGCCGCGGAAGAGGAGGCGCGGCCGATTTCTTGCACAGACAGCGACGACGCCCTGGCCCGCCTTGCCGCTGGCCGCCCCTGGTGGATGCCACCGCACCTCACAGCAGCCAGCGTCGTTGGACCGTGCAGAGCACCGGAGCCCCTGCATCGGTCACGCCACCGTAGGCCCGCCATGTATCCCTGGCTGCATCACGCCGCCGTGTCACCCGCGAGAACGACGCAGGGAGATGGAGGAGTGGGCACGGCGAGAGAGGAGGGAGGGGACACTCATGGGATGGCGATGGAGGTACGGAGGCGATTTGTTGGCGGCGGCGGCGGCGGCGGCGGCGACGACGACTGCTTGGGCGTTGGGTTGAGTCGATGAATGAGGCGCCGGCGATTTCGTCGATAGCTACCAGCGAGGCCCAAGCCAACGCGGAAGGCAGTGCGCGTGAAACCTACGCCACTCGATGTCCCCTGGCCCGCACGGAAGACAGTGCGCGTGAAGCCGACGCGACCCGCTTCAGTAGTGGGACCCATAAATGACATGGCATAACAGGATTGGCTGAAAACCGCAGAGTGCCTGAGAGGCTCCCGTTTTCTTCCGCGTTAAGGGTAAACATATGGCAAAATCAAGGGGAGGTCAAATGTTCATACTCGAATACTGCTTCTGCGTCAAGGCAAGGAGAACAATGGCAAAATCAAGTCGGCAGATGAAGCAGAGGAACAATCGAATTAGAGCTGCAAAGCTGTTTAGCATCTGGTAGTAGCTTTGCAGCAGCAGACGCCAGAACGAGCAGCAGATTGTTTGACTGACAGGTCAAAGCTAGGAGTATAAATATACAGGAATAGACAAGTGTCTCGCTGAACAAATCCACCAAGATATTCTACTCTTGCTGGCAAAAAATACAGCTGCATGGCAGGATACGCTTCAATACTTCATGTTATAAACAGCAATGACAAAAAAATATGTTTTCTTCATAAATGACAAGAAATCTGGCACACAGGATTTCTACCTGTAGTCTGTGGACAGGAGGCACAAACTTAATCACTTGTTTGATTCCAAGGTCCAAGCTCGAAACATAAGAATCTTTACATACAATTTTGCCAGGAGGTGGCTACAAAACTCAACAGCAGGCTAGTTTAAAGTAATCAGGACAGGGTTTATCTTTGGTGAGACAGGCCAAAGCACCTGTTGGCAGGATCCTGAACTTGTGGGAGCAGCAGGAACTGTGCTGGTTGCTAGTTTCTTGAACCAAAGCACCAAGAATTCCATCCAGACACAAGTCACGTGCCTGTTTTCGAATTCTGAAGCTGCATGGTTGCAGGAATTAAAAAAATGATCTGGTTTCTCAAGCTGGACATCCAGAAAGTTTCTTCTTTTAAAATATCCATGCAAAATGAAAATGAAATCCATGAGACAGATAACGAACATTGACAAAGAAACTAGAACGCAAATGTACAAGTATCATTGTGTTAATTTCGCCTACTGTTCTGAGAGAAATACAAATAAAGAATCAGATGCATCTGCCCTCACTGCACTGGGGTGGGGTAAGTTACCTACTGACATAGAAAACTGAATGCCCACCAAATGAGGCTAGCGCACTTTTTTTTGATCGGCAGTGAGTGTTTCTTCATGGGAAATCAAGAAACACGCATGTGAGGACAAGTAAGCCCAGCAGGGGACTAAATACAATAGCTAAAGGTTGAGACAGATCAAATACAAAAGGGCCGCATGATGTAGCCTGCATTGCTAAACGCATTGGCTACCTTTTCTCTCATCACGATTCTTTAGATCAGTAGCAAAATGAATCACATAAGAATGTTGTTATGTTAAAAGACTCCATTGCAGAATAAGGCTATCATCACAGAATAGGAGAATATCCAGAAAGAAATATTTAAATTTTTAGCTAGTTTGTCTGCTAGAATAATTTGATTCCATTCCTGCTGTCGAAATTAAACATCATCTGTGCTTTGCATTCTCCATGGAAAACCGCTTCAAGGTGATTAGCATAATTGTACCTAGACAGCAGTATCCATTAGGTAAGCACCTATCAGTTTGTGCAAGGAAGCAAAGCCTGACTAATTCGAACGCCCAAACATAGTTTCGCATGAATTTAAAGAAGCAACGCATGCACCATCATTTTTCTATTTGGAAAATTCCGCCCATATACATGCATAAGATGGCTTCCAAGTAGTGCAACTGAAGTTACCATAAGCAGCTCTCCTGAGATGTTTATACAAGTTGTCCGTTAGTACATAGCAGAAACAGATGACGAGGATGCTAGCTCATGAATTGAAAACATCTTAAAAGGGGATAACTGGCGCATACTAACCAAAAGGAAACACACTATGCAGGGGCACAACGTATAAAGCAACTAGTATAAGCTATTTATATATAGATTGTCAGTGATACATGTTGAGAGGACACTTGCTTTTAAATGAAAAAACATAATACTCTTACAAAGGGGACATGTTTTATCTACTATCCAGAAAGAAACTAACCCAACAAGATCATTCAAGGGTAGAAGCATAGTCAAGGCTCATAAGGAGCTTGCATTAGCCTGAGAACAATCTGCATACATTAACACAAAATATTATACAAGGTAATCATTAAGTGAGCAACTAGTCTTTGCACTACATACCAATGTTACCTTTGTTTTGTCATTAACACCTATATAGTCACATAGCCTCTGGCCCATGGCTAACTTTTTTCCAGCCCACCAAAGCTCTATCTCCCCGTGCTTGCTGTCTTGGTATTTGCTTACAAGAAAGAGTTCACAGTTAGTCGACGCCATCCCATGTAAAGCTGTAACTATTCCTTGGCAAATGAAAACATTGCCGGCTGCAAGTTGGAACTAGTACTTAACTAGGTTAATGAACTTCATAACAGGATCTAACATCTAAGATAGGAACAAAAGTACTGCAAAAGAAAAATAAAAGTTTTCTCCTTACTATATCTGCATTTTTTTTCAAAGAAAATATCTCTATTTAAATTCATGTTACCTGATGATGGCTGTTGCAGGCAAAATGTTTCAGGAGATTCTTGTAAAGCAGTAACACATTTCTTCTCAATGTTCTTGATATGTTCTCTTAAAGCACGAGGGGACAGGAATCTGTTATGTTGCACTTGCTCCTGCAACAATATTCAAAGGCCTCTCAAAATCACCTTCAACAGATAGGCCCTAAAAGTTATCACTTGTGTACATGTTCTAATTTACATTGACATATCCTAGGCTACAACATGTACGCAGTTTTGTTGAAGCGGCAATGAATAGAAGGAAAGTGCTAACTTTGCTTCCTATTCCCATTCTTGAGCATTAACTTTCAGAGGTAACAAAATACCCAATTGAACTCTAACCTCTAACCAGAAATTGAGATGTTTGTTTTTTACTAGAAACACCCAATTGAATAAGAGGAACTTTTTTTTTTTGGGGGGGGGGGGGGGGGGGGGGGGGGGGGGGTTACAAATAAACAAAAACTGGTCTCAAGCATAGAGCACTCAACCAGCAAATACACTTGCATATTTTGTTGTCGATTAGATTCAACATATAAGAGCCTGATGTGAGTGAACTTTTTTCTAGAAATGCACAAGAGAATAGCTTGCATTGTATGAAGAGAAAAGAACAGCCTGTTTACAATGCCTTTTTTGCTACGGCAGGTACTGCTAGTACAGTTGGTCACGCCTCAGAGAACAGAGAAGAACGACTTACAGTTATATTATGCGGAAAAATAACTTCATGTAGTACTTCTAGTGTTAAGTTTTAAAATTACGCTCCACTGTAGAGCAACAAAAGATTACGACAACAAAGCTATTTCTATTCTGCGTACAAGTCTTTGAGCATATCTGACATTCTGGCTAACTAACTAAAGCGGATTGCGCTGGAAAGACTTTAGTGTGTCATTCCTACCTGCCATGCCACTGAGCTGATTTGACTACCTTGTTGGCACACCATTAAGGTGGCTGGGACCAGAGGTAATCAGGTCATGTTATTGTATTCGCGCACCTTTATGAACCAGGTGATACTGAAAGACATAACTATTTTCAATTATCAGCACAACATGCCTCAGGTCCTTGTCACATGTATATTATATTGGTGTGCACTAGAAGAATATTGTACCAATAGGACAGTTTGGTTGAGGATCTGTTACTTCAGTGCCAATTTATTGATAAAAACATTTACTCGCAGATAGTCAAAAACAAAGAGAGAAACTCAAATACAAAGCATACGCCCAGGCCACTATATGGTGATGCTTGCCTATGCTCTAGTTTCATACTTCTATTTCATTCATCCTCACAGTACTACCACCAATACATTCTTCTCTTGTCGTCAACGCCCTCTGAACGTGCTGGAGGCGTGCTGATGAGGACATCACTTCTAAAGATACAACCATGACACCAACAGCATCACCTACACCTACTGCAGCACCTATGCCTACAGCAGCACTTAAGCCAGCAATCCAGAAATATTACAAAAGAAGACATAATGTAATAGTAATTAGAAACCAAGGTGCTGAAGGTTTGACAATATGATGTCACCTCTTATGTCAGCCCTAGGTATATTTTTGTATGATAAGTAGTAGAAGTCAAATTGAATTTTGCTCTCTTTTCTTGACCATGAAGAAGAGATGTGCACAGTTCAAACTAGAACCTACATAGAGTTATATTGTAAACAACTCATGTTGAGTTGTCAGGACAACTCAACTTGAGTTGGCATAGAGTTTGTAACCTATAAATAGGAGGGTACCTCCATATGTAAGACTTGGGTTTTGTTTTAGTTCAGTTCAGTTTTTCCTTGTGAAACTACTGCTTGTGTTGTCTCTTGTGTCGGCTAGACCAACAGATCAGCCTCTAATCAAAGCCCCACCTTAAAATCTTCATTGCATACTTGCAATTTCAGATTTGCTTGCACCTTGTTCTTGCTGTTTTCTTCCATTTCTTGCAGGAACAGACCCTAGTGGTCAGGTCAGCTTGGCTTTTGGCAAGGCTGATAACAACTAAGGGGCTGGTTCAGCGGTTGCAGGCTATTGGGACCTATTGGCTAGTAGCCGGATCGTGAGAGTCAACTCCACAATTGGAAGGTTTCCTTCTCATCGAAAGATCGGGACATTAAAGTGGTATATCACGTGCAGTGGTGATTCATCTGGTCTAGGATCAGCTCCTTGTTTTCGTTGGTAAGTGATCCTAGATTACTCAATGGCTTGTTACAGGAGTTGGTTTTCTTCTAAAGGATATTTTGCTGTGATGTGACTGTTATTGAGAGCAATCAAATTATCAAAATCCAAATCTTTCCTTCTCCATTTGGTTAGCTGCGGATCTGTTAGTTGCACGGTCCACTACTAGTCCAATACATCCATCCATAGTTTTGTTAGGTTTTGCCCACCCCAACTTGCTTGGGATAAAAAGGCTTAGTTGTTGTTGTTGTTGTTGTTGTTGTTGTATAGTTTTGTGAGGTTCTTCTCCTCTATTAGGCACTGTGTAAGATTGTACCCGTTGTTTCTTCCTAAAATAACGGTACCCCAAGGGCCAAGGTGCAGTACGGTGCCATTTGTTATGCCCAAAAAAAAAAAGCAAAGGAACTCAATTGATCGCACGTTCTTTTTCGCCTATTTGCCTAGTAGCTGAAAGTTTTACAATTGTTTTCCTTGTTGAGAGGAGCTTACAGTTGTGTATGCCGTTTGAAATTGTAAATATGCTTTGCTACTCAGGTCATCGGCGCAATGGCTCCTTTGGGTGTGATTCTTGGTTCAGTCCTTGGAGCAGTTGGGCTAATGATAGTTGTACTTGTTTTGGTACTTGTGTACCGCAGGAAAAAGACTCTGGAAAAGCAGCATTCAGAAACAGGAAGAAGAACTTCTGATGATGACACTACTATTACATCAGGGCTGAATGGAACCTATCGAATTGCCTTCCATTTGCTCCAAGAAGCGACAAAACTATTTTGATGAGGACTGGGTGATTGGAACTGGAGGTTTCGGGAAGGTGTACAAGGGAGAGTTGAGGGATGAGACCAAGGTTGCAGTGAAGCGTGGAAGCCCAACATCTGAGCAAGGTCTCAACGAGTTCCGTACAGAGATTGAGCTCCTCTCACAGCTACGCCACCGCCATTTGGTGTCTCTGATTGGATACTGTGATGAAAGCAACGAAATGATCTTGGTTTATGAATACGTGGAGAATGGGACTCTCAGAAGTCATCTATATGGTTCCAATAAGCCCTTACTCCATTGGAAGCAGCGGCTGGAGGTTCGCATTGGAGCGGCAATGGGGCTGCACTATCTTCATACTGGTTCTGAGAAGGGCATCATCCACCGTGATGTCAAGTCATCAAACATACTGCTTGATGCGAACCACGTTGCAAAGGTTTCTGACTTTGGTTTGTCAAGGATTGGTCCTGAACTGGACCAAAGTCATGTCAGCACAGCAGTGAAGGGAAGCTTTGGATATCTTGATCCCGAATATCTTAAAAGCCAACGGCTGACTAAGAAGTCAGATGTCTACTCTTTCGGTGTTGTTTTGCTTGAGGTCCTATGTGCCAGGCCGGCCACAGTTCCAACGGGCACGACGAACTTGGCAGAGTGGCGAATGGGGTTCCTGAAGAGAGGACGGGTGGAACTAATCGTTGATCAGAAAATTGCAGACAAAATCAGACCAGATTCCATGAAGAAGTTTGGAAAAATAGTGGAACAGTGCCTTGCAGATGAGGGTGTGGACCGGCCATCGATGGAAGAAGTCCTCAGGGACCTGAACTATGCTCTTCAGCTTCAAGATGGTCTGCAGCTTGAAGATGCAGATTGTACAGGCTCAGATGATAACAGCATGCACAGTATTGTCGAACTCCCGTCCCAAAGCTCCAGAATCCTTGAGAGCAACAATGTGAAAATGGCAGAAGCTGGAAACTCAAATGAGCATGACCTCTCGCACTTGTCGGTGAGCCAGATCTTCTGTCAGCTAATAAAAGCTAAGGGTGTCGGTGAGCCAGATCTTCTCTCAGCTCATAAAAACTAAGGGAAGGTAAATGTGGAGTACATAATCCGTATGATACTGCGGAATCCTTTAGAGTCATTCGTCATTGATGTATACGTGAGAGGTTATGTGTAATTTTCTTTGGATTCCTAAGAATATTTGGGTCGTTTGATTCAAGAGTCATGTCAATCGAGCTGACCTATTTACTTCCTAAAAGCTAATAGGTCAACCACGACTATTGATGTGTTTATTTGTCTTCTTATCTGGAAAGTTAATGTAAAAGGAACATACTTGTAACAAGATTCAAAGAGTTTCCGAAATCTCGTGCGACCGATAGGCCCTAACAGTTAACATGTCCACATGTTCTAAATTAGACTACATAGCATGGGTTACAACATGTACAGAGTTTTTTATGATGAACATATTGTGAAAAAACCAATTTCATTTCCTATACCCAATCCCAGAACATTAATTTTCGAGTTACAAAACAACCATTGTACGTATGGTTATACGAAATGCTCAACCAAAATCCAACCAGGCAATGAGTTGTTTAGTGATCATTGAAAACATCAACTGAATTGGAGGAGCTCAGTTCCCAAAACGAGCATATTACTTATTTTTCAGATTACGCAAGCACAAAGAAAAACAAACTGGTCACAAGCATGGTACTAGCACTTAACTGGCAAGCACACTTGTACGTATGGTACTGATACTCCACTAGTCCAACCAGTAATATCGGCACATAATATTTCATTGTCAAGTTGAATTGGGAAAATAAAAGTGCCTGCTCTGTGTGACTGAATACTAATAGATGTGTCCTTCTGCATTTTTTTTTTAGAGTTTTGTGTCCTTCTGCATTTGCTCTATGGAGTTCGATACTGATGGCTGGTGAACCCAATCCAACAGGCCAAGTGAAGTATTTGAACTTTCAAATCCACACACAAAAAAAGAGAGAAATAACTGATCCAATCGTCAAAATCAAGGGTAGTAGTACATCGCATCTAATTCAGGCAACTACCGCACATCGTACGGAACGGGACATGAACTTGTCCCTGGAAAAGGAGAGCGGAGGAAGCTGGGAGATGCTGACCTTGGATGCGTAGGCCTCGGCCTCGTCCAGCGCCCTCACGAGCTCCCCCGCCGCACTCGCATCCGCACACCTCTCTGCAGGTAGGAGAGGAGAAGGAGAGACACGCAGCGCAGTGTCAGTTGGAATCAAAATCCGCCCGTCGCGAAAGCTACCGTGCTGCGGTGTCGGTGAGTTTCTCACCTCGGAGGCGGCGGCAGAGCAGAGGGAGAGCAGGCGGGCCTGGAGGCCGGCGAGGGCGTCGAGGGCGGCCGCTACGTCCGCGACGGCGGCGGCGGCGGCGCACTCGTAGAGGAACTCCATGTCCTCCCCGTCCGCCTCAGGCGGCGACGGCGAGGACGCACCCGCCGACGACTTCACGTGCAGCACCACCATCGCGCCCGCTCGTCACGAAGGTTCTGGAAGCTTCCGCGCTCAGGGGACGAGACGACGGAACGGCCGGGGGCGGTTCCGTCTTCCGAGCGGACTGAGCTAGAAGAAACGGGGCCAGCCTTTATTATTTTCCACACCGATCTATCTCAGCCGCACGAATCCGATCGATGGTTAGGAGACACCCTGGGGTGGTCGCTAAATCAAATAGCGACCGCCCCTGCCGTCGCCATCTCGCCGGCGCGCCTCCGCGTTCCGGCCGATCTTCGCCTTCTACCAACTCGTTCGCCATACCAGAGTCCTCCGGAAGGTCCAGGACATGATTGCGCTGAACGGTGAGGCTGTCCATCCCCCGATCGGTCGGAGGAGGCCTTCCTTTGGATCCAGTGCACGTACGGTTTCGTTGATGGCCGGGGAGCTGTTCCTGGTCACCTGACAAGCATGCAAGCCCCGTTACAGTCAACGCCCCCGGATTTCTCTTTTCACTTTAGCATTCCAATCTCATCTCTGAAACAATTTCTTCACTGGATGTCAGCCGGGGCTCGTCAGAGGAACTCGCCGAGGTGTAGGCGGGAGGAATAGTTAACAAAGTGTTGATCAAGGGCACAATGCTGGTACCATCTCTTACTATTATAGATTACTTACAACATTAGTATAGCAAGCTCAATACGTCGGCGATGTTTCAACATTGTGATACAACTTATCTTAGTAGTACTATTTTGAGACAAATTAATTAAAGGACACATCTAAAGAGCGATCAATAATTGACCAGGCAATATTTACACGCACTTTCGTGACACCACCAGCAGATAGTACATTCTCACTCCAACCGTTGATCCTGGGAGTAAACTCAACAGCGCGTTGAGACTCGTCGTCGCCACCAGTCTCGGCAACGATGATGAGCGTATCATTCAGATCGACACTTACAACTGGGCGCAAAAGTTGGATAGCTCCGTCGTCACAACACCTGACGGCCTTGCCATCGTAAAGTACAAGGCTGTCCGGGATGGTGGCGGTGCGAGCGGTGATTTTACCATCAAATTCTCCCTGCAGGACATGGACAGCAATCGTGGCCTCCACCGCATCCTTCGCGACGGCATACGTCACCTCCACGGCGCTGAGCCTCGAATCAAGACATTTGCTTTCAACCACGCTCTTCGGCCTCCAATTAATGCCGCTGACCGATACGTACCCTTTGCTAAGATCTACTCCTGTGCCCTTCGGCCATCGAGGATCCTTGATCTTGAGATCAATCTCAACAAATGTGTCGTCAATCAACACGAGCCCCCGGTTTGGGCCAGCCAAGATCAGCGACTCGTCCTCTCCGTTGATGACTTGGCAGTGATCGCTGTCGCGGCGGAAGAGGTACACGCACTTGCGGTCGAGGCTGTCGCGGGCGACGACGGTGCCGTAGACGTGTATTGGGAACTCGAGATAATCCAGGGAAACTATCTTCACGGCGAGGACGTTACCCCAGGATACAGGTCCAACTCCAGCTCAGCAGCATCGACCCCTTCTTCTTGGTAGGCTCTGTCAATGTGCCTCATCGGGCCCTTGGTAGACTCCTCGTCGGGGTCGAAGGTGGCGAGGTCGTAGAAGCCTTGTCGGGTGTAGTATAGGCCGGGGCCCCCCTTCTTGGGGTCGTAACCGGTGACCCGATCCATGCGATACTGGACGAGTTGCTCCTGGCGAAACGCCTCCTGCTCCCTCTGCAGCCGCCTCTGGTGGTCAGCCACCGCCTCCGCCTCGTCGAAGAACAAGGGCTCCAAGCCTGGAGGCATCTCCTCCACCTCGTCCAGGAAGAAGGGATCCAAGCCGGCTCGCCGCTGTCGTCGTCGTATCCCTTCATCACGGACGCCATGTGTACGCCGCCGCCGAGCCGACCAAGGAAGGCGACAATCGAGGGAGGGAGGGCCTTTATGGGGCGTGCGCGGGCGATCTGCCAGGAACATGGAACGGACTCGGATCGGAGTCAGGCAGCACCAGCCGTTTCGTTTCGATCGTGCCCACCAGTCCTTGTTGCCGTTGCTATTTTCATCTCAGGCGGCGACGGCGAGGACGCACCCGCCGCCGACTTCACGTGCAGCACCACCATCGTCACGAAGGTTCTGGAAGCTTCCGAGCTGACTGGCGGAAGACTGAGCTAGAAGAAACGGGGCCAGCCTTTATAATTTTCCACGCCGATCACAGCCGCACGAGTCCGATGGATCGGTTAGGAGACACCCAGAGCTGGTCGCGGAATGAAAATTGCGGCCGAACCTGTCGCTCCGTTTAGCGACCATCCTGGCGTCTCCGTCTCGCCGGCACGCGGCCGGAAAGCCGATCTGGCGTTGAAGGCCTACGGGAGATCCTGGACATGGTGCGCTGAGCAAAGCGGCACTGTGAGCCCGTGCGTCCCCCGATCGGAGGTCTTCCTCCATTGGAGCCGGTGCACGGCGTTTAGTGACAAGCATGCAAATTAAGGTTACAACGCTAAACGCCCTGATGCTATCTTTTGGCCGTGCCGCACCGCACTGCAGCAAGTCCTTCCTTGTTCGGCGAGAGAACGGTGCGCTTGGAGTCCGGCGGCTTCGGTCGTGCAATGGTTACAATGCTCTGATGCTGCTGCTGATTGTGCCGCAAGTGTTTTTTTTTCTTCTTCTTTTTTTAGTTGGATTGTGCCGCAAGTTGACACACATGGAAACAGAGAGAGCCAGGCTCCCTCAAAAAAAAAAAAAAAAAAATAAAGGACCCTGAGCCTGCGCAACGGTCCAAAGAAATTAGCCTGTGCTGAGTCGGCTGGGCTGTGCCCCCGATTCGGAATTACAAACAGGCCGGATCAGCTAGAAAGCCCACATATATCGCACAGCGAGTAAGCCCACTTATAAACATAAAAGAGAAAAACGATTCACGAACCCTAGCCAGACCAGATCGGCACGGCGGCGGCGGTCATGGCGGACGGCGGCGGCGTTCTGGCTCAGCAGGTCGAGCTTCTCGATTTCTTTGGCTCATCCAGGATCTTGGATGAGGGATACGAGGATGAGGAAGAGGTGGCGGACTTGGAACCCTTCTTCTTCGATGAGGCGGAGGCGGTGGCTGACCATCAGAGGCGGTTGCTGAGGGAGGAGGAGGCGTTTCGCCAGGAGCAACTCGTCCAGTATCGCTTCGATCGGGTCACCAGTTACGATCCCAAGCAGGGGGGCCTGTACTACACCCGATTCGGCTTCTACGACCTCGCCACCTTCGATCCCGAGGAGGAGTGTAAGTAGCCATAAAATTCTCGTTTGTCATCCGTCCATAAAAAATCGCATCATGCAACTCTGGATGATTGACTGATGTATTGTACAGCCTCCTCGGTACTGAAACAATTGTACTCTTAACTAATCAATTACCTTCCTTTTTTTTTTAAACGAACTGGAGGGTGTCCACTTCAGCCTTTACATTGTTATATTCAGTTGTCATGAATCTGATCTGTAGGGAACCTAAATTTATTTGTTTTCGTTTTCCCACAACGCAGCGCCCCTTGGTCCGATGAGACACACTGATGCAGTCTACGAAGGGGGCGATGATGCTGAGGTCTTCCTGTATCCTGGGATAAACGTCCTCTCCGTGAAGATTGTTACCTTGGATGATCTCAAGTTCCCAATACATGTCTATGGCACTGTTGTCGCCAGGGACAGCGTTGATTGCAAGTGTGTGTACCTCTTCTGCCGTGATGAAGACCATTGCCAAGTCATCAACTCTGAGGTATGAGTACAACGTTCTTTGTTTTTCCTTTTTTCTTTACAAAGAGATGCTATCTTGCATCATGTGTGGGCGAATCTCACACTTCCCCTGTATCGCCTGAAAAAAGCATCTATGGTAACAACTTCCGTGTGCTGCATGGATGCATTATCTTGTACTTTAGCTGCAGTTCTCTTTAGAGAAGCATGACATTAACCTACAATGAAAATCTTTTTGCAGTCCGAATCGCTTATCTTGGCTGGCCCAAAACGAGGACTCGTGTTGGTAGACGATACATCTGTTGAGATTGATCTGAAGATCAAGGATCCTCGATGGCGGAGGGATATAGAACTTAGCAAAGGATATGTATCGGTCAGGAGCATTCGGACATTGAAGAACGTGGTTGAAAGCAAATCTCTTGAAAGCAGGCTCAGTACTGTGGAGGTGATGTATGCCGTTGTGAAGGATGCAGTGGAGGCTACTATTGCCATTGAAGTTCTAGGGGGGGAATTTAATGGAGAAATCACTGCTTACACCACCAGCATCCCGGATAGGCTTGTGCTTCATGATGGCAAAGTGTCTGGTAAAAGGGGTGGCTGTGGTAAAGGTACCATACAGCTTTCGCGATCCGTTGTGACTGTCGACATTAAGGATATGCTGAAAATATCTGCCAAGACTGGTGATGGGGAGTTTGAACGCACCGTTGAATTTACTCCAAGGGTCAACCGTTGGGAGGAGGATGTCATTACTATTGGTGCCACAAGGATGCGTGTGAAAGTTACTTGGTCAATAATTTACTGAAGTATATGCTGATTGTCGTTGACACTAGCTATATGTGTGTGCATCTTTTGTAATATCAACTGTATTTATTGGGCCCTTGCATTGTTGAACTAATGTCTATGTACTGGATTATGTAGTAATACGAATGAATGCATGGAATATTGTGCTTCAGTTTATGATTGCCTTTTTAATGTTCATGCTAAGTTACGCAGATCATCATCAAGTTAACTTGAGCTCCTGATGAGCCTTGACTATGCTTTTCTACCTTGAATGACAATGCAGCTTAAGATTATTTTAGGATAGTCTATACATACAAGCTGCCCCCTTGTTAGACTGTTTTTGATTTCGTTAGCAAGTAAGTATCCTCTACACATGTATCATTGTCAAGTACCCACTGCATTCTATATAAATACAACATGTTTCAGTTGCTTGTACGTTGTACCCTTGCACATTTTGTTACTGTGTTTCCTTTTGGGATAGTATATGTGCCAATAATCTGGGCATCTTGCATCCTATTTGTCTGTATCTCTGGAAGTACATCTGAACACATGGAGCTGCTTATGATAACTTGAGATGCCAGACTTAGGGAAACACTGCATAAATAGGAAATTTCACTAATAGGAAAAAATACGGTGCATGCATTGCTCAGTAATTTGCAAATTGTTTTATTTTGTTGACAAGAGGCTGTCAGTTATATAGTTACTTGTTGCTTCTCTTGCTACGTAAACCATATACCTTTCACATGTAAGTATATAAATTTGTCACAAGATTCTATTTTGGGTGCTGTATTGCTATGAGACCTGCATTCTTCCCAGAATATGTTCTATTGTTCGATCTGTTTGTTCAGACATCCTTTGTTGTGATAAAAATGTGCGAGATTCTTGTATGGCGGGGACTTGGAAATTTTGTGGAACCAGCTTTACCATATCTTAGTACGGTGGTGCCTGTGATGTTAGTAGAGCTGAGTCAGCATGATCTTTTTTACATTGAATGTTTCTAAAGTCATGCTTCCTTGGTTTAAAGAAAGACTAAGATAAGCTTGTTATGTCAAGCAGAGTTAGCTGGTTATTTGTGAAGATTTGTGTGATCTTGCTTCTCCTGACAGTTGTATGAAAACGGTTGCGTTCAAGGCTTTGTTTTAAGTGAGGATTCAAACACCGTCCGGTCCATGTGTGCATCACTCAGATGCAATCTGGGGTTTTTTTTTTTTTTTCCTTTGGTTGTATTTGGGAGGAATGCACTGGTCTACTGGAATGTATTTGGTTGCATTTGCTGAATCAGCTCTGTAGATCTTGTGTAATACTTGTCACGTTTGTTTAACCATTCTCTTTAAATTGGGATGCCATGCTTCGTTACGGGCACCAGCAGTCCGAAGGTGGTTGCCAAGCATAGGATATCTGAATCTTGTAAAAAAAAAAAAAGAACTTGTACTCTGTATAATGCGCTGCTCGCTTTCCCGAAGAACGACTCCGCGTCAGTTGTCAAAGCTACTGACCAAAAATGAACGGCAAAGTTGTCACAGTTAAGCATCTACAGAAACAGCACTGCCGATGAACTACATACATGTATACATTCACGATTTACCGGTGAAACAAACACCGCTGGAAAAGCTACCTAGCATTCATAAAAGAGAAGGGTTGCCTGACCCAAACAACAGAATTTACCAATGAGTTAATTTAATGCTGGTCTAGAACAAGTATGGCACAGCGGGCAGGTTGATTTGTTGGACGTTTAGAACCACTTGTAGAAAGTTTCACCCAAAAAGAAAAGAGAACCTTAAAGGTCTTCCTCTATATATGTAGTATAATTGTTGTGGACGCGTTTGTGGGCCGCAAGTACGAGCGTCGACGTCGTCGGGATCAGGCTGTGGCGCCAACTGAAAGTGGCTAGGGTCACGACGACGAGCGCGGAAGAGAATAATCAGGGAGCTTCAGTTAGTTTGTTCGTCAGATAAGCTAGTTCAGTTAGGCTGGTTTGTTAGATTGCATTGAGTCGGCACCTGCAGTATAAAGGTAGCCTGAGAGTCCTAGTTGTAATCATCGAGAAAGACAGTCTTCCTGCTGAGGTGGATTGTCCTCGGTCGCCCTGGCTTCATCGGCCAGCGACGAGAGCAATACATCTCCTCGTTACGTTCTTCGTTCTAACCTCCAGTCTCATCTACTACTCACATCTCCCCTGCGTACTCCTCACCGACGGCGTCGTATCAATTTGGTATCAGATTCATCCGGGACATCGCCGTCTATGGCCGGTCCCGAGCTCGATCCTGCGACCATGACAGATTCTGAGAAGCTGACGCGCCTGCTCGCGCAAGTGGCGACGATCAACTCGCGCCTCGACTCCCATGACACCCGCCTCTCGCGCCAAGAGAAGAAGCTCGACGGCAGCAGCGGCAGTAGCGGCGCCGACGATGAAGTCGTCCCACCTGAGCGCCGTGGCGGCGGCGGTGGTGGCGGCGGTGGCGGCGGCGGAGGCGGAGGTGGCGGCGACGGGTTCCGTGGCGGCCGCTTCGACGACGACCGACGCCACGGGCCTCGACTGCCCAAGATCAATTTTCCGCACTTCGACGGCGAACACGATCCGCTCACGTGGATCAACAAGTGCGAATCATACTTTCGCGGCATGCGCACGATGGCGGAAGAGAAGGTCTGGCTGGCGTCGCTCCATCTCGATGGCGCGGCGGCAGAATGGTACTACGCCCTGGAACGCGATTTCGGCGTCGTTTCCTGGGCGCGCTTCGTCGAGTACATCAATCTCCGTTTCGGGCCGCCGATCCGTGCCAACGCCCTCGCCGAGCTCAAGGATCTTCACCGCACTGGAACGGTGGAGGAATATCAATGCCAATTCCTCACGCTCCTGTGCCGCTGTGAGGACTTGACGATGGCCCAGCAGATCAACCTGTTCACCGCCGGCCTTGGGAAACCGCTACGAACCGACGTCGAGCTACAGAGCCCAGCCAATCTGCAAACGGCGATGAGCCTCGCCAGGGCGTACGAGCAGCGCATTGCGGACGACAACGACACCACCAAACCGTCAGGCCGCGGCACTGCACGCACCATGACAGGTCCCGGCAAGTCGTCCTCAACCACGGTCGCCAAGCCGGCGACGATCGCGGCTCCCTCACGCCCACGCTACCGCAAGCTGTCGCCAGAAGAGATGGCGGCCAAGCGGGCGAACGGGGAGTGCTACTACTGCCCTGAGAAGTACGTGGAAGGGCATCGTTGCGCCGTCAAGGGCGTCTTCTTGATCGAACTGGATGAGGATCAGGAGGAAACCGGTGCTCTGGAAGAGCTTGGCATCTCCCTGCAAGCTCTCACAGGCATCGGAACAGCCAACACCATGCGCTTGGAGGTCCTCATCGGCGGCGAGTCCTTCGTCGCGCTCGTCGACTCTGGGTCGACGCACACGTTCGTCCACAGCGACGTCGCGCACCATCTCGGCCTGCGGCTGCTGAAGCGGCAGGACCTCTCCGTCAAGGTGGCCAACGGTGACAAGGTGGTCAGCCCCGGCGTGTGTCCTCGCACACTGCTGACCATCAACAACGAACAGTTCATGATGGACGTATACGCGCTCAAGCTCGATGGCTTCGACCTCGTCCTCGGGGTGCAGTGGCTGCGTACCCTGGGGCCGATCCTCTGGAACTTTGAAGCCATGACGATGGATTTCTGGTGGCGTGGCAAGCCGGTCCAGCTCATCGGCGTCGATACCGAGGCCACCATCTGCTCCGCCATCTCCGTCGACACCGACCTCATGGACGCGCTCATGACGTCCTTCGCGGACATCTTCGCGGAACCGCGTGGGCTGCCGCCGGCGCGACGACACGACCACCACATCCACCTGCTTCCCAACGCGGCTCCGGTGGCCGTCCGCCCATACCGCTACCCCCAGCTGTTGAAGGACGAGATTGAGCAGCAGTGCGACGACATGCTGGCCCGCGGCGTCATCAGGGAGAGCACGTCGGCGTTCTCCTCGCCGGTGCTCCTCGTCAAGAAGGCCGACGGCACATGGCGCTTCTGTGTCGACTACCGCGAGCTGAATGAGCTAACGGTGAAGGACAAGTTTCCTATCCCCGTCGTCGACGAATTGCTGGACGAACTCCGTGGCGCACGCTTCTTCACCAAGCTCGACCTCAGGAGCGGGTACCACCAGGTGCGCATGCACGCCGACGACATCCACAAGACGGCGTTCCGCACCCACCGAGGACTGTACGAGTTTCTGGTGATGCCTTTCGGTCTCACGAATGCGCCATCCACATTCCAGGCCCTCATGAACTCTGTGCTTAAAGATTTCATTCGTAAATTTGTGCTTGTTTTCTTCGATGACATCCTGGTGTATAGTTCGTCTTGGGCTGAGCATCTACAGCACGTCAAGGCTGTGTTCCAGGTGCTGCGCGCGCATCAGCTATTCCTGAAGAAGTCCAAGTGCTCGTTCGGGGCCTCGTCCGTCGCTTACCTCGGCCATGTGGTGAGCAAGGATGGCGTCGCCATGGACGCCAGCAAGGTGTCGGCGGTCGAGTCCTGGCCGCGCCCACGCAACATTCGTGGCCTGCGCGGATTCCTGGGCTTGGCCGGCTACTACCGCAAGTTTATTGCGGGCTACGGCGCGGTGGCAGCACCACTCACCGCGCTGCTCAAGAAGGACGCGTTAGCCTGGAACGCGGAAGCGGACGACGCCTTCCTCGACCTCAAGCGCGCCTTGACATCGGCGCCCTTGCTGCAGCTCCCTGACTTCACGCGACGCTTCGTGGTGGACTGCGATGCTTCAGGCTCCGGGTTTGGCGCCGTCCTGCACCAAGGCGACGGCGCCATCGCCTATTTCAGCCGCGCCGTCGCGCCTCATCATGCCAAATTGCCGGCATACGAGCGCGAGCTCATTGGCTTGGTGAAGGCCGTGCGGCACTGGAGGCCCTACCTGTGGGGACGCGCCTTCACCGTCCGCACCGACCACTTCAGCTTGAAGTACATACTGGACCAGCGGCTGACGACGATCCCCCAGCACACATGGGTCAGCAAGCTGTTCGGGTACGACATGACGGTGGAGTACCGCCCCGGCAAGCAGAACGCAGCGGCCGACGCGCTGTCTCGCCGTGACATGGAGGAGATGACCGTGCATGCGCTGTCGTCCCCGACGTTCGAGTTGATCGACGAGCTCAAGGCCGAGCTACTCATCGACACCCAAGCTCGCGAGCTGCGTGCACAGCTGGCAGCTGGCTCCGCGCGCCCTGGCTGGAAGGATGTCGACGGTATCTTGATGTTCAACGGCAAAATCTTTGTGCCGGACGCGTCGCCCTTATGGCCGCAGCTTCTGGCTAGCGCGCATGAGGGCGGCCATGAAGGAGGCCAGAAGACACTGCACCGGTGGCGATCGACGTTTTACAGCCCTTTGGCTCACAAGCGCATCCGTGATTTCGTCCGCGGTTGCTCTGTGTGTCAAAGAAATAAGACCGAACACCTTCATCCAGCCGGTCTTCTCCAACCCCTTCCGGTGCCGACGGCAGTGTGGAGCGACATCTCCATGGATTTCATCGAGGGATTCCCTCGGATCGGCGGCAAGTCGGTCATCCTGACCGTGGTGGATCGCTTCTCCAAACTAGCGCATTTCATTCCGCTGAGCCATCCCTACTCTGCATCGTCGGTGGCGCGGGCCTTCTTCGACAACATCGTGCGCCTTCATGGGTTTCCGTGTTCAATCGTGAGTGATCGCGACACGGTGTTTACAAGCTCCTTCTGGACGGAGCTGTTCTCGCATGCCAAGGTCCAGCTGCGGATGAGCTCGGCGTTTCACCCGCAGACGGACGGGCAATCGGAGGTCGTCAACCGCGTCATCACCATGTATCTGCGCTGCCTCGCCGGAGATCGTCCCCGCTCGTGGCTGCAATGGTTGCCATGGGCGGAATTTTGCTACAATACTTCATTCCAGACGGCGATAAAGACCACACCGTTCCGCGTTGTGTATGGCCGCGACCCGCCTCCTCTGGTTGCGTATCAGCCTGGCTCGGCTCGTGTGGCTGCGGTGGACGAACAGATGCGCGACCGGGATGAGTTCCTGGCGGAGATCAGAGAGCGCCTGCTGCAGGCTCAAGACACCATGAAGGCGACGCAAGACAAGTCACGCCGCGATATGGAGTTCGCGGTCGGTGACTGGGTGCTGCTACGGCTTCACCGGCGCACGGCGACGGCAATCACGCCGGCGTCGCCATCCAAGCTGGGCCCACGCTATTTCGGGCCCTATCAGGTGGTTCAGCGCATCGGTGAGGTCGCCTACAAGCTCCGGCTACCTGCTAAAGCCAAGATACACGACGTCTTCCATGTGTCCCTGCTGAAGAAGTACGAAGGCGCGGCTCCACTGGACATCGTGCCTCTGCCTGACATTCTGCACGGCCGGGTGTTGCCAACTCCACTCAAGGTTGTGCGCGCTCGACTGAACAGAGGCAATTGGGAAGTGCTGGTGCGCTGGGACGGCCGAACAGCAACGGACGCAACCTGGGAGAAGCTGGAGGACTTCACCAAGACCTATCCGGCAGTTCAGCTCGAGGACGAGCTGTTTGTCGGGGAGGGGGGAAATGTTGTGGACGCGTTTGTGGGCCGCAAGTACGAGCGTCGACGTCGTCGGGATCAGGCTGTGGCGCCAACTGAAAGTGGCTAGGGTCACGACGACGAGCGCGGAAGAGAATAATCAGGGAGCTTCAGTTAGTTTGTTCGTCAGATAAGCTAGTTCAGTTAGGCTGGTTTGTTAGATTGCATTGAGTCGGCACCTGCAGTATAAAGGTAGCCTGAGAGTCCTAGTTGTAATCATCGAGAAAGACAGTCTTCCTGCTGAGGTGGATTGTCCTCGGTCGCCCTGGCTTCATCGGCCAGCGACGAGAGCAATACATCTCCTCGTTACGTTCTTCGTTCTAACCTCCAGTCTCATCTACTACTCACATCTCCCCTGCGTACTCCTCACCGACGGCGTCGTATCAATAATGCACCGTTAGGATTCTCGAATTGGGGACAATATGACGACGCGAAGATGAAGCTGCACGCAGCGCCAGCACGGCATGTCCAGGTCTAGGACACGAAGTGTGACTTACGGCGACCAGAGTCGCCCTGTCGCCGCCGGAGCATCAGACAAGGGCATCACCGCAAATTCACAGCACGCATATGTACTACTAGTACTAGGCACTTCTATTAAAGTTGGAAACGCTTTGGTACAACAGTATAAACTGAAGAAAAGAGTCGGACAAGGGCATCACCACAAATATTCACTGTCGCAACATCAAGGAAACAACAAACGGATAAGGACACAAGAAGAAATGCAGGGTATTACTAGTAGGTGCAGTGAACTGGAGGCCTCGAATTTGACAGTGCCTTAAGTTTAGCACAGAAATAACTCTGACAGTTGTCAAGAAATCTAGTACTACTGTGGAAACAAGAAGCGTTGCAACTCATAAATACTACAGCACCATGAGCAGGCAAACTTCGATAGCCTCAAATCAATTTTCTAGCTACTCCGATGACCAGTCACTTGTCATGAACTCATAGCAACTAACACTACTATACTACTCCTACCACTAACAGCCATTAAGGCTACAGTACAGAGATTAAGACACAAGATAATGCCCCTGTGGGTTCCTCCACGTTGCCCAGTAAACAGTGATCAGTTGTTATTCTTCGTTCCCTTTGCGGTGCCTAGGACCACCGAGAGTGTCCGGAGTGATGTCTCAAGCGTCTCACTACCTGTCCCTGCCGGAGGGCCGCTGATTTCGGACAGCTGCTTCTTCCCACCGTCGATGGCGCCACTGCTTTTGGACAGCTGCTTCCCACTGTCGATTGTGCCACTCCTTCCGGACGGATGCTTCGTACCGTTGATGACACCACTCATGTTGCCCCATTGGTTGAAGTACCATGAATATTTTGCCTTTGGTTCATCTTCGGGGCAGTCAACCGTAACCTCCAGCTTCTTCATGTAAATCCTAAGCATCCTAGCCATCCAATCCGGTAAACGCTCAGGCTCAGAGATGGAAACAATGATCCGGTACAGTGCACACCGAACCTCGAACTGACTGCGTTGAACTGCATTCAGTAAGGTATCATACGTCCGGCGGATTCCCTCAAAGCCAATCTTGATCTGAGTATGGCAATAACCGAAGTAGCCACCATCAAAATCCATGATAACAATAAAGTGGCTGTTCTCCGGAGTGATGTTGAGCCCACTCAACCTAGCGTCTTTGTAGAGATACCAAATATTGCGATAGAGAAACCCCATCAGATATAGGTTGCTAAAATCAAACGCTAGTTCAATGGGCTTGGCAGCATCCCCCAGTTCATCTACCAATTCTCGATGTGGAATGAGTACAACCTTGAAATATCTAGACTCTGGTGTCACCACGAGCTTGTAACAATACCCAATCTGCTCATGTGTCACAGGGTCTTCATAGCCATCTCCAGAATGAACTTTGCAATCCCTTTATTCTCACTTGCAGATTGTTTGGTCATCCCAGCCCGGATCTCATTAATTAGCCATTTGAACCAGATTGCCATCCTCTTCGGGTCGCTCTGCATCCTCAACGGGAAGGAAGGGACCTAGGAGAAGTCAAGAAAACAGATGAATCAATGTCACACCAAAGGATGCAGTAGCACATACATGTGATAGAGGAACACACTTAAAATAACCTCGCTTCCATTTACTTGGCAATTCTGATTAGCCAAAAATCCAATGCACTCATGCGATTGTATTCGCCCCCGTTCCAAAATGTAAGGGTTTATAACATCTCGAGACAAAAATAATGAAGAAAGAAAAAGACCACTATACCCCTCATTTTGCCCACCCCACCCACCAACCCTTAAAGTTTGTCCTATCCCTAGAATTCCTGACATTTTGGGACAAATTTGAATCCCTCAATACCTTACATTTTTGGGACAGGAGTGGTGCAAATGACAAGGATGCCATTAGTACATGTTTCTAGTAGTTACTCCTCTAGGACCTCCTTAGTAGGGCCCACTAGAGGCAAGTTGAAAACAATATTTTGATAAACGTGAAGTGAAGTATTTGTAAACTAGTGCTGCTCTTTAAATTTCGGTTTTTGCATTTGTGTAAACCCTCCCCTCTAGCCTTGGTCCCAGCTTGAGGGGTTATGTACGGACCACTCTTTTCTTCCCTATAATACAAAGATACGTAGGTCTCCTGCGTATTCGAGAAAAAAAAAGTATTTGTGAACTTAAAAAGTGGTCAAAGCAGAGTATTCTACCTCTCGGAAGAAGGGGTTGATGCCTTCTGGTTCCTCCGGCTTCTTCATCAGCTCTTTGAAGCCTTTGTGGAGGGGGCCCTTCGAAGACGGGGGTTCGACATGCTTCGGAATCTGGTACATGGTTGCTGCCGTCGCCTCCGACCAAAGAGAGCTCTTCACGGGACTTGGTCCTGGGCAATGGGGGAGCCAAGATTCAAAGTTAAGGTGGGCTGATCATTTGTTTTTTTGCGACACAATAAATTTGAATGCAAACTTGAAATTGAAGTTCTATATCTTAATAAAACGTCTTCAACACATAGGAAAAACATAATGTGTACCTAGAGAAACAAAACAGAAAAATTTCACTAGGGGGTGAATTGGACCAATCTAGATAGTTGAAGGAGTAAATCAGACCAAAAATTAGTTTAGGGGGTTAAGTGAACTATATGGATACTTGAGGGTAGTAAAATGGACTTCTTCCATAATACAAGTTAAATGAATACAATGATTAAAGAGTAATTTCACAAACCTACAACTATTTGTGTTCTTGTATCACAAAACTACAACGAAGTTCATTTAACAAAACCACGATCATTCAAGCCATTAGTAACACAAACCTACAACATTTATAGCTCATTCACATAAGTGTCACATAGCCCGGTCCCATTTGTTAATCATACATGTGCGACAAAACTTAGTCTCTTGTTACTATGTGCTAAAAGAGGAGTTGTTTTGTGACCCTTTTGTGAAATAGACTTCATAAAAGGATGCAAATAGGTGTAGTTTTCTGAAATTTACTCGTATTGGCCACACTAACAAGGAGACTGCTTTAAGTAAGAATGTATTGGTCTCTTATGTGCAAGTACAACGTGCAAATCATTTGTACCAAAAATCGAGAGTAGAGGTACAATCGCAGAGTCGATACAGAGAGTAATCACCAGATCGCATGTCATTGTAGAAACGTTTCGTACCTTCCACGCAGTAAATTGAATTCGAGGCATGCTAAACCCTGACACGAATACACCAAAGCACCCAAGAGGCGGAACACGAACGGTCGAACGGATCAACCGAATCACGGTTCACAAGCGAATCAGAAACCCGCTAGCGATCAGAGGAGGATGGAACTTAAGCTACTTCCATTAGGTGGCTGGAGGGTAGAGAGCGACGAGGGAGCAGTGAGGAGCACGTACAGAGGAAGCGGAGCTCGCTGGGATGGATCTCGACGAGGCAGTCCTCGCCTATCGCCGCCGCAGCCATCTCCGGCCGCGCGAGTGACGGGAGAGAGTGGGAGCGAAGTCGCCGCTACTGATGCGTAGCGGCAGGCGGACTCGCTCGCGGTCGGTGCTAGCCGCCGCCGCCGCCGCCGACCAGGGGGAGATCTTCACGGGGATTGGTCCGTACTAGGTCGAGTGGAGTCTCCATCAGTGGGAGTGGGGGACCTGCTGGTGCTGGCTTCTGAAGTGGACAAGTGTCCATACTCTCTTCTTCTTTTTTGGATTTTTTTTTTGAAACGCTGTCCATATTCTCTTGGAACGGTAGGATCTATCAATGCTAATTTCGTGCACTTCAGGATCTGATCGACGGATTTTTTTTTTTTCTACGCCAGAAATCGCAACCTGACATTGTATGATAGCTTCATCAGGTGAATCGTTAATGCATATAAGTCATCGGTTCTTAGTTCACTTCAGCTCTGATTGTTGCATTTCAAATTCTGACCGACATTGTCCTAGAAAGTTTCTGGGTCTTAGAATAGACATTGCAAGGCCAGGGAATCACCCCATATTAAATAATCTAGAGACCTAACAATATATTTTCCATTTTTTCCAACAACATGTTAAAAATCAGAACAAGACAAACGGAATATACCATGGCTGAAGTTATGGTGAAATATGTCTCTGTCCAGACTCCAGACAAACGGAATACACTGATCATTAGCACAGCCAGTATTGCAATATAGGGCAAGCCAATACGACGGCATCAAGTTCGGATCAGCTTCCCATGAAACTGAACATTGTAATACAATCTCGAGCAGCTCAAGTCAGTAAAACAACAACAGATCAGACACAAACACATCACTCGAATTTCTCTTCATAGTGTGACAGGAAAAAAAAAACTTTCTCTAATTTCTTTCTAAGAAGGATATAGTAAGCTTTGCATTAGCCCAAACAGGAATGCAACAGCGCTCTACTCCAAGGCAAGTATTCCAACGAATTTGAATGTGTGATGTTGCCCATCGTGTTTATGTGGGCTGTGAAGACCTCCACACTCATTTTGTGATGTTAAATGCAATCTGAATGCTCTAATCCTGCAAATTAAATCCCAAATAAATCATATAAAAAAATGACTTTGAAACAAGAGAGGATTTGAACTTGAAATGACTAGGTCCCACAATCATTTCCAGCTTTGTGGGAACAGTGTAATGAGATACACTTACGTCAATATGTTCTCAAACTTTCGGTAGCTTCTCTCATCAATTCGAATAGAGCGAAACCACCATTGTGGCAACCAGGCATTCTTTGGCTCATTCCTCGCAGCTCGTCCTGTAATACAAGAAAAGACTTAAATTATTGGAGGCAGTCAAAAGCAAGCTAAGGGTCAGATCAGACATTTGCCAAGCACAAGAAAACTAACCACTGAGACTGCATATAATTTAGTAGATTCATAGCCATCTTGAGCTCTAGAATAAAGTTCATTTACACCAATGGAGTCAATGTCACATTTTGTAAAAAAGAATGCAGTTGGCCTAACATTCATTTCTCGGCGTGAAACTCCAATGAAGACTGGATCTGTCTGCAGAGCCAAATTTTCATAGTTAATGAACATACCAAGAAAAGTCTGAAGTGAAGACATCTTCCTTGCACAACAATTTCAAAAACCTTAAAACACCATTTCCCAGGAATCCTGTCTATCACAAAAGTGGCATGAATTATAGGCCTCCAATTACCAGGGAACCAGCAGGAACTCCAGTTTCCTCAACAACTTCACGGATGATCCCCTCAAACATCTCTTGTGAAACTCTTTCGCTGAGATGCGCAAGGTCATCTTCGTCAGCTTGATGGCCCATGATTCCAATTTCTTGAGGCTGATATAAACAAATGGAGCTCAACAATAGGGCATATGTATGTTACTGTTCAAACACTAAGATCTATAAACTATAATCCTTTCAGATTGTATAAACGAAATACCTTTTACTTCCAGAACTAATATTTCAAAATTGTCTCAGATGAAGTCATTTTTCCATGTTATAAGCTAGATACTTCTAAAAGTCACTTGAAATTCAGCATGCTAACTGATATGGATAAAACACTTTCAAGTCATAAAAAGCCAATAGTGATTCCTGATTTATGGTTGCCAGCAATGACCTTCAACTATTGTCTCAACTGAAATTTCTCATTCTTATTCATTATCAGGTGTTAGCTTTCATAAGTCACTTCATATGTCAGCACGCTAACAGAAGAAACGATTCTACTGTCTTCACCATCTCATGCATTAAGTGAAGCTACACCTAAGTCTATATTTGTACATTACTTCTTTAAATAAATCTTTGTACAGCATTCTTTAAAAAAATCTGAACCTTCATCAACTGTGCCCAGTACTGTGAAAGCATGTGAATTTACCTCCGAATGTCCTCCTGGGAAAACAAAGTATCCAGGAAACTCCCCCACATTGTAGCTTCTTTGCAATACGATAATCTTTTGATCAGATGTTTCAACAATTGCACCATTTCCCAGTGGATTCGACATGTGTTGGCAATGTACAGAATCATCTACACCGACCAGATTAAAAGAGGAACTGTTCTGGTCAAGACAGATCATTCTTATAATTCTATTCACACTTTGGTTTGAGCACACCACTAAGATAAACTATCTAATGAACAGTCATTTACTAACTAAAAGTTAAGCTTCATAGTGGAGGCAAAACAGAGGGAGTAAAACTTATTATGATTCCAAAAAACGAAGCAATGGAGTAGTGATAGGTATAATGCGGTGAAAGGTCGAGAAACTAGGAGACTCAAAGCTTCAAGATGCAACTGGCTGATAAACAGAGACAGGTGTGATTAAGTTATCTTAGATTACATACTACCTTTAGATGGGACCAAAAACTTCTCCCACAATGGATTGAGATTTGTTCCAACAAATGTCCTGTTGTATGTTAGTAAACATAGTTGTTAGATAGAGGAATTGCATTGAAATACCACATTGCAAATTTTAGTTGAAGAGACCAGGGCTGAAGAAATTTGACTACCATCTTTTTGGTTCAAGAAAAACCGCTAAACTAGAACAAAAATGGTCAAACTAACCTGTAGTCTGTGAGACCCAACTGAAGTGATGCGCAATACTCCTGATCTGGGTCATCATTGTAGTGCAAGGCATTCCCTCCGTACTGAAATTTGTGAACGGTCAATGTTCATATTCAGATTTTCGGTACTTGATGAATAATGTAAAGGGGAAGGTAAAGAGAGAACATATCAAATATTACATGCCTGCATGTATAAAATGGTACTCCCTCCGTTCTCTTTTATATGACGTTGGTTAGTTAATTTTTAGCAAATCAATGTCATATAAAATAGGGAGTACATGTTTATCTACAAATGAAAACAAGAAATACTAACAAAATCCAGTAAGAAAGATATGGCCACGTAATATTCAATGCATAGCAGTTCCACATAGAGGTAATAAAGACGAAGATGCAAGCTCATTTGGATGATGAAGATATCTGGAATTGACTAGGAATAGCCCTCAAGTATTAGGTGCACACAACATGCCTGTAACATAGACATGAACAGCTGTCTTGAACAAATCATGTCAAGTATATATATTCCATTTTTGAATAGAACATGTTCCAAATCACTAACACTCAGGAAACATTTGTTTCGTGACTTTAATAGGAGGTGCACAATCAATAGTTGACGGCATCTATATGGATGATTAGAGCAGCAAAACAGCGTAGTAGCTTACAAAGAGTCAAAGACACAACTAAATGTACATACCCGGAACTTTGTACCATTGTACAGCGACGGGTTCCCCTCTAGTCTTTGGTTCCAAATCTGTGAGATCAAAACAAAAGAATCAAAACCCCAGATGAATGCACTGAACAAACCATCGTGACAGGGCACTTTGATGGACATATTACCTCACTTATTGATTCCTCTAATGCTGCATCTGGATGTGGAATCCTATCGAATATCTTGTCAAACTTCACCGATACCTTTAGTTCACAGCATCAATTCCATCAAAATGATGTTACTAGTAAGATGATGCTACTGATAATGTCACAAAGAAATAGGAGTCCCACACAATCTGCTATCTGCACCTCATTTTTCCCGATGAGAATTCCACGTAGCTATCTCAAATCGATCGTGCATAAATTGGGGAAATGACCATTGAAGTCATATGTTTGCGCCGACGCGCGAACCCAGAAACGGAAAACAGAACGATCCAGCAACCAAGAGTTGGGATCGTGGCCGTGCGGTCATCCGATGGGTAAACTGCGGCAAGCGCCATGTCATGCACTCAGAGGTAGGGAGGGAGAGGAAGGGAGAGGACGACGGAGTGTAGCAGAGCTGGTGCTTACGCGGGATCGTGGGAGGCCGGTGGGGCAGGATAGGAGCAGCTTGTACGCCGTCCCGGGATCTGCTGCTATGGCGGAGGTCGTTGCCGGAGCCGGGGCGGCCATGCGGCTGCTGAGGCGGGTGGGCTGGGAGAGGGAGGGGGCAGAGGACCAGAGGTGGCGCGCAGCAGCCGCTCGCATACAACTCGCGCGAGCGCCGGGGCGGGGGGGGTCCGTCAGCGCTTAACAGAGGCGGCCGGCAGGTACAGATTCCGGGAAAGGGTGCAGAAGAACAGGGAGTTTGCTCTGCTCCGCAGCCTGAGGAAGACGAAGGATCCTTACCCTTCACCGTCCGATCAAAATCCAGTGCCGTGGACGACATGCAAGTAACCGTCTCGACAAAGCTCAACAAACTGTAACGTTTATATATTTTTTTTTTTGAAATGAACACTGTAAGGTTGAATCGACAAAGTACAAGGCATCTATAATACGTTCATGAATTTTGTCGGCAAAATTCGTTCATATTTTGTCTAGATTTAGGCACACAGTCTTTTTTCAAAAGACCGATTTAGGCACATAGTCAAACCACTATGAACTCGGTTAGTCGCGACTCCAATGTTTGCTTTCGCATCGTCTTACTTTTGTGAAGACCGGTTTGGCTTTCAACTTTGAGCATTCATATACATCTATTTTATAGCATTCGAATTTATCTTATTTTAGATGATGACAATGCCTCTATCATTCATATACATCTATATACTTTGTCTCAAAGGAGATAACTATATATAAAACTTGTGAACCGTGTTTGCATCTGTCTTTTTCATTCTTTTTTTTTCCCACCTCTGCAATTGATGGTGTGCTGAACTAGCTTCACACAACCCCCTTCTGGCTCCCCTCGACATGAATATTTGTCAAATTCTAATATATAGGCAGGGGCGAAGCCAGCTTCATAGCTCGCCGGTGTCAGCGTCATTTTTTAATGGTTTCAGCACCATTGTTAACGATGCTTAAGTAGCATTTTACATAGGATTTTCAGAAAATCGTTGGTGTCCGCTGACACCAACAAGAAGCTGTAGCTTCGCCCCTGTATATAGGATCTAGCGAGCATAGGAGTAACATGATGTTTGAGGTTTTCCTTAGGTAGTGCTAGCTTGGTCGTGGCCATGGTGCATGAATGCTGGCATGCAGAGACAGGTCGGGGAAAGAACATAAACGACGATAAGGGATAGACATAGGCACTAGATCATGCAGACAACCCTGTGGTGGTCGATTTGAACTAGAACCGTATCTGATTCCACTACGTGGAGTAGGAGCACCCTTTGCTTTACTCCCCTATCAATCGACCCATATACATCAATCTTCTCCTGTAGATGGATACAAGACAAAAACCAATCGGCAATTAAGAATAAGATAACGTCAAAAGCAAGGCCCCAAACAGCAATGTATGACGAGTGCCCATAGAGTATAGGCGTGTCTGGCATGGCTTCAGCTTTAAGATTCACGCAATAGCTAGAGTTTGTAACATGCATTAACATATTTTAGTTTATTAGTTTTAATCTCAAAGAAAACGACTCAATAAAAGATCTTTAGTTTATTTACAGTTTCAGCTTCAAGAATTTCTGAAACAAGCTCTGAGCAGCTCAAAGAACTTCACGAAATTTTCTGAAGCGGGAGCCATACCAAACACCACCTATATATTGGGTGCAAGTAGGCTAAAAAGTTAAAAATGTGAAAATTGTCCATTGTCAAAATTTTTGAAAAACTCACCACCTACAGTTGCACTAATATCGTGGGTGCACACAAAATTTCATCCCCAAACATAATACCATTTGAGAGATACAAAAATAAAATAAAATCTAGTTTTTAACAAACTATTTTTGTCCTCTAGTGCATCTAATGATCCTCCTCCTATGTGGTTGCTGATACTCAAATGGGGCTTTTGAGAACATTGCGCCTGATGCGGGAAATTGCATCCAAGAATGGTTGACCATGAAGCAAGAGCAAAAATAAAAAATAAAAAATAAACAACAGTTCCAAGAATAGATGGAGACTTGGATTCTTTTTAGTTTCTTTTGTGTTTCAGCCTAGTTTTTTCTCTTTTGTACTTTTTGCTCAGGGTCTTGTTTACTTTCTAGGAATAATTAATCTGTTGGGGACTTTCCCTTCCAGTTTCGTCAACCAAAAAAAAAAAAAACCACGAACTCAGATCAGATCCGGGCACATGTGTTTATTCTCCTAGTTTGTTCGTCAGCGGAAGGCACATGTGTTCATCAGCGGGAGGCCGTGTCCCCGTTTGTTCTATACGTAAGCCCTGTTCGTTTCCTGCCTCTAAATTTTAGACCTGTCATATCAAAAAAAATCTTCACATTTAGAAATATTTTGATTAGTTTAATGACAAAACCATAGGTGTTAATTTGCGAGACGAATCTAATGAGCCTAATTAATCTATATTTTGCTACAGTGATGCTACAGTAACCGTCTTCTAATCACCACTTAATTACCCTCGTTAGATTCGTCTCGCGAATTAGACGGGTGTTCTGAAATTAGTTTTATAATTTGACTTTGTTTAGTACATATAAATAGTAAGATTTTCTTTGATATGACCCCTCTAAAATTAATTAGACCCTAGAAACGAACACACCCCTACACGGTGAGCTCGGACATCTACGCCACGCAGACAATGGGCTCAGGCCCTGTTTGTTTCCCACCTAGATTATATAATCTGACTCATATAATCTATAAGCTGAAACAAACAGGTCTCAGATTATGGCTAGATTATAACAATTCACAAGTCAGATTATTATAATCTCATAAGCTGCTCTCACCTAACTTATAGATTATGTAAGCTGGATTATATAATCTGAGGGGTAGACAAACAAGGCCTCAGTCATGTCAGGATCTTGGACTACAGTTACGAGAGGATTGTTCGCCCTGTTCATTTCACTCCCAGAACGGCAGCTAGTGTGTTGACGACGCTCCACTCACGTGTGCATGACATGAAATTGGCACCATTTACGTGCTTCTACCAATTTGTTTTGCGCGTAATTCCAGCTCTCCTCCGTATGAACTCCGTAGGGCTACTGTACTCTGCGTGATTATTCTGTTCGTACTAATTGTTCCCTCGATCGGATCTGTCTACCAGTAGCTATTTTGATCGACACAAACCAGCACTGTATTTTTTCTCTTTTGTACTTTTTGCTCAGAGTCTTGTTTAGTTTTGGGATCGCCAAGTACAGGAAGCTCAGTCTGTACAAGCAAGCTCAGTGGAAGGCCCTGCAGGCTGCAGGGCGACAGCATCCAACCGCGGAACTTCGTTGCCCATCCTATGCACATGACCATCATCACTTTCTTAAACCATCCGATAATCAACCAGATCTAC
The DNA here is from genome assembly GCA_012490785.1 of Eragrostis nindensis. Lineage (NCBI taxonomy): Eukaryota > Viridiplantae > Streptophyta > Magnoliopsida > Poales > Poaceae > Eragrostis > Eragrostis nindensis. The sequence continues at coordinate 743,222 of JAAXCT010000074.1, read as the reverse complement.
TAGCCTTCTGTCTCTCTGTTCATGGTAGACTAGTTAGCTTAGTCGCCGATCGATGGACCGTCAATTCGCTCTCATGGTGAAATAATGAACTCTCGATGAACACCCTTTGCATTGCATATGTTGCATATATGATCACCTTCTAGCTAAACGATTTGTATGGTATCTCCAATTGTGACCCAGCTGATGTATGTACTGATAACATGTTTCCTTCTAAAATTTGCACGAATCTGTGCTGAAGAACGAGTTTCATTCAGATATTGCACATCAAAACTTTTGATCATGCTTCGTAGCGGAAATACTCGATGTTTCCAGAGTATGCTCAAATGTATGTTCTACATTTCTTTTCCCTATCTCCGTCAGTTTGATTGGATTAAATTGTTCCGGTTCCAACTTGAATAAATGACCATCGGTCTCAAGAGCAGAGTGAGCACCTGATTACGGCTATTTATTCTTTTAGTGAGCGATGTCCCCGTCATTAGCGAGGTGCATAGGGTCACTTCGTGATTCTCTAAATCAGCCAACCTATTTTTTTTGAGGTGCTCATAGGGGTAAAGATTGCGTGCATGTGTTTCTAGGGGCGAATACACACAAAAAAAAGTTGCCTCCATAATTTACCATTTTGATAAACTTTAAGATTTTTCTTAGATATACTTGGATTCCTTTCGAGTCTTTATAATTTATATAATTAGGAGAAATACGACTTTGAAATAACAGCTGTAGTCTTGAAGGTAATGGCTCATATATATTCATTTTCTGATAAATTCTAATTTTTTTCCAATATTAACGAGAAGGCTAAAGAAATAAGCATCAAATTAATAAATAAAAATTAATTTCACAAAACCACAAGCATTTGATCACTTGTTGCAAGGAATCACAACTTTTAAAGCCAGTTTCACAAAATCACAAATTTGCGTCATCTAATGCATAATATCACAAATTTATTTCCGGTCTCATATGTCAGCAACAATATAAGTGCATAGAGCCAACAAGTAAACCTAGGACAAAACTTATGAGTTTGTGCAACAAGTGATGCAAATAGTTGTGCTTTTGTCAAACTGATTTCACAAAGTTGTCTTGCAACAAAAGACCAAATAATTGTGGTTTTTTGAAATGAACTCAATAAATACAGATGTGGTTCAGAAAAGATGCACGCACGTCCTAGTGTACAAGGCTGTGGTACCACCCCCACGCCATCAAGCTCTTGAAAGCACTCGTAAGAAACATAGGAGTGTTCAGGACAGGTTCACATGGCCTTCAAACAAAATTCCTGAACATTGTTGGCTTTATATATCGGTATTAAAAATCATTTGCAGTGGGAGATTGAAACAAAAATTTTATAGGCGCGTATATGAAAACCCCCCATGTTAGGTGGGTTTTTATTTTCCAGGATCCAAGGGGCATCCGATCGAATCTCAACTCAAGGGGTATATATTGAAGCATGCACCTAGCAACCATTGCTACAGAACCAAGCACTTGGAGCAAGCTAGGAGCAATCTAGCTAGCTCAAGTGCAATAAGCAACAACACTTATGACAATGCCTCCGACTACTACGGAAGCTGACACCGACATCGCCGTCAACCTGTATCCTTTCCTGCGCAAGTACAAGGACGGGCGCATCGAGCGACTCGCCGGAAGCACCTTCGTGCCAGCGTCGGAGGCGCCATCGGCGTCGACCGGGGTGGCAACGAGGGACGTCGTCATCGACCCCGTAACCGCCGTGTCCGCGCGCCTATTCCTCAGCGCCGGCGCTCTCGCGACGAGCAAGAGGAGGCTCCCGCTCATCGTCTCCTTCCACGGCGGCGCCTTTTGCACCGGCAGCGCCTTCTCCAAGATGTTCCACCGCTACGCGGAGTCCCTCTCGGCGCGCGCCGCCGCGGTCGTCGTCTCCGTTGACTACCGGCTGGCGCCGGAGCACCCCATCCCGGCGGCCTACGACGACACGTGGGCGGCGTTCCGGTGGGCGACGTTGCTCTCCGACCCGTGGCTCGCCAGACACGCCGACCCCACGCGCGTGTTCCTCGCTGGCGAGAGCGCCGGCGCGAACATCGCGCACAACGTAGCGTCTCGCGTCGGCAGCAGCAGCAGCAGCCCGGACATTGAAGGACTCATCCTGTTGCAGCCATTCTTCTGGGGCCCCGACTCCCCGAGCGGCTGCCGTTCGAGAGAGACCGGCGGCACGACGGCCATATGTTCTCGACGGAGAGGGCGGACATGTACTGGCCGTTTCTGACGGCAGATCAGGCAGGAAACGATGACCCACGCTTCGATCCGCCGGCCAACGTGGTCGCGTCGCTGCCGTGCCGGCGAGCGTTCGTGTCCGTGGCTTCCAAGGAGTCAAGGACTTGCTGCGGGACCGCGGGCAGCGGTACGTGGCGTGGCTGGACGGCCATGGCCGCGAGGTGACGTTCATGGAGTCGGAGGGGGAGGGCCACACGTTCCACCTCTACCGGCCTGCACGCGCCACCGCCGTCGGGCTCATGAACGGCGTCGTCGAGTTCATCAACAAGAGTACTAATCGGGCCATGGACGAGATGTTGGCCGCATTGGCCAATGGATCAGGTAACAAAATCTGCATGTCTCCAAGGCCGATGTCGTCGCGGCAGAACGCATTGCTGGTTAGACCTGAACGAGCATCCGCACCAAGATTTGGACTGATGATGGGACACTACAGATCTTCTAATCTGGTCCGGAATGGTCCGTTTGGTCCTGCTGTCTTGGGGAGAACTGTGGCTCATGCATGAGCGTGCATGGGACCTAGTAATTCTCCTTTCATGAGCATGCAAATGGGGAGAATATTTCTATTATATAGGAGTGTCAATTTGTCTCTGCCTAGACTTGTAATATGTTCCTCCCAGTTTATACAACTAGGAAGATGGCCCGCGCAAATTGTGCGGCTAGATCAAGCACTTACCTTTTTATTAATAAGACGTAAATGTTTTTCACTACATTTAAAGTGGAAACAAATATAACACGCTCCCTTTTTTCTTTTCTTTTTCTTTGATTGAGAACTGGAAATGTTTGGACTCTTGAAACATGATGCTGCAAAATAGTAGAAGAATCATAGTCAAGATAACGGTATGCAGTACATTAGCTCTGAGTCATACTCGATGACAAAGTGTGATAATTTTTCATTTGATTTCAACCTACGATCGCCGGAGTTGTCATATTCTTCACACATCACCTTGCAAACATTAAATGCAATAATTTTTTTTCTCCAATAAAGAATCCAGCAGCTTCAGCAATTTGTTAGCAGCTAAATTTAGAAAGCCTCTTCCCTCGCAAAAAAAATTTTAGAACGACTCTATTTAGTATACTTTTCCAACTCCTGGCAGCTCTTTTCATGCATTGTGTATGTCATTGAATAGTTCTTGAGCAAAATGAACCCATTGACTTTCTCTTCCTACTCATTGGTATTCCGCTGAGCCATTACACAATGAGCACTGATATTCCTGCAAATAAAAAATTATTTAGTATACTTTTCCAACTCCTGGCAGCTCTTTTCATGCATTGTATATGTCATTGAATAGTTCTTGAGCAAAATGAACCCATTGTCTTTCTCTTCCTACTTACTGGTATTCCTCTGAGCCATTACACAATGAGCACTGATATTCCTGCAAATAAAAATTTCCCGCAAACATCTTCAACCAAAGATCTCACTGATCTATAACAACCATTAGTGCCAATGAAGCTGCTCCTCCCTGCTTGCTTCCCTTTGTACCCTCTCCCGAAACCCTCATGCTAGCCGGTGCCGCATATCATGTTTTGGCCTTCGATTAATAAGTTCCCTTCTAAACCCATAATTTAGGCATCCATCTTTGTCCCAACAGCAAAGGCTTGTTATGCGATGCTCGCTCCAACGCTCACTGACACAGCCCAAAGCCTTTCGGGATTATTATCCTTCTTCTCGCCCTTTCACCCACCCATCCTCAGCAATAGGTGACCCACATAGTAGGGATTATTTCTCTCATGCCCAAGTTGAGCTTTCCACTACAAACACTGATCATTGCTTCATGCCCTGAGGGGAGATGTGTATTGACTGTCGCTGCTCAATCCATGCCGAGACCCACATGTAGCGCTGGTTTTCAATCTGCCAGGATCAGAGCCTACCAAGGCTATCCTCTGCCAATGAATCTGTGAAGTTCCGTGCTATGCCGCTACCGTGTTGTTTACTGTGAACTGATAGTTGTTGTTGCGCTGGCGCATTGATCCACGTGAGAACTTTGCGACACGGCTGCATTGGGCAAGAATAATGGTCTGCCGCCGTAACTGGCTACCACATCCAAGCTCCTCGTTGCCGGATTGTATTCCAGGAAGTTCCTTTCTCAATCGAGCTCTGTTTAGCTGCCCTCGTATGCTACTTTGGTAAGATATATATATCGGTCTCCAAACTGGATGGATTCCTTTTCTGTTCACAAAGGAAACTGTGTTGTAGTATGGTACATGGAAAGCATGCAATTTTTTATGTGTACGTGCCTAGAGTTGTACTTGTTTCCAACAATGAATTTAGATTCATAAACGTCAACGGCATAGTTTTTTTTTTCTTCTCATGTCAGAATTAATAGGTCTTTCATTTAATCTAGACCGTTCAAGTTTCATAAAATCCAACGGCTCACGTCTTTTCTTTTTTCTGATTAACGTGGTAATTTCGTGATCTTGAGAGCGAACGTGGTGGCTTCTTTGGACCTTCAAATACTAAGATAATAGATAAGAGTTTTGGCAACACTTTAACATCCCCAATTTCTAAAAAGCTTACTCTTAATTATGTTTATGGAGTGTTGCTGAGCTCAATTTTCAAGATGGGGGAAAAATTCCATCTTCTCCAAATCAACTCTTGGTCACACGGTCCTTACACATGACCACGAGCAGCGAGCAGTGGCATTGGCGCTCATTTGCATGTGGTAGTTGTGCTGGTTCTCGATGCGAGTCTCAGTAGAGAGGAACTGAGCATACGTCTCGCTCAGCGACAGCGAGATGGGATCAACCCTGTTGGACGCATTCTCAATGAACGAGTTGTACTCGACGTCGAGGCCTAAGAGAATGTAACAATGTCATCCTTCTCCAGCTTCTTGCCTATCGCCACCATCTCATCAGCACAACCTCGTATCTTGGCAAAGCAGGCGGCGACGCTCATGTCTCCCTTGCGCGTGGTCGCTAGTTTCATGCGCAGATGCATGATCCGCGCACGCGACAACACGAGAGGAATACATCTATGTAATAACTCCAGACGTCAGCCGCACTTGCAAACAAGGTCACCGGAGCCAACACCTCCCTTGACATGGAGGAGTTCAGGTAACTGAGCACCTGTTGATCATGTGTCAGCTAGGTTGCGTAAGCCAGATTTGGCTTGATGGTGGTGCCATCCTTCAGCGTCTCGTCCGGCTTCTGAATGGTGCTGCCGAGGTAGCCCATCAACTACGGGCCACGCATAGCAGGAAGAACTTGAGCCTTCCATAGAAGGAAGTTGTCTCTCATGAGCTTCTCGCCCACGGGATGGGTGAGGGAGTTGATCACCGAGGAAGATGCCATTTAGACTCGTAGGAGAATATCAGGCTCTGATTACCATGTGGAAATTGTTACGAAGCATTGAACCACTGTTAGGGGCCGCATGATGTAGTATTTATAACCAGAAACAGCCCCTGGCGTTTACAGATTGATATGAATTACAACAGAATTACCTACTTGTTCTCTAAGGAACTCAACTAACTATCTATGTCTTGTACAACAGGATTGACACAACTAACTCTATCTAGACTCAGTTGTGATCAGAACTAACACACATTTCAACATACTCCCCAAAAGCAGATCTTGGATTAGTGCCATCTCTTGACAGATTTCCATTTCTATGAGGTCTACTGGATCACAGGGAGGTGTGTGCACCAGAATACCGCAACATGGATGATGTATGAGTTTAAATTCGTCCCTACGTACTACGTAGTAGGAAACATACTGATGGAATGGTTATATTCTCCCAGTTTGTTCTCCCAGATCCGGCACACGTGTTTATTCTCCCAGATCCCGAGATCCAGATTCTTTTTTGTTTCTTTTGTACCTTTGTTTCAGCTTAGTTTTTTCTGTTTTGTACTTTTTGCTCAGAGTCTTGCTTATTTTTTGTAAGGAACAATCTGTTGGGGACTTTCCCTTCCAGTTTCATCAACCAAACCCCCCCCCCCCCCCCCCCCCCCCCCCCCCCCCCGTGATCTCAGATCAGATCCGGGCACATGTATTTGTTGTCCCAGTTTGTTCGTCAGCCGGAGGAACGTGTGTTCATCAGCGGGAGGCCGTGTACCCGTTTGTTTGAATACGTAAATTACATAAGCCGCGTTCCGCGGCGCCTGTGAAAATTCCTAAATCTTTAAGGGCTCTTGGTAATGTTTTTTTTGCAAAGAAACGCACTTGCGCCATGAAAATTGCTATATCATTAGGGGGTTGCTGACAAATTTTGCAGAGAAACGTTTTTTTTTTCATGAAAGAAACACATCCAAAATGGTTGTTGCAAAGCAATGTAATTTTTTCATGTTGGACCGTGAACGGCTTGTGAATGCGTCAGTGAAAGAGTTTTATTGATGTAGTAGTCAACGAAAGGCATGCGCAAATGAAGACATTGCGATCCATGGTCCAGCGCAACAAACCTACCACCTTACGTGACATGATAGACGCGGGAGATGGCAACAATTATGTAGGAGACATGTATTCACCGAAAGGTAGCCACATGGGCTAGAATACTACTACGAAAGGTGGCGTCACTAACAGAAGGCAGCCACGTAAGCTAAAATGCTATGTAGGGTGATGTGTCACCACCGAAAGGTGGCCACGTAGATCAAAATACTATTTAGGGTGATGTATCGCCACCGAAAGATGACCGCATAGATCAAAATGTTGTGAGGGGAAGGATTCCTCCCCCTATCACCTTTAGACAATATAAACCTGCCCGGTGAGCTCGGACATCTACGTCCCTGGTGTACAAGGCTGTGGTACCACCCTCACGCCGTGAAGCTCTTGAAAGCAGTCGTAAGCTGCATCAGGACAGGTTTACACTGCCTTCAAATAAAATTCCTGATAACTGTTGACTTCATGTATCGGTATAACTCAAGGAGCAATCTAGGTCAAGTGCAATCATGCAAGCAACTAGTACGGAAGCTGGCGCAGACATCGCCGTCAACTTGTATCCTTTCCTGCGCAAGTACAAGGCCGGGTGCATCGAGCGGCTCGCCGGCAGCACCTTCGTGGCAGGGTCGGAGGCGCCATCGGCGTCAACCGGTGTGGCAACGAGGGACGTCGTCATCGACCCCATAACCGGCGTGTCCGTGCGCCTATTCCTCAACGCCGGCGCTATCAGGACGAGCAAGAAGAGGAGCATGGTCTACTTCCACGGCGGCGCCTTCTGCAAGATGTTCCACCGCTACGCAGAGCGCCTAGCTTCCCCGTAGACTAGAATATGTAAATTTATTTGCACTAAAATTAATGTAAATTTCATGTCTAAAACGTCATCTAAATTTAAAGAGGGGTAGTATATGAATATGATATCACTTCTTCGTATGGATAATATGAGAAGACCAGGCCAGTCCGGCGGTCTAGAGCCTAGAGGCAACAAGGACGACGGCGGCAACACAGGTGATATCGTGGCCGAACGGCGGGTCAAGCATGTTAGGTTGGTGCATGGTACAACCAAAGAGAAAAGGAGAAATCAACCAATCAAATTAAACCATGACACTGAAGGCCAACACTGGATATGTGCAGTCAGTATTACCACAATTATTGTGCTACAGCATCTTCCGCTTTCAGTTGACGAGCTAAAGCATTTCATTGACGATGCCAGAAACTAATTAAAACATGCACCGCATTTCTCAAGGTACTAGCTTATCAACCGTACGCACATACATGTATGGTGTAGAATTGTTAGAGGTTATACTACATGAATAATTTAGAGCAAATGAAAGCATGAAAGTTCTTAATTTACCATATTTCATATTTTGTTATATTAAAATATTGAAATTATCGCTTTTCTTCTTCTTCTTCTTCTTCTTCTTCTTCTTCTTCTTCTTCTTCTTTTTTGCGGGTTTCTTCTTCTTCTTCAGCTATGCTTGTTAATTTATTGTTCCCATCGATCACCCATGTAGTCCATTTGGAGTAACTATCGTTAAAGGACTGCATTTTATAAATTAAAACAATGAATTCAGTAGGGGTCCCTGATTGAACCCATATTTCTGTAAGAGCCAGAATCAATAGTGGATTGCAGGCTTGTTACTATTTGCTAATATAGTACACTGGCAGAATATCACAGTTTTGATTTAAGGTGTCTGATGCTAACTTAACAGTGACTCGTGTAAAAAGAACTGTATCGATGATCACCCTTGCATTGCGAATGTTTACTCTCTCGTGTAAAAAGAACTCTCTCGAGATGGAGAAAGCTTCTGAAAAAAGTCGTAAGGAGCATGAGGGCAGTTTTACGCCGTCTTCAAATAAATTGCTTAATACGCAGATGATACCATTATTTTTATAGAGATGGATGATCAGGTGATTACAAATACAAAATCCCCCTATTTTGGATCAAGTATTTAAAGAGTGAAGTGTTTGTAGTTGGTGCAGACGACAATGAAAGAGATAGAGTTGCTTCCATTTTCAACTGCAATGTTGGGAAACTGCCAATCAAGTATTTGGGTGTCCCTGTCAGCAATGTACAACTCCATACAGGAGAATTTAGATACATCAACATAAAAGTGCAGAAGAGACTTCCCACCTGGCAAAGTCAAATCATATCCTATGGAGGGAAATCTATCCTCATACAATCCAGCATGAGCTCAACACCTAATTACACAATGGGAATCTATCTGCTACAAGATGGCATACATCACCAGATGAACAGAGATAATAGCTGACTTCTACTGGCATGGGCAAAACAATAAAAAGAAGTATCATATGATCAAGTGGGATGCTTTGGCTACTTTGAAAGAGTTTGGAGGACTGGGTTTTATTGAAACAAAGACCATGGATGCTTGTCTGCTGAATAAGTAGATTTTCAAGTTAGAAAATGGAGTGCAGAATTTATGTTGTAACCTGCTGAGAACCAAATACATGGGGGAAGCCAGCTTCTTTGATAGTAGAGTTGTAAACTCATCACAATTCTGGAGAGGTCTACACTCAGTCAAACATCTTTTTAGCAGAGGTGCTGTGTACATAGTGGGCAATGGTAAAAAGACTAAACTCTGGACTGACTACTGGTTGAGCCAGTGCCCTTTGAAGATTTCATATCCGAATCTATACAAAAAATGCAGATATCCTGACATTACAGTTTATCAAACACTCTCCCAAGGCACACCAGAGATCGAATTCAGAAGAAACCTGACTGAAGCTGAACTGGAAGAGTGGTCAAGCTTAATGGAAAAACTGGAAAATGTTAATCTAACTGAAGAAGCAGATTCAGTGAAGTGGGCGCTTGAAAAATCAGGCCAGTTCACAACATCGTCGCTGTACAGAGCCATTTTGCACCACGGAGTGGTGGATATAGACATGATAGAGATATGGCACCTAAAAATCCCGATGAAAATTAGAATATTTCTGTGGCAGCTACATAAAGACAGGATTCAATCCTGTGATCAACTAATCAAGAACAAATGGAAGGGACCAAAGGAATGTAAAATGTGTGGAGAGATTGAGACAGCTAACCATATTATATTCACTTGCCCAGTGGCATCTTACCTATGGTGTGTGATGAGAGATATTGGAAATTGGCCGTCTATACCTTGTTCTCTGGCAAACTATAGAGATATCTTAATAACAAACCATAATAATCATGACAGACAAACTAACCTTTTTATCTTAGCAGCTTGTTCATGGACGCTATGCCTTCTGAGAAATGACCTGGTCTTCAACGACAAGGTCATCTCCACTCCTATCTCTGCCGCTTACAAAGCTTTGTATATGATGCAATGATGGAGTATACTCACTAAGGAAGAAGGTCGATCGAAGATGAAGGATGTGGAAGCAAAGCTTAAGAAGATAATCAAGAATCTGCAGCTGAAGAATTCCCGCAATCCCACTCCAACTGGAATAGGCTAATGATGTGGTTCGTTGTTTGGTGACAGGCTTAAGAACATTGATGTACCATGTGTGTTAACTTTCTATGTGTGAGGATTAGAGTTAAGTAGACTGCAGTGATAGAGCTATGTCTAGAGGAGCATAATGTTTCTTGCCCTCTCTTTCTGCGATGTAACCGTTCACTTTCGTGTAAATTGGTAACCCCAGTGGACAAAATTTGCTTTCAATAAAGCAGGGCCAAGGCCTTTCGTCTAAAAAATAAATTGCTTAATTAAAATTGACTTTATAGATACTCCCTCTGTCCCTAAATATAGGGCGTTTGACTTTTTCAGACATCACATCTGACCATTCGTCTTATTCAAAAAATTTATGATAATATAAAAATAATTATGTTATATTTAAAATATATCTACTGATGAAACAAATCATAACAAAATAAATATTAATTTCCTAAATTTTTCAAATAAGACAAGTGGTCAAACGTGATGTCTGAAAGTCAACAACGCCCTATATTTAGGAACGGAGGTAGTATTGAGAAGAATGAGAATGACACGTACGTTCCTGAATTCAATTAAGGATATTCGAGAACTAATTAATTTGCCTCTTGTGTGTATATATATAGCTTTAGCAACCATTAATTCCTGCAGACCGTAACCAAGCATTTGGAGAAAGCAGCAATCTAGCTCAAGTGCACGGTTATGACGACTATGTATTCAAGCAGGAGTGCTCCGACTGCAGCGGTAGCTGGCGCCGACAACGCCGTCGACCTGTATCCCTTCCTGCGCAAGTACAAGGACGGCCGCATCGAGCGGTTCGGCGGTGGCAACGCGTTCGTGCCGGCGTCGGAGGTGCCAGCAGGGGCAACTGGCGTGGCGACGAGGGACGTCGTCATCGACCCCGTCACCGGCGTGTCCGCGCGCCTCTTTCTCAGCGCCGGCGCGCTCGCCACGGGCAAGAGGAGGCTCCCGCTCATCGTCTACTTCCACGGCGGCTGCTTCTGCACCGGCAGCGCGTTCTCCAAGCTGTTCCACCGCTACGCGGAGTCCCTCTCGTCGCGCGCCGGCGCGGCGGGCAACGACGACCCCCGGCTCAACCCGCCGGCGGAGCAGGTCGCGTCACTGCCGTGCCGGCGAGCTTTCGTGTCCGTGGCGTCCGAGGACTTGGCGCGGGACCGCGGGCGCCGGTACGCGGCGTGGCTGGACGGCCATGGCCGCGAGGTGACGCTCGTGGAGTCGGAGGGCGAGGACCACGCCTTCCACCTCTACCGGCCTCGGCGCGCCGCCGCCGTCGCGCTCATGGACCGCGTCGTCGAGTTCGTCAACGAGAGTACTACTCCGTCGCGGTCCGCCGCCGCCGACGACCCTGCGATATATGAAGAAATGTGCTGGGCGGCATTGGCCGATGTATCAGGTAAGAATAAAATCTGCGTGTCTCCAAGGCCGATGGCGCGGCAGAATGCGTTGGTGATTGGATCTGAACATGCATCCGCACCAAGGTTCGGTCTCATGATGAGACACTCCAGATCAGCTTCCAAGCTTCCAAGGTTTGGTCCTGCTGTATTGCGAAGTATGGCCCGTGCTTATATAGCGCATGCATGACATGTGCACGCGTGAAAAATGGAGAGATGCATGCTTCCTCTGTTCTCCACCCTCACCATGCACGCACCCTCACCATGCATGCATACTTGTTTAACTCCTTGTTTTTTGTGCTTAGAGTCAGAATGAGATCAGGGAGGAAGTAGTCTTTTTCTCTTTTAGTCTCTGCAAGAACTTTTTCCGCATAGATATTTGCCCTGTAAGAATACATTTGTACAATTAGCATTCTATATTTTACAAAGATAGCTGACTTCTTTTGATACCTTAGTCATTTTGATCGATAGAGGCTATGGAAGAGGGAGACAAGATGGTTTTCGATTTTCAAGCTCTCTAACCGGTAGGCACAACTCCAAGCTTTCACCTAGACTGTTCGCTGGTGGTTCTAGTTCCTAGGTCGGTTGGGTTTTAATTTGTTTCGCCTTTGCCCTGGTTGTTTTCTTGTTTTACCCGTTTGCCTTCAGGCATGCAATTCCGTGTGATGACTCTTTCTTCTCCTTCGGCATGTTTTTTTTTTTAAAAAAAACCCTGCCTTACTCTTGTAGAATAATAAATTCTATTTGTCGTAACCCTAAAATTCCAGATATTCCGAAGGCTAATTATGGAAGTATCCGAAGACTTGTCTTACACGTTAAGGCTTAGAAGATATATTCCGATCTCTTTACTAATATAGGAGAGTTGAATTGTAATCACGCTAGGACTCTATAGACGGTTGTTTAGCCTATAAATATTCATGTACACCCCCGATGAGGAGGTAATCGACACTTTCCGCAACCCTAGCGTGAAGGCTGTCAACATAATCAAGATTCACACTGGACGTAGGGTTATTATCCTTCGGGAGGCCTGAACCAGTATAAACCTCTGCGTGTTCTTAGATCGATCTCTACTTCCCACGTTGCTCCCACGATCCAAATATCTGTCGGACGCTCCGTTCAGACGGGCTACGACACTATTCAACTAAAATAGCGTGTGTGAGTTCAAATTTGTAAAAAAAGAAAAGAAAAAGAGGATGGTTAGTTTATAAGGGTTCGTATATCCAACACAGTGCACATCCATTTTTGTCTCTGCATTTCCGTACAAAACCATGTAGAAGCGACCCGGCCAAAGCCACATTTCTTGCCCGTAGTCCTGCTCCTGCAGGTACTCCATGGACGATGGACTGTTGTAGATGCGGTGATCCAGGATGCAGTAGATGCAGCTTAAAGGCTCCCGGAGTATTTGGTGCGCAAAACTGTGTGGACTATGAGCTCATGCAACTGACGAAGCGCTCCAAGCACTCTATTATATGGCGTGCAAGCACAATTTTGTGTTGCGTAAATAATTGCTCCGAATGTACTTGTACTTAGTATAACAAATAAAGCTCTCTTTTCCTCGAAAAAGAAAAGGGCAGTACGTTCAAGAACGTCAATGTCTGCGAAGCTAAAGTAATTAACTGTCATTGATCCATAAACACGAGCTCTCCAGGTCGTCGGAGCTCGCCAGGCCAGATAGATGTGTGCAGTATTACAACATGCTATCCATTATTATTGTCCTACAGCATCTTCCGTTTCCAGTTGACGAGCTAAAGCATTTCATCGACTAGTACAAAGAAAATGTAGTGGTGTTATATAAAGCTCACTGACGTGGCCACAAAATTGCTTTCCTAATTCATGGCTCCGCACCACAAGAAGCCAGCGTCGACCGGGAATCGCCCAAGGCAGTTAACACGCGTGAAAGACTGATCAGATATTGGACGGTGACAGTCTGACAGTGAAGATCAAGGTGTTCGTGGGATGGAGGAGAACTTGTTCAAGTACATGCGTTTGCTACCTCGGGTCTCGTGTAGTTGCGGTGGCGGAGAAGCAAAATTAGCTCAGCTCGATCACAAGTTTCAAAAACGAAAAAAAAAAGCGACCACAGTGGGAGTCGAACCCACGACCTTCTGATCCGAAGTCAGACGCGCTAATCCACTGCGCTATGCGGTCACAACGTAACAATGCTGCGTCATATGAATTACCATTCCGTAGAAGCCGATGTACACCTTTATGAACGAGGGCATATGCCCCTAGCCCGCTAGTCACCATGTAATGCAAAATTTTGGTTTTGATTTTCTTTTTTGTTTTTCAGGTTTATACAGTATGCCTAGCAATATGCATGGAGATTCTGAACTCCCCCTTGTTCTCCCTATCATTTTTATCTTGAAGTGTAAGACGATGCTCGTCGTAGCACTTGTAACCAACTCATCGCGCCACTCGCGCTTTCGAATGAAAAGTAGGTGGGAACTCTCTCTCTCTCTCTCTCTCTCTCTCTGTCTCTCTCTCTCTCTCTCTCTCTCTCCCTCACAAGCACTTGTAACCAACTCATGGAGATTGATTGAATTGTCATTTGGTTTAAAACCACCAAAAGATGTTGCAGATATGTTTGGTAATTGGACTGACGGGTTTCAGCCTAGAGAAAGAAACATTATGCTTGTGGGAAATGGTGCTACAAGCTGCGCAATATGGCTAAGCCGTAATGATGTTGTTTTTGATTAAAAAGAAAAGCTACTCTAACATGCAGATAATCTACAGGGAAACTTACAGGATGAGGACTGGTCACTTTTCCAAAACGAGGAAGGAAGAGCTTTAGTACTCAAAGCGTGCAAACTTTCGGAGGTGATAACAATAAACATCTTTGACGAACATGGATAGAAGTTTAGTAATAGGTTGTATTGAGATGAACTTTTTACTATTTGCTTCCCGTTTGACTGGTGATTTGACTTTTAGCCTATGGGGTAGACGGAGTCTACACATAGTGAATTACTGTAATGATGGACAGTTAAATACATCAAAAAGTTTAGATACCGATATGTTTTTTTCATTTGCTTAATGAAATAGTTTTTTCCTTTATCTGAAAAAAAATGCCGTTGCTATGGGAGTTAAAAGACATTAATTATTCTTAGTTCTTGTTAACAAAATGAATCAAAAGATTTGTTTCCTTCTAGTTACTTCCATAGTAATGTGAGCTTTTATCAAAGGGTAAACATGCAGCTGAAAAAAACTTTATATTTATATAAACGCATAAAGTGTTAAAAAGCATCTCAATTATAAATGGATCGAGAAATGCAGCAATTTCCATGTTAGTATAGTTTGATTTCTCTCATTTCCCCATCAGTTCATCACCTCCCTTCCACGGCCTAGAGTAAATTGGAGACATGAATTAGTTCGAACCAACAAATGGAACCATCTTTTCTCGCACAAAAGAAAAATAAACAAATGGAACCTTGAACATTTCATCGTAACAAGTTTTTTTTCCTAACTTAATTAGTTCCTTCATTCTTAAATTGTTGTATTCTTGGGAGTAAGTCAGCAACGTTTCATTGTAACGAACGGTCAAACGTAACTCAATAACTCATGCGGCGATGACAATTTGAATGGAAGAAGTATAAAAGAAACTATTTAACAGGAGCATTCTCGATCTCCCATTTGCACCCAGCGCATGGCGCTCCGCTCATGAGACGAGAATTATCTCCCGGGACCCGCCCATGCATGCTCTACAGGCCCACCCTAGCCACAGTTCTCCCCAGAAGTGCTGAGCCGAAGGGTTTCTTCCAAACCTGCAGATTATTATTATTTACGAGACCAAATCTTGGTGCTGATGCTTTGCCAGGTCGAACCACCAATGTCGACCTTGGAGAGACACAGATTTTCATTACTGACGAACTTGCCATGAGCGCGACGGCGGCGGCGCGTCGAGGCCGGTAGAGGTGGAAGGCATGGTCCTCGCAGTTAGCTGACCGAGTATGCAGTGCCGTTGCAACTGCACCCGTCTTCAGCGGGACGCCGAGTCCACAGCGCCCACGACGTCCGCACCGGTCGCTCGCGCACGACGCGCGCTCGCCACCGCTCGCACAGCGTAGATGTAGGAGAGTCCGTTCCCAAGCTGGCTCGTGTTGTACATGTATAAATGTAACTCTGATCAATACAGAACGCCTCGTTGGCTTTGCTTCTCTCTCTCGAGCTCTCGTTCTCTCTCGTTTCTCTCCCTCGTTCACTCGCCTTCCGACTCCACGAGCTTCACCTTGCGGCCATGGCCGTCCAGCCACGCCGCAGATGTTTTGAGAGTTTTCTTGCTACTGGCGCTGGCCATATTCAAGCAGCAGCGACGCTTTTGAGAGTATTGTTCAGAGTTTTCTTGCTACTGACGCTGGCCATATTCGAGCAGCAGCGACGCTTTTGAGAGTATTCTTCTACAACATCGGTTCACAGGCATAGTGTCTTTTAGGATTGCCCTAAGTTCATTTTTTAAAACTTTGACTTCTAATAATAAAAAAAAAACCATAAAATTGATAACGAAATTAATGATGTTACTAAATTTATAGTGAAATTAATCATCATAATATGTAACATTTTTAGTTTAAAATATTTTTTACAGATACTATTAGTCAAGATTTAAAAAATCTAATTTAGGGCAAATTCGAAAGACATTATATTTTTTGATAGAGTGAGTATTACTTTTGTGCCAAGGATTCGACGAATCCGCGAGTTGGTTTGTGCTAGATCATTTTTCCCATTTTATACCATGATAATTCACCTGCCTAACGGTCTGGTACTCAGACAGACAGACTAGTCAGTCCCGTATTTTACTTGGGAGCACCTCTTTCCATCAGATAGTCAGGGGCGGAGCCAGGGGGGGCTAGCAGGGGCCTGGCCCCCCCTATGCTTCATGCACACTTGCCCTGTACATTTAAAATCACCATGTTAATTAGAAAAAAAAAAATGAATTTGGCCCCCCTTATGAGTCAAATTTTGCTAAATTTTGTCATTTAGCCCCCTCATGATTAATTCCTGGCTCCGCCAATGCAGATAGTATTAGTACAAAGTTAAGAAGAACGCAAGGACGAGGTTGTGGTCGTATTAGATAGCTTCTGAGCAAATCTTTGTGGTAGCGCGAGGGGCTTAGTTCAAATTTGCGCTAAGCAGATCGAGATACTCCAAAGATAGTTGGGCGCGAGATCTAGCACAAAGATACTCCAAAGATAGTTCAAATTTGCGCTAAGCAATCAACAATCAGATATTAATGTCCTCGCAAAAAAAATCAGATATTAATGGTAATCAACAATTACGAGCGGCATGGACGAGCTGCACATATGGGCAACCATAAAACAATGAGGTTCTAAAAACCCGTCAAAAAAATGAGGTTCTAAAAGAGAAACAATGAACCATATTGTCTAAAAAAAACAATGAACCATTGGTCCATTCTCTCTGGCTTTTGCCTCTGGTTAGCAAATACTTTGGTTTGTTATAGTATGCTGCTAATTTAGAAACCCAAGAGAAATTAAGTGAAGCAGCGATACACATACACTCTTTTTATTCATGCACCTGACTTATTGTTCCTTCTTCTTATTTTTCTTGACAGAGTGATATATATGATCCTGACTTAGTTAAATGGCACATCCTCTTAGTTTCTAATCCTAGAGGAGCTAGTTGATCTTCTTCAGATGACTAGATCGCACTTTTACCATGCCTAGCTTCGCCGACCCCACACCGGCGGCGGCGGCGAATCTGAGGATCCACTGCTGGGCCCGGAGGGCGGCGGGCGCATCCTGATCTTCAGGGCCGTCTGACCTGCAGTAGTTGCCGGCGACAGAGACGGCAGATCGGACGTTCTGACCTGCAGGCTCGGTGGCGACTCTGGGGCCGGGGAAGGCCGTGCATCCGCCACCGCCGAGAGGAGCGTCATCGTTGCCAGTAGGAGCAGCGCCATCACCGTCACAGTGGTGGCGTTCTTGCTGCAAGCCATGGCGGCTTTTTTTAATTTGTGGGTATCACCGTGTCTTGTGTTGTAGCCTTGTAGGAGACCGGACGACCGATGATGTGGGATGTTTGTATATATTTACAGCCGAAGCCAGCCAAATTTGGACGCCATTTTCCCTTCAATTATTACATTCGCTGGCATAGGAAATTAACAATAAAGTATGCCAAAAAAATGAAGGATTTCCTTCACTGTACATGGCATTGATTTGTAGCAAAGAGTAAAAGCATTTTGAGAGGTTTTTTTATACAAGTTTTACCATACACAATCCCACCAGTATAGTATTGATGATATCACCAAGCATACTGGTGTGCCGTGTTCATTTTAGTCCTGTCATCCACTTCATGATGTCTTGTTAGAGGTCTGAATGAACTCAAGAGCAGTCAAGACCACGTAACGCAGCCCAATGCATGGGCTACAAGTTTTGTCATCTCGAAATGGTACCAATATATATAGAGTCGTCATCCGTGAAATTCATTGGAGAAAGACGTGAAAACAAAGAGCGTCTTGGTGTCTACATCCAAAACGACGACTGGTAAAATCGTACTCCTCTAGGGTTGTTCAACGATGTTAACGATCCCGGACTTCGCAGCCGCACAGACCAAAGACTTTTTCAACAAACTGATTCAACGGTACTACACTAAGTACATTATAAAATTCGGCATGCTGCTAGTGCTAGCTAGGAGAAGCAACAATGCAATTTCCCGCGCGTAGTAGGGGCACTGCATTCGCTAGGACGAAGGAATTAAGAGAATAGCTGAATTTTGCACAAGCCAAAGCAAAGACATTCCAATTCTGTCCACCTGAAAACGGCAGGACCGTTTGCTTCTGCAATTCTTCCATAATTTGATTGAGTCCAGCTTGGGCCACGACGGTCGTTTGGACTCACTTTGAAATTGATATGCTAGTGGATAGGACAAGACATGCTGATGGCAGAAGTGACGAGATGAAATGTATTTCTTTCATTCATTTTCTTTTGCTTTTTTTATGGGAAAAAAAAGAGAGAATAACTCCCGGCCCAAGCCGTCCTTATTTACACAGCTCGTTCCAGGCTTGAAATGTAGCCCAAAATCAAATGGCGTTAGGCCCAGCCTAGCACATAGATATTTAGAAACTAACGTGCCAGTCGTATTTGCTGAATTCATACATCAAATGTTCCACCTAATAGTGAGTGCTTGGCTGTTTGCCAGAGTTCTTTCTGTCACCACGATTTGGTTGAAGATCTTTCTTCCACAGCATATGCAGCCAAAGCGCTGCTTGCATATGTGAGATGAAATAAGCTAAAGGAAGTAACCATGGGCATGGCGAAGATGACTGCTCGTTCTCAGCTTATGGCGATCGTGTTAGCGGTGCTTCTGCTTATAACCGCTGGGATCAGTGTGTTATTAGGTATGTTGATTATCCCATCAATTTCTCTCTCCAAAATAATCGTTGAACTTGAACGTGCTTCTGCAGTTCTGCAGTTCAGATTTCTTCTTTTTTTTCCCCCTGAAACACATGAGCGACCGACTTTGGCATGAGCTGATGAAAGTGCTGTAATAATTCCTCTGACAGTCTTGAATATCTAGTATAGAAAAGCAAAATCATTTCGGCAGAATCTCTAAATACAAATATATTATACAAGATTTACCCTGTTAAGCGATCTAAACTAATTCGCCCTGTTGAGTATGCAGTAACAAGAAAGCTAATTCTGTATCTGACTATCTGTTTATGATGAATGGTAGCATGCTACTTTCGATATTAAACAAGTGCACTATGGTTCTGTTGTCAGGAAGAAGAGCTTTATTGGGTGATCATCATGGAGTCCGAGAACCAACAATCTCTGCAGGATCCTCTCGACCCTTTCTTTTTTAAATATATGACACCGTTAATTTCTTTGGTTGAACTTTGACCAACAATATATATTCAAGTAATTAGTTATCTAATAGGTACGCAGCGAGTGTTATTAGATCACTCACCAAAAGTACTTTAAGGTTAACTTACTCATTTAGCTATTTGCACAAATATTTGTAGAAAAAAAGAGTAGTCAAAGTAATAAAAAAGTCAATTACGTCATATATTTAAAATCGGAGGGAGTAATTTCATATGCGATTTTCTATTGTTTCTCGTCGTGATAGAATTTTTTTTAAAACAAACCGATGACACATTTAATCAACACGAACAAGAATCATAGTATCTGCAAGCATATAGTTTGCCATGAGCATATATGAGCTCAAGAACTTATTCCAGAAATAATTAACGATACAGTACGTCACATCCTACGGCTTCATCGGTGGCGCAGGCGACCAGCCAGCATGGTCCTCCTTGGACGCGCCGCCCTTGCCGGCGGCGTGATGAGGAGGAGGATAGACTATCGGGGGTTGCCACGGATAGACAATTGGGGGCTCCCAGCGGCGGCGCGCCTCCGACGCCGTGGAGGAGAGCATCAGCGGCAGCAGGATAAGCAGAGCCGTGGCAGCGAGCGTCGTGGCGCTCTTCTTGTTCCCGGCCGCCATTGTTGGGTGCGTGCTTCTTGGGTGTGTTGCAAGGATCGATGCGCCCCTGAGGCTATAGCGTGGGATTGATAGATGCCTCGATCGGGAGAGTTGTTGATATATACTGCTTAAATCTGCTTGAGATAATTTGGCAGCATCAATTTTTGGGATGATTTGATCGTTGATGCTGGCAGTGCTTCATCGCGCAAGGATTTGCATCTGATAAAACTGCAGTAATTGATTTGAGTTGAGAGGGATGAGAGGTTAACTTTAGGAATGATTTTTTTTGCGAACTCTTTAGGAATGAATTGAATATTTGAATGCACATTCATTGGCTGCTAGCATCGTAGGAGCATTTTGATTAGCATGAATTGATGATCAATACATAAATGAATTTTCCAGCTTAGCCTTGGCAGGATGCACTGATATGACTAGTTTTGATTTCCTTCGGTTGACTAGTAGTACTACACTGATAATATAAATCGCTTGTAACATTGTCACGATGGTAGTCATTTTGACAACCGGCTTCTTTCATTTGCACCATTAGACAAAAAATTTCTATAATTTAAAATAATGTATATTATTTTTTTAGAATATAAATATATTGATATTCCAGCCTCTGCATCAGAAATATGCATGTAGCTATATTATTAAAAATAATGTATTACTTTAAGTGCAAGTAATTTGTTAGGATGTACTGT
This sequence comes from Eragrostis nindensis, assembly GCA_012490785.1. Classification (NCBI taxonomy): domain Eukaryota; kingdom Viridiplantae; phylum Streptophyta; class Magnoliopsida; order Poales; family Poaceae; genus Eragrostis; species Eragrostis nindensis. Next base: position 722,648 of record JAAXCT010000074.1, on the reverse strand, counting down.
TTATGATCTATCTTCCTCGTCCTTGTTTAATTTACATCTATGTGCATCGATATCATGATGCATAAACCAGGAAGATAGATCATATTCAATAATTCGTTGCATCTTTTTCTAAAGAAACAAATTTGTTGCATTTTGTGAGCTTCAAAACATCAGTGGCTCATGTTAATATGGTAGGCCCAAAACATATAGACTTCCTCTAACAAAAAGCCACGCACGTGGTATATATTGAAATTGAATCACTGTGAAGCACACGAACTTCAAATAACAGATTTTATTTGGGAAATTGAGTCCATTAAGCTATCCAGGGGTGAATCTCTTTCAGCACGCGCGGAAGCAACGCATTGGGCCAACCGGATACAACAAGGCGCGACACCGGTCTGGTCCCTTAACCACTCCGCTCACCCCTTGGTTTTTTTCTTTTCTGATGGATCACTGGGCCCCACCACTTTCAACCTTGTGCAAGCGTCATCGCGTCATCTCATGTGCACGGCAATGCAAAAGGCTGGTGTTGATCCAAGTGAAAATGCACCGAGTCTAGTTTTCAGTACAAACTTATAAAAGAACTTCTGTTTAAATTTATAAAACAACATCTGCCAAAACTTATAACAAATTTGGCAGAAACTTAAGAATCATCTTCTATCCAAATTTATCTCAAACTTATGGAGCAGTCTTCTGTTCAAACTTATGAATAGACATATGTCTAATTTTTTTTTCTTAAACTCCCGGAACGTGAACGAGCAAAACACCCTTACACACTCCCACGAGTGTGGGCCCATGTGCATGCTGGTGAGCTAGCCGCTTCGCTGCTCCCACACGAGCGCGAGATGTATGGCTCCAGCCCACGGCGCATGCGAGCGTGCGCCTAGGCCGCTCCGATGCCCACACGGTTGCAACAGTACACGACACGCTCAGAAGTGTACGGGTGGACGCAAGTCAACCAGAAGTTTCGAGCTAGCCAGCTCGTCAACCTCCTTGGTACTGATAATAACATATCATTAACGATCTTCTAAATCTTGTGAAAGGAAAATGATGTCCTGGTATTCTAAATATGATACACCATAGATAAAAGAAAAAGTAATAGATGTGAAACAAAGGTTGACAAATCATTTATTCAAACTTAGTGACAAATGACAAACACTGTGTTCCAGATAGATCACAAACACATTAATGGCAGATGTCACTGCTTGTTACAACATGACAAACGCCTCACGCACAACTACTCACGAGAAGCATCACAAGCATCCCGCTTGGGGAGCCGGCGGTGGAAGGTGCAGCGACCGCGGACGGTTGTGGTAGTTGCTGCCGTTGCTAGGCCCAGAGGGAGGGAGGATCTTCCCCATCGCCATGGCGCGCCAGTCCACCAAGCTCGCCGACAATGGCGGAAGGCCGGACGTCCCGTCGCCTGCCACGACGGAAGGAGCCTTGGTGACCGTCAACGAACCTGCGCCGCCGGCGAACCCCTCCTGCAGCACGACATTGCTGGTCGCCGCCGGTGGAGAAGATAGCGGGTCGGTGGGGGTAGGGCGCACTGCCGTCGCTAGCGAAGACAGCAGGAGAGTCACCACTAGAAGCAGCAGCAGAAGCGGCGCCGCCAGCATTTCGGTGGTTGCCATCTTGCCGCGGCTGGCCATGGCTGGCGAACTACTTGTTCTTGACTATTTTGAGAAGAAGGCTGGTGAACTATGTTGGTTTGGCACCAGAGAGCAACCGGTTGATAACAACACAAGGTGCTGTAGCCCCTTTTTCTTCTTCTGATGATGAGGATATATATATATATATATATAGAAAGGTGCTAGCAATGTACGTATATATATGTAGTAGGCTGTTCTCTTTGGTTTCTCATCGACTGATGGTGCATAAAACATGCTAAAATTGCTTATGCAAAATCCAACGAGATTGTCAAATCAAAAAGAAGGAGAGAATAACTAATTAAAAGAATGATTGACGAGATCAACAGTATTTATTGCAGGCACAGGCACTTAATTACGTACTACTACGCTTGACAAACTGAGAAATAATAACCAGCCAGTATGAATGGCTTGATCGAACCCATGCCTCAGCGGCTGTCACAAGTTTTTCTTACTTGCATAGTTGACGTGCTGAGTCGGTTATTCACAGTACCTGGCTATCGAGATCCATTAGGTTTCATCAGTAGTCTTCTTTCAAAGAAACAAGAAGGGATCATGCAATTTGTGAGGCTGTGTGAGTCCAATTAGTGACAGGATTATTAGTATCATTGCAGTAAGCATTTGGAGAACATAATGTCTCATCGTGAATCTCTTAGCGTGGACATTTCATTTTTTTTTTTTTGGTTCGTTTACCAATTCAGTGTTTCCATTAATCTACTCTCAGCCTTTCAGCTTCACGCTGAGATGACTAGATGAATCTTCTCTGCAGAACAGTGAAGGAAGATATCGTGGTCTACAATACATTAGAAAACGAGACCTTGTAAATAAAAGGATCAAATGATATAATAATCCAAGCCTCTGCTGCCAGGAATTATAACATTTCTCCTTGGGAACTTCAGCGGCAGTTTGATGTCATCACACAGACTAAGATCTAATAAGATCTGATCCACAAGGGACGGGCCCTCGGGTCGCAATGGGGATACAACTTTCGTGATCTTTCTCGGCCAGGCTCCGGTTGAGCTCTTTTATAAATGAAAACAGTAGGGACGATCTTTCCATAGCTGGCCGAGTTTGGTTTATATCGGAATTATGTCGAAGCGAAGACGCTGTGGTATGATTCCTGTGAGATGGACCCATGGTCTCCTCTGGTGGTCGAGTCGAACAAGGCATGCACAACCAAAAGTTCTGTGTTGGTCAAGTTTTCTCATTTATTGAGATGTTGTCCAAAGCTATCAGTGAATATTGTTGCAAGAACAGAGTTCATTTCCAAAAAAAAAAAAAAACAACGATAGGACAAAGCTTGGAGCATTGTGTGCACAAAATGGTTGTCCGTGGATGGAGTATGGAGTTTTTAGGTTGTACACCAGATTTGTACAGTATATCTATGCACACACTACAATAATTCAAAATTGATAATTGCTGCCCCTTTGTAATAATTCTTTACTTTTTTTTCATAAAGTTTTGCTATTAGCTTCCTCTTTTTTTTTTTAGTGAGATCTGGCTGGTAACTCTCCTACATATTATAATATTCTAGAAATAAACCAAAATTTAATGTACATCAAAACAAAAGGAGGCAAGATGAAGGAAAAAAAAGACATAGATCTTAATCCCAGAAGCTTATAAATTTCTCTTCTTCTCAAAGTAATGTTTCAACCTGGGTACCTTTTGATAGGATTATTGTTTTTCCTTAGTTAGCTGAATTAATGTTGACCTTTCGATAAAACTAATAGAAAGACCCACACTATGTGGCCTCCTAAATTCACGTAATGCACGTGCATACTGATTCTCTAATAACGCAGGCACTGCGGCAACCTATAAATAGTTATGAGGTATTTCAGGTGCATGAACTTTTTTATAATGATTGTGGTAGAAATTTATAAACGACTAGTATATATCATATTTAATATGGCAACTTTATGATCTGGTGGTATTTTTTTCTTTTCAATTATGGTATATTTGAAATTAATTAAGTGCTAATATATCAGTCAAATCATCTTTTTACAACTGCATATGTTATTTTTTGGTTACGTAAATTATGCCACTTAAACATCTCCTTTTCTTTTTCTTTTTCTTTTTCTTTTTTGCGGTCTGCATCGCATCATGATGACTAAGAACCAGAGAAGCACATGACATGGCCAGCAGTAACCAAGGGGGCGGTATAATCACAAAGTGCGAATGAGATAATCCTCCAGCTCAAAACTTATAACTGTATGTAATGTCCTCTGTGCGTCCCCATCTTTTATAAAAGGGAATAAAAATTAACAATCCAGGATTACCATTGTTTGGACGGCGTAGCAACAATTCAATCAGTTCCAAATTGATATATTTTCTTATTGGTGGCTATATCGACAGGAAAAACACCGTGTATAATATATATCATATATGCTTTGATCGTGACATGTCAATATCACAGCAAGCAAAGAATAACTGAGCCGCGTGCAAAATTATTATATCACTGAAACATATCGATGTCCATGGTTCTATGCCTTGGTTGCCACGATCGTCGACCAGCCAGTTGGAGGGGGCGGCACACGCCGGGGCACGCCAGGGTGTCCAGATGGCACTTGGATAATTAACGGAGGCCTCGCCGCAGGGCTAGGCGGCGGAGGTGATGAGCCGTCCGTCGCCGGAGCTGGCGCCGGTGCCGGCGGCGGTGGATCACGGATGACTATGGGATCGTGGGGGGAGCGATGATGCGGCGGCGGGCGCACCGCCGCAGACGAGCCCATGGATAGCATCAGCGGCAGCAGCAGGAGGAGCGCTGCAATGGCGGACGCCGTGGTGGTCTTGTGCCCGGCCATTTTTGTACGTGGTTAGCAAAGCTTCTTGTGCTTGTCTCCGTACGTGTGCTTGTGTTGCAATCCTGCGGGAAATGGAGCTCAATATACAGCGTGTGGGAGGGAGGTCTCTCTAGATGCCGAGCGAGAGAACACGTTTTTTCTTTTTGTTGGGCTGATTAATGCTTCGTGAATTCCTCACCGAAAAAAAATGCTTCGTGAATTAATTGGGCAACGATATCTTGTTTGATAGTATGTGATAATGCGCTGATGATGGCAGTGCTTAATCGAGCAAGCATTTGCATATATTGGCGGAAATAATAGCCATTGATCAGCAGCTATAATTACTTGCACTATCAGGAAAGATGCGTAGTGCTAATAATAATGCATCTAAGGATTGAATGCCAGCATTCTAAGGAGCAGCCTGTCACGTAAATATGTGAATCGATGATGACGGGGTAAGAAAGAGAATCGTGCTCCACACTTCTTTTTTTTTTTTTTTGAGAGAGAGAGAGAGAGAGAGAGTCCACAATTCTTTTCTGTTTACCAAGTGTTTTGTGCAAGAGGGATGTGGCCCATTTTCCTCTCTAATTGGGCTGGGCTGAATGTCGTACATAACTCAACCCAGTAGAGGGCGAGTCGAGAAATGAATGAACATCAATCGCCTCCATTTTGATCTAGAAAAAAAAAAAATCAATCGCCTCCAGAGCGAAGAGAGGCGGATCAGATGCAAAGCATGATGTTGCGCTCTGCTCTTCGGCTCGGCAGGCGCCCTGGCGTCTTCCCTGGTGCGCCAAGCCGGAGTCCTTCAGGTCTTGCGCAGTGTGTTCTGATTTGCCTCTCGTCTCTTACTATCGATAATCCCTTGTTTTTTCCCTCGTATAAGATCCATGCACCGTATTGAAGAATTTTTAGATCTGGATGACGAGAGGGGGGATCATTTTCCCCTTTTCCAGGATGAGAGTCGTAGCTGCCTGTAGAAATAGATTCAAGTATCGTTTTGTTACGGTCACCCGTTCAATCCTGATAAAGATACTACAGTATTTGAGCCCAATGCTACGAATCGGATGCTAAGTTGGGCCTCTCTTTTTTTCCCCTTTATGATCTACAGATTTGCTTATCAGCCCTGGCATATACAATACGACATTGGAGCGAGATCCGAGAATGAGCAGGTCAAGTTGGAAAGTCCTGTCAAGGTAAAGGATGAAGCAAATATGATCAAGGAGATCAAGGATATGCATGGTAAAGTTCTCATGATGGCTGGTGGTATATGGCATGCGGACGTCCTTCAAAGTAGCAGCCATCATGATGGTTCTATATACAAGAGAAATTGGCATAATTTATACCGTATGGATATGTCTGACCGTAGCGAGAGTAAGTGATCCAAATCTCTTTTCTTGTTCTTAGGACTACTCGTATATCCTAAAATAGGTCAAATTAATATGCATTATTTCCTTTATTCTCAATTGAGTTGAATTACAGTTGGCCCTACCTCTTGTTGTTTTCAATGGGCATCGACTAATCTTTTTGAGGGGGAATTACCCTAACCATACCCAAATTCAAATTGGTGTTGGTCTGCACAAACAATGTGTATAGGGGTTTCAATCTGTGCATTGAATACACTACACCCATCGGCAGCCCTACAAATACGTGGGGAAAGCATAGTTTCCTTTATAATATTTGTTTCCCTAGTTTATTTACTAATAATTTTGATATAACCTGTAGCTGTGTTGGAACTAAAGAAGCTTTCGATGGTCTACCCGTGTCATCCTGACCAGGAGAATTGTGTTAGACATGGGCCATCTGAATTGATACAGGTTTTCTCACTAAGTTTGGCAAAAAGTCCTGTCAACAGTGTCTCAATACAGCTGTATGGATACATGGCAGCACGGGATGATATGGACGGAAAGCTTAATTATGTTTTCAATCGTAGCAGGGATGATCCTCTCATCCTGCAGCAGGTGCACATCTGAACTTGTCAACATTCATTGTAGTTTATGCTCAATAGTAGAGTGAGATGAACCTACATATTTCTTATGGCTGCAATGACTTAAATCTCATTTTAAACCAAGCTGGGATAGATGGTTGACTACATTGGATAGAGAATGAATATGCTGTAATAAGTGTTCCTTTGGTTTAGGTTTTGTAATAGAGTTATATTAGACAACATTCTGATAAACCAGTGTCAAATAAGAAGTGTTTAAATCTTTCATTTTTCTCTTTACAGTAAGCAAGCATTTTTAACCTGACTGGGTCTATATACACGAGCCCTTAAAATCAGTAGAGGTTAGATGACAACGTCGCAAAGTTGGGCCGTGTAGGCAGGGAAGGGATATCTCTTTACTAACTGGTGTTTGTAGGACAACTATGCTTGTCTTTTGTTTTGTTTTCGAGGATTTAGAATTTGTGCAATCACTCTGCAAGTTACTTGAGATATATTGGCACATGGCTTATAAGGAAAGTTCTTAACTTTTGATATTTCTATTTTTGCTATGCGGGTCTATAAACAGTTAAAATTTCACAGGGTTCTCTCATCGACATGACTGGCCCTAAGAGAGGCATTGTGATGATTTCTGATGTTTTATTTGAGTTTGACATGAGGATCAGGACTGGAGAGAAAGAGGAAGATGATATACAGCTGATTGACGGAGTAATACTCCGCACTGAACTCATGGCAACTCATCCAGTCACACTTCGCATTAGTGGCAATTGTGGTGGAGCAGTTGACATGTCTTTAGCACTTGTTGAGTCAGGAGTGGAGGCCATAATTGAAGTTGTCATATCGGAAGTCCATAGCGCTTTTGATTTGTCTATCAGTTCAGTACTTTCCGAATGGAAGCACAAAGAATTCCAGCTTTTCCATGGCACAGTTGGCGAGATGTGCGTGAAACGTTTCGTGGTTGCTGCCGTGATGGATGCAATGATGCATTTGAAGTTCAAGGTAGGCCAAAAAGGCTCTGACAGTGATGCCGTTCACAATTGTCCCTTCAATGCTAAGGTGCATGGATGTACCAATCGACAGATTAAGCTAGAGATGGCTTGCATATCCGTGAAGGTGAATTGGTCGCCTCCTATGGATTGAGCTCGTCTGTTTCAGCGTGCCTTAGTTAGCTGTGTTTTAACTTGTGTACTCAAATATTCTTTTTGTTTTTGAGAATTTTCCAATTCGTGCTATCGTTGTTTGAGACATATGAGCACACGGATTATAAGCATTTAGCTCTAGATATTCACTTCAATATTCTGCTCTGCAGGGTTTACTGAACAACTATAATTTCACAGGGTTCTCTCATAGAATGACACCCCTAATTAAGAGAGACATTCTAATGCTTTCTGATATTCTTTTTGAGTTTGACTGGAGGATCGATAGAATGGGGAAGATGACCTACAGCTGATTTACGGACTAATACACTAAGATGACCACATGGCATTTGATAGACCATTGAGAAATCACATTAGTGCAATTGCAGCGCAGTTGACATGTCTTAACTTCGGATGAGTTAGCAGTTCAAAGAAGAAAAAAACTTCTGCTGAGTTAGGAATGGAAGCCACAATTAAGTCACCGTATCAGATCAGAAGTGCGGAGAGCTTTCGTTTTATCCCTCAGCTTTTCTTACGTTGGGCTCTACGAAAGCCCATGAAGCAACCGCAATCGATAAGTCTTCTTCCTCCTCTCGCCCGCACGCAGTAGCCCGCCCGGCCGCCGCCCACCAAGGTCTGGCCGTTTCGAAGAGAGGCGAAGCAGATGCAAAGCATCTCGCGGTCTGCTCTTCTTCTCAGCAGACGCGCCAGCGTAGGCTGCATCGCCTCTGTGGCGTCTCCTCGCCGGTGTCGACCAGTGCTTGTGCGGCATGATCCTACGGCATCAGGCTTACCGGATAAACCACGGCTTTCCCGCGGGTGTGTTACGAACTTGCCTTCGTTTCTTGGTACTCTCAGACGCGCGATTCTCGATCCCTGCCAAACAGCAGTGCCTTTTTCGTTTCTATCTCATTCCGTCAACAAGCCAGTAGAGCCGCAATCTTTACAAGTAGTATGCAGATTATTTATTTGGGTCAGACGCTAATTAACGATGGCCTTTTCTTTTTCTTCTTTATGATCGACAGATTTGCTTATGAACCCTGGCATAAACAACACGGCAATGAAGTGAGATCCGACAAGGAGCATGTTCAGTTGGACAGCACTGTCAAAGTAATGGATGAAACAAATATGAGCAAGGAGATCAGGGATATGAGTGGTAATGTTCTCAGGATGGCTAGTGGTATATGGCATGCGGACATCCTTGAAAGTAGCAGCCATCATGATGGTTCTATATACAAGAGAAACTGGAACAGTATATACCGTATGGATATGTCTGACCGTACCGAGAGTAAGTGATCCAAATCTCTTTTCTTGTTCTTAGGACTATATCCTAAAATAGGTCAAATATGCATTATTTCCTTTATTCTCAATTGAGCTGAATTACAGTTGGACCTACCTCTTGTTGCCCAAGTTGCGAAAAACGTCATGTAACAGAATAACTCTTACAAGACAAGTCGGTCCAACATATGAGGGGGTTTTTTTTCCGGTGTGTGTGTGTGTGTGTGTGTGTGTGTGTGGTTCTAGCATTTGCTTTGATCTAGTTGGGCGCCCTGCCCGTATAGGATTGTGACTGGTGTTTTGCATGCACCCACTTGAATTTGGATGCTACGAAACCTGCTTCAATTCTTAGTGGTTTGAATGGGCATCGACTAATCTTTTTGAGGAGGAATTACCCTAATCATACCCAAATTCAAATTGGTGTTGTATTGCACAAACAATGTGTGTAGGGGTTTCAAGTGCATTGGATACACTACACCCATCTGCAACCCTACAAATACGTGGGGAAAGCATAGTTTCCTTTATAATATTTGTTTCCCTAGTTTATGTACTAACAATTTTGATATAACCTGTAGCTGTGTTGGAACTAAAGAAGCTTTCAATGGTCTACCCGTGCCATCCTGACCAGGAGAATTGTGTTAGACATGGGCCATCTGAATTGATACAGGTTTTCTCACTAAGTTTGGCAAAAAGTCCTGTCAACAGTGTCTCAGTACAGCTGTATGGATACATGGCAGCACGGGATGATATGGACGGAAAGCTTAATTATGTTTTCAATCGTAGCAGGGATGATCCTCTCATCCTGCAGCAGGTGCACATCTGAACTTGTCAACATTCATTGTAGTTTATGCTCAATAGTAGAGTGAGATGAACCTACATATTTCTTATGGCTGCAATGACTTAAATCTCATTTAAACCAAGCCGGGATAGATGGTTAACTACATGGGATAGAGAATGAATATGTCGTAATAAGTGTGCCTTTGGTTTAGGTTTTGTAATGAGAGTTATAGTAGACAACATCCTGATAAACCATTGTCAGACATAGAGAACTATTTAAATCTTTCATTTTTCTATTTACAATTAGCAAGCATTTTGGAACCTGACTGGGTCTATACATCAGCCATTCGGCCCTTAAAAATCAGTAGAGGGCAGATGATCAGCGTCGCAAAGTTGAGCTGTCTAGGCAGTGAAGGGAGATCACTTACTGACTTGTGTTTGAGGACAACTAATCTTTTGTTTTTGTTTTTGAGAGTTTAGAATTTGTGCAATCACATTACAAGTTACTTGAGATTATTGGCATATGGCTTATAAGGAAACTGTTTACCTTTTGATATTTTCTATTTTGTTATGCGGGTCTACTCAACAATTAAAATTTTGCAGGGTTCTCTCATCGAGATGACTGGCCCTAAGAGAGGCATTGTGATGATTGATGACGTTCTATTTGAGTTCGACATGAGGATCAGGACTGGAGAGAAAGAGGAAGATGACATAGAGCTGATTGACGGAGTAATACTCCACACTATAGACATGTCAACTCATCCAACAACATTTCGCATTAGTGGCAATTGTGGTGGAGCAGTTGACATGTCTTTAGCACTTGTTGAGTCAGGAGTGGAGGCCATAATTGAAGTTGTCATATCAGAAGTCCAGAGCGCTTTCGATTTATCTATCAGTTCCTTTCTTTCCGAATGGAAGCACAAAGAATTCCAGCTTTTTCATGGCACAGTTGGCGAGATGTGCGTGAAACGTTTCGTGGTTGCTGCCCTGATGGATGCTATGATGCATTTGAAGTTCAAGGGAGGTCAAAAAGGCTCTGACAATGATGCCGTGCACGATTGTCCCTTCAATGCTAAGGTGCATGGATGTACCAATCGACAGATTAAGCTAGAGATGGCTTGCATATCAGTAAAGGTGAATTGGTCGCCTCCTATGGATTGAGCTCGTCTGTTTCAGCGTGCCTTAGTCAGCTGTGTTTTAACTTGTGTACTCAAATATTCTTTTTGTTTTTGAGAATTTTCCAGGTCGTGCTATCGTTGTTGGAGACATATCAGCACATGGGTTAGAAGCATTTAGCTCTAGATATTCAATTCAATATTCTGCTCTGCTTGGTTACTAAACAGTTCTAATTTCACAGGTTCTCTCATAGAATGATACCCCTAAGAGAGGCATTTCTAATGCTTTCTGATATTATTTTTTAGTTTGACTGGAGATCAAGACTGGATAGAATGAGAAGATGACCTACAGCTGATTTAAGGACTAATACACTAAGATGACCACATGGCATTTGATAGACCATTCAGAAATCGCATTAGTGCAATTGCAGCGCAGTTGACATGTCTTTAACTTCTGATGAGTTAGCAGTTAAAAAAAAAACTTCTGTTGAGTGAGGAATGGAAGCCACAATAGAAAGTCACCGTATCAAATCAGGAGTCCAGACTTTTTTTTTTTTTTGAGATCATCAGAAGTCCAGACTAGTTTTTTTTTTTTTTTTTTTTTTTTTTTTTTGAGAATCAGAACTCCAGACTAGTGCTTCCTTCGTTTTTATTTACGTTGGGCTCTACGAAACGGCCCATGAAGCAACCGCAATCGATAGTCCGTCCCCCAAGCATTTCTTCTTCCTCCCTCCTCTCTCGCCCGCACGCAGTAGGCCGCCTGGCCGCCGCCCACCAAACTCCGGACGTTTCGAAGAGAGGCGAAGCAGATGCAAAGCATGTCGCGGTCTGCTCTTCTTCTCAGCAGACACGCTAGTGTCGCGTCTCTTCGCTGGTGTCGACCAGCGCTTGTGCATCCTGCGGCATCCAGCTTCCCGGATAAACCACGGCTTTCCCGCGGGTGTGTTACAAACTCGCCTCTCGTTTCTTGGTACTCTCAATTCTCAAACGCGCGTCCGTTCGTAGATGCGGGAGCAGACGATTTGGGATACATCGATCCCTGTCAAACAGCACTGCCTTTTTGGTTTCTCATCTCATTCTGTCAACAAGCCAGTGGAGCCGTAATCCTTAATTACAAGTAGTATGCAGATTAATTATTTGGGTCAGACGCTAATGATGGTTTTTTCTTTTTGTTCTTTATGATCTACAGATTTGCTTATGAACCCTGGCATATACAACACGGCATTGGAGTGATGAGATCTGAGGAGGAGGAGGTTACGTTGGACAAGACTGTCAAAGTAATGGATGAAGCGAAGATGAGCAATGAGATGAAGGATATGTATCGTAACAATCTCACGGTCGATGATGCTATAGGGCATTCGCTGATCCTTGACAGTAGCAGCCACCGTGATGGTGCTATATACAAGAGAGATTGGGAAGAATTGTACGATATGGATATGTCTGACCGAAACGAGAGTAAGTGATCCAAATCTCTCTTCCTATCCTTAGGATGATTAGCTAAAATCGGTCAAATATGCATTATTTTCTTTATTCTCGTTTGAGTTGAATTACGGCTGCGCCCCTAACTCTTTATATATTGACCCAGTTGTGAAAACAACATGTATCAGAAAAACTCTAGACAAGGGTGCGAAATAGCATTTGCCTAGTTTTACTCGGATTGCGAGTGGGAATTTGCATGTACCCACTTGAATTTGGATGAAACCCGCTTCAATTCTTAAGTGGTTTTAATGGGTGTAGACAAATCATATTAATCGGAATTATCCAAATTCTGCACAAACAGTGTGTGTAGGAGTTCGAACATATGCATGGGGCAGAGCATAATTTTCTTTATAACATTTGTTTCCCTAGTGTACTAACTAACAACTTTGATATAACATGTGATCTTTGCTGAAGCTGTGTCGGAACTAAAGATGCTTTCAACGGCCTACCCTTGCGATCCTGACCAGGAGAATTGCATTAGACATGTGCCATTTCAAATGGTACATGTTTTCTCCTTAAGTTTGGCGAAAACTCCTGTCAGCAGTACCTCAGTACAGTTGTATGGATACATGGCAGCACGGGATGATATGGATGGAAAGCTTAATTATGTTTTCAATCGTAGCAGGGATGATCCCCTCATCGTGCAGCAGGTGCACATCTAAACTTATCTGTAATAATCATCTAAAAAAACTTATCTGTAGTAATCATTGTAGTTTATGCTCAATATTACAAATGAGATTAATTGAACCGACATACTTCTCATGGCTGCAAACGTGGTTCAGGTTTTGTAGACAACATCCTGACGAACTAGTGTCAAATCTAGAGCACTATTTAAAATATTTCCTTTTTCTATTTACAATAAGCAAAAGCATTTTGGAACCAGGCAGGGTCTGAAACATGAGCCCTTGAAAATCAGAAGAGGAATGATGATCAACATCATAAAGTTGGGCCGTCTAGGCAGTGAAGGGATCGCTTTGGAGTACTAACTTGTGTTTGTAGGAGGACTCTGCTTACCTCTTGTTTTTGTTTTCGAGGGCTTATGCAGTCACTCCATAAGTTACTTGATATATATTGTCACATGGCTTATGAGGAAAGTATTTGACTTTTGATATTTTCTATTTTGCTCTGCGGGTCTACTAAACAAATAAAATTTCACAGGGTTCTTTCATCCAGATGACTGGCCCTAAGAGAGGCATTGTGATGATTTCTAATGTTCTATTTGAGTTTGACATGAGGATCAAGACTGGAGAGAAAGAGGAAGATGATACACAGCTGATTGACGGAGTAATACTCCGCAATGTATGCATGTCAACCTGTCCAGTCTCAAATCTTATTAGTGGCAATTGCGGCGGAGCAGTTGACATGACTTTAGCATTTGTTGAGTCAGCAGTGGAGGCCGTAGTAGAAGTCATCATATCGGAAGTCCAGAGCGCTTTCGATTTATCCATCAGTTCCATTCTTTCCAAATGGGAGCTCGAAGAATTCCAGCTTTTTCACGGCACAGTTGGTGAGGCAGGCATGAAACGGTTCGTGGTGGCCGTCCCGATGGATACTATGGTAGCGTTCGGATGGGAATAATAGGCCTATTATGCACTGTAGCTTGTCACATCAATACTTCCGGCACGATTTATGTGTACTAAACAAAGTCAAATTACAAAACTAAGTCCAGGACCCTCCCTCTATTTCGCGAGACGAACGCAATGAGGGTAATTAAGCCGCGATTAGACGATGGTTACTGTAGCATCACTGTGTCAAAACATTGATTAATTAGGCTCGTTAGATTCGTCTCGAAAAATAACGCCCGTCTGCAGAAAGGTTTTGCAATTAAATTTTATTTAGTACCCTTAAATAGGAAGATTCTTTTTACTTTAGAGGGTAGAACTTTAGAGGGCACTTTATAGCCCTCATCCGAACGGGGCCTATGATGCATTTGAAGTTCAAGGCAGGTCAAAAAGGCTCTGTCGTCAGTGATGCCGTGCACGATTGTGCCTTCAATGCTAAGGTGCATGGATGTACCAATCGACAGATTAAGCTTGGGCAGGCTTGCGTATCGGTGAAGGTGAATTGGTCGCCTCCTTTCTTTTGAGTTCCTGGTCTGTTTCAGCGTGCATTAGTCAGCTCGGCTGTGTTTTAATCTGGGTGTGTATACTTACTGGACTAGATTTTGCAGTTGTGCTGGAACGAGTACTGCTATGCGTTGCCTGAACCCTATTTTATATATAGATAAGTTTGTCATGTAAATCCAGCTTTCTCTTGAACTGCATCGGAAGGTGCGAAGGCGTCAGAGGAATTTGCCGTTCTGTTTGAACACTGGACTAGTGTTAGCGAAACGAGATGATTTACTTCCTGCCGACTGCATGGCTTTCGCATCCTCCTGCAAGTTTCGCTCGTGAATCATGATCCTTTTTCTTTTGTCAACGAGTCAGAAATGAGCGAACGGTGAGCAGCAGGAAACATGACAGTTCGGTTTTTTTTTTTTTCTTTTGAGAAACAAGAGGACAATTCGGTTGGGAACACACAAATGAGAACCACCAATGTGCACGGAGCAGCCCAACTTTGAATGTCAGCCCAGCCTAGTCCACATTCTAAAAGGAGCCTGGTCCAGTAGAGGAGCATGGCCCCTTTTAAGCTTTCAACCTAGCCCAATATTCAGAAATAGCCCAACCCAACTCCCATTATTAACTAATTCACTAATCCTAAACCTATTCTCAAAAAAAAAAATCCGAAACCTATCTATTTTCCACGCTCGGTGCCGCCGCCACAAACGTGACCGTGACAGAAGCGTCGTATCAGATGCAGTATGCAGAGTGTTTGGCGCTCTGCTCTTCGGCGGCGGCTCTGCGGACGTCCTTGTGCGCTTGCTCGCCGGCAATCGGAGATCAAGCAGGTTAGGTTGGACAGAATAATAACCAAAGGAATGGGTGCATTAGTTGCTGGGAAGAAGATCGATCAGGAGAATGTCCATGATAGCAGCAACCCTACGATCGCCGATGTCTTGTACCCTGAGTCAATCCTTGAGGGTAGCAGCCACCGTGATGGTGCCATATACAAGAAGAAATGGGAACGTTGTTATGACATGGATATCGCTGACCGAAATGAGAGTAAGCCATTCTAACCTCCTTTCCTATTCGTTCATTAGAATTTGAATTTAGTTAAGAATTGCTTACGGCTATTGTACACCGAGCTGCGGGAAATGATCGAGTCGATCACTTGTCTATAGGGAAACCTCTACCTTCTTGCAAGGGATGTCTCGGACAAAACTCTAGCAAGAAAACGTGTATATATTCGTTTGCCTAGTGCATTGACGACTTACACTCAATGTTTAACATGTTATGTGTGATCCTCGCTACAGCTGTGTCAGACCTAACGAAGATCTTGGAGGTCACCGATTGCTATCCTGATGAGGAAAATTGCATATGCCACTGGCCAGGTAGAATGATGCAGATTTTTTCGTTGAGGTTGGCTGAAACTCCTGTCAACAGCGGCTCGATAGAGTTATATGGATACATGGCAGTGCGGGATGATTTGGATGGACGGCTCAATTATGTCTTCAATCGTAGCAGAGATGATCCCGTCATCGTGCAGCAGGTGCACACATTTACACTTACCCCCAAGGATTCAATAATAGTAGATTTTGTTCAATAGTAGAAATGGGATGGAACCTTACATGCTTCTCATGGCTTCTCAATCTCCTTCAATCATAAAAAAGATGTGATATAAATTGTTGATTACAAGGGATTGAAGATAGGTAAGCTGTAATAAATGTGACCTTGCATATTTTTTGTAGAGTATTCGTAAAAAAAATCAAGTTAAACGAGTGCATTAGAAATAAAAACCGTAGAAATCCTTTCTCTTTACAAAACCAAGCACTACGGAGGCATAACAGGGTATATGCATCAGTCTTTAAGAAATCAGTCTGCATGCAACTTGTGTTTGTAGCCTTGTAGGATCCCCTATTTTTGTTTCTGTTTTTGCTATCGTGGATTAACAATTAGTACTATCATTGTTTGAGACATGTTAGCCTACCCCAACTTGCTTGGGACAAAAGGCTATGTTGTTTTTTTTTTTTTATTGTTTGAGACATGTTAGCTCATGGCTTATTATGAGGAAAACATGCTCTAGATAATTAAGTTCCGCTCTGCTGCGTTACTAAACAATTATAATTTCACAGGGTTCTCTCATCGACATGACAGGCCCTAAGAGGGGCATTCTGATGCTTTCTGATGTTCTATTTGAGTTTGACATGAGGGTCAAGACCGGAGAGAATGGGGAAGATGATATACAGCTCATTGACGGACTAATACATTACGATGACCACATAGCATTTGATACACCATTCACAGGTCGCATTAGTGGCGATCGCGGCGCAGCAGTTGACATGTCTTCAGCAGTCGTTGGGTTCGGATTGAAGGCCACAATAGAAGTCGCCATATCAGAAGTCCAGAGCGCTTTCGATTTATCTCTCAGTTCCTTTGTTTACGTTGGGGAGGTACGCAAAGAAATCCAGCTTTTTCATGGCGCAGCCGCTGGTGAGATGGGCCTACGGTCCGTGGTTGCCGTCCCAGTGGATACTACGATGCATTTGAAGTTCAGGGTAGGTCAGAAAGGCTCTGTCCGTGATGACTCGCACTGCTGTTCCTTTGGTGCTAAGCTTCATGGATGTACCAATCGACAGATTAAGCTGGAGATGGCTTGCATATCGATGAAGGTGACATGGAGTCCTCCTCTATACTGAATTTCTCGTCTATTTCACTATCCAGAAGTTAGCTATATATTATTTATTAACCGTGTGTGAGATGGATATGACCCTGTGTACTTGGCTACATCTTGCTGGGACGGAGTACCGTTAAGCCTGAACCCTGTTTCATACTCATAGTTTTGTAAGAGAATGCGTATACATGTTTTTTTCTAAGCTTCGTATATGTTAATTTATTTGCTTTTCATGTCGATCCAGCCTTTTTTTTATTGGACCACATGGAAGATACAAAGTTTGCAGAGGTTGACCAGCTTGGGTTTTATCCTATCGTCATCAGTTCACAGAGTAGCTCGCGGAAGCTTTTTCACCTTTTTAGGTGATACGAATGTAGGGTTTGATGAGTGGCATAAGCAAACAACAGTCCATTCCCCTTCATCTTCTCATGTTGAAACGGTTGCCATGAAGGCCTGCCTTTGCTCCTTTGGAGCGAAATAGCGTTTTCACCATCGTTGTGGAAGTTCTCCTACCAGGCAGGCAGACCTAAACGAACAACTCAAACTCGTTGTGGAAGATCACATCCCATGGCTGCTGCATGAATCGTTGAAAAAAAAAAACAATGCATCAACAAGCAAATGTTGTATCCCCTCGAAACTCAACAAAGAAACCTACCATTCTCCACAAAGACTGAGCTCCAAACCCACTATCTAAAATCTCTATGAAAGACTGATATGTACCATACATCACAAATCACGCCCCTGATCTCCAACCAGCCGGGGCACTCCATCATTTATAAATAGTTATGTAGCAAAGAAATGATTAGTAAACAATGGTTAGGCAGGACTACTGGCCGATTATTAGGCAGCACTGACAAGACAACAGCAATGCAGCAACTGAAAAAACAACTGCTCCTTTCCGATGCTTTACGCTCTGAACAATTCAGCGCCACACGCACATTGCAAGAATACAAAGATTATACAATAAGCATCCGGTTCCAAATCAGGCCACCTGACGGCTGTAACCTCCTAGTGAGGCCAAGGCCGGGATGCTTTTTTCCCATTATCTAAAAAAATCAGGCCACCTGAGCCTGATCCAAACAATGATTCATTCAGGCAGATGCATATATTCCTTGCGAATAAGATGGTGTGTTTCGACCCACCACAGCTACATTTATGCCCATAAGTTTGATATGTTTTACAAGATTCCACAAACAAATGGAGCGCCCATATTAAACAGCCGTGCAAATCAGTGATTTGCTATGGCTCATGACTTCAAATACATCACTTGGTCAGTATCCACAACAACACTACAACCCTAAACGTCATCATTTCTCCTTTGACATAAATTCGGCAATAGATTCTTCTACAATATCATCATGTATCATCTTGAGAATCTCCATTTTAATCAGTTCCAATTCAGAATGATGATCCAAGGTAAAAGGTAGAATGCAATCCCAAGCAACCTGCTCATAGTACCTTTGCTTCTGTACCATTTGCCAGACATATGTGGCAAAGTGTCCACGATCCAATTCAGACCAGCACCTGACCAAAATCTTTGAATGCAAACTGCTGCTTGGAGTAATCATATCAGCGAATACAGAGTTTACAAGATCAAACAAAAGTTTCCTGTCTGATTTTGACCACAGGAGAAGTTTGTTGTACTTGTTTTCAAGCCACAGAAACACATCTGAGTTCACTTGCCAATCTTCTGGGTAAGCTGGGAAATCACAGACACTATCAAGCATGTCCTGTACGTAAGAGAAATCTCTATCTTCCTCATCCTTAAATAGAGGCACTTGCTCTTCCATCATCGAGTAAGTTGAGGTGTTCATATT
Organism: Eragrostis nindensis; assembly: GCA_012490785.1. Taxonomy (NCBI): domain Eukaryota; kingdom Viridiplantae; phylum Streptophyta; class Magnoliopsida; order Poales; family Poaceae; genus Eragrostis; species Eragrostis nindensis. The sequence goes on along the minus strand of JAAXCT010000074.1, from coordinate 703,989 downwards.
GCTGCACTCATCGCTCGAGAAGGTATCAGAATAGTATCCACAAGTATCATCTTGATCTTCCATCTTCAGCATTTTAAGTTGCTCTCTGAGTCCTGCATTATTTAGAAGCGACATGAGTAAGATTTTGTCTATTAAACAACATGAAGCAAAGGAAGCTAGAATTATCTTTGATGCATTTACCTTGAATACCAACATTGACGCTATTAAAAATTCCAGAATAAGACATGTATTCGCCAGAACTTTGTTGCGATGTAACAGTTGGACTTGAGCATTCGCAACCCTCTGTGCTTGCAATACGTGTGGAATGAATTGCCTCAGTATCATCTTCAACATTAATTTCTGTTGATGGCTTTCTCTCCTCCTGGAAACAAGCGTTACAAATCTTGATAATTGAAATGAGATAACTCGATTCAAAACTAAACATTTCCGATACCAGATAAAATTACTTATGAGTTGGGATGGTGCAGTTTGCACATCCGTAAATTGCAAATCCCAATAGACTGCATATAAGACGACTGTCCATCCCCATGGCACCCAACACTTACTTTTGTATTTCTTACTTAATCCAACATAAATGAGGCAATGATTCTTAATTCTAAATACTAAACAGAAAATAATACCGCTTCCTTTTTGGGGGGCTTAGGTAAGATTACAGTCTACTTTGTTGCAATAGCTCATAGCTGTTGGCCAAACAACATGCAAAGGGGAAATAATGTTTAAGTACTTAATACTAATCTCGTTGCAACATACCTTCAGTGCTATGATATCCTCATGATAAACCGGTTTGTCTTCTGTCTCTGGAAATGATGTTGTCAGCTCCCTGTCAGAACGGCCAATATGACCTTTGGAATTCTGCTGTTCATGTTGAACAACAAATTCAGATGCTTGTTGATCCCTAGATCTGATAACATCATCAGGATAATCAGTATATGTGTTGGCTGCCCGAGGCAGATCGGAAACGCAGATGCTATGCCTTTCCTTTTCTGAAGTTACATGAATCTCTTTCTCAGGTAGCATATTTTCCTTTCCTGCATGGACAATTGTTCTCCCATTTTTCTGCTTTGCATTTCTGATTGGTGATCTCTTCTTGACACGTGCATGTTCAGATTCATCAGTGGGTGTATTCAGTATGTCTTTCAGAATGGGCAACCTACAGGTTGATGCAGACTGCCTCCTACCAGATAATTTGGTCGAAGAGGTCGATGAGGCTGGAAGAGATTTGGATCGAGGAAAATTCCTCAATGTGCCACCTCTTGAATGATCTTCACAAGAAATCCCCGTCTTCCACCCATCTTTACTACTTATACCAAGAGGGCTGGCTGGCACTTGTCGCAAATTATCATGATTGGGTTTCGGATCTGATGATCTGTTGTAAGAAGAGGCTTTTTTTGTTGCATCTATATCGGACAGTTCAAGTATTTCACCTAATGTTTTTATGTCTCTGGGATTCAAATTTTCAGAGCCAAACTGGCAAGCTGTTTGGCATCTTTCGGAGAGGTGCTTTCTTGCCTTCCTTCCCACAGATGATCCAGTGGATGAACAAATAGGAATTGTGTCATCATGAGACGTAGAAGCAACTTTTACCCTTTCACTGTCCACTGCAACTTTGCATTCCTCCTTGGACGATCTCCTCCTGCTACAACTTTTAGGTGTTTGTTTTCTAGCTCTCTGTCTCATTATGTCTCCTCGTTCTGAAACTTCATTGCTAGGTGCAGAATGCATGACACCTGGCTTTCGGGACTTCACAAATTGTTTACCATTCCTCCAATCATATTGTGATACTTCTTGGCTTGACAGAACAGGCGTGAAATTTTTCCTTGGAAGGTTTGGTTTCAGAACAACAATAGGAGAGCGATGGCCTGAACCTCTCTTGCTCCCATTTTCTCTGAGCAGCACATTAGAAACAGGTTCCTCAGAATCAGTTGCTGCATCAAATACCCCTTCATTCCCATCTTCCATGCTACAAAGGATTTCTTGGTCAAATGATCTTGCAGCAGCAGCAGCAGAATTTGCATGAGGAGACTCCTGCAACCCACTGTGGTTAAGGATGGTCCCTGAGAATTCTGACACTGCAGTCCTGTTTTCCTGAAGGATTTCAAGGAAAACATCCTTTTTGGAATGAAGTATCTCAAGTGCCTCGCTGAACTCTCTAGAATTCCTTTGTGCTTCGTTAGCAGAAAGGCGCTTGACATCCATGAACTTCTGCCTAACAAATTCCAGATCAGCCTCACAGCTTCTAAAATCTGGCTTCTTATTCCCTGACCGCGACACCTCATACATTGCCATATTCTCCATTTCAGACACTTCGAAAACGTCCTTCAGTGCTGGTAGCTCGTGCTCGTTAGCACTGACATTACATGGCTGATCTCCTGATGAAGCGTGGGCCACTTCTTGAACAACTCCAGACAAGTGCCGCTGCCTATTAGCCCGGATGTCACTCTGGCACCGGTCAAGAACTTTCCTGGGGCGAGGCATGGTGTCAAGGCCCATCAGCCTAGCAACAATGCTAGGCGCACAATGGGTCAGCTCCACCTGCTCCGGTCCCTGTTTCGCCACGGTCGTTTTTCCAGCAACAGCATTTCGCTTGTTAGTGAGGCCCTGCACAACATCGAAAGAGACCGTGGCTTCAGCTAGGAGTTCACAAAGCGGCCCTGCTTCAATGCATGTCGAAATGCAACGTGGAGAAACAGTACAACGTTATGTAGTACCTCTCTTGAACTGTATTCGCCTAGTGGTGCGTCCATGGACAGCGATTCCGCCTTCTTCGCCCTTTTAAATCCTCGCTTGAACTCCAAGGTGAACTGTTGCAACCATGTAACAGTCGAAATTGTCAGGAATGTGGTAGGCAAGCATGAGAAAATGACCTGAATCTAGTATTGTAAACAACAAAATGCATACACGTAAAGAGAAAAAATGAGCAGCAGCTCAAATAATCCTTTTTTTTTCCAGAAGCAGGTCAAATAATGAAACAAGCAGATGGTGGAGATTACTAGCTGCAAAGTTATATCCTCGGTAAAGATTTTATAACAGACATAAACGTGGAACGGGCAAAGCAAGCATGAGCCGTCACTCAAACAATTTTATTTTAAAGAAATCAATGACAAGGGAAACGGGGAATGGTGAGCTTACAGATGTTTCTTCCATGGAAGACACCACCGGGCCCTCCAATGCCGACGCTTCCTTCAACTCGCTTGCTGCGCACTCGAAAGACAGACAGGAATCCGGAAACCTTTGGTTAGCAATGGAGCCGGTTCAAGTTGGCACGACGAAACGACTGGGAGAAAAAAAAATATACTGCGCACCTCGGCGTGAGTCGCGCGACGGTGTGGGCGGTGACGGCGACCGCGGACGGTGGCGGGGCCGGTGGTGCGGCTTCGACGAGGCACGAGACCCGCCGCCGCCAGCGCGCGGCATTGCCTCTGCCTCCTCCGCCGCTAGCGCTTCTCCGCTCTCCTCCGCCGCGGTTCGGGCTGTTCTTCCCTCGTTCCCCGAGCCTCCGCTTCTCTCTCCTGCGGCGGAAGTACAGAGATTTTGAACTGGGGGGCGGAGGGGCGGTGGGGCCGGGCGAGTTTCGGTGGAAGCCGCACGGGGCCTCAGCCCAGCCGGATTCACAGCCACGTCGCTGCACGCGGGCCACAGGCGGAAGCGGGGCATCATGTCAGTGACGGTGGGAAAGAGGCGGAACCGAGGGGCTGCGGTGTCAGTGGCGGCGGAAAGACGGTCCGTGCTGCCGGTGACGGCGACGGGGCGCGGGGCCGCGAGCGCGGGGGCGCTCCGGTTTGAAAAGGCGGGTGGGGCACGAGGCGCGAAAGCCCAGGCCCTCCTCCGCCCTCTCGCGCACGCCCCGTTCCCATTGACGAGAAGAGCATCCGAGGAAGGAGAAAGGCCGTCGATGGAGTACAGCGTATTTGTACCCAAAATGCTGTACGAGGCGCGCCTGTGGTACTGTGCAATACTGGGCGAACCCATGGCCATGGGAACGACCGTGTACTTCTCGTTGACCATGCAACGAGATTTTTTTAAAAAAATTTGCGAGGATCATGCAACGAGATATTGGAGTCAAGGATACGCTAGATAGAGTCAAACATTGATTCCAAGAGAGAGGGATTTTTTTTTTTCAAAGTCGTTGTAGAAGCTACTGTATTGAACAAGCAAATCTCATGGATAGAGATGCTACGCCTCACTGAATATCCAACGAGATATTAGAGTCACGGATACCTGGATTGTATATATGAGGATTTACACAAATCTTTCTGAAAGTCATAGAATATGTGGAGCAAATCATTGTAAGTAGAAACACGTGCGTCCTCAAATTATACATTTTGATACTAGGATACACTAATACAAACATTATTATTGCAAGAGATAGAGAAAGCCCTGATGCACGGTACAAAGATGTTGAACGAAACTTTTTAGACCCCACATTTGCCTCAAATAATTCATTCTACATTTTGTATCCTACAATGGAGATTAATTTGTCCAATGCTAACAAGTAATAATGCTTGCATTTACCAGCAAAAATAATAACACGTGCATTGCACATCTCAATAACACCGTGTAATGTAAAATGACATGTACATTAGATGAGATTTGTTCGAATTATTTTTTTTCTAAATTCCTTTTATTTTTCAGGTTGTCACCTTGCCAAACTGAGGATTTTGGTGTGCATACCATGATTGTTCGTTATCCATTGTATGGAGTATCCTGCAATTAATAATTATATGTCTATCTGTAGCAGTCAATAATAATGTGTCTAGGCCTCAGTTGACCAATGAGGTGAAAACTTTAGGCAAAATTGCTCTCGTAGCAATTTAAAAAAATTGAACTATGAACTAAAAGGCCAGGAAATTTCGCAACAGATATATATGCTGAACATTGATATCATTAATATCAAAGGATAAAAAAGATATTGGAGAAACATTATTGCAGGAGATATAGAGAGACGTTGCACAACAGTTTACACCTTCTATCCCTTGCAATAATGATTTGTTTTGCAATTTAACATGGTCTATATGTTAACACTTGCAAAATACTATAATTTTCTGTTCCAGACTTGAAGGATGAAGAAAGAAGATAAATAAACCACAGGAAAAAAAATCAACTTTACACAAGATTTTTTGACAAAAAAAGAGAAGAAGATCCCAAACAAGAAGATGCAAATTTTCACCTACCTTGCCATGCCTACATGCTACTTCTTTCGAGTACTATGCCTTGACTTGATGTCATATCTCTTCTTTACCTTATAGAAATCTGGATCTAGTTCAAACCCCTGAGGACAAGGAACCTTTGAGCAAGAAGTCTAGATCTCATTCAAACTCCTGGGGACAAAGAACCTTTGAGCAAGAGAAAGTTTTAGAGATAAAAAGATCCTCAAATATCAACAAAAAATGAATAGAAAACAAATCTAGGTAGATGGAAAACCGAGCAAAACTAGCTATACCCTTAGATATATAAAGGAGTAGAAAACCAGCAAGGAGCAAGTGTAGCATCTCGAGGCGATATCCGATCTAGCATTAGGGCGCCGCAACATGGGCGCCAAGAAGATGCACAATTGTTTTGTAGAGAGCACAGAGGGGAAAATGAGAGAAAAGATATGACCGAGCGACGCTTTAAAGGGGAGGTGGGTCAAGCGTTGGCTTAATTATCTTTTTTGAGAAAAAGGGGCGTAAAAATGACAATCACGTACTTCCGCAAACCTAATTGATTTGTTTTTTGTAGCACTTACTATTTCTGTAACATCCCGGCCCCCTAGTTCGTCGTTTTTAAGAAATCTAATCACTCATTAACATAAGCAACAAAATTTAAAAATAACAAAGATGGAGTTTTCCCTAAATAAAATAGTATATTGATTTATATTTGTTTTAATAAATAATTCATTGTGATTTCAATTTGAGTGTTCTTATTTAAGGTTTGAAGTATTTGGAGTTGGTGTTTATGTTTAAATTTCCTATTTGAATAATTTCTGGGATTTTGAACTTATGCATACATGACATTCATATGCGTGCAGAACTGTTTGAATTTTTATGGACATTGGGCTTTACTAAAAATTTCCCAAAATTCACCATAGCTGGATTTCACGGAGACTTAATTTCTATGAATTTCTCAGAAATTTTGAAGTACGTTTAGATAGGTAGAAAAATCACTTTCGCTTCAGTCTGTTAAAAAAAATATATGGAAAGAATAATAGCAAGTTAACTGGGCTTAGCGCATCTAGCAAATCATCGCGCCAGCCTGGCTCGGCCTGCTTCAGCCCGGTCCAGCCTGCATCAGCCCGCGTCGGCCCGCTTCCTTCTTCCCCTTCCTCTGTCCACGCGCGACGCGCATCGCGTGTGCGCGCCACCGCCTTGTGCCGCTCGCCGCCTCGCCGCCACGTAGCAGGCCGCCTTCCCACGCCTTCCTCACACCAGAGCGCCGCACCGTCCCCTGTTCCCGCGCTGACCTCACGCCGTGGAAAAACGCGAAGGCGATCCGCGCCCGCTGCACCGCACGCTGCTATTGGCCGCCATACCACCGCCGTCCTGTGCAGCACGGCAGCGCCGCGCCGCAGTGAGCTACGCGTGTCCCAGAGCCTCGCGCAGCTTCTCGCGCTCGCGTTCTCGATCCGGAGGCTCCCCTCTTCCTCCACTCCCTGCTCGCCACCGAGTCCGCGGGCGTGCACCCGAGCGCCAACGAGGCGAACCGCCTCTTTTCTCTATAAAAATGTAACATCCTAGCCCAGAGTACGGCTTCAGGCCCATACGCCTACAGTGCGGACCCCACCTCACAGTAGCAACTCTTACGCTTTCGTCCTCGCTTCGCGTAAAAGGGTTAACCCGGTTACTACTGCACCCTGGACTGAGTATTTAAGCTGGTCTAGCTACCGGTGAATATCCGGTATGGGACTAACCGGATCGCTACACTACCCACGCTACGGTGTTCCGCGGCTACAGTAGCCCCGCTACAGTGCCCGGCGCTACAGTACCGCGGCCCAATGGGCCCGGCCCACGGGCCGAACAACTGGCCGATTCTATTTTTGGGCTTGAATTAACATCCCGGATGTTACATTCTCCCCCCCTTTAGAGCTCGACGTCCCGTCGAGCGACCAGCTTACCCCCTGACTCCACGAGTCATCCAGGGGACAGTAGACACAGGATCGTCCCTTCCTGGCCACGTCCAGCACGTGTCATGCCGTGTCATGCCGTGTCCCGCCTAGCGGACCCACGCGCCATGCACACCGTGACTGCGCCCGTGACACAGCGAAGGTCGGCTCTGATACCATTCTGTAACATCCCAGCCCAGAGTACGGCTTTAGGCCCGTACGCCTACAGTGCGGACCCCACCTTACAGTAGCAACTCTTACGCTTTCGTCCTCGCTTCGCGTAAAAGGGTTAACCCGGTTACTACTGCACCCTGGACTGAGTATTTAAGCTGGTCTAGCTACCGGTGAATATCCGGTATGGGACTAACCGGATCGCTACAGTACCCGCGCTACGGTGTTCCGCGGCTACAGCAACCCGGCGCTACAGTAGCCCTGCTACAGTGCCTGTCGCTACAGTACCACGGCCGGGCCGAACAACTGGCCGATTCTATTTTTGGGCTTGAATTAACATCCCGGATGTTGCAAAAAACTCGCGCTCTGCCTCGCCTATCTCCTCTTCCCTCCTTCCTTGGTCGTCTCGACCAGCCTTCGACCAGAGTTGCGAAAAACAACGCGAATTTCATCTTTTCCCCAAAAGCGGCCGCCACCGCCATTGCCGGCAATTCGAGCTCTCTCGGTGAGCTTCACCTCAATTTCTTGTTCTTTTGACACCCCTGTGCGATGCTGATCCGGTTCCCCTTGCTTTTGCTCTAGGAATTTGGGCGGAGACATCTTGTCGTCGTTGTCTCCCTTATTTCGTCGCCGCCGTCCGGCAAGTCGGCGACTCCGGCCGTCGCTGCCCGCACTGCTTGCTCGGTGAGCTCCCTTGTGTCCCATAGAAGCTGCATCATAGCACAAACTAGACGATTTCTTGCCCTTGCGCGCTTAACCTTGTTGCCCTACCGTCGCACCACCTTAGCCTCCGCCGCGCCGCCGCTACAGGGCACCACTGCCGGCGATACCCCCACCGGAGGGTAGGTCTTGAACTCGCGCATCACATGGGCTAGCATGTCGTCGACGTCCGGCCTTGGTTCGCCGCCGGCGAACCATTTCCCCGCCGCCGGCTACTGTGCTTGCGTTAATTGAATCGATTTAACTTTAAGCCACCATGTGTCATCGTCTGATTGGCCAGAAAAGATTTAACCTTTTTTGCTCGAATTAGATAGAGAATTAGTAGGGAAAAATTAGGAAAAATTGCTAAAATATTTCCTTATGTTTTTAGGCTCCTTTTTATGCAAAAATATGACACATGTGTTTAGGAAAAATTCATAGGAGTGCTTTGTTAAGACATTTTGCTTAGGGAATTGGTATATAGGAAATAAACCCTATTAGGTTACTTTTTGAACCTTTTCAGAATCTATCTCCACTGTAGTTTAGTATTTGATCATATGAAAAATTGTTAGAAAAATATATATCTAGACTTGTTTTATTTCTTAAGAAACAACATGTTTCTTTATGAGAATTTAATTGTTATTTGTACAATATAATTGCATGCCATCTCTATAACTAAAATATATAGATTTTGCCCTAGTTATCACATGTAGTATTAAAATGTATGCTTTCCATGCATGTAGTTTATATTCACCTTTCCATGCACTCTCATTCTAGTTAAATGTTTAAGTTACCTATGCACATAGTGTCATATCCATAATATCTGAATCATGTAAAATAAATCTTTAGAGCAAGCCACATGTAAATAATTTAGTTTAAACGAAACATATCTCTAACTATGTCATATGTATGCATAAAGACATATAAATACTTATAGAAGATAAGATATTAATACATAGGAATGTCTCCATATGCATTAGAAGCATGTAACTTCATTTTACATGTAAATTATTTTAGGAATAACTGCTACGTAAATTTAGTTTATTTATTTATGTTTGTTTGAACGACACCATGTTCATTAATAGAAATAATTATAGATCGTACATAATAGATATGCACGCAATCGCCATCAATGAACTATATGCATATCATCATTTCCACTTAGGAGCTTTATAAATAAAGATTCATGCATAATCCCAATTTTACTTTCTTTAAGAGGAAATAACTTGCAAATAATTTGTCTAGGTGAATATGGCCTATATAAGGCCATGAATATATCTTATAGCAAGTGATCACCGTAGAATAAATAGAATCGCGAGAACTCTAGTATCCTTTCTTTTATTTATTTATCGATAGAACCCGATAACGAGTAGTCCATTTATACGAATTCCGAGTACATATTTATTTTCATAAAATGCATCCCATGATCATACTTTTGGTTTTATTCGGAATATTTGCATTTATTATTGTAGATTTTATTGGATCTTCTTGGATGGCTTAATTATTTGGATCTTCCGGGGTTTATTGATCGTGAATCAATGCGCACGTGAGTGAATCGTCGAAGAATTACATCGCGGGAAGATCGACACTTGAAGATCGCCGTATGAATTATGTATATAAAGGTGCGAGGCAAGCACACCCCTTGATCATTTTGATCCTATGTTTGCAAATGCATTTAAGTGCTTAATATGTAGGATTAATTTGTGCGTAATTTATATCACTAAAAATGCTCATTTGGGAAATGGTAGATACTACCTATTTGATTTTATCCCCTTTGTTGAACTATATCATATCCCCTTGTAATCATAAGTTGGGTCATCATAATGGTTATACGCTCTAAGCTTTATGGTATAATTAGTTGCTAATTAAGCTTGCTAAAATGAATAACTATATTTTGTATGAATGTAAGTACATGTATAATCGTTAAATTTACGGATTATGTTGATGGGAAATTATTGTTGATGATATATGATGATAATTTAGATGTTGACGAGTTTTGGTGTGATAATGTTAAATTGGATTAATGATTGTTTGATAATCATGATTTTGGAGACCCGTCGCATCGCATAAGGACCGGTACATTTGAATCTTGATTTAGGGAAATATCGTGCGACCATGGATGCTGGTATGGGACGGCCATGGCTAAGTAATTAGTTGAATGTTGCCTTGCCTTCTAGAAGTAGAGAGTGTGCGGATAATTCCCGATTTTGGTGGGGTTATTCGAAGAGGCTCCCATTACTATAACGTGTGGGATCAAAGTTTGCTAACACAATGAATTGTACCTTCTTAATTCCTGCCTAACTATCCATGTTTGAAGGAGGGGAAAATTGTACCTCTGGGATGTTAGCTGGTAGGTACGGAGGGATTTTTACAATTTAGGGAAGGCAAGGTTAGCAAACGGCTAATGAAAACGTCATGTGTGATACCGATGTGCACACTTCGTGAGTGCACGGTGCCTGCAACACCACAGACGGTCACTCACTGTCTATGGGTACAGCGTACAAACTCTGCAGAGTCATAATCCATTCGAATGGCCGTGCTTGCGGTCTCAAGCTCCTTAATGATAGGACTTTGTTTAGAGAATGGTTGGGATTAAAATTAATTATGATTATTAATATATGAATGGCTTAGATGATGATTGTTATAGGGACTTGACATGGAAGTCAAGTATCTCACTTTATTTATATGATATTTTACTTGTGCTTACATTTATGTAAATTATATTCAAGCAATTTAATTTAGTAATTATTTTCATTAACCAAGTTTAGATTGCCATTTGCTCATTTATGCAAATTTACCCATATTATACCTTCCTTTATTTGGCCTAGCATATAATTATAGTTTTCCTATTATTCACCCGCATTGCTTGCCTCCGATAACTTGGTTTCAGAGATGACGAGGATTTCGGTAAGGAACGATGCCGTTCTTTCTAGGAGTTCAACTTTCAGTCAATTGCCTGTGGGATGAACATGGGACACACGCTGAAGATTTGAATTTCTTGATGTTACCGATGTGTTTATTTCTTAAGGTATTTCGTCGGCCGTTGAGCTAATATTTTGTAAATTTCAAATAAACTTGATAGTTAAATTTTGATATGGCTATGATTCCACTGTGACTATCGTGTGTACTTGTCATTGATCCTGGGGCAAGTATGGAAAACACGGAGTTTCGGGTGATTTAATTACCCGGGACGTTACAATTTCCCTAGAAAGATAGAAGGGGAAGAATTTCTTTTTTTTTTTGCGAAAGAGAAGGGGAAGAATTTCAATGTAGACGCGAAATGCTTGATCCTGAATTTCTGTAACATCCCAAAAACTGGAGGCCTAAACAATGTAAATAAACTCTAATTAATGTTGGGTTATGTTTGAATTTCATATTTGAATTTTTCTGAAATTTCAAACTTCATGCATGTATGGCATTTCATGTGTGCAGGAACTTCCTCGATTTTTCGTGAAACATTTATTTGGCTAAAAATCTCGAAAAATTCATCATAGGCAGGATTCACAGAGAGTTAATTTCTGTGAATTTTTCAGAATTTTTAGAGATCGTTTGCATAGGTAGAAAATTCGTAAACGGCTCAACTAGTTTGAAAATTCGAAAGATAATTAAAAACCTTATTGGGCTTGACCTAGCCTGCCCGGCCCATTACCAAATTCCGAAAATAAAATGGAAAAGAAAAAGGAAACCTTACCTCAGTCCGGCCCAAACCGACGCAGCCCAGCTCGGCCCAACTCGCGAACCGCCTGAGCCGCGTCGTCTTCCTCCTCCGTCAACGCCGTCGCGCCGGCCAGCCGTTGCCAAGCCGCCAGCGCAACGCCGCCCTGTATCGCAGCAGTAGAGATGCTACGCGGCGCATTCCTCGTCCTTCGACCTTCCTTGCACCTTCTCGTGCCGTGCCGTGCTGGACCCCTCTCATCTCTCTCTTTTCCCCGCACACTCTCTGACAGCCATGGCTGACGGAAAGGAACCGCCTCTACTCCCTATAAAAACATCATCTTAGTGCCTTGTCGTCTTCCTCTCGCTTTCCCGATCTTTTGAGCCTAGTCTTATCTACAATCACCGCTTGGGCTTGAAGAATTTCAACTTTCCCCAAAGTCCGGTTGCCACGGCCATTGCCGGAGTTGGGGCTCCTCCAGTGGGCTCCAATCCAATTCCTAGAGCATGAAGCACCTCAAGATCGCTGTCTAACTTCCCCAAATATTATTTCTCTATTTCCATGAATCAGCCATGGTCGCACCGCACGCCTGCCTCCAAAGCCGCTTCACCTCGCCGCCAGTCACCCTCGCCTTCGCACCGCAGCAGCTGAGCATTTCGATGCCTTCATCGAGCTTCTAGGAGCCTCCTGTACACTCCACCATGGAGCTGGAGCCGTAGCCGAGCTCCCATACATGGTGCCTGCCCCTCTCTCTCCCTATTGGTTTCCAATAGAGCGGTTCCAACCACAACCACCTGTGCCATGCTGTTCCGCTCGACTCTGCGAATCCACTTTGCTAGCTCCCGACGATTTCTGGCGCGATCTTCCCCGGCGTCTAGCTCTACAAATACGGTATGAGCTCTCGCTTAGCTTCCTCTGTACGTATGCCTGGCAAGGAAGAAGATGGTCTACCGTGGACCGAGCTCACAGCAACTCCCAAATTATAATAGGCTTGGTCTATGGTACTATATACTATAGACTATAGACTTTTCTTCAGAAAATAAAAAGAAAATCCTGCTGATCCCCTCGCAGCCTCACCATGTGTAAGAAAATTTGACAAGTGCACCCCATGTTGCACAAAGAATCTTGTTTTAGCATGATGTTAATTGCAGAAAAATTCTAGATAACTTTGTAAAATACTAGGAGCTTCATGAATGTATTTAGCACCCTTCTCCACGCTTTTGCAATGAAATAATAAACAGGGACACATATCATGTTATTTAATTTACTAGGTGCACGATTCCTTTTTATTCATTAAAGCCTTAAACTTGCACTTCTTGTATAAGATAAAATCATATAAGCACATAAGAAAATACTAGGCTGTACTTTAATGTGTAGAACCCTTTGCCACTGTTTTTCAGTAGTAAATCATAGGATATATTGTCAGATAAATATTTCACTCAATGCATACATGTTTCTTATGAAAATTGTATAATTCCAATTAGAAATTGTTTGAATATTTACATAATTGTTATGCATGTGCATATAGATTTATTTAATGCTCTTATTGTCCAATTACATTAAGTCAAGTAATAGCCGTGCATCTCCTGCTCATTGATATTTTATACATAAATAATTTGTTTAATGAAGAATGAGGAAACATTAGTAATTAGATTTGGTTTGAAAATATGCATATACAATGGTATGTTTTCCATGCATAGTTTATACACGCAGTTCCACGCATTCTTGCTTTATGTAAATACTTAGGTTACATATGCGTATAGCAACATATTCATAATATCTAAATCATGTCAAATAAACAATAAATATAAACCCTTAGAACATGCTATATGTAGATAATTTATTTTAAAAGAAACACATCTTTGACTATGTCATATGTATGCATAAAGGCATATAAATATTTATAGAAAATAAGTTAAGATTTTTAACACATAGGAATGCTTCCATATACATTAGAAGCATGTAGCTTCATTTAACCTGTAGATCATTTGCATGTAGCTTCATTTTACATGTAGATCACTTTAGAAATAACTGCTACGTAAATTTAGTTTATTTATTCATGTTCCTTTGAACAACCTTATGTTTGTTAGTAGAAATAATTATGGATTTCACATAATAGATATGCACGCAATCACCATCAATAAAACATGTCCATCTTATCATTTCCATTATAGAGGTTTTGTAAATAAAGGTTCATGCATAACCTCACACCTTGTTTTCTTTAAAAGTAAATGACTCCTAAATGACTTGTCTAGGTGAATATGGCCATTATAAGGCCAAAAGTATATCTCATAGCAAATGCTCACCCTAAAGTAGATCGAACCACGTAAACCCTAGTTGCCCTATCATATATTTCGTTTAACGATAGAAACCGTTCACGTGTAATTTCTTTAGAAACTCCGACTAAATAGTTCTTTTTAAGAAATACATTTCATGATCATGTTCTTTGGCTTTTATTCAAAATATTTGTATTTATTATTGTAGATTTTATTGGATCTTCTTGGATGGTTTATTTGGATCTCTCGGTGTTTACCGATCGTGAATTGATGCACGCGTGAGTGAATCGTCGAAGGATTACATCGCGGGAGAATCGACACTTGAAGATCGTCGTATGAACTATGTATATAAAGGTGCGAGGCAAGCACACCTCTTGATCATTTTGATCTTATGTTTGCAAATGCATTTAAGTGCTTAATATGTAGGATTAATTTGTGCATAATTTATATCATTAAAAATGTTTACTTGGGAAATGGTAGATACTACCTATTGATTTTATCCCCTTTGTTAGAATATATCATACTCCCTTGTAACCATAGGTTGGGCTATCATAATGGTCATATGCTCTAAGCTTCATGATATAGTTAATTACTAATTAAGCTTGCTAAAATGGAAGGCTATATTTTGTATAAATGTAAGTACATGTATAATCATTAAATTTACGGATTATGTTGATGGGAAATCCTTGTTATTGACATATGATGATAATTTAGATGTTGACGGGTTTTGATGTGATAATGTTAAATTGGATTAATGATTGTTTGATAATCATGATTTTGGAGACCCGTCGCATCGCATAAGGACCGGTACATTTGTATCTTAATTTAAGGAAACATCGTGCGACTATGGATGCTGGTATGGGACGGCCATGGCTAAGTAATTAGTTGAATGTTGCCTTGCCTTCTAGAAGTAGGGAATGTATGGATATTTTACCCGATCTGGTATTTATTCAGAGGGACCTCCATCACTACGGTTTTGGGCTCAAGGTTTACCAATACAATGAATTGTACCCTTTTAATTCCTGCCTAACTATCCATATTTGAAGGAGGGGATAAATTGTACCTCTGGGATGTTAGTTGGTAGGTACGGAGGGATTGTTTACAATTTAGAGAAGGCAAGGTTAACAAATGGCTAATGAAAACGTCATGCGTGATACCGATGTGCACACTTCGTGAGTGCACGGTGCTTGCAACACCACAGACGGTCACTCACTGTCCATGGGTACAGCGTACAAACTCTGCAGAGTCATAATCCATTCGAATGGCCGTGCTTGCGGTCTCAAGCTCCTTAATGATAGGTCTTTGTTTAGAGAATAGTTGGGATTAAAATTGATCATAATGGTTATTGATATATGAATTGGTATAGATAATGATTTTGTAGGAACTTGACATGAAGGTCAAGTATGTCACTTTATTTATATGATATTTACTTGTACTTACCTTTATGCAATTTATATTCAAGCAATCCAATTTAGTAATTATTTCAGTAATCAAGTCTAGATTATCATATGCTCATTTATGCAAACTTAACCATATTATGCCTCCTTTCATTTGGCCTTGCATATAATTATGATTTTGCTATTATTCACCCGCATTGCTTGCCTCCGATAACTTGGTTTCAGAGATGACGAGAATTCGGTGAGGAACGATGCCATTCTTTCTAGGAGTTCAACTTCCAGTCAATTGCCTGTGGGATGAACACGGGGCACACGCTGGAGATTTGAATCCCTTTATATTACCGCTGAGTTTATTTCTTAAGGTATTTCGTCGGCCGTTGAGCCAATATTTTGTAAAGTCCAAATAAACTTGATAGTTAAATTTTGATATGGCTATGTTTCCACTGTGATTATCGTGTGTACTTGTCATTGATCCTGGGGCAAGTACGGAAAACACGGAGTTTCGGGTGATTTAATTATCCGGGACGTTGCAATTTCCCAACAGGGTAGTCTTACGAGCTTTGGTGTTACTAGCGAGGAAGACGCAATGCGGCCCACACGGCCCGTCTATGCACAACTGATGTGTTGTTTTCTGTTTGTGGCAACCCCATCCTAAATGATGTGGTGGGTGGAAGGCTAGGCAACCAACTGTACTATACGTCGTTGCTCTCTGAACGGTCCAACAAGCAAATAAGTAACGTGCAGTATAGCAATTTCCAGTGCAGTTGGTCCTTCTTACATCGATAAGTTCTTTCTTTTCGCTTCTCATTATCCATATGAGCAAAAATTCACCATTACATATAGCGTCGAGGATCAGTAGAAACTCTCAAATGAGCAATTGTTAGTGTATATTACTACATTCGGGAGATAGGATGGCTACGACTGACCATTTATTTGGTTGGAGATATAAGAACAAATTATTACATGCTACTAGTAGTTTGTTGTGTTTCAGGGGCGAAGCTACAGCCCGCCACGGGTGTCCCATGGATTTCGAAAATTACAATGTAATACTGCTTAAACAATATTTCTAATGCTACTGACATCGTTAAATAAAATGACACCGGCGGCCAACTATCCTGCTTTGCCCGTATTTGACCATGCCATTCTTTCGGATGCACAAACCTCGTACTCCCAATTTGCAAGCTTTTATTTTTGTGAAAAGGTTGAAAACTGGAAGCATTACCACTCCTTTCTTATTGAAAAAGAAGAGGTCGAGGGCAAAAGAGGTCGAATATTTTCATTTTGTGCCCACCATTTTTTTTTGAGACAATTGTGCCCACCATACAAGCGACAAAATCAGCGGTTAGGAACTCACGATCAATTTCACACGCGGCTCACGCGCGCGCCCGATTCCCGAAGGCTCCAGAACGGCATCTATCCACGTCGGAGATCGGCATCTGGGCCCACACGTCATCCACACATCTCCCTGCCCGTCACGTCTACGGCGAGCCCACTCTCTCTGTCCTATAATTATCGCGCACTCAAATCTCATCAGTCCCCTCGTCACTAGCAGAAACCTCGCGTGAAATCGACTCCCCCCAAAAAAGGAAGAGATAATCCGAATTAGCTCGCCGCCGACGCCATGACCGTGGAGGTGTGCGTGAAGGCCGCCGTCGGGCACCCCGACACGCTCGGCGACTGTGAGTGCTCGCTTCCCCCACGTCGGATCCGCTTCGTCCCCCTTCACCCATTTCGACTTCCCTTCGATGCCCGAAACCCTAAGCTGTCTCGCTGATCCGTGTCTGGTTGGAGCTGTCTTGCTGCAGGCCCCTTCTCCCAGAGGGTGCTGCTCACGCTGGAGGAGAAGAAGGTCCCCTACGAGATGAAGCTCATCGACGTCAGCAACAAGCCCGAATGGTTCGTCTTGTTTCCCTGATAATCTTCAGAAAGAGTTCTACATGTCTGACAAATGACTGCTGGTTTTATTTTGGAATTAAAATGACTGCTGGTTGACAAAGTTTACTTGTCATCCTGGGTGTGTTTTTTAGTGTCCATATTCATAGAACGTTCAATGAACTTGGACAGGCGGTTTGTCCAGGTTCACAGAATTTGGGACAGGGAGTACATTACTTACTTGTGATGCGTTCTATTCCAAAATTGTGTAGCGAGCGATTTCTCTTCTGTTAGTTTCAGTAGTAGTGGTTGTGGACTATGAACAGTGCGAGACTGAGCATCTTAGGTGCTGTCAGTTTGTTTGTTGACTAGATTTGTTACAATGTGATGTGTAATCGTGGGATTGGAATTGGAATCCCCAACTTTCCTTGACTAATTGGATTGTTGTAGGACATGGCGTGATGAGTCATTTTGCCTCACTGATGGGGATTACTTGTGATTCGTAGTACAGGTTTGCTGCTCAGTTGAGCTTATCGTCCCACACGTGAACTATTTTCTCTAGGTTTCAGGAACAAGCTGTAGCCTAATGTAATATGAACTGCTGGTTGACAAATTGCTTACATTAGTTTGGACTTGGGATGCGGTCCTATTCCAAAATTGTAGCTAGCGCTTTCTCTTCTTTTGTTGACTCAACTTTCAGTGTTAGTGGACTATGAACAGTGCCAGATTGAGCATCTTAAGTGCTGTCAGCTTGTTTGCTGACTAGATGTCCTCGTCAAATCAGTTAATCGTTTTGTTTGATGTGATTGACTTGCTTCATCTCACTGTGACGTGTTATCCTGGGCTTGAAATTGGAATCCACAACTTTTCTTGACTAGCAGGATTGGTTTAGGAGATGACATGAGGAGCTGTTTCGCCTTACTAATGGGGATCACTCGTGCTTTGTAGCCCACGTTGGCTGCTCAGTTGAGCTCATCATCTCATGGGAGAGCTTTGTTTGCTTAGATTTCAGGAACAAGCTGTAGCCTGATGTAGTATGGACTAGTAGTTTCTTGAAAGTGGTGCACATATCTTCTTTGTAACTCAAAGCTGTCAAAAGAGAACCCAAGATAAACAAGCGCTGGACACTAAATAAAACCAATCCTCCTGAGTTACTTTACTAGGCACATCTTTTAATTGGGCTTCATGGCTGGTTTGAACCATGCCTATTGGGGCAGGTGGATTTGGTATCTAATTATCGATCCATAGCTCCAATTTCCAAACATACTACTGTAGTATGCCATGAGCACAATTAATTGGCAGGCCATTACATAGATGCATGGTACAGCCGACTTTTGGGGCTTTAGAATGCTGCAAATGCGCATCACATCGCTTTTCTTTGTCTCTTTGCAACTGCATGTGTTATAGTAGCCTTGACCGTGCCTTGAAAAATTAGCAAAACTATCTTATCAGTTTCATTCAGTGCTTTTGGAATTGTGCATGTTTTTTCATGTGAACTTCAAATCACCTTTTCACCTCTCTATGAATGAAGATACAGCATCCTCTTATTATGGATGAACTATTCACAGTTTGAATTGATTTTTCTTCTTAAAAGTTTATCTTTAATATTTCCGCAATATTGTGTGATAGCTGCACTAATGCTTAAACATATAGAAAATATTTAGTAATTTTCTGCCCCTGAACTTGTCATAAGGGGTCATTTAGGCTCTTGAGGATCCGGGGTTTAGTCTGTTGAATCTTGTCTAACCTACTGTAGTGACTCTTTCAGGTTTCTGAAGATCAACCCAGAGGGTAAGGTCCCTGTGTTTAATGGGGGTGATGGCAAATGGATTGCTGATTCTGATGTGATCACTCAAGTTATTGAGGAGAAGTACCCAACACCATCTCTTATAACCCCTCCTGAATACGCATCAGTGTACGTTATTCTGATAATATCCTGTATTCCACAGTGTTCGTTATTCTGATAATATCCTGTATTTAGATCGTTGTTATTGAAACTTATAGCTATACTAAGTCCTGTTGGGTTTTTAATTAGAGCGTTTGGGGTCTTAAAACAATTTGCACTTATCTCAAAGGTATCTTGAGTACATATAATTGGCAGATGATATTTATGTGCCGAATAATTTACTATTCTAGGCAGGATAAAAAGAAGAACAGCTGATTATGAATTTTAAGGACACAGGAGCCTAATATCAACCAAAAAGAATACCGCACAAGTTTCAGTTCTGGATGTAGTTGCAATATGATCTATTGAGCACTTAGTTTGTGCTTTTGGAATTTGTATCTTTAATAACTTATAAGAGTGTCATCTCCTATTTTAAGCTTCTTTCCTAGTTTTGTTTGGCACGAAGTCTAACAGTACTTTTTAGTTTTGACTTTTGGCAATTGTCTTACTGCTGTGTGTGGTGGTTATGGTTGTGATGACAGGGGATCAAAGATTTTTTCAACCTTTGTCACGTTCTTGAAGAGCAAGGACCCGAATGATGGTTCAGAGAAGGCACTTCTGAATGAGCTGCAGGCACTAGAGGAACATCTCAAAGCTCATGTAAGTTGCATGATTGTCTTTCTCAAGTGCTTGATTTGCCCGCTGCTTTCAGCAAGGGAATAGAGACATGACACATGCTTCCACAATCCACACATCACTTTCTGAGCACTTATGACCTGTCAGGATATGACATACCACAACCCATCTTTCTTCAAGTGCCTTCTCTCATGGGTCTTGCGTACTTTGACCATGTAGTTTGATTGAACCGAACCTTTTTTGATGTCGTTACCACCAACTGGCATTTGCAGGGCCCCTATATTAACGGGCAGAATGTATCAGCTGTTGATCTTAGCCTCGCGCCAAAGCTTTACCACCTCCAGGTTGCACTGGATCATTTCAAGGGCTGGAAGATCCCGGAAAACCTGACCAGCGTCCATGCCTACACCCAGGTACACTACAAGTGCCCAACTGCTTATCATTGTCATTTCCGAAAACCTGTGTTGAGTCAGATAATTGAGATCGTGTTTCTCTATGTGCAGGCTCTTTTCAGCCGTGAATCATTTGTGAAGACTAAGCCAGCTACGGAGCACCTGATCGCCGGATGGGCTCCCAAAGTGAACGCGTAAGCTGCTGCCCCTTGAGCTCTGGCACTACCTGGACACCATCCGTTTATCTGATCCGTCCTTGTCGATGGTGGGTAGGCATCTGTAGCTTGAACGTATGATTGGGCTGGAATAATAATGCAGCATCCTCCTGCTCTGAGTAGCTTGTTTTGGTTGTTACATGTGTGTGCTTTTATATGGATCATCCCTTGCCGGTTCCATATCTTTGGTCTTATGTTATCAGCGGGTGCATCTACTGTAATGTAAAACCTTGGTATCCAATAATGGAGCTGCTTTTATGCTGCCGCCGTGTATCCTGTTGTACATTGCGTTGACGCTGATCTGTTCTCCTGTGGTGATAGCCTATTGGCATATGTCTTGATCTGATGGTGGCCTGTTTCGTCAGGCGCATGCTATTTAAAAAAGTTCGATGCAAAGTAAGCGCGCATTATGTTTAGTTCTGTGCACGATCTGTTTCCCCGTGCGTCTCGTGGTACTGCGATGGCTATGTTTGCAGATATTTCCCTCCTCATAATTTTTCTATAGATTGTCGTGGAGCTTGAGAACCTACTCCAAAATGCATACCATCGGGTTTTGTGAGTTCGCCCTACTCGATCTTCACCAGCTGGAGGGAAAAGGTTTCCGAGTGCTGTTTATAACTTTCTTATTCACGTGTTTACACAATTTGTCGCTCTCAAGTATTGTCAGATGCTGTGAGGTTAGTTTTTGCTGGTGTCTGTGACAGCAGATGAAATCAGTCTACCTCCACTGAGAAATAGTCGCAGAATACATTCGTAAAACACATGACTTCGTTTGTACCCGTGGTCCCGCCGATGCACACCAAATTCGTGCGGTGCTTCCTTGTCGCGTCAGGAATTTGGCAATAGAGGCACGAAACGCCTGATGCAGATACGTGCCTAGGGGCGTATCCAAATCTTAATCCAAGTCGTGTCTACAGAAAAAAAAAATCTAATCCAAACCTGTCTACTATAGTACCTACCTTCCGAAATAGTTTATCGGCCTCACTGGATTCGAATTTGTAAGAATCACAACAGGAACCAATTTCCATCTACTTATCTCTCATGGCAAACCGAAACAACCTCTGGATAAGCTCGTTAATCATCGGTTAATTATCGAGATAAACTCGGATCTTAACTTTATCCTAATCACCCTTAGCCCCGCGGCATCGCCACTATAAATACCCAGCCTTCCCAGCCTCCATCGCCGCATCACACCACCATAACCTCGATCACCCGATCACCTTTTCGCAACCTTCTCGAAGCGAAGCTCGTTTCGTTCTCCTCTTTCCGGCGAGATGGCGGTGGATCTGACCCCGAGGCAGCCGAAGAAGGCGTACGGCGGCGAGGGCGGCTCGTACTATGAGTGGAGCCCCGCCGACCTGCCCATGCTCGGCGTCGCCTCCATCGGCGCCGCCAAGCTCTCGCTCGCCGCCGGCGGGCTCTCCCTCCCCAGCTACTCCGACTCCGCCAAGGTCGCCTACGTCCTCCAAGGTACGCGCTCGCACCGCACCCCTCCTCCGATCGATCGGTAGAGCAGAGTTTATGGTAGGTTGTTCACATGTTGCGCTCTGTTCGTGATTCATTGGTTGGTTTGGGTCAGAATCCTGGCGATCGGGCGTGATGAGATGTTGGATTAGTTGTCAATGTTGCCAAAAACGCATTACAGTGTAGGTTGTTAGATTCGAATTTTCTTTTCGTTTTGGATGGGTGCGGAATTCCGTTACTAGTGTGGACTTCTTCAGCTCGTTGTCTGTTTCAGTTTCGTCAGATTAGACGACAGACGTCGGACATCTGTCTGTACCTGTATGCATTGAACTTTTGATGAACATACATATGCTTGAGATTGGAATTTCATACTTTTAGCGTGGAATTCGGATCGGTTGTTGAGAGCTGAGCATCTTAATTGTCACGATCCTGTTTATAATTTGGCAATCATGTGATGCGATCGGTTTGTATTGGTTGAGTTTTAAATTTGTCAGATTAGGTTCTTGCATCCGATCCATACTGTCGATAGCTATATAAAATCAATTTTGTACACTAGCTAGTGGTGAGTGGTGACTTTTGAAGTCCTTTTTAAGAACCTGTGATCTGTAGCATGTCAATGTGCTTCTCACCGTAATGTGCTTCTCACCGTCATGTGGTCATCGGCAACTGCAATTAAAATCTGTGACCCACATAGTCCAAATATGTAGTGACATTACAGTTTGTCATGTTTCAATGTTAACGAGTCCTAGTAGGCAATTAGTAACGATTGAGTGCAGAGTCTGAAAATTGATATCACCAGTTTGTCCTGTTTCGATGTTAGAGAATGCAGTGAATTTAAGTGGAGGTTTTTGTTGATGACTTGCAGGTGCTGGAACCTTCGGCATTGTCCTTCCTGAGGCGATCAAGGAGAAGGTGGTGGCCGTGAAGGAGGGCGACGCCCTCGCCCTCCCCTTCGGCGTGGTGACCTGGTGGCACAACGCCACCGAGTCCACCGCCGAGCTGGTGGTCCTGTTCCTGGGCGACACCTCCAAGGGCCACAAGCCCGGCCAGTTCACCAACTTCCAGCTGACGGGCGCCACGGGCATCTTCACCGGCTTCTCCACCGAGTTCGTGGGCCGCGCCTGGGACCTGACCCAGGAGGACGCCGCGAAGCTGGTCTCCAGCCAGCCGGCGTCCGGCATCATCAAGCTCGGCGCCGGGCAGAAGCTGCCCGCCCCGTCGGCGGAGGACCGCGAGGGCATGGCGCTCAACTGCCTGGAGGCGCCGCTGGACGTGGACATCAAGAACGGCGGGCGCGTGGTGGTGCTCAACACCCAGAACCTGCCGCTGGTCAAGGAGGTCGGGCTCGGCGCCGACCTGGTCCGCATCGACGCGCACTCCATGTGCTCGCCGGGCTTCTCGTGCGACTCGGCATACCAGGTCACGTACATCGTCCGCGGCAGCGGCCGCGTGCAGGTGGTCGGCCCCGACGGCAAGCGCGTGCTGGAGACGCGCGTCGAGGGCGGCTACCTCTTCATCGTGCCGCGCTTCCACGTCGTCTCCAAGATCGCCGACGCCTCCGGCATGGAGTGGTTCTCCATCATCACCACCCCCAACCCCATCTTCAGCCACCTGGCGGGCAAGACCTCCGTGTGGAAGGCCATCTCGCCCGAGGTGCTCGAGGCCTCCTTCAACACCACGCCGGAGATGGAGAAGCTCTTCCGCTCCAAGAGGCTCGACTCCGAGATCTTCTTCGCCCCCAACTGATGAATCCGTTGGGCAGGAGCAACGAGCAAGCCACCCCATTATTCAAGCGTGTCCCCCCGTTGGTGTCCTCCATTAGAATCAGAGCGTGATAATAATAAGGTTAGAGTTGTGTCGCGGTGGCTCTTTGTTCGGTGTCTTAGCGTTGTTCATCAGGGCAAACTTTTTTAATACGAAATACAATGCTTGGTTAATGGTCGTCAAATTATGGCTTATCTGTTTATATTTTCATTGTTACGAGTACTTGCTCAGCTCTGCTTAACTGTCTCTTTTGCCCTGCTTCCGTTACTGGATTCTGTTCCTGATGTTTTCTCGTGCTGTGGACTGTGGTTCACTTTGTTGGGCTCTAAGCTATCGAAGCCTGTTCAACTCTACTCGATAAGAGTAGGCCCAACCCAACCGAATGGTTGAAGTTCGGTCTTAAATTTGGCCTTCGCTGACCTTCTGCCAATCATACCGCATGATCAATAGATTAATCTCCCAGTTTCTCAAAAAAAAAAAAAAGATTTTCCTGCCTGAACACCCGGATGAGCTAAATAAACAATGTCTTCGTCCGGTGGAACTAATCGATCAGTATAAGATATTGCATTAGAATTTCATGTGTAGACAGCTGCTGCTCACCTAATCCGCTCCTACCCTTTACTCCAAAGAAATGTGCAAATATACGGAGACCAATTTTTTTTTTTTTTTTGCAAGGGGGAGACCAATTTGTTCTGCCAAACTCGGGAGCTTGGGCACACAGATCGATTTTACGACCATAACGCCTATCCTGAAAACGGCGAAGCTTCTGAAACCGAGTCGAAGCAGAGGAAAAGGCCAAATGTGTGCACTGGATCCCAAGAGAAATGCAGAAAAGGAACCTATACCTATGCAAGCAGTCACGGTGCAGACTGCAGAGAGGGAGGGGACGCATCCGAGCAAATGCCAAATCAGTTGGTCCCTGGCACCTGGACCCCACATGAGCTGGTGAACGATGGTGCCAAGCCATGTGAGAGCCACGTTGCTGTCTGGAACGAACTCCGGATGTCGCCGGTGATTGTTTTCAGAGACCCTCGCATTATCCATGTGTGCAATCAAGTACCAAATGTGTCTTTAGAAGCTGAAAATTCAGAATTCACGTAGGCACTCCCCCAAATATGCAAGTCACTCTTCCATTATCTCTATCAGTTGACGCGGGCACTCTTTCTTGAATTAAAAGTCCCAATGTGCATGTCAGAATTCGTTCTTGAGAAAAATACGACTTCAGAATTCAGACTGTCTAGAGAAACATAGAAAACATTAAGGACCTATGTGTAAAAACGAGCTACTTCTCCCGCCATATAAAAGTTAGCCCCGCGATTGTCTCGCGCAAATATCCATCCAAGTCCCAGTTAATCATAAACCCATCCGGACGCATTTTACCAAAATGCCCCCCAACCTCCTCCTCGCTTACCTCCTCGGGGCCCTCGTCGCGGCCTCCGCCGTCGCCGGCGCGCGGCGCCACTCGTGGCCGGCGGCGAACTCGACCGCCTCCGGCGACCCCGTCTACATCTGGCCGCTGCCGAAGAACTTCACCTTGGGGTCCCAGACCCTCACGGTCGACCCGGACCTCGCGCTCGACCCGCAGGGCGCGGGCGGCGGCTCGGCCGCCGTGGCGGAGGCGTTCGAGAGGTACAGGACTCTCATCTTCGCGCCGTGGGCGCACCACGCGCGCGCGGCTTCCGGCGGGTACGACGTCGCCAAGCTCACCGTCGTCGTCGCCTCCGCCAACGAGACGGTACGAGCCAGTGTTTGAATGTGACTGGTTTCGTCTGGATCAGCCTACGGGTGTGAAATTCTTGCACGTTTCTCTGTTATGCAGCTGGAGCTGGGGGTGGACGAGAGCTACACCATCTACGTGGCGGCGTCCGGCGGGGTCAATTCCATCGTGGGAGGAGCAACCATAGAGGTGCCGATTTCCCCTTACTTTGTCCAGTAGTTTTGGTGGAAACTATGCGAAATCAGCTCGTTGGCTCCTCAATTGTGTTGTGTACATTTAAGAGTGAACTTACGACTAATTGTTGTCAGGGAATAGAGAATTTATGTTTAACATTAGTGACATATGAGATGGTTAAAACGAAAATGTTGGTGTACTATAACTGTATGTCGGTGTACGAAACCAACATATGGGGGGTTAGCAAGAACCGCCCCTTGAGATTCGGTTAGGGGATGAACACGCTGTAATCTCATAGACGATTAGTGTAAAATAAATAACACACGGAACATTTTACCCAGGTTCGGGCCGCCCGGAGGCTAATAGCCCTACATCCTGCTTGTCTGGATTATTTGGGTATTTTTGGTAGAATATTACAGTGAGGAAGAGCTCATGTTCTTGAGCTAGAGAACCTCCAGCCGGAGGAAGAAGAAGAGAGGGAAGAAACTCCTCCGAGAAGAAGCGAGTCAGGGAGGAGAAGAAGTCCCCCTCCTGCCTGCCCCGGGCCTCCTCTTTTATCTACCAAGAGGGGAATCCCACATCGGGCAGTACAGGAGAAATAAAGAGAGGTGTGGGCTGTACAGTAGATAGGACGTCTCCTTTTTTCCGCGCTGCCCGCTGCTGTGCCTTAGCCCTTGAACCCGGCCGAGCTGCTGCTGCTGTGATGCATGTGCATGCTGCAGCTTTAGTGCAGGCCCCTAGGCGCATGCAATGTCTTGTCTCTTGACTTTGTGGTGCATGCATGCAGATAGACCCCACCTTGAGGGAAAAGAGGAGAGATATCACCGTCTCCCATGCATGCAGGTAAGGGGGAGAGAGGGAATCGTCTGCCATCCTTTTATTCATGCATGCAACCCTTTTGTCTTTTTCTTCTTGTCTTGGATTCCTTTGCGATCTTCTGTGGCACTCAGCGGTGTAGTACGCGGTGTGAGGGACCCCCGTTCCCAGTACACCGACACTGTAGAAGACAGATCAATTTACTTTCCTGCTGATCAATTTATTGTTCAGTCATAGTTACTTGATTGCGTCTAACTGCACACATGATGGTTGATGAAACACATTCTCAGAGGTTACTACTTATTTGTGTCTTTGATATTTAATTAAATACATGTAAGACTGACACACCGAGATGTTAGGACTAGAGATCACTTTTATCTGTTAGCATGAAATCTGTCTTTTTGTATATCAAAATGAAATAAAAAACAGTTAGTGCTTGGAAAAGACAGCTTATTAACATAAATGTCATTGGCTGCTGCTTAATTTTTTGATCAAGTAAATTTGAGGCATGAATGTAGTCAAAGCACTCCTTTTTGTCCATATATGCATCAGAGTTATGTAAAAATTTTTTTCTTGTTTTAGTAAAGCATATGTTTGCCTTGCAGAAGTATTGAGTTTTTGGCTTTCACTTTTATGCACTAGGATATGAAGCTGAATCTATACTTTGTATGTCCTTGTAGGCCAACACAATATATGGAGCTATTCGTGGACTGGAAGTATGAACTGAGTGTGCAAACAACACTCATTTTTTATTCATTTTAATTACTTTTTATTTGTTAAATCTGCTGGTTTTAAACATATTCGCATGATCTCTGAAGAGCTGTGAAGTGAAAGTTTTGGAGAATGTGCATTAACATTTCCTGTTTTATTAACCGACAGACATTCAGTCAACTTTGCGTTTTTAACTACGATACAAAAAATGTTGAAGTCCGCCATGCCCCATGGCACATTGAAGACGAGCCCCGATTTTCCTTCCGGGGTTTACTCCTAGGTAAAAATCATAACTTGATGTCTGTACTAAATCTTTGAATTGACCACGAGAATTCAAATGTGAAGTACAAAATATTTAATTTTACTTTGTTCATATTCAATGCAGACACCTCTCGGCATTACCTTCCTGTCGATGTGATTAAGCAAGTGATTGACTCAATGTCATTTGCTAAGATGGTAATGCTATTATCTTTTGGATTGTGTTAGTTATGTTACTTGAAATCTTCATGTGCTAAAACCTGGATTTGTGTCCAGTAGAACGTTCTTCATTGGCACATCATCGATGAAGAATCCTTTCCGTTGGAGGTACCATCATATCCAAATCTGTGGAAAGGTTCATACTCAAAATGGGAGCGGTACACTGTAGAAGATGCACATGATATTGTCGAGTATGTTATTATGTCATTTAGCTTTAGCACTCTCTTCATCCTCTATTTCTTTATCTGTAATTTTGTCATCTCACTTGTTTGTTGACTGATGTTTTCTCATTGCTTCTTTCTCATATCGCGTCTCAACTTCCGCATGGTAAAGCTATGCCAAGAAGAGAGGTACATTCAACTGCTTGCCACTTCAGACTGCAGCCATAGAAAACCGATGCATATATATCTTTCATCTTGTTGAATAATATCTCAATTTTAATTCTACTGTATTTCCCTCAAAAAAAAAATCTCAATTTTAATTGCAACTGCAACTCATGTTTTACATATAGATCTAATTTGAATTCACTTTTACAGTTTGTTTTGTTGTCTCTTGTTATAAAAATTTGAATTTTCTACAAGTATTTGATGCCTGGACCATTCTTTTACGTTTTCACAGGTATAAATGTCATGGCAGAAATTGACGTGCCTGGTCATGCAGAATCATGGTGAGTTAGTCTGTATAGTTGCTTATGATGTTTAGAGAGACAGAGACCGCAGATTTCTCCCTGGATTTCAAGTGGACTTTCCTCAGATGACTTTGTTATGTGCAACCCAGTCATCTCCTGTGCTAATGAACAAACTAATGCAGTTAGTTTTTTTATCGTGACGTAGAGCTATAATATTGACTTCTAAAGCAGTTGGTTGCAGCTGCTGCATATATCCTAAGATACCCAACTGTGAAATCAATTGTTAGGTGTCCTATTTAATCTACTGATTTTACATTCTGTCTTAGATAATCCATACTTGTGCGGATAACTTCTAACTAGGTTTCTGTGAGTAGGCATTCAACTATTTCAGATTGTTATGTAAAGTTTCTCCTGTTTGTCGCTCTTGAAACTTCACGCACACTTTTTACTTTCTGCAGGGGAAATGGTTACCCGAAGCTCTGGCCTTCTCCCAATTGTACAGAGCCGTTAGATGTCTCTAGTAATTTCACATTCGAAGTAATCTATGGAATTTTGTCCGGTTAGTACCGTTCACTCTTCTTTCCAGTTTCAGATAACTCATCTGTGGGCTTGAATTAATACTACTCAAACAGTCGTCGCCTTGATATTAATTTTCAAATTATATATTATTTCATAGGAATGTGAAAATGAAAACCGTTCTGATCGATGTGGCTTGTAAGTTTATGAACATCTTCATAATTTTGTGTATTCCGTGATATGAATCTCTGTCACTTAGAGCTTCATCGAGAAGCGGTCTTGGACAAATCAGTACCAGTATAGACCTACCAATTAAACATCGGGCTGTGTTCTACAACAATATGCTCTGTCACAGGTCATAAAATGTATATAAGCAATGGATCAACTTCATGTATTTATTATTATTTCAGAAATTCATGATGTGCCTTCGGGAAGATATAGTCAATGCTTTTACAATTTTATTTCCTAGATTGCACTGGATTCCTTTTTGGTAAAATAGCGATCCATAGTAGAATTTTGTGTTGCCAACGTTGCGCATGACTGAACAAACAAATGGCTGACATAAGGACTTGATCTTTTATCTTCTCAGATATGAGAAAAATCTTTCCGTTTGGGCTCTTTCACTTGGGTGGTGATGAAGTATATACAGGTTAGCCAATTTCTCATGTAATTAAACTTCTTGTCAAGAGTTTAAGATCCTATTTTTAGGAAGGCTAGTTATATGTCTCTAATAAATCTTTGGCCAAAGAAAGCTGGCATGCTGTCAATTATGTTTGCTTTGTTGTCTCAATTTCTACCATATGTATAATGCTTGTGAAAAACACCCTGCATAATTCCTGAACAGATTGGTCCATACTGCATACCATGTTTTCATATTTCTTTTTCAATTGATGCACAAATGGATCTAGTGTAATTTTTCTCCATGTGTTGACTGTTCAGCAGAATGGTCACCTTAGGCAAAATCGTGCCAAAATAGATGGCTATATGTAAATATTTTTTGTGTTCTACTAGTGTGTTTTCTTCTTTTCTCCCGAAATTCTTTTAAGCTTCATTCTAATATTCATGTCAGGGTGCTGGAATGTGACTCCTCATGTGAGACAATGGTATGTACTTACCCACAAGCTATCCATAATTTGATAATCTTTGCTGCTTGATGTTCCTTTCCTCTGATTCGGGGACATTACCTGTTCCAGGCTTGATGAGCGCAATATGACCACAAAGGATGCTTACAAATATTTTGTTCTGAAGGCCCAAGAGCTGGCGATTAAGCTTAATTGGATTCCTGTGAATTGGTCTGTAATTTTCATCCTTTCTTGTTTATAATTTTTTAGGGGGAACAAAAGAGACGAGATTTACTTTTGATTTCTTGCATAATTATATTCATCCTGCAGGGAAGAAACCTTCAATTCTTTCAAAGAAAACCTCAATCCTCTAACAGTGGTGCATAACTGGTAATCCATCTGCCTGGGTTGTTGAACCAGCTCTTTTCATTTTCAGACAGCCATGTCCTCCGTATCTAGATTATGGCTAATAAACACACATTCCATACATATGATTTAACTATTTGAATATTGCAGGCTGGGTCCTGGAGTCTGCCCTAAGGTTGTCGCTAAAGGTTTCAGATGTATAATGAGTAATCAAGGTGTATGGTATCTTGATCATCTTGATGTTCCCTGGGAAAATTTCTATACCAGCGAGCCACTCGATGGGATTAGTAACAAAGACCAGCAAAAGCTAGTACTTGGTGGGGAGGTTTGCATGTGGGGCGAGACAGCAGACACCTCTGATGTTCAACAAACGATATGGCCACGAGCTGCTGCTGCTGCAGGTATGGAAGGCACAAATCATGGAAGTTTGTATCGTATTCATTTTTTCATCCATTCTTTCTTTAAGGACTTACTTATTGCTGTTGAGTTACTGCAGAGCGTATGTGGAGTCAACTGGAGGCCATATCTGCACAAGACTTGGAAACAACTGTCTTGTCTCGACTTCACCATTTCAGATGCTTGCTAAATCACCGTGGAATTGCTGCGGCTCCAGTTACAAACTACTATGCTCGGAGGCCTCCAATAGGTCCTGGTTCATGCTTTGTCCAGTAAATACGGCTTGCACAGTAAAGACATGCACGAGGTACTCTGCTTTCATACAACTGCCACACTTTAAAACAAAAAACATTATACTACCACTTCTACTGTATAATTTCTGTTTGTCATCTGCAATAAAAATTAATAATCTCTCGTTGTGTATTTCACTTTGAAACTCGGATAAAAGTGCATGGTTTAAACCTGACCGGGAGAAGACGTTCATCGCTGTAACAGTAAAGTTCAGCTATCTTTTAACAGCCTTGTCTTTGAATTCTTCCCACGTGTACCGAAACCAAGATCAGCAACTGGACAATTGGCTAAGCTCCTTTGAACCGGTAAGAGTAGTGATCTCAGTGTGGATATTTCAACTGGCTTGCTTACTCTGGATTTGGATTCTGGGAACCCGTCGCCGTCATACATCATCCTTTCCTGAGTTCGGCTTTGACCTGAAACTCTTGCTGGTCCAAGATCACATTCATCGTGCGTGTAATTTACGATAACTTGTTGTGCTTGGTGATCTAGACTGATGAGAATGGAATTGGCCCTTCGCTATCTGTCGCTGTCCCATGTCACCCTCATCGGCCATATGTGTCTGCAGCCTATTTCTCTATCCATTGCCAGTTTTTCTTATGGTGTGCAGTGTTGGTGAAGGAAAGATAGTTCTCTGCCCTATCCTAAATTCTAAAGGCATTCTCTCATAAAATAATATATAACTAACTTCAGAAAAAAAAAGATATGTGAAACTTTGTAAGATTGGTTCTTGGAGTTGGACTGGGACTGGTGACTGATGGTGACTAGGCAGGCTGGACTGCTCTGATGCGCTTCCATGTTACATGTTCCGTTTTTTCTTCGTATGTGAATGGACGTAACGTATCAGTGGGTACCGGATACGTATAAATACTTGTTGATGTAACGTGTCAGTGGGTACCTGATACGTCGAATAGTATTTACTCGGACGGGCCTCTGTGAATGAGATGTTCTACTTGTACGGGCCGACGTGCCGACGGAGTATTTACTCGGACTGTTTAATTTTTTGAGTCAATGAAGTAACTTGGCCACCGGTTTCTTGGACCCAAGGCTACTGCTTTGACACTGACTCGAATCTGCTATCTGCCACGATGTGAGGGAGTGAGTGCATGCACAGTTTCTGATTCGATACTAACCTTACGAGAAAAACTGGTATTGACTCCAATAAAGTTCTCTGAAGAATCGGAGTCCTGGTGAAGAGAGTCTATGTTTCCGTTTCTACAAAAATCATGGAACTACGGCTATGATACTAGTTACTAGACCAGATTCTGGCTCCTATTTACGCAAGGTGGCAAGAACATCGATGCTTGTGGCAAGAACATCGATGCTTGCATTACTAGAGACAAAAGGCAGGAGTACCAGATGAACACGATTATTCCGCACCTAATATGCCCTTGGCATTTTATAGCGAATGGAATCCCCTTTGGTAACTTGACATCATATACTAGCGCCTTTTCTTTTCGCTTTAATTTTTATTGAAACAAAGATGATCCTCCATCATTTTACGGATCGCGAAAACAGACAAAACCAACCAAAAACATCCTTCCTCCGCGGGTGATAACATACTACGACTCAGTTCTCTAATATGCTGAGTTTTATCATCTTTTCAGTCTTTTTTGGAACTCACGATTCTTTATGGGTTCTTGTCGCAATTGTATATGTACAATTTTGGTCTCGAAAACATACCTAGATACTTCACGATGTCTTAATAATCTTGCACAACCAAAAATTATCGCAAAAACCAAATCTGTATAGTAGAAAGGTTACAATTTTGCTGCAATTCCCTTGCTAAGCGTCACATGAGCAGGTGCACCTAACATTTTGGGGGGACATGTAGCCTTCTTTCCTCCTTCCTGTTGTGTTTCCCAGCCGCTGCTGCAGCGCCTGCCTTTCATGTAAGACCAGTCAACACCAAAGCCCGTCAAAGCTGGGCCCCACCACGCAGTCAGCCGTCTGATTCTGTAGACACGAATCGTGAGGCAAAACCAACGGCCCAGAATCATTCTCCTCCTCCTGAAAACCCTCACCCCACTTCAGGCACTTCCTCCCTTCCCTTCTTCCCCTTCCCTTCCCTTCCCCGAGAAAGAGAGGACGACGCACTGGTGGTGCTCGATCTCCGATCTGGTCGCGCGCGAGCGCCTCGATTCGCCGCGGCTTGCTGCGCCCTACCCAGATTTGAGTCCGTGGCCCGTCTTCGCCATATCAGGTTCGAATTCCCCCCATTTTCACCTGGATTTTTGGGAGCCTGTAATGGCATAAAAATCCCGCCTTTTTCTTGCGTTTCCCCGCAGCTCCGCTAATCGGGGGTTCGATTCGTGGCGATGGCCACCCCCGACGACGGCCCTGCGCCCGCTGGGGGCGGCGTCGGCGCTGGGCGCAAGTTCTGGCGCTCGGCGTCGTGGTCCGCGTCGAGGGCGGCCGCCGAGCCGCCGCCGGATGCGGCGTCGCTGGGGACCGGAGGCCAGGGCCGCCGCGTCCCGCCGCCGCCGCTGACCCCGCGCTCGATGAGCGCCAAGGCGCGGTCCTGCCTCCCGCCACTGCAGCCGCTCGCCATCACCCGCCGCAGCCTGGACGAGTGGCCCAAGGCTGGCTCCGACGACGTGGGCGAGTGGCCCAACCCCACCACGCCCGGCGCGTCCAAGGCGGATGGCGGCCCGGCCTCCTCCAGGCCCGGCGAGGGGCTCCGGCTGGACCTTTCCACCCTCAGGTCCCAGGGCCGCAAGGACCAGATCGCCTTCTTTGACAAGGAGTGCTCCAAGGTCGCCGAGCATGTCTACCTCGGAGGCGACGCCGTTGCCAAGAACCGCGACATCCTGAGGAAGAATGGGATCACCCACGTCCTCAACTGCGTGGGTTTTGTCTGCCCAGAGTACTTCAAGTCGGACCTCGTCTACCGAACTCTATGGCTGCAGGACAGCCCCACGGAGGACATCACCAGCATCTTGTATGATGTGTTTGATTATTTCGAGGATGTCAGGGAGCAAGGCGGGCGGGTCTTTGTGCATTGCTGCCAGGGGGTATCGCGGTCGACATCCCTTGTCATCGCGTACTTGATGTGGAGGGAAGGGCAGAGCTTCGATGATGCATTCCAGTTTGTGAAGGCTGCCCGTGGAATCGCAAATCCAAACATGGGGTTCGCCTGTCAGCTTCTCCAGTGCCAAAAGCGGGTGCATGCGATTCCATTGTCGCCGAATTCAGTCCTCCGGATGTACCGTATGGCACCTCACTCGCAGTATGCCCCTTTGCATTTAGTGCCCAAAATGCTCAACGACCCATCGCCTGCCGCCTTGGACTCCAGAGGTGCGTTCATTGTTCATGTGCTGTCATCGATCTATGTCTGGGTTGGAGTGAAGTGTGATCCGGTAATGGAGAAGGATGCAAAGGCGGCAGCCTATCAGGTGGTGAGGTACGAAAAGGTGCAGGGGCACATCAAGCTTGTGAGGGAAGGTCTGGAGCCACAAGAGTTTTGGGATGCCTTTTCAAGTACACCGCTTAATTCAGACAGCAATACAAAGGTTAGCAAGGAACAGATAGATTCAGCGTCCAAGAGTAACCCCGGAAGCCGACAAGTTGAATCATATGATGCTGATTTTGAGCTCGTCTACAAAGCAATCACTGGGGGTGTAGTTCCAGCGTTCTCAACTTCTGGGGCTGGGGATGAGACCCATCTTCCAGCTAGAGAAAGTAGCTGGAGTTTACTGAGGTGCAAATTTATCACCAGGTCATTAGCTCGAGTTTATTCAGATTCTGCACTAATCAGGGATTTGGATCCACGGGCAGACCGTGTGCAGCACTTGGCTGCAGAAGCATCGACATCACCTCCATTCCTTTCTCCAAGTTCATTATCATCGGACTCAAGCGTCAGTTCAAAGTACAGTTCAGACTCACCCTCCCTGTCACCTTCAACTAGCTCCCCACCATCACTTGGTTACTCGCCCGCTTCATCTAATTTGCCTCATGCTTTGGTGCCATCATCTAGGTCTCCCCTATCTCAATCATCTAACAAGGAACCCTTAAAGCCTGGCCTGGAATCAGTGCGCTCTCCTTCCAAGACCTCTTCAATAGCAGAAAGAAGAGGAGGCTTTTTACCTCTAAAGCTACCATCACTTCAAAAGGATCTAGTATTGCCGCCAAGGGTACCGTCTAGTATTCGCAGAACAGAGGAAGTCACAGATAAGAGTAATACAAATGGTGTTAAACAGATGACTGGTGAGTCTTGCTCAGAAATATGCAGCGGTAATAGTTCGATCTCACATGCTGAAACTAGATTAGTTGAGCGTACTGACAGTAACTCAGAGGCTTGCAGTAATGGGCAACTATTAGTCCACCACTGGCCCAGCATGGAAAAACTAACTACATTCGAACGCAAGGATCTTGACTCTAAGTCGGTTTTGATTTTTGTTGGTCCGAATGCTAGCAGAAGAGAAGCACTTAAAATGGTATGTGTATGGATAGGAGGTGAATATGAGACCAGCAGTGGTGGTGACACTATTGATTGGCAACAAGTTGCTGATGATTTTCTTCGTCTAAAGGGCCTCAGTAGTGCTCTTCCTGTTAAGGTACCATTCTATTTTGTGCAGTCTGCTCAGTTTTTATAGTTTTTTGCTTGTGAATTAAGCATTTTAGCTTCGATTCAACCTGTAGAAACAGCTTAGGATTTAGGACTTAGAGAACTGCTAGACTCAACTTTGATGACGGACTGCATTTGATGCCATCACTCAAATTGTCTTTTACATTATTTAGGAAACTTTGATTGCTAGTTGCATGAACTGTAGTTTATACTTGGCCACGATATGGATTGCTCTCCCATCTTGAATTCTTGTCTTATTTTCTTTAGCACTTATTGATTTAGATGTGGCTTGTCTGTTTGTAATACCATTATCTGATCCTCAAGAAAAATATGCATCATATACTGTTCTGTTAATGTGTACACATGGTTTGTCAGTTTGCTGTGCAATGTTGCAGTAAATATATTTCTACATGGCTTTACATTTGTAATAATCACTTTCTTTTTTCTATTGAAACATTGCTAGCAGCTCGTAATACTTTAATGTAGAATCTAGGCGTTTTATAAGGGGTTAAATCAGTTAAAGCCTGTGAGCTTGACTTCTGCTCCATTTATAATGTCAGAATTTAGCCCATCTTATGAAGAACCCCCCGGTGAGCTTGACTTTTGCTCATTTATAATTTGAAGTGCAGACAATTTTGACCAGATATATTATCACGCTGAGTATATTACCTGATCCTACTTCAATATATTGGCAATGTGACATGCCTATGTATGTAGTCAAACATCCACATCATCCGGTGATGGTTTGTTGATTGACTAAATCAAAAGGAACAAGCTTGCGTAGAGTTGACATAGTTCTAGTTTATTTTTCATTTTATTTTGTTCTTTTAAAAAAGCAGCAGAGTTCTAGTTGAGACTACTGATTAAGTGCAAGTGGCTGAGTCTAGACTAACAGCCCATCAACTCAGTTTAGTTCTTTTGGCTAATTTGGTTAGAACCGCATCTAAACAATGAGCCGTCAATTGAGTGAAAAATGAACTCTATTGACTGCAGTGAGTTTTGGGTAGATCCACTATTCCCTGTTTGAGATGCACCATATTCTTTGAATGTCTGATATAGAAAATAGTATTTTATGATTGCACAAGACTCATGTGTCATGAGGAAACATTTCGTTATTTACTTTACACTATGGTCCTTATGTTGGTTCAGAAGCTGCCTTTTCTAGTTTTGTTTATAAGGAATTATTGTGATAACTTAGATCTAGGATCATAGGCTGAAGAGCTAAGAAAAAGGATCATGGGCTGAATGATTAGTGTTACTGTCTATTGCTGGAGCACATAATAGAATTCCTTCGGCTTTTCATATGTGTTTCTGCATTGTCATTTTAATTCTGCTTTATTTACAAAATTTGAGCGATTTTTGGTTTGATTTGAATAATGCAGGTTTTTAAGGAGCGTGAAACCGAGGATCTTTTGGAAGTACTGAATGCTAGTTAACAGTAGGCTGTAGGTATCAGGATATTCTAGTAGCTTAACAAACAGCCGGAAATTATCATTCGACAAAGGCATGCCTCCAGCATCACTCGGCACCAGTGATTGTGAGCGAGGTATAAGCCAGAACAACCACCCCCTGAACATAATAGGCTACAAACAGATTCCATTTAGTAGAACGGATAGGTTGGCAATTGTGCCTCATGATCTGCTTTTGTCCAAACAGCAGGAGGCTGCCAAGAACGTGTATCTGTGATCCAACGCCCATGAATGGGATGTTGGCACAATCAGCCAATTGGGTGTATATTATCCTCCCCCCTGTAATGTAAGATCAGATACCGGGAGATCCCCATGTCAGCTACATTCTCGCCTTAAACAGTCTTGTACATCTTTGAAAAGGAACAGATTTGTAATCCTCTTGGCTTATAAGTGGATCAACTTGGTTGCTGGCTTTCATCTTGTGTTTCTTGCAAATTCCAATGTAACTCTTGTTGCTATTGATGTTCCACAACACGGCCAGTACCTCTTGTTGCTGCCGGGCATTTATGTCTGGAATCTTACCGGTACTTGCTTTATTTTCGCTATGCGATTCTTGTGAGGTCAGACGCATGAACACAAGACATTCGTCTGGTCGAGATGAATTTGCTAACTGATACACTGCACAATTGGTCAGCTGAAATTTTAGTCTGGACGTATTATGGTGTTAAGATGTTTCGATGACGATTTTGAAGGTAGACACCCAAGACAGTTTTCAACGCATGATCAAGTTTAGGAGAAAGAATTTGATACCTGTTAAACTGCACAGAACTATGCTCGTTCGATTCGTAGAATCGGCCAGCTCAAAATTTAGCTCTGGACGTATGATGGTGTCGAGATGTTTCGATGTGGATTTGGAGGCATCCACGAAGATAATTCTATCGCGCTCTCGTCTTTGCAAAAGACTTTATGAATATAAATAGAACAGAATTTCAAGCTGATACTACTTCACTCTGTTGGGTTTGGGTAAATGTACAACTGTGACTCACAACAACTTGCACTCTTGCAGAACGCACATGATGATCGAAAGTTTATAAAGTTCAGAAAACTGAACAACACGACGTTTGTACAATGCGAGTTGGTAAGGCATACCATCACTGAATTAAAAAGTATGAAAATTACCGAAGAAAAAACATGTTCTAATGGTACTAATCGGACTGAGCTAGCTGCATTTTTTGTTTCCAACTTCATCATCAATGTTCTAATGCATGATACCTCCGGCGAAGGCGGCGCCTAGTAGTTACCGGCGATGTGTGTCGATCGCTCTTCGCCGCGGGGCCGACCCATCGCCGACGCCTTCTTGGTCCTCCCCCTTCTGCCGCTGCTGCGCTTCACGCGCCGCGCCCTTCCGAAATCCGCGTAGTCGTAGTACCCGTACAGGCCGTCGTCTTCGTCTTCCTCGGTGGCGTCATCGTAGTCCTGCTCCGCCTCGCCGTAAACTGCGCCGTGATCATACGCCGCCGGCGCCACGAAAAGCTCCGACACGTCCCACATACGCATCAGATCGTACCGTCGTGCCTGCATCGCCGCATCCTCCTGCGCCGCCGCGACGCCGCACGAACTGATCAACGGAGACGCCGTCTCTTCCTCCACGTGAGCGCTCGGCGAAGGGGGCGGCGGCGAGGATCCCGTCTGGGTGACAGCACCGTGCGGCGGCATCACCTGCACAGTCGGCTTCGTAGGGTAACCTTGATCGCACCCTGTGATGGTCTCTGGGACGGGCGGAGAGAAGACCTGATTGTCGCCGCTGTCGTCGTCGTCCTCGTACGCGGCGATGACGCCGCCGCCCACGGGCTGAGCATGCGCCGACGCCGGCGCGGCGCTCGTTTCCACCAGTGCTTCGACAAACTCGTACTCGTCATCCGTGCACCCGAAAGGATCCTCTTCGTAACCGACGTGCTCGAAGCCGTCGTCGGACGGTGGACTCTCCATGGGCTCCGCCGTAGATTGGAGCAGAGGACCTAGGGCGAGGACGCCTCTACTTAAAACGTGATGAGATCTCCAGATGGGGAGGAGTCCTGTTTATAAACGAGACCACGTCCTCATCTGAAACCACCATGTCGATAGGATCCTGATTTGCCGGAAAGAGTAGAGATCAAGAAACCGTAAAAAGTACCGAACTCGCATCGTACGAGATACAGAAAGAAGATTGTAATTTTATATGCCTTTGACTCTTGCAGTTCTTTGCTATTTCTACGGTCTAAAAGTACAGTGTGTACATTAAGGTTTCCAGTGTGCAAGTGCGGTTAACAGTGAACGGCCTGAG
This sequence comes from Eragrostis nindensis, assembly GCA_012490785.1. Classification (NCBI taxonomy): domain Eukaryota; kingdom Viridiplantae; phylum Streptophyta; class Magnoliopsida; order Poales; family Poaceae; genus Eragrostis; species Eragrostis nindensis. The sequence continues at coordinate 665,033 of JAAXCT010000074.1, read as the reverse complement.
CTACAAAACTGGCAATCGAGCTCACTTGAGACAAGCTGGGCTGCCTAAACAATTGTTCTTTTGATGCTAATCTAACTCTAAAACCTTCAGCCTTCTCGTCTCCTCCAGGTCAGGGAGCTCACAAAGTTCTCGAATCTATTTGTTATCTTGTCATGATGCCGTTAATCTTGGACACCAAGACTTCTTGTCGATAAACCGTGGCAACAAGAAGATTTGCTCCTATGTTACTTGGTCAACTGTTAGCAGAATTTGGGCTTGAACCATACGTAGGGCTTCCAGCCGCTGGTCTCTGTGGTTTACTCCTCAAAAAGCTTTTTGTGTAGAGGGCTCCGAATACAATGGCCTGGTAGAACAAGAAGTTATTCATGAGATAAAAAAAAGATAGTTATTCAAGATACAAGTGGATAACGTAAGATGGTTGGTGATGAATGACTCACCGCTCCAACCCACTGCATCCAGCTGAGAGGATGTACAAACCAGACGCAGGACAGCAATATACTCACCAACTACAACAGTATGTGAACAAGTATAGTTAAGAAAAGGTTAAATAATGCCAATTCAAGAATATAACACTGATGAGACCAATATCCACCTGTCTAGTTGTCATTATGGTAGCAAATGTGAGAGCCCCAAACGTTCGAATGGTGTAGGATATGAAGAACTGACTAGCTGTTGCAACCTGGAACAACAAAGAATGTAATGTTACAGCAAAAGGTGCAACTTGCATCCATGATTCAAAGAGTTACGATTCAAATCTGTTGCTTTCCTAGATTCCAATTCCTGCCAGACTGAAAATTTCACAATTAACTACCATCATTTTATTTTCATCTCTGTGTATCCACCTATATCCATCATGCTTAAGTGGCTCTATGGTCTCTACTGGTTCTTTTGGAAAACAGGGGATAAGCAACTTTGCACTTCAGGTATCAGTAGGTAGGTCTTACACTGGAAAGGATTATGACGTCAGAGAAGCAATCTGGATGACGGAACATAAAGTCCACAGCTGGAATAAGATGATTCTGGAGAATAAGTCCTGTAAAAGGAACAAATCAATAGAGACACAAAATCACGGTAATTGGAACTTCAATAATGCATCGATGTAGTGCTTCAAAACACCGATATAATTAATCAAAATAATGCTAACCAGCTTTAACGATGATGAAAGCAGATGGAGGTGCAGGGCAGAGTCAAAAGACAAAATATCAAACGTGGTATGCAAGCAATTACCAGTTAAACTGAGAAGACAAGAGCACATTGTCGTGTAGAATATTTGGTTGTGTATTTCCATGTCATACCCTTTGAAGAGTTTATCTTGGAACGTGCTTGTGAACCCATCGAATCTACAAATCCGGAAAATATCAAGGATTTGAGGTCAAACTAGATAGGAACCTGAGTGTCAAAGCTCATTGCACAAGTAAACAACAAATTCCATAATTAAATATTTAATTCTAGTGCTAAAATAAAGAAGAAAACTCTTCATATGGGAAACCTAAAAGTAACTTCATTATTGGCTAGTCTGAGACTCTATTTGAGTACTTTTCCTATGTATCCAGTGAATCTAACAAGCAAGCCATAGCTCTTTAAGAGAATAAAGTAATACTATAAATCAGAAAATGATTTCATGTCAAAATAGAGCAGAAAAATTGTAAAAGTTCACAAACTGAGCTATATAGGATCTCTGGTGAGCTGCCTCAAGAGTTTAAATATTACAATTAGAAGTAGTGGACAGGCAGAAGTTGTACCCAAGATAACCGAGCATGAGCGAAACACCCCAAACAGTGCTTTCTCTGCCTTTATTGAATGGACTGACGTCCATCGATGCCTGTATCAGTGAAAGCCAGAAAGATTTTTAAAAAATCAAGTTAAGAAAAGAATACAGCATGCTTAACATTACGTGTTATTGGTGATAGATGGATTGGCTAATTACCCTGTATGTACAGAAAGCTATCAACAGTTTCAATAAGCCCATGCCGAAACAAGTCAATCAATATACTAAATCGGGGTAGATCAAGGTCAGCATCTCCATCATGCTGTAAGTCCTATCCTAGCACGTGCCCTATATCTGCACAATTTAAGGCGCAATGCAGCACTTACAGAAATTGAAAATCCTATATCCAATGCATTGCTATATATGAAAATTCATCCTGAATGTTTTGACTGATTCGCGACAACAGAGGAGAGAGATATGAAAATTACCGGGTATAGAATAAACAATGAGCAACCCAGAGTTACAATGACTGCAAAAATGTAATCTTTTCCACCATACTTCTTTCTCATTATTATCGTGCCCCAAATCTACCAAGCGATAAAAGAGAATATCATATTAGTAAAAGGCAGATGATGATTATCATTCAAAAAATGAAATTGACCAAAATTAATATATGCATCATTGAGACCCTAAACATTCTTCTTTCACAATAATTCTCACAAATCTTTCAGATCTGATCTTATACTGTAAAAAATACAAGTGGTATCAAACTATACTGTATAAAGTACAAGTGCTTCAATTAATCATCACTACTTAACTAATAACCATTAGAACATGAAAGGCATCCATGCTTCAGGTACAGACCAGAACAGAACTAAAATCAAGAAAAAGATGGTTTGATCACTAGCTTCTGTACAGCAGAGATTACCATGACAGGTATCATCTTTGCACATTTGGCAAGCGTTTGGACGGGGAAACTGACATACTTGAGGGCCTGAAATAATCATGTCACATAGTATTCAGTTAGAAATTAAACAAAACAACACCAACGGTATTAGAACTATAGCTAGAATAGTAGCAATATAACCTCGTATTGGCAAGTTGTGGTCAATATATTGGATATGGAGACAACACCGTAATTGTGTATTGGTGCCACAGGGTCCATGGATTTCTTACTTGCCTGCATGATTTATATAGAAAGAGAAGTTGCAGAAGTGACATTTTAGAAGATATGTACCAGTAGAAATTAGCAATCCTGCAGATTCAAAGAAGTTGCAGAAGTGATATTTGAGAAGATATGTACCAGTAACACCATTGCGGACACCATGGATGTGGCGATGCGGTTACAGAAGACAAGGAAAAGGGAGTATTTAAAGAACTCCTTCTCGACTCCATAGGGAACTCGCATGATCTTTTCCTACAGAACATCAAGATGAAAACCTATTCAGTAGGAAATGGCAAATGCCCATGCACGCAAATTTGAAGCGACAATCTGAATCTTTCTAATTTACTTAAATAGCAATAGGTTAACCAACAGGAACAAAAGGCAGCTAGCATTTGCAAACCTAAAGGGCCATTTTTGTCACTTGGTTACTAGCTCTCCTCTAGTTAAAGGACAATCCAAGTAACTTCCACTTAGCATGTACCTAAATTCTCAGATGCATTATTCAGCTTTAACAGCTGAGCATAAGCAAGTGAATACACCAGAGAAGGCCAGTTTATATAGTTCTAACAAGTCTTTGGACCCTCTGCCACATCAGGACATGGTTAACTTATAGTCTGATGAAGAATCACGACAGAACATTGTGATCCCCACCCATCTAACACATTAGCATTGCCCTACGAGCTAGCCGGATTCAGGGAGGAAGCTAGGCATGACCAGAAGCAGGATAATTTATGCCACCCAAACCGATACATTTCAGCTAGCTCTTTTGGTAAATCGTGATGGGGGAAAACCAAAAGTCCAAGTGCAGCGTACAACCGTTAATAAATGCCGGTGACCTCATGTGCCACGACCTTGCCACAGAAATCAGAGCGCCTACGGGTTCCCTTCCGCATTGGATTGCAGCAGTAGGAAGCAAAGGGAGGGGAAGCAATCGAATCCGACCGAGCGCGACGCGATGCAGGCAGCAGAAATTAGCCATCTTGCTGGTAAGGGGAACTAGCGCGGCAGATCAATAGTGATCCCCTCGCTGTCGCGGCGCTCGGCGGTCTCTCGGCGAAGGGACTGGGCAGAAACAGGTCGGTCGGGGAGATGAGGGAGGGAGTGGGACGCACCTGGAGGACGCCGTAGACGAGGAGGGTGCTCATGATGCCCGCGACGGCGAAGGCGCACCTGACCACCCAACGGCGGCGGTCCTCTTTGTCCTTGTCCTTCCCCGTCGCCGCTGCCGCCACCGGCAGCCCCACCGCCGCCGCGTCCGCCATGGCGCCCCGCCTCCGCACCAATTCCTCCGCCCTACTAAAACCGAAGGAAACCGTAACGGCGGGCGATGGCGACGGGGGCGCACGCGCGTCGGCTCAGAGAATGGGATGGGCGCACGCGCGGCGGCGGGCCCCGGTGGCAGAGACAGTGGCTGGCTCGCCTCCACTCCCGGGCGGCGTGGCGTGGAAAGGCCTGACCTTTCGGCGAGCCTATGTACGGCCGGCTCTGCTGCCGTGCAGAACAGAACAGCAAGTGTGGGATTTTTGTTCTTAAAAAAAAAGTGTGCAGCTTGTTCGCTTGGCCTGCTGCTTATCAGTAGCTACAGTGTTCGCAGTTATTTCATCTGCAGCCGCTACAGTGTTCGCAAAACAGCCTGCCAAACAGCCCCGTGGGATTTTTTGGGTTTTTGAGATGACCAGATGCCCGACTTGATCTTAGTTTAAGGCTAAACGGGATTATCTTCTAGGCCTCGACCTCGAAGAAGATGCCATTTGACCTGTTGAGTGACCTCTACGGTTGATCTAATTGAAAAGGCGTCATGTCAGGGGTTGCACAGTTCCTCAAGCGTGCGTCTCGTGCATAAACAAAGTCCTTGCCCTTTCTTCTTTGATTACGCTTCATGTTGCTGCGGTTCAAATACTGGTATTCATACCTGTACATGACTGCAGATCAAAGCTCTGTAGTAGAGAATCATTGAGTCGTTCCACCACTTATAATTTGAGAATTAGATTATTCTTTGGCAAACTTCACCCATCTTTTTGTGTGATAAAAAGACGAGCTACATATTGTCCATCCCCTTGATTGATCCTTTCTTTCCAATATATGATTGAGGAATGAATGCGAAACTGTAGCATGTCTCAAAACAAACAATACGAGCAAATTGTTGACTTGTCAGAGACAAACCTATGGTATGGTAAGTAGGGCATATGCCCCTTCGATTCAAAACTACATAGTTTGATTTTTCTATCTTTTTTGTGCATGAGAGCTTATAACATTTTGAATTTTGAAGGTAATGCCCTTACTCTACTTTGTAGCTAGGTCCTAAGCTGCGAAACTACAAAGTACAAATTGGGACAGTCATATACTCTCAAGTCTCAAGTGGGATACTAATGCTACTCCGTTGAACAAGTTACTCTAACTACTCAAGATTGGTTCCAAACACAAGTTAGATGTTCTACCAAATGTGTTGTGCGGTTAAAATATGCTATGAATTACAAAGAGTATACAATGCTAACATCTTTGTTAATGTGATAATGTAGTTCTCAATATGCTCAAATTGTCGTAGTAAGGATAACAACTCCAGATCATTTTTGAACCAGAATTGTTGTTCTAATCAAGATAAAAAGATTCAGGACAGAGGAAGTGACCAATGTGAATAGGTAGTCTGTATTTCATTGACGCTACTAAATTAATATCAAAAAGGGAAAAAGAAAAAGGAGCTATTTCCAGTAAACTAGATGAATTACCCCGCGCATTGCTGCGGGAATTGTTGGACAATTCTATAAGGACATTTGATGAATCATGAATGAACAAAGAAGCATTGTGCATAATACATTTTGTTAGCAAATTTTATTCAAACCTGGAAGGAAGGTGAAAATTTTCTTACTGCATTCTTGAGAACTTAGTAGGGAGACCATACGAAGGTTCCTTTAGTTGATACGCTCAACTCAATGTCCCCACTTATTTGATAGCTTGTTGAGATGACAGGGCTTCTTACCTAAGAGGACGGGGACTATGGAGTGGAAAAAAAAAAGTAACAAAGCATCCTGAAATTATGAACCTTGTATCTATGTGCAGCAACTCTAATTTTCTAGCTTTAATCTCACTTAAAATGAAGATAAATAAATCTTCATGTCAGAGCGATAGTAAATTATTTCTATTATATTACTGCACAATATGTTCCTTTTGTGAAACATGGTTTATTGTATTCAGTTCAACGCAAACATGCGAACATCGAACTGGTTGGTGTAGCACCTAAAAATGTCTGCAATTTGGGATGCATCGTACATTCAACATAACTACTGAATCTGGAATAATATTCTTGAAACGGCATTGATAATCTCCTGCAATAATGATTCCAGAGATGAGTTTTATTGGAATGGAATGATCTAACAGTGGTGAAGAATTCAGATGACGTGGATCAATGTGGGAGCAGAGAAATAAAAATTAATGACTCTTAGTTGGTTTTTTTTTTTTTTAGATTACACAGTACAACTCAGACACTCACAACGCACGCACACTCACCCCTATGAACACACGTACGCAAACCCTACCCCTATGAGCATCTTCGAAGACTGAGCCGGCAAATCTAGAGATACGAAGTCACCGCTGGCGCCTCGCTGTCGACGGGAGCGTCGCCTACCACTGAAAGCATAAATGCCGGTAAATCCTTGGAAATTCGCTCCCACGGGGAGTCGAACCCAGGACCTGAGAGGTGTTACTCGGATGTCTTAACCATTAGGCAAGACCCCTTTCACGACTCTTAGTTGGTTGCACTTATAAAGAATTTATATAGATCTGGAGGCCCGCGATAAAGCTTTCCCTGGCTCGTTGAGAAAAGTTTTTGCAGGCTGGAAACTTGTTACTAACCTGGGCCGACCTGCTAACTGGAGACTCGGAGAAGTGAAGCATGCAGTGGCCCAAATTGGTTTCGTTCGGTTCCAGTTTCGCGATTACCTGATCGTTGGTGTTGGGCGAAATTCAACTGCACCTTGCATGCATTCGCCTGGGTTCACAAGAATGAAAATACATTTGTGTTCCCAAGAGACTTGATTTTTCTGCATTGAGCAGAAGCCAAGGGGATCGCATTTAACTATCAACGGAAAAGTGGATGATCTTTCTTCATCTTTAATTTCTTTTTTCAAAGAAGAAGAAAAGAAGAGACAAAAACCGATCGTCTCCCTTCCCGCGGCTATAAAACCAGGCGCACGCGATCAGCTCCATCTGAGTCCCTTCATTCCCGCAGCACAGCCAAAATGGAGAGATCCATGGCGCCCAGCAAGATCTCTCTGAAGCTGCTGGTGGATGAAAAGACGAACAAGGTGCTGTCCGCCGAGGCCGGCAAGGAGTTCGTGGACTTCCTCTTCAGCCTGCTGAGGCTGCCCGTCGGCGCCGTGGCGAAGCTCGTCTTCGCCGGCAGCGTCGGCCGGCTGTACCAGAGCTTGGACCACATCGGCCCGTCCTACGGTAGCCCAGCACCGACAACTACAAGTCCGGCCTGCTCCAGCCCAAGGTGCTCCGCGAGCTGCTCCTCTTCAAGGGCTGCGACGGCAAGTCCCCGCAGGGCAAACAGAGGCCGTACACCTAGCCTGACTCATTAACCTAAGGTGTTAGTAACAGAAGGCGTTAACTCGTCAGTGTTAGAGTGTGAGCGTCAGTCTGATGTGAGCTTTCATAACTCGGCCACTGTCGAGGTTTTAGGCCCTCGACGTTATTTGTCTAGGAGCGCAAGAACCAAGAACACTATGGTAACACAAGACGCAAGAATTTATACAGGTTCAGACCTCAATGTGCGTAATACAAGACGCAAGAATCTGTTGGGCCATCCGGGTCTAACTGAGCCAAACCGACTACCCATAACTGGATAACTCGGCCTTGTTAATACTTGAGGATACTCGGGTCCCATATCATCGACACCTGCGCCTCCGGGAACTGCGCCACGGCGACCGTGGAGACGAATGCCACGTGTCCGCATTGCTGGCAGCCCATGTCCATGGAGGTTGCCTTCTTCTCGCTGCTCATGTCACCCGGTCGGCAGGGTGGCGTGGAGGGGGCATCGGGCGACAGCGGGTACGTGAAAGAGCTGGCGACGTTCATGGTGACCGACGGTTTCGATGTGACGCCCATGGCCCCCGTTGCCAGCATCACCCTCATCAACAAGCTCAGCGTCGGCGGCGGCGGCGCGGAGCTCGTTGAGAAGAACGTCACCCTCGATAGGGACAAGGTGCTCTGTTGCGACTGGAACCTGGCATGACCATGCCTACTGCAATGCAATCGACTGCTAGTAATTTAGTTTTTGTGCTGGATATATGCTAAACCTGACATTCGTTTCTTGTTGGACTGTTTCCTGCCGTCGTCTCGTCTCGTCTACCAGGGGCAGGCTCTTCTCAAGGCGGCGATGCATTCGGACACGGTGCTCACCGATGTGTTCCTGGCGACGAACAACAAGTGATGCTGAATTTCAGAAGCTGCCGGCGTTGACATATGTGGCCATGCATCTTTTTTTTGATGGAACAACATATGTGTCAGCATCCTTTTGAAGGAACTACGGCAACTCGATCCTTGGAGCTTCCCTCAATTTTTTAGTTTCAGTTCAGCATATCGTGTCTCTGTCTACGTTATGCCTTGTGGCAGCATACTTTTTCCGATCACTTCGCTTATTATGGATGACATGTTCCCAGGTTCATTAGTTCTGCGTGCTGCAAATATTCGTTATTTTGTCATCTGCAGCATGAAGGGGAGCCCTGACGCAGCGGTAAAGCCACTGCCTTGTGACCTCATGAGGTCACGGGTTCAAGTCTTGAAAACAGCCTCATGTAGAAATGCAAGAAAAGGCTACGTACAAAAGACCCAAAGTGGTCGGACCGTGCACCCGGCTGCCTTTTTTTTTTTGTCGTCTGCAGCATCTCACCATTACAAAAAGAAATAATTTAGTGCATTGAGCATACCAGCTGACAATACGATGAAATATATGCGACAGACAGATTTTCTAAAGTCGAATTGCATAGAAAAACTTCAGTTTCCAAAAAGATATTTGGATTAGCACAAGGAAACATCTGTCAGAACGCAGGAAGTTGTAATTTTACATCTTGATGAGATACAGTGCTGTACTGTTCAGAGGTTCAGCCAATAATCTGTTGAAGCCTTCTAGAGTTCTAGTACTGCCAATTCTACCATCATTTACAAAACAGAATCGCGAGTGGCAGTACGTTGACGGAGCGAAATGCTGCTGAAGAATTAAGGATAACACATGATTGGAGCATTGACCGCTGCGAACTGACGGCGAAACAAAAACACATGGTTGCAGAAGCCCTGAACACTGCTGAGGGACAAACTGAGTTTGCTACTAGTTTTGAATAAACCGTTCATAATATGTAAACACGTCCACACAGATATAGAAGAATGATATATCAAACTGGCACGTTCAGTGTAATTAACTGAAAAATCTGAAAATGACTCACGGACACGACAGACTAAAACTGAACAGGACAGGAAAGCAAATAAACAAGCAGCGTAACAGCAAACCCACTCGACGCGTTCATGCATCGATCAGCATCTCGACTCCGTCATTTCTTCCTGGCGAGGAAGACGTCGGAGAGCACGGTGTCGGAGCGCAGCGCCGCCCTCAGCAGACCCAGACCCTGACAACCAAACAGCACAAGACACTGTCAGAGCTGGAACTGGAAGCACATGACTGATCGGTATTGCAGGAAAGAAGGCAGACAGTGTAAGGACGAGCCTCGTCCACGCCGACGGCGACGTGCTTCTCGGCAAGCTCAAAGTCGTCCTTGGCGACGCTGAACTTGTTGATGAGGGTGATGCTGGAGATGGCCGACATGGGCGTCACCTCCAGCCCATCGGTCACCATGTAAGTGACCAGCCCCTTGACGTTGCTCTCGCTCGACGGCCCCTGATCCTGCTGGCCTGACTTGAGCAGCGAGAAGCAGGCAACCTCCGTGGACATGGGCTGCCAGCAATGCGGACACGTGGCATCCGTCTCCACGGTCGCCGTGGCGCAGTCCCCGGAGGCGCAGGTGTACAGCTTCTGTTTGCCCTGCGGGGACTTGCCGTCGCAGCCCTGGAAGAGGAGCAGCTCGCGGGCGTCCGGGCGGAGCACCTTGGGCCTGAGCAGGCCGGACTTATCGGTGCCGGGCTGCAGGTAGGCGGCGTCGATGCTGTCGACGCTCTGGTACAGGCGGCCGATGCTGCCCTGCATCGTGCCGGCGGAGATGAGCTTCGCCACGGCGCCGATGGGGAGCGTGAGCAGGCTGAACACGAAGTCCACGAACTCCTTGCCGGCCTCGGCGAACAGCACCTTCTTCGACTTGGTGTCCACCAGCAGCTTCAGCGAGATCTTGCCGGAAGCCATGGCTCGAGTGCTCGACCTCGGTTTTGGCTGATGCTCTCTAGTCTTTCTTTCTCAGTGAGCTGCTGAGTCAGGTTTCAGAAGATGAACCAGCACGAGCGTCTGAACCATATATTGAGGTTGTGAATTGTGCAGTCTCCTTGGCTTCTTGAGTGAGCTATGAATGCATCGTCTATTGGCAACAGTGACAGCTAGCGAACGATGCAAGCATGCAAGCCTTCTCTCAATTCAACACTCTGCTCCGGGAAGTGGCGATAGTAATTAAGCACTTCGTTCAGAAACAACAACAACGCTAAAAAAATCTCTCTTGGATGATTGTTTGTACAGATTCTGAACCATACTCTGTTACATTCCTAAGCAGAGTCTCAAGAAGAAAAAAAACTGGACTTACCTCACAAAGAAATGAAAACCTGGGCATACACCGCATGTAAGGAAGCTTAAAACATTCGTACACACTCTTTACATGCATGTCTCCAAAACGCTACCAGGGTTCAGGCTTAACAGTACTCAGTTCCCACGTAAGACTAGACACACCTAAGCAAATGGACGTTGAACATGACCAGAAATTCAAGAGAATGGAGGCGACCAAGTCACCTTCATCGATATGCAAGCACCCTGATCAAGCTTGATCTGTCGATTAGTGCATCCATGCACCTTAGCACGGCGGCATCACTCTCAGTCTTGTTGACCTACATCGTCGAACGCCAGGGGACGGCAACCACTGAACGTTTTACACCCATCTCACCAACTTTGCCACGAAAAAGCGCAACTTCTGCGTTTCTTCCGAATGGAAACAATGGAGCTGAGAGATAGATCGAAATCTCTCTGAACTTCAGATATCACGACTTCTCTCCACTGCCGATCAACAAGTTGAAAGGACATGTCAACTGCACCACCATATATAATTGACACTGATACAAATTGTCGTCGGACAAGGTGACATGCATTCGTTGTACTGTTGTAGTGTACATGTTACTCCGTCAGTAGCCGTGTATCATCTTCCTCTTTCTCTCCAGTTCCGATCCTCGTGTCAAACTCAAATAGAAGATCAGCAAGCATCATAATGCCCTCTCTTAGGGCCAGTCATCTCCATGAGAGGGCCAGTCATCTATCACAAGGAAACGATGGCACAGATTCTAAACTCTGAAAAGCCAAAACAAAAACAAAAAGAATAGAATTGGTTTTTTCCTACAAACACAAGTTGGTATGTACTCCCTCCGTTCTTAAATTGTTGTCGCCGTTGATTTTTTGAGTTCGTATGTTTGATCGCTCACCTTATTCAACTCTTTTCATTATTTGAAATAAAAGAGTGCAGTCATATTTACATTATTTGAAACTCCATCAAAATGTAATTTCCTAGCCGCTGACGTAGCATCTTGATCAACTCCAAGTAAGAGATCCATGGCAGAAGAACTCATGTCCGTATTGAAGTATGGCATTATAGCAAACCCGCCATGGTTGAAGATTGGCCGTACACATTGTTTGAAAAGTATAGCGTTCTATTAGCATCAAATGTACTGGCATTAAGGTCCCATGTCACAGAATATGAAATTGTCCATAAAACTTGCATGCATGTAAGTAAATGGTAAGATATATGAAAAAGGGTATAATGAATCAAGTCGCGTGGCTTACGTTCAGTTTGTTTTGATCAGCGACGAAAAACCATGATCAAAGAACTACAAACCATACATGTGTTGCCTGCTCCCCTTCGGCTCCAAGATCCCCGGCGGCTGCGAGCCCGTCGACCTCATCATCCTCGTTACCGGTGGCTGCGTGCTCTAGTCATGTCCAGCATTTCAACCGAAAAAAAAAAGGAGTCATGTCCAGCATTGCCTCGTGTCCGGCCGGCGATGACATGCTCGCAGTTGCTCCTTCGTCGACGTCCTCGTGCCGCATCGCTCATGCCAAGCCCTGCTGATCGACCGCACGGGAAGAGCTCCATCGTCGTCGAGGCTGACGCGTCGACCAGCAGCCGCCACAGCTCTCGCCTCGACTCCTATCTTTCCCACCGAATTTTTTCCTGTCCGTGGTTGTACAAGCCCATAATCACTGTTCGCTTATTTTTACAGTGATTGGTCAGATCATTTCATCTGAACATGAGCGAAGCTTGCACGATGATGCGAAAGCCATGCAGTTGGCAGGAAGCGAATCATCTCGTTTTGCTAACACAACAAGCCCAGTGTTCAATCAGAACAGCAACATTTACGAGTGGTATGCCCTTCACACCTTCCGATGCAGTTCAAGAGAAAGTTGGATTTACTAAACATCGTCTCACATATCCATAAAATATGGTTCAGGACAAAAGTACTGACTCGATTCCAGGACAAACTGCTAAATTTAGTCTAGTACACACCCCAGATTAAAACACAGCTAACAAGTGCACGCTGAAGATAGACCAGAAACTCAAAAGAAAGGAGGGGACCAAGTCACCTTCACCGATATGCAAGCCTCCTCGAGCTTAATTTGTTGATTGGTGCATCCATGCACCTTAGCACTGAAGGGACAATCGTGCACGGCATCACTGTCCGAGCCTTTTTGACCTACCTTGAACTTCAAATGCATCATAGCATCAATCGGGACGGCAACCACGAACCGTTTCATGCCCACCTCACCAACTGTGCCATGAAAAAGCTGGAATTCTTCGAGCTCCCATTTGGAAAGAAAGGAACTGATAGATAAATCGAAAGCACTCTGGACTTCCGATATCATGACTTCTATTACAGCCTCCACTCCTAACTCAACAAATGCTAAAGTCATGTCAACTGCTCCGCCATTGCCACTAATACGATGTGAGACTGGACAAGTTAACATGCATACATCGCGGAGTATTACTCCGTCAATCAGCTGTATATCATCTTCCTCTTTCTCTCCAGTCTTGATCCTCATGTCAAACTCAAATAGAACATTAGAAATCATCACAATGCCTCTCTTAGGGCCAGTCATCTCGATGAGAGAACCCTGTGAAATTTAATCTGTTTAGTACACCCGCAGAGCAAAATAGAAAATATCAAAAGTCAAATAGTTTCGTTATTATAAGCCATGTGCCAATATATACATCAAGTAACTTATAAAGTGACTGCACAACCCTCAAAAACAAAACAAAAGGTAAGCAGAGTTCTCCTACAAACACAAGTTAGTAAAGGCATGCCTAGACGGCCCAACTTTGTGATGTTGATGATCATTCCTCTTCTGATTTTCAAAGGCTGATGTTACAGACCCTGCTTGGTTCCAAAATGATTTTGCTTATTGTAAATAGAAAAAGGAAATATTTTAAACAGTACTCTAGATTTGACACTAGTTTGTTAGGATTTTGTCTACAAAACCTACACCACATTTGTTACAACATACCCATTCTCTATCCCATGTAGTCAACCATCCATGTCAGCTTGGTTTAAAGGAGACTTAAGTCATTGCCATGAGAAGTATGTAGGTTCAATCTCATTTCTAATATTGAGCGTAAACTACAATGATTATTACAGATAAGTTTAGATGTGCACCTGCTGCACGATGAGGGGATCATCCCTGCTACGATTGAAAATGTAATTAAGCTTTCCATCCATATCATCCCGTGCTGCCATGTATCCATACAACTTGACTGAGGTACTGCTGACAGGAGTTTTAGCCAAACTTAAGGAGAAAACATGTACCATTTGAAATGGCACATGTTTTATGCAATTCTCCTGGTCAGGATCGCAAGGGTAGGCCGTTGAAAGCATCTTTAGTTCCGACACAGCTTCAGCAAAGATCACATGTTATATCAAAGATGTTAGTTAATACACTAGGGAAACAAATATTATAAAGGAAATTATGCTCTGCCCACGCATATGTTCAAACTCCTACACACACTGTTTGTGCAGAATACTACCAATCTGAATTTGGGTATGGCTAGGATAATTCCCACTAAAATGATTTGTCTACACACGTTAAAACCACTTAATTATTGAAGCAGGTTTCATCCAAATTCAAGTGAGTACATGCAAATTCCCACTCACAAGCCGAGTAAAACTAGGCAAATGCTATTTGACCCTTGTCTAGAGTTTTTTTCTGATACATTTGGGTTTTCACAACTGGGTCAATATATAAAGAGGGCAACCGTAAGTCAACTCAAAAGAGAGTAAAGACAATAATGCATATTTGACCGATTTTAGGTTATCATCCTAAGGACAGGAAGAGATATTCGGATCACGTACTCTCGTTTCGGTCAGACATATCCATGTCATACAATTCTTCCCAATCTCTCTTGTATATAGCACCATCACGGTGGCTGCTACTGTTAAGGATCAGCGAATACCCTATACGATCAGGGACCATGAGATTGTTGTGATACATATCCTTCATCTCGTTGCTCATCTTTGCTTCATCCATTACGTTGGCAGTCTTGTCCAACTTAACCTGCTCCTTCTCGGATCTCACTCCAGTGCCTTGTTGTATGAGCCAGGGTTCATAAGCAAATCTGTCAATCATAAATAAAGAAAAAGAAAAGCCAAACTTAGCATTCGACCCATACTACCTGTCATGGATTACGGTTGCAGGAATTAGAAGCCATAACTGCCCGTCTGAGAGGATTATATCTAAATCCTAGCAAAAGTTATGATATTACATTGCCTACATCAAGTTTCGAACTCTGATGCCAATATATAACAGTAAATTTTGTTCCAACAAATAACATTCCCAATTATAGTATTTTAAATTTAATGTGTGCGAGTGGTATATGGAGTAAAAAGATATTCTTGCCCCTCCTCGTTCACAGATGAACAGAAACATTAGCAGCTAGATCTCCGAATAAGGACACAACCGGGCAATGGTAGCATCGGGCTCAAACACTATCCTTGTCAGGACTGCAAGGTAACCGTAAATACGCAAAACTCGAATCTATTTCTACACGCAGTCACCGATTCTCGTCCTAGAAAAGGGGGGAAAAGAAACTTTTTTCCACTCATCACCAAGATCTAAATATGCTTCCATACGATGATTCATACGAGAGAACAATTCTCGGTGGTAAGAAACAAGAGGCAAATAAGAACACACCCGGGAGGTTTATCCAGTATTTTATCAGCCACGACTGGTGCCACCGGCTTGAATGGAAGATCAGGTCGCGCAAGACCTGAAGGAAACTGGCGAGGCGCACCACGGGCGACAGGGAAGACTCTAGGGCACCTGCTGAGCCTAAGAGCAGATCGCAAGATGCTCTGCATCTGATCCGCCTCTCTTGGGAACGGAACTCGCGGAGGTGGGGAGGGGTTTGGGAAAGCAGAGTGGGGAACCATCTCAGGTGACCAAGCTCTCGTCCTCCGACGACCCCTGCGCTGCACCGCAGCCGCTCTCGAGTCGTGAATGCATCGTCTCTCAGAAACAGTGACAGCTAGCGATGCAACCATGCAAGCCATTTCCCCTTCTCAATTAAACACTGCTATCTCCCGGAAGTGGCGATAGTAGTTAAGCACTTCGTCGTTCAGAAACGAACGCTCAAGATTCTAAACCATATGGGCATACGACGCATATAAAGGAAGGTTAAAACATTTACTCCGCATGTCTGAAAAACACTAGTAGTAGGGTTCAGGCTTGACAGTACTACTCGGTTCCATTAGAAATGCAAAACGTCCACGTACATCGGTCATACAAGATTGTTGAATATTATAGGCTTTTAAGCCCATAATAGAGCAATAATTCTATTTAGTTTAGGCTTATAATTAATGCAATAATAGTTTAGTCCCACATGGGATTCCTACCGTTAATTGACTCAACTTATTAGGTGGATTTCCGGTACATTCCTAGAGAAGTTGAGAGAGGCTAGTGGCGAGCCACGCGCGCGCGCGACTCCGCCGCCGCCGCCGAGCCGTGACGTGGCTGGCTGGCTGGCTGGCTGGCGTCGTAAACTTTATTTCTTCCGCTCGTGTTGCCTTCGAAGACTTCCCCGTCCCGGACTTCTGCGCGCACAGAGATCTGGGAGAGCAGGCCTTCGAAACCACCGATCGACTTCCGGAGCGCGGCGGTTCTGCACTGCGTACATCGTCCTGCATCGACTACATCGAACACACTCAAGAACAATGGTTCTTGGGAATGGAGCCTCCAGCGCTTCCGGCGCAGGATCCTCCGCTGGGTACGTTTCTAACTTTCTTTTCAGTTTGTTCATCGCTATCACCTTATTGGGGAATTTCTGGATTAAATTAATTAGAAAAATGCCTAAATTCTCTACAATCCAAAAACCTGATATTAGACAATTTTCTGTTAGCGGTTTTGCTGCTGCACTGAAACCGAACGCGTTTGATGGCTCTTTCTATAAGAGATGGCGTGCTCAGATGGTCCTGTGGCTTACAGCAATGAACTGTTATCACGCCGCGAACGGTAAGCCAGAACAGTTTACTCCTGAAGAGGAGGAACGGTTCAATATGGCTGATAATCTGTTCAGAGGCGTCGTGATTAGCGCTCTTACTGATAAGTATAAGGATTCATATATCACGTGCACCTCTGCGAAAGAACTATGGGATGCTCTGGACGCTAAGTTCGGTGTTTCTGATGCCGGTAGTGAACTGTATATCATGGAGCAGCTTTTTGACTACAAGATGGTTGAGAACCGTTCTGTAGTTGAACAAGCTCATGAGATTCAGGCTATGGCAAAAGAACTCGAACAGTTTCCATGTGTGTTGCCTGACAAGTTTGTGGCTGGCGGTATTATCGCTAAGTTGCCATCTACTTGGAGGGATTTTGCTACCCAACTGAAACACAAGAGACAAGAGTTTAGCGTGTCTGAACTCATTGGGACTCTTGATGTTGAAGAAAGGGCGAAAGCAAAAGACACACGTGGAAAGAGCATAGGAGAACCTTCTAGTGCCAATATGGTGCGAAAGGTCAACTCATCAAAGAAGAAGAAGAAGGGGGCTGAGAAGCCTAATCAATCAACCACTTTTAAGAAGAAAAAGAACAAAGAAAGTGGCTGCTTTGTTTGCGGGAGCACTGAGCATTGGGCAAGTGCGTGCCCAGACCGCAAAGTTAAGCAGGAGAAGAAATCTGCAAACGTGGTCATTAGCGAGACTGGAGGGACTTCTGGGTACGGTAATTCTACACCCGTTGTCCTTTCTGTCTGTCAAACACCTGAGTGGTGGATTGACACTGGGGCTAATGTACATGTGTGTGCTGATATCTCTTTGTTTTCTTCTTATCAGGCCGGAGTGACAGGAGACTTGTTGATGGGAAATGGGTCACATGCTCGCGTTCTTAGTGTTGGTACGGTCATTCTGAAGTTTACTTCGGGAAAGACGGTGCTATTGAAGCACGTGCAGCATGTCCCCTCAATCAAAAGGAATCTTGTTAGTGGCTCTCAATTGTGTCGAGATGGTTATAAAATAGTTCTTGAGTCGAATAAATGTATACTTTCTAAGTATGGACATTTGTTGGAAAAGGTTATGATTGCGGAGGCTTGTTCCGCTTTTCTTTACTTGACAATGGTTGTAATAAGGTTGTGAATAATATCCTTACTTCGAATGAGTCGAATGTTTGGCATTCACGACTTTGTCACATTAATTTTGGTTGTATGACGCGGTTAGCAAAACTGAATTTAATCCTGAAATTTGACATGGTCAAAAGTTCTAAGTGCCATGCTTGCGTGCAATCTAAGCAACCTCGCAAGCCTCACAAGGCTGCGGAGGCGAGGAACTTAGAGGCATTAGAACTTGTTCATTCCGATCTATGCGAGATGAATGGCGAATTGACTAGAGGTGATAAAAGATACTTCATGACTCTCATAGATGATTTTACTAGATATTGCTATGTGTATCTGCTAAATCCAAAGATGAAGCTTTGCATTACTTTAAAATCTATAAAGCTGAAGTAGAAAACCAACTAGAGAGGAAGATTAAACGTTTAAGGTCTGACCGTGGTGGAGAATGCTTTTCTAATGATTTTTCTGAATTCTGCGTGGAACATGGTATTATTCATGAGAGGACACCGCCTCACCTCAATCCAATGGGATTGCTGAGAGAAAGAACCGAACTCTAATTGATTTGGTTAACGCCATGTTAGAGACAGCGGGTCTTTCTAAAGAATGGTGGGGTGAGGCGATTTTGACAGCATGTCATGTCCTGAATAGAGTTCCAACAAAGAATAAAGAAATCACACCATTCGAGGATTGGCATAAGAAAAGATTAAATCTCTCATATTTGCGTACTTGGGTTGTTTGGCCATGGTGAATGTGCCAATCAATAAGAAGCGCAAACTTGGACCTAAAACTGTTGATTGTATCTTCCTGGGTTATGCTATGAAGATCGTGGGTTATAGGTTTTTAGTAGTAAAATCTGGAGTACCTGACATGTTGGTCGGTACAATTTTGGAGTCCAGAGATGCTATATTCTTTGACAGTGAATTTCCTTTCAAAAATGCACCTAGCACATCTAGTCATGAGTCTACATTACCTCATGAGCATTTCATTCTGATAACACAAAATGAGGAACCCCCTGTGCACATTCCTGAGGAGGATGACAATCTAGTCACCCGTAAGGTTAGAGACAGAGGACTGCAAAGTCTTTTGGAAATAACTTTATTGTGTACCTCGTGGATGACACTCCCAGAACCATTGAAGAGGCACTTTCATCTCCCGATGCTGACCTTTAGAAGGAAGCAATAAGGAGTGAAATGGATTCAATCATGTCTAATGGTACTTGGGAGTTGGTCGAGCGTCCTTACGGGTGCAAACCCATAGGATGCAAATTGGTGTTCAAAAAAAAGGTTAGGCCTGATGGTACTGTTGAGAGGTACAAGGCAAGGCTTGTGGTGAAGGGATATTCACAGAAAGAGGGTGAAGATTATTTCGATACCTACTCACCTGTTGCTCGTATGACCACGATTCGAGTATTACTTTCCCTGGCAGCCTCACATGGTCTTCTCGTCCATCAGATGGACGTTAAGACAGCTTTCCTTGATGGAGAGTTACACGAGGAGATCTATATGGATCAGCCTGATTGGTTTGTAATAGATGGTCAAAAGAGTTTGGTGTGTAAGTTACTGAAATCCCTGTATGGCCTCAAGCAAGCTCTTAGGCAATAGCACGAGAAGTTCGAAAGGACTTTGATATCGGCTGGCTTTGTTATGAACGAAGCCGACAAATGGGTGTATTATCGGTATGGTGGGGGCGAGGGAGTCATCCTGTGTCTATATGTTGATGACATACTGACCTTGGACCAACCTTAATGTGATTAAGGAGGTCAAGGATTTTCTTTCCAACAACTTTGATATGAAGGATTTGGGTGTAGCAGATGTAATTCTTAACATCAAGCTACAAAGAGAAGGCAATGGTGGGATTACTCTTTTGCAATCACACTACGTGGAGAAGATCTTGAGTCGTTTTGGGTATAGTGATTTTCAATCTGCTCCTACGCCTTATGATCCTAGCGTGCTATTAAGGAAGAACCAAAGAATAGTAAGAGATCAATTGAGATATTCCCAAATCATTGGTTCGCTTATGTACCTGGCTAGTGCTACAAGGCCTGATATCTCGTTTGCTGTGAGCAAATTGAGCCGGTTTGTGTCAAAACCGGGAGATGATCACTGGGAGCTCTTGAGAGAGTAATGCGCTATCTTAAAGGTACTATGAGTTATGGCATTAACTATTCTGGGTACCCTAAAGTACTAGAAGGATATTGTGATGCAAACTGGATATCTGATGCTGATGAGATGCATCCCACGAGTGGATATGTGTTTCTACTTAAAGGTGGCGCTGTCTCATGGAAGTCCTGCAAGCAGACCATTTTGACAAGATCTACTATGGAGGCAGAACTTACAGCCTTGGATACTGTCGGCATTGAGGCCGAGTGGCTTCGTGATTTCCTTATGGATTTACCGGTGGTTGAAAAACCAATACCGTCTATCTCCATGAACTGCGACAATCAGACAGTGATAGTCAAAGTGAACAGTTCAAAGGATAACATGAAGTCGACAAGGAATGTAAAAAGGCGATTAAAATCTGTCAGAGAATTAAGAAACTCCGAAGTTATTTCGTTGGACTATGTCCATACGTCTAAAAATCTGGCAGATCA
Source organism: Eragrostis nindensis (assembly GCA_012490785.1). Taxonomy (NCBI): domain Eukaryota; kingdom Viridiplantae; phylum Streptophyta; class Magnoliopsida; order Poales; family Poaceae; genus Eragrostis; species Eragrostis nindensis. Next base: position 644,787 of record JAAXCT010000074.1, on the reverse strand, counting down.
ATTTACCAAGGGACTATCACGTAATGTGATAAACAGTGCATCGAGTGAGATGGGCCTGAGACTCACTTGATAGGCTGTCATAGTGGTAACCTGTTCTATGCAATCGGAGATCCCGTGAAGTAGAATGGTGAAACAAGCTAGTGACAACTTGAGAGGAAAGACCCTTGATTGGTCTATCTCAGATGTACTTCTTTCCTAGAGAACTGTAAGGCAGGCTGGTTTATTAACCTTAATGTGTTCTTAGTGGCTTATGAGAAGCAAAGATATCGTCCTACAGGATATCTTTGAACACACCTATATGAGTTCGACTGCTAGTCACAGTCTATGAGATGGTGGGGATCTTCTAGATACTCATGAATGGGCCAGAAGTATGACTTATATGCTTCAAGACAGAGGGGATGCTTTTGGCAACCTAGTATCGGTAAAGGACTTAGGCAAAACCCCTTTCGCACAAAACTGATAATTCAGGGCGTAGTCCATTGCTCAGTTGTGAATAAGGCGTAACCTTTGTTCTAGATGGTAGTTCAACTTAACAGTCTCCATCGAAACACCGGTATATCAAACAAGAGGAAGGAAATTTGAGTGCATTCCTTATGAGCTCTAGACTTGGTGGGGATTGTTGAATATTATGGGCTTTTAAGCCCGTAATAGTGCAATAATTCTATTTAGTCTAGGCTCATAATTAATGCAATAATGGTTTAGTCCCACATGGGATTCCTACCGTTAATTGACTCAACTTATTAGGTGGATTTCCGGTACATCTCTAGAGAAGTTGAGAGAGGCTAGTGGCGAGCCACACACGCGCGCGCGCACGCCTCCGCCGCCGCCGAGCCATGCCGTGCCGTGGCGGGCGGGCGGGCGGGCGGGCGTGGCGTGGCGTGGCTGGCTGGCGGGCGGGCGGGCGGGCGGGCGTGACGTGACGTGACGTGGCTGGCTGGCGTCGCGTCCGTCCATTATGACTGTTTTTAATATATTGAAACGGCGCGTCTCACGAATGAACAGACGTCTTTTCGTTACGATGGAGTCGTGTCCGTTCGTTATGGGACGTCTCGCCGTATCTATATATAGTGCCTCTTTCATACGCCCGGAGTAATTCGCTCTCGCCTTCGCAAACTTCATTCCTTCCGCTCGTGTTGCCTTCGAAGACTTCCCCGTCCCGGACTTCTGCGCGCACAGAGATCTGGGAGAGCAGGCCTCCGAAACCACCGATCCGCAAGAGACATCTGCCGGGTGTGCGGGCGATCAGGTTTTTGGGGAGCGACAACGCGCTGCTCGCTTTCGATCGACTTCCGGAGCGCGGCGGTTCTGCACTGCGTACATCGTCCTGCATCGACTAAGATCGACTACATCGAACACACTCAAGAACAATGGTTCTTGGGAATGGAGCCTCCAGCGCTTCCGGCGCAGGATCCTCCGCTGAGTACGTTTCTAACATTCTTTTCAGTTTGTTCATCGCTATCACCTTATTAAGGAATTTCTGGATTAAATTAATTAAAAAAATGCCTAAATTCTCTACAAAGATGAAAACACAGCAAGCAAATGGACGTTGAACAAGACCAGGAGTCCAGGAATTCAAGAGAAAGGAGGTGACCAAGTCACCTTCATCGATATGCAAGCACACTGAGCAAGCTTCATCTGTCGATTAGTGCATCCATGCACCTTCGCACCAAAAGGAACAGTACTGCACCGCGGCATCACTCTCACGGCCTTCTTGACCTATCTCGAACTTCAAATACATCGTCGAACGCCAGGCGGCCAGGGGACGGCAACCACTGAACGTTTTACACCCATCTCACCAACTTCGCCTCGAAAAAGCGCGACTTCTTTGCGTTTCTTCCGGATGGAAACAACGGAGCTGAGGGATAAATCGAAATATCTTTGAACATCAGATATCACGATTTATATCACGGCCTCCACTGCTGACTCGACAAGTGAAAGGGACATGTCAACTGCACCACCACAATCGCCACTGATACGAATTGTCCTCTGACAAGGTGACTTGTGTTTGTTGTTGTGTATTACTCCGTCAATTAGCTGGTGTATCATCTTCCTCTTTCTCTCCAGTCTTGATCCTCATGTCAAACTCAAATAGAAGATCAGCAAGCATTTCTCTCCAGTCTTGATCCTCATGTCAAAATCAAATAGAACAACTCTCACTGCCCCGTCTGCTGCGGAACTGCAGGGAAGAAGCGCAATTGTGGCGCTGCCGTCTCCCACGCGATGACACCTGCCTCGCCCATGTAACATCCCCACCCTAAGCATGCCTTAAACACTCCGTTAAGTGCAAAACGATCACAAGCTCTAATGATCACGTTTAAGAAGTCAAGTTTAAAAAAAAACATATCTCTAAATATGGTCAAATAGGAGATTGAATTAAGTCGACCAAATTTCGCACAAAAGTGTGCCCAAACAAAAATGTTACTGGGTTCCATGCCTCAAAATAGAATTTTGGACAATTTCTCAGATTTTTTGTGAAAAGGGAAAGCAGTGCTAATAATTCGAGGAACATTCAAACAAGATCTGTCTTAACAGAAATAAGTTCCAATTCTGCGTTGAAGTTTGAAAAGTTCCAATAATGAAAAATGTTCCTGAAGCTTTTATCTTTCCTTCCCCAAATTTTCAGATTTTTTTTGAGCTTGGGAAGGTTAGGTTGGGAGCATTCAAAGTCAGCACGTTGGGAAATCTTTTGAAAAATGAAAAACGTACGTGGAGCCCAGCTGTCATCCTGTCTCTCGCTGCTCTCTCTGCTTCCCTCCTCGCGGAGCTCTGTTGCGCCGCGCTGTGGCCGTCGTCAGCCGCAGCAGGCCGTCGCGCGTGCGCCCTCGAGTGCCCATGCTAACGCCGCACGCCCCCTTTTCCCTTATCTCTTCCCTCCCTGTTTGGTCAAGTCGTCGCCGCTCTTCCTTCCTTCTCTTTCCAAGCGCGCAGCGCCGTTGCAGAGCGGAGCTCGAGTTCGCCGTCTGCCGTCGTGAGCTCAAGTCCAGCTGAGCCGCTCCGCCCCAAGCTTCGCCGAGGCGCCCTTGAGCTCGCCATGACCACCATTTTTCCCAATACCCCGTGAGGATGGAGATCGATGCGATTTTTCTCCTCATGGCCGGCAGTCGACAACCTCGCCGTCACCGCCAAATTCTTCCTCCACGGTGAGCCTTCCTCAAATTCCTTTCACAGGAAGCTTATCAATCCTCTATCGCATCCTCCTGACCCACGTATCACTGTGCCTGCAGCTGTACGTGAAGTTCTTCGAGTTTTCCCCGCCGTCGTTCTCCTTTGCCGAGCTACCTCGCCGTCGACGTCCTGCTCCCCGCCGCCTCCCTCGTCGATCAGCTCCACGCTGGGCTAAATAAGCACGCTGAGGTGAAGCTCACGGGCCACTGGCCTCTCTCCCTTTCGCTTCTCCCTTCCTGCGCGAGTGCTCAACGGAGTTGGCCGAGCTCGCTGTGTTGCTTGCTACAGTAAAAAGCAGGGGAGGCTAATTGTATCGTTGTACATACGTCTTCATTTCTGCTGAGAATTTTCAAAAATCACCAGTAATTGCATACAACCCAGAAAAATGTGAAATTAACTTTGTTAGACTCCATTTGATCAGACCTACCTGTTTGTGGAAACGAAACTTGATGAAACCAAATATGTTGCTGTACAAAATTCAGAGAATGCAAACAAGAATAATTTCATATATGCATCTATGTCATCCAAAAATCATGGATTTTGGAATGCATACATAGCAATATCATTCCTGAACCCCTCACCAAGTTGCATAATAAATTTCTGCATGTTTTACCAGTAATTGCTTTTCTAAGCTTTTCTGTTTTAATTTTATTAATTAATTCCTGCATCAAATGTTTCTGAAAATTGGCCAATGTATTGTTTATGCTTATGTTGTTTACCAGACAAATATGTGGTTTTAGGTCTTACAGACCATGTTAAATAAATTTCGAAATGAAATCTTTGTTTTGATCATTTAAAACTTAAGTGACTTATTTCTCTTTTGTGAAAATACTTCACCCGAAAGTAACTTAATTTCCTTTTGTGCTTTTTATAAACATCACTTTAACATGATCATCTGGGCATGGCATTATTTCATTTAGGAAAGTTTCATGTATGCATTGCATCTAATTATTGACTTTGCATTGCATCCATTTAGGAATCGACGCCGGAATCGAGGACGTGGAGATCAAAGCCGAAGAGACCGGCGCTGACTGGAACCATCTTGAGTGAGCTAACCACCATACCCAAGGCAAGCCCCGGTGCACTCCTAATTTTGTAAAGTTTTCTTTTGTCACATGTATTTGAGTCATGAAATGTGCATTACGTTTTAGTAGTTATATGGAACCGTAGATGCATTTGCCCTATGTTTACCTATGGGATGGGTTCGAGTTGTACAGCCACTCGGTAGAAATTGCTATGCTTAAATGTCGAGTCCTCGGTAGAAAAAATCGGGTGGTATGGAGACCGCCCGATATAAGTGGTTCGGGTATATTTTACTACTCTCACAGGATGATGATGAATACGAGACCGAATGGGGAAGTTCATGTGTAGGTTGGGGTGGCAAGGTCGTCTTTGTTCGCCATAGCCCCGTTTGTGTCGGTTAAGGACCGTTCGTTGTGGCCCTGCTTGAACAAGTTTGAACGTACCGGATGCATGCTAGTGATATGGGCACTAGTAAACCGATGTAACTCGATGATTGTAGTGTTGGACAGTGAACCCACCTCTCTTTTAGTGATGATGATAGACACGGTGGTTCATGGGTATGTGCTAGTGGGAGGGTGCACGGGCTAACCACGGATAGCCCCGGCGTGGGTATCGCGTGGAGGACGTTGTTGGTCGTTTATACGCACCCATTTATATACCGCAAGTGGACGGTGTACATTGTAGCTTTTTCCCTCAGAGTATTCCAAGGCTTATATCGAATCCACAAGGATCAGTAAGAGAACCGTGTTTAGGATTTACTATTTCGTCTAACAAATCAATCCTATCATGAAGTACATACTGCATATACAAGAGCATGAAAAAGGGTGAAAGTGAGGGTTGTGCTGGTCGGCACAAGGGGTGTGCCGATCGGCACATGAGCTAAATTGTTCGAAGTGTTGTCTGAACAGCCTAAGGAATCATGGGGTAAGTTAGCCAAGTCTGCTAGTTGAGATCGTAACCAAAAAGCTTAGTTGAATAGCATCATAAATGGAATTACTCAATTATTGATAACCGAAGATCGATAGGTCAAGACCCCTTTCCGTTGAGCCCTGTCACGACCAATCGCCGTAATCGGTAGCCTCTTCCTACTCTACACCTCATCTCAAGGATCATCGCGTATGCATTAGCGGCTGTTGAGGTACAGAGACAACGTGCAATTATGGCGCATTACAAGATCCTGATATTACCTTAACCACAATGGAGATAGTGAGAGAACGAATCTTGTCACTTCTTTTTGCCACCACAATCAAGATAACATCTAATACTTAGTCGTCACTAAGCGTAGGAACAAGCACATGTAAAGACCATAAAATCCAGGCAATCAATAATCAAAACCATTCATCAACATATTCAACCATACTTTGATAATACATAGTGCAAGATACATCACCATCTAGTCGGCCTACCTTGATGGGTCACCTCTTTAGCACCAATGGTTCTTGATCAACAACTAGAGAACATGAAGAACGGGGCAAAGCCCCGGTGGCTCTAAACTTACTAGCCGTGTTGTCCCTCTGGCGGCGGCTCTCTAACCCTAGGGCGTCCCATGGGTTATATATACAGTGGAGAGGCGTTTGGAGGCGAAAAGAACCAATTCTAAGTCGGTGCCGGTCGGCACCAAGGGTGTGCCGATCGGCACGACTCGTTTCCAGTTCGGACTCGATTTTCCTTTTTCGCAGCTCCGCCTTCCATAGGTCATATCTCCACCGTCCGGACTCTAAACGAGGCAAACTCGGACTCTATCTCGTAGCCCTCGAAAAGATTACAACTTTGGTATTCATTGGATCTCCAGATTCGGCCGTCTTGGTTCCCAAATATGCGATGCTAAAGTATCTGTCTCCTCTGCGCAGGTTTTCTTGCGGGGCCCATATCTCCTAGCTCCAGAATCCAAACGGGACAATCCATATGTGTTCCGGAAAGCTCTCGATGAGATCTACAACTTTCCTTTACATTGGATTCCCATTAGAGCACGTCTTGAACTTGAGATCCGCAGGACAATACAGTGCTGTTTCTGGACTGCGCGAATTGATCTTTCCTTCCGGATAAACCTTCTAGAAATCCTTAGGCATTGGGCCACGACCTTGGGCTTGAATGTTGGGTTCCATGGACGTCCAGAGGTGTCTTGTAGGTGCCATGGGCTTGTGGGAAGCCCTCCTTGCATGGCGAGTCGGGCTTTATGTCGATACTTCTTATATAAGAGCCATTTTGTCGTCTTTTCACCTGTTTCTGCAATATAGCACTAAAACGACACTACATGTGGAATTCATCAAAATTAGAGGTAAAACACATGATTATGATGAGAATATGGAGAAATATGGTACGATGTTGGTGGTTTTGGGCATATAAAAGAGGTACTTAGAAACCACCAACAGCTCCCCCATGCTTAAACCTTTGCTTGTCCTCGAGTAAATAAATCACTTTACCCTCTTAAGGAGAGATCAGCGTTGCAGTCATGTTATCTTCACTTGCATTCATCAAAACACATGCATATCCAACCCGCTTTAAGAGTATAGCAGAAAAGTTTTGTATTGCACCAATTCTACCACTCAAAGATACTAGTGGGGAACAGATTATGACTTAGAACCGACCACAATGATCAAATAAAGTAGCTTCAACTCTCAAAACAGATTACTCCTCAAACTAGGCCTTAATATAATAAAGTTTTTCCAAAAATTCAGTCTCATTCATCCAAACAAAACACTCTCTTGCAAAGAATCAAGACAACACTCATCTCACAAATCTCACAAGCCAAACAACTAGAAGTGATCCTATCTACAATTATTTAGTGGAAGGCTTTATGTGTAGCTTGATAGGAAAACAACTAGCAAAACAATGTAACTTAGAATATTGTCAAATCAAGAGATAGTTCTACTTGGTTTTACAGAGACTTGTCAAAAAGGCCATTGGAATAACATGATGAAAGAGAGGAAAACACATGCTTTAGAAAGGTGGACATATGCAAATGGCAAAGAATGATATCAAGACACAAATGAAGTTCTCAAAATCGGATTGCATATGGTTGGAAGGATAGAGTTTCAGCCAATTGAATGCACTTACTTGAATATGATGGTTTTATGCACAATCTTTTATGAAGTCCACTCTTGCAACTTAACACTATAAACAATCTTGGTCTTCCATCAACAATCTTTGAAGTCCATTAACTAGTGCTTCGGAATGTAGATGACGATCCACTCCCCCATGCTTAAACGATGCTCGTCCCGAGCATATAGGAAGTGGAAAAAGAAAAAGCACTAGTTAATCCTTTTATTTGTTCTCCTTGACTGTCTGAAACACATATACTTGATTTCTGGAGATAACAGGGGGCTTTTCGCTGATTTTGTACTTCGTGCCGGTCGGCACGAATTTGTGCCGGTCGGCACGGACCCAACTTTTCTCCGTTTTCGCCTCAAATTGATCCTTTGCGGTTCAGAAAGTCTTCAGAGGTGTTTGGTGATGAAAATCTTCGTCTTAAGCAAGATATCTTGATAATTTGTGCATAAAACCATAGAAATAGTGCAACGGCTCGACGAGAAACTCATATCATAGGTTATGGACAAGGATTGGACAACACCAAAAGAAATATGGGTTTACAGGTGGGAATATTCAGCTAAGTATGCACACATTCCAGAGTAGAATAGGCAATGCTGAATATGTATAAGGCTAGAAAACAAGTGATAGTTACGCAAGCGGAATGGCCAGCTTCTAAGTCTCATACCAAAAGAACACAAACTTGACTCAACTCACTAAATTACATGTTCCAATCTACAGGTTTATCATGTAAGTGTAGCATATTTGGTTTTGGTAGGTATGATCAATGCAAGAGAGCAATATTTTGCAAGGATTAGAGACTTAAGACATTAAAGTTTTCCAAAAATTAGTAAGGACTCAAGCTATGTTGGAGTTTTCTTTTTAGAGAGCAAAGCATGTTGTCATGAAGAACAATTCAATCATATGGGGTCTCTATCAAATCATCTGTCAACAAACACCACCACTAAAGCAAATAGAGTTCATAGAATTGGTGCTTAGTTCAAGTTCATTAAAATTCAGCGGGGGACAATTATATGCAACGAATCATACATGCAAGTTCCAACAACAATAGCAACTTTCATCATCTCTCTAGCAAAGTTACTCATCATAATTATGCATTATTTAGAGTGAAAGCACAAGCACATAGGTGGTGATGATACAAGCCAGCTCCCCTAGATAGAGTAATGACATTTGGTCACCCTAAGGTAGCTATTAGGGATATGTCATTTTCCATTCTATATTCTAAGTGGCAAATTACAAACAACCTCTCGCATGAACAAAACGAGAAGGGCACCACATCATAAAAGAAAGCAAAACCCAATGTTGGCAAGAGCAGCGAATGAGAAGAGAATAGGATTAGAGAAGAGAAGGAGCAAAGAGATGTTACCGCCTTTTAGTGAATTGAAGTTCGGAGCATGCCTCCCCCATGCTTAAGATGTTGCTGAATTGCATGAGGAAAGCTTGACAGCACGGGCAACAGCGGCGTGCCGATCGGCACACAATGGTGCCGGTCGGCACAGGGGTGGTGCCGGTCGGCACACTCCACCTCGGCATCGTTTTTAGATTTTCAACTCGATCATTGCCTCGTAGCTGCTGTCCCATTGCTCCCTCTTGTTCATGCGGCTGTTTCTCCTCAATTCCTTCAACTCCCTTCTTGTGAGATCGATTCTTTCATTCCTGCAAAACAATTGAAGCACACATACCACCCCCGAGGTGATGGTCGGGAGTAGAGGAATACCTACCAGCTAACAACAACTTTAAAGTTCCACTTGTGTCAATTTGATTCTAGTAGAGAAAAGAAAACAAAATCCTAATGGGTGTACGTGTGCACAAGTGTGGATGCATGAAGTTAAAAACACAATGCTAGCAAGCAAGCAAGACCATAATGTTATTCCACAATTCAGTCTAAACACCACGTTCACACAAAATCGCTAAATGAATGTGCGATCAACACAATTCTAGAAATGTGAGCTACTCATTATTCAGTCTTGAAACAATGCTATCAAAGTGAAGAAAATGTTTTATGATATTAGCAACGAAATTTAGAGGCGTGGAAGCAACACAAGAGCAATGTTTACACCTAGCTCTAAGCACCATGCTTACAACTAAATTGCTAGCAATCTAAAACGAAATTCTTTAACAACCAAAGTCTAAACACCATGTTCATGACTTAGCCATTGCAAAACTCCGCTGGATTAGAAAGATAGCGCATTGAAAAAGAGTAGTAACCAACCAACGCAAATGATGCAAAACATAGCAATGCAAATTAACTATCCAATGTTGTTCAACAAACAAGTATAAACACCACGTTTACACCTAAATTTGCTAAAGAGTGTGTGCACACAAAGCCAATTAAGTGATCATTAGAGAGTTCAAAGCTATTATGAGTGGAGAAGTGAATATGAACATGCAAAGTCAGAGGCTAGTGCGAAATAAATAAAAACATGTTAGGCGGCGTCGATGGAATGCTTAGAAAAGCATTTGGGCATTTGTGCCGATCGGCAATGGTGTCGTGCCGATCGGAACATGGGGTCTTGGCTCTGGTATGTGATGAAAAATGAGTGGTGGAAGGCTTAGGTAGGCTGAAATTAGATGGTTAAATGCATGCAGGCGGAAAAATTATGCAAATACAAAAACAAAGCAAGTGCTCACAAATTATGCATGCAGTGAATGACTTTTGCAAACAATCACATAATGATGGTGGTCTAAAAAAAAAGTTAAACTAGAACAAATTAGACACAAGTGAACCAATTGAGTTGGGTAAAGCTCACATCAAAGCAAAAACTCTAGGTTGCCCTCCTAGCAGCACTAAATAATCCACACAAAGGACTCAAAAACAACGGGTTGCCTCCCGAAAAGCGCTTTAGTTATAGTCGAATAGCTAGACTTCTTACATACCTGATTGTCGCGAAGCCATGGTTCTTGGTGTAAGATCCCAATGATATCCATGCAGCTTGTATTATGCAAACTTCGTCGTGGTTGACTCATAGCCCGTATTTGTTGTGTTGCATATTGCTCAATGTGTGTAAATGATATAATGCTCTTGAATCTTCAATCTTGTTCAACTTCTGATCATTTGCTCACGGGAGAATCGCTCAAGCTATTTTCATTGTTGTCATCTTCGTCTCCTTCCTTAATCTTGCCATTGATAATCTGCAGCTCCTGTTCCTTCTGAATTTCGTGTCACCAACAGAATGAAACAGGTTCTAAAACCTGTACCATAACGTAGGTAGCAAAAATATCTTTCCAACGAGTGCTCATACACCTCAAACGGATTCCGTATGAAGGACTTATGAGTTTTTTACTCCAAGGCTGCGTGCTGTTTTGAAAATCTGACAGCCCGCGCAGCGTCCAATGATTAGCTCATAAATCCTTGTAGAAACATCCAAATCCAGCACCGTTTGATGCGTTGGAAAGAAGACTTGAAGCTCTATCCAGATATAAAAGTTTCATATATTGATCAGTTCGGAGAACTTACAGAATCACTAATGATTTCAGCTTCTTGCTTCGTCTTCTGGAGAATCTTGATGACTTAATCCTTTCAAGCATTAGAGCATGTGTCGGCTTGTCCTTTGACTTGTGAATCTTGATCAATGTTGCACCAGCAAGGTATGATGATGTAGGGTGGATGCAACTTCTCAAAACTTGCCCATTGATCCACCAAGTTGACGGGAGAAGAATTCCGAAGAAATCTGCCATGTCCTGTTCCAGCCGACGACTTGTTTATGCTTTTCTGCTGCAACCAGGAGGAATTAGAGGCTGAGATCTGTGCCATTGCGTCGGGCATCAAATTATCTTTCCAACGAGTACTCGTGCGTCCTCATCGGACTCTGTATGAGGGAGATATGGCCGTTTTTCTGAAGGTATGTCAGGCTGTCTCGCGATGAATCCGAATTGAATTCAAACTTTCCAAATATTCAAACTCCGTGTTTGGAATGACTTGAATTCGTGTCAATCATCAAAAGGAAGTATTCTAAATGTTGAAAACCCATAGATCACATGGATATTGGACTTTAATTCCATATTTGGCTCAAACTTCCAATTGTTTGCATCTCTCGCGAAATATCCAAACAGCCTGCGCAGCATCTCGTATTTTGGCCATAAATCCTTGTAGGAAGCTCCAAATAATGCGAGACTTGAACCGTTGGAAACTAGACTTGATGCTCTTTCAGAATATCAAATTTGTAGGCCTTGCAATCCTCTGTACTGACGTGCACACCTACGGGAAGTCAGCAAACAGAATAACAACTCATGATCAAGAACATATCCACCATGCCTTCAATGTTATCAATTGAAATCCTCGATCTTCATGGTAAGTAGCCCTCAATCTTCTCTCCCATTACCTATTGCTGTAAACAAGCCAAATCTTCGCAGAGCATTAGTTAAAAAAAATTATTGACACACAAGAGCGTACCTCCTCTCGAGTAGTGTGGTGCCGATTGGCATGGGCGTTGCACCGATTGGCACTAGCGAGTCTTTCATGGAGAGGGGCTCCATAGCAGATGATGGGCCACTAACAAAGTTAGCACCTACTGCTATGGAGGTTGTGTGCCTAGCCTTGTACCTGTTTTCAATGGACACACAAACAAAGAAAAACAGGGCATATGCAATAAAAAGATATAGGATTAGTTCGATAAACTAGATAGATCGCCCTAGGTTCGAGTTGCCGATCCCCGGCAACGGCGCTAGAAAAGGCCTTGTTGGTCGTTTATACGCACCCATTTATATACCGCAAGTGGACGGTGTACATTGTAGTTTTTTCCCTCAGAGTATTCCAAGGTTTATATCGAATCCACAAGGATCAGCAAGAGAACCGTGTTTAGGGTTTACTATTTCGTCTAACAAATCAATCCTATCATGAAGTACATACTGCATATACAAGAGCATGAAAAAGGGTGAAAGTGAGGGTTGTGCCGGTCGGCACAAGGGGTGTGCCGATCGGCACATGAGCTAAATTGTCCGAAGTGTTGTCTGAACAGCCTAAGGAATCATGGGGTAAGTTAGCCAAGTCTGCTAGTTGAGATCGTAACCAAAAAGCTTAGTTGAATAGCATCATAAATGAAATTACTCAATTATTGATAACCGAAGATCGATAGGTCAAGACCCCTTTCCGTTGAGCCCTGTCACGACCAATCGCCGTAATCGGTAGCCTCTTCCATCCTCGCAAAAAAAAAAAAAATCGGTAGCCTCTTCCTACTCTACACCTCATCTCAAGGATCATCGCGTATGCATTAACGGCTGTTGAGGTACAGAGACAACGTGCAATTATGGCGCATTACAAGATCCCGATATTACCTTAACCACAATGGAGATAGTGAGAGAACGAATCTTGTCACTTCTTTTTGCCACCACAATCAAGATAACATCTAATACTTAGTCGTCACTAAGCGTAGGAACAAGCACATGTAAAGACCATAAAATCCAGGCAATCAATAATCAAAACCATTCATCAACATATTCAACCATACTTTGATAATACATAGTGCAAGATACATCACCATCTAGTCGGCCTACCTTGATGGGTCACCTCTTTAGCACCAATGGTTCTTGATCAACAACTAGAGAACATGAAGAACGGGGCAAAGCCCCGGTGGCTCTAAACTTACTAGCTGTGTTGTCCCTCTGGCGGCGGCTCTCTAACCCTAGGGCGTCCCATGGGTTATATATACAGTGGAGAGGCGTTTGGAGGCGAAAAGAACCAATTCTAAGTCGGTGCCGGTCGGCACCAAGGGTGTGCCGATCGGCACGACTCGTTTCCAGTTCGGACTCGATTTTCCTTTTTCGCAGCTCCGCCTTCCATAGGTCATATCTCCACCGTCCGGAGTCCAAACGAGGCAAACTCGGACTCTATCTCGTAGCTCTCGAAAAGATCTACAACTTTGGTATTCATTAGATCTCCAGATTCGGCCGTCTTTGTTCCCAAATATGCGATGCCAAAATATCTGTCTCCTCTGCGCAGGTTTCCTTGCGGGGCCCATATCTCCTAGCTCCAGAATCCAAACGGGACAATCCATATGTGTTCCGGAAAGCTCTCGACGAGATCTACAACTTTCCTTTACATTGGATTCCCATTAGAGCACGTCTTGAACTTGAGATCCGCAGGACAATACAATGCTGTTTCTGGACTGCGCGAATTGATCTTTCCTTCCGGATAAACCTTCTAGAAATCCTTAGGCATTGGGCCACGACCTTGGGCTTGAATGTTGGGTTCCATGGACGTCCAGAGGTGTCTTGTAGGTGCCATGGGCTTGTGGGAAGCCCTCCTTGCATGGCGAGTCGGGCTTTATGTCGATACTTCTCATATAAGAGCCATTTTGTCGTCTTTTCACCTGTTTCTGCAACATAGCACTAAAACGACACTACATGTGGAATTCATCAAAGTTAGAGGTAAAACACATGATTATGATGAGAATATGGAGAAATATGGTACGATGTTGGTGGTTTTGGGCATATAAAAGAGGTACTTAGAAACCACCAACAGACGTGTACTCGGGAGAGGTGGAAATCGGCCCGGCTCTATGGTGTCTTGTGAAAGGTTGCCGTGCGTGACTCCTTGTGAGTGTGCGTACGTCGTGTCTTCCGGGTTTCGCCTGCAGGTGTAAATCGATTCGAATCGCCGTCCCTCGCGGTTATTGAGTACCGCTTGTTCACTGCGTCACATCGTAGTAAGAAGTGCACATGATGATGTATATATGCTGTATTGATATTTTAATTATTGTATTGCAACCATGTATTGTTTAGTATAGGTGCTCACATTTATGTTTATGCGAGAACCCTTTTAATTTGGCTAAAATTGGAAAGAAGGACCAACTTTTAGTGCTATTTTTATGCAATTATTCCTATACCTTGGGTCAACCCCCTGCATGCTAGGAGTCGGTCTTAGAAGGCCATTTTGAGGGTAAGTCTTGCTGAGTATTAGTTGCTCAGGGTTTGTTGTTTAAATCTTTGTTGCAGGTAATCTTTGGTCGGAGGAGAATGAAGCATATTTACGGGCTGAATATGCTTCATATTAGGGTAATGACGTCGAGTTGTATATCGATCGCTTCCGCTACGCTTTTCAAACTCTTTTATGTAATCCAAATCTGAATTTAAGTGGTAATAACTAAATTTCACTTGTGCTCTATTTTATTTATGCTCATATGTGTGTACTTTTGGACTCTTGCTTCGCCAAGTGTCACCCGATCTCGATCCTGTTAAGCAAACCCCTCATTATTTGAGGCGGGATGCTACAGCCCAATCCTGATGTTCTTTGTTCTTGGCAAATATGTAAATCTTAGTACCTAGAATCTAATACTCACAAACACTCTTACTGTATTATTTGGGCCACTTTGGGCCGCCATTAATATAATGAAAAATCAGGTCGGGAGCCACTCCCCCGTTGATCCGTCCAAAAAAAAAATCAAATAGAAGATCAGCAAGCATCATGATGCCTCTCTTAGGGCCAGTCATCTCCATGAGAGAACCATGTATGTGAAATTGAAATTGTTTTGTAGGGGTGTCCTGCATAGCAAAATATCAAATGTTGAAACCTAAATACTCCCTCCGTCCAGAAATATAGTGTACACCTAGTTTTGTCTTAAATCAAACTTTTTGAACTTTGACAATAATATCTAGAAAACCATAAAGATTGACAATATGAAAATGCTTTTACTAGATTCATCGTGAAATAAACTTTCATAATATATAACTATCTTACATTGAAATAATATATTTTTAGATATTGTTAGTCAAATTCAAAAAATTTGACTTAGGACAAAACTATATGTACACTATTTCTGGACAGAGGGAGTACTTTTCTTATCACAAGCATGCGCCAATATATCACAAGAAGATAGCACTGATTTGAAAATCTCAAAAGCAAAAAGAAAAAAAATAATAGAACAGGGTTTTCCTACAAACACAAGTTGGTATGTAATGCTAAAGCGATCCCTGTTTTCCAAGAAGGACCAATATTGCGATATTGGTAATCTGTCCTCTTCTGATTTTTAAGGGCCGGTTTACAGCCCCTGTTTGGTTCCAAAATGCTTAACTATTATAAAAACCAGGGGAAAAAAGATTTTACACAGTGCTTTACATTTACACTGATTTTGAAGGATATTCTATAACATAACTCTATGACAAAATCTAAACCAGACACATCTATTAATTGACCCTATCCATTATTGATCCCATGTAGTCAACCATCTATCCCATCAGCTTGATTAAAGGAAATGTAAGTGGTTGTAGACATGAGAAGTATTGAGCATAAACTAAAATGATTGCATAATGAGCTTTGATGTGCACCTGCTGCACAATGGCAGGATCATCCCTGGCATGATTGAAAACATAATTAAGCCGTCCATCCATATCATCCCGTGCTGCCATGTATCCCTATAACTCTATTGGGCCACTGTTGGTAGGAGTTTTTGCCAACCTATAAAATCTGTATCATTTCAAAAGGCCCATGGCATATGCAATTCTCCTGATCAGAATAGCAAGGCAATTTCATCGAAAGTGTGTTTAGTTCTGACACAGCTTCAGCAAAGATATTATATCAAAATTGTTAGTACATATATTATAAAGGAAATTGTTAGCGAATTGTTTTTTTTTGGGGGGGGGGGGTATATTTTAAAGGAAACTATCTATGCCCCCATGAACTTTTGGGGCCTGTCAACGGGTGTAGTGTATCCAGTGCACATATTCAAGCCCATCCACATATCAGTTGGGCAGAGTACAGGTACAAAGTACTTAATACCAATTTGATTTGGGTATGGGTAGGATGATCCTCACTCAGAAAGATTCTTCTATACCTATCCAAACCACTTTAAAAAGGGCTACATGCCAAAAACCAGTAGGTAAACGCTAACTATATATTTTGAAACCCCCATGTTGAACCAACTTGTTCTTGTTATAGGTTTTATTATACATGTGGCTTTCCACGACTTGCTCGATAAGAGCCAGGACCAATTCCATCGTAATTCAACTCTAATGAGAATAAAGAAATGTAGTCTTAAGAGTATTTAACAAGTTTCAGTAAAAAATCATCTGTCTTGCAAATGTCTTAAGAATATAAAAAATAGATTGGTATCACTTAACTCTCATCACGATCAGCAATATCCATAACATACCACTCTTTCCATTTTTTTCGTGTATACAGAACCATCACGGTGGGTGCTACCCTCAAAATTTTTGCAGGCCATATATCATTAGCGACCTTGAGATTGTTAGCATGGACATCCGGAATCTCCTTGCTTATCTCTGCTTCATCAATTACTTTTGATGGCCCTGTCCAACTTAATCTGCTTCTTCTCGGATCCCACTCCAATGACGCATTGTATGTTCCAGGGTTCATAAGCAAATCGGTCGTCGATCGTAACAAAAGAACGAAAAGAAAGGGAAAGCCAAACCTTAGCATCAAATCCAAATATCCTGCCGTGTCAGGATTACGGTTCTCCTAGTTGGTTGCCGGAAAAGAAACCAAACTGCTAATTTTTTGGCTGCTAAACATGCCCTAGATTTAGTTCCCAACTCTGATCCCAACATTATTTTTAGTATGAAAATTCGAAGGGGTGATAGCGTGAACTTGAAGAAATCCTTCGCTACGACTCACCGGGAAAGTTGATATAAACACGGTGTTCGGCAGCCGGAATTTCCTCCGGCTGCTGCTGCTTGGGCTGCTACAGTCAACTGGATTGCTACAGTGCGCGAATCCTCCGCTACAGTGTTCTCTCTCACTATTGAAACTGCAACTACAACTGCATCCTCCAACCGAACACCCCCAAAGATTTACCACGCCGCGCAAGCGCTGAAGGACGCCGGTGAACGCAGCTGCAGAATGGAAGAGCAGAGCGCCGGAGGCTCCGCATCGGAACGGAATAACTAGTGGTTTTGGTACGGCAGCTGCCAGCTCGTCATGCGGTCAGCCCCGTCCTTTCGCTTTGCTAAGTCGCCTAGCGGACACGATGTGGGTGCGTTTCATGAACTGATTTAATATATTTTCACCCGCTGATTTTTACTGTATGAGATCCAAAGTACCACGCGAATGCTTAGGACACGCTTAATCTGGATTTGCACTTTCTCAAAAAGAGAGAAAGAAAAGGAGAGATCATGCAGCAACCAATCAGCAAAAAATCAGGATTCAATATCTTCACATGAGTTTATTTCCTAAAAAGAATTACTTTCCAAAACAAGAAATAAATAGTAATAATTATTGGTGAAGTATTACACATTAGAGATCTACTTAAATGGACAGTTCGCAGTTATTTAAGACGACCGTAACAGTGTCTTGTATTATGCTCTTCTGTTTGCAATAAATTACAACGGAGTAGGAGGTTGATTTGTTGCTTGTCGTCCGTTTCACTCAATTTAGAAGCTAGAAGAGAGAATTAATGCGAGAAGTTTTTTTTTAATTTTTTTCTAGAACGCGCGTTGCGCGTATTTCATTAAGAGAGAAAAAGGAACAAATACAACGACCTTCAACGCGAGGCTTAGCGCCCCGGGCCTGAAGGTTCAAGGCGGTTTAAAAAAAAAGAAAAATAAAAAGCAACCCCTACCAAAAGAACAACTAGGGCGATACATCTTAAACGCTAAGAACGCGACCAAACTACCAACCAACTAAAGCCTACTCGCCTCCGTCTGCGACATGAGCAATTGTGTTCCTTCGGAAGAGGATTTGGAGTGCCTCCACTTGCTTGTCTGTGAGGCCATTCTCGAAGACCTCATGACATTTAGTGAGATCATCCGTATGCGGGAAGGGTTTTTAATGAAAGATACCCTGCATTCCACTTGCAAATGTCAACTATGAAACTTTTGGCTTCATAACAGTTGCATTTGATTAGGCGAGAAGGGTTTTTAATGGAAGATACCCTGCAACTTGCATAATTTGAGAAGGATTTTTAATATAAATCAAGAGCCTCAACTGGGCAAGTGGACGTTTCCGATGTGCTAATTTTGTTTCACAACAGTTGACATTTGATTCATTGGAGAAGGGCTTTTAATGAGGCTCCCGTTCCGGTAGTCCCGTACATTTGACTAGATCTCAAGGCAAAAGATGAAATCTTGCATCCATGGGTGCAAGACTTTACCCAGGTACAACGCTACACATAGCCCGTCTCATGCATTACCACATAGGATTTTCGATGACATAGAAGAGAGAGAGGGAGGTGAGAGAAAGAGACGGTTGTTTCGGAAGGCAACCACCTCATGCGCTAAAATTTTGGAGTATGAGACGGCTTTCATACTATTGTAAGAGTTGTAGTTGCCATGCAACTCATAAATATTTCTTTTCTCATCCACAAATAAAGAAAGTATGGTACTCCTTTAAGACAACTAAAACAACCATCTATTGTATATGTCTTATAAATCGTCTTATGATTACGTGTCAAGACCACCAACACCTTTGTACCTGACCTAACTATTTTTTGAAAACTAGGGCATAATTATAGGCATATTTCACCATACTTGTTAGAATTTTGTATGAAACGTGATTTTTTTTCCTTTTTATTTTTGCTATTTTGGCATAATCCATGTTTAACGATGCCATGAATGTGATAAGTTTTTGGCATGCGTACATTTTACCATTTTGGCATGGACCAGATACGAGTTTCTTTTTTTTCTTCTTCTTTCTTTGTGAATGAATATGAGACGTGTTTTCTTTTGTGAACATACACATGCCGTGATTGTGCATTCATGATGAGATACTTGCATCACCTAGTCTTTTTTTCACGAAAAATAATAACTACCGATCTGCATGTCACGACGGGAATAAAAATTGTTGAACAATGTAAAAGCAGGTGGCATGGCATAATTCAAGCCGCATGGCGTTCATGAACGTGAAAAAAAAAAGCATGTGACATGGTCAAATTGCCGACATAAATCCTGATGTGCAAACTTAGGTTTTATTATTTTTTTCTGTTTGGAAAGTTTTTTTTTAAGAAACAAAGCAACGTGGAAACTTTGGTTTCCCATGGAAATGTAGAAACAAAGCAACATGGAAACGTGGAAACTTCCTATTTTGGCGTGAAGTACTAGAAAAAAAATTATTGCTTATTTACTTCTAATTTTACAAAATCAAAGGCTCAGATTAATTTTACTCTTGCACCAGAGTGCAAGAGTTGGGAGGAGGGACTACCGTAACACTACCCTTTAATGAAAGATACCTTGCAGGTGGACGTTTCCAATGTGGTATTTATTAAGTTACCATTCAGTCAGCATACCAATAGAGAACACTTTTGGCCGGTCGAAAGCAACATGCAACTTGTACAAGTGCATGACCACCTAATCGGACAAAAGCTTAGTTCATCAGCAAATAGATTAATGACTAGAAAGTAAGAAAGATGGCGCGGCCTTACCGCGCCTCACTCGCCATATCCACACCTTAAAGAGTGTAGGAGTGTATAGTGTATCTCTAGATTTGCCGGCTCGGTCTTCGAAGATGCTCATAGGGGTAGGGTTTGCTTACGTGTGTTCATAGGGGTGATCAGTGTGCGTGTGTTGTGAGTGTCTGAGTTGTACTGTGTAATCTAAAAAAAATACAACTTGGCAATATAGCACAGTATGCTAACTGATGGATTAGCTCGTAATTGATACTTGGGACTGTATAGAAAAGTCAGGTTTAATGAAATAAAATTACCCAATAGTAAATTAGTTAGCAATAAATTATTCACTCATATGGTATACATTAAAAGGAAAAATATGGTCTTTCAAGAATATCTTGTAAGCTTGGTAATGGAATTGCTCAATGAATTGCTCAGGCGCAGATTAATATAAAAGTAAAAAAAGGTGTTTGAAGTGAACAACACAACACCAGTCCTATAGCATCAGATGTTTTCATGTTAAATCATTCATAACAATTTACATGGACAAACAGAGTAATCAACCAGAAATTTTCGGTGGTGTGTACAGTAAATTGTATAAAAAGACAAACTTTTAATATGAAGTCCATAAAGTCAGGGCAATTTTTGAAATTATTTCATTGTAATCGTTATCGTTGAATTGAAGATAGAGAGTAAAAATCAGATGGTCATACTACCTCACTGCAAGTAAACCAAAAATATGTCATTGCTGCTGTGGGGATTGTAGCACGCATGACATTTCCATAAGGGAAAACCAGATGGTCATACTACCACACTGACCATTAGTTAAAGGAAGCCATAAATTTCCTCATGACATTTCCATAAGGGAAAACCACCACATCTGACCAAGCAAACAAAATAGTATAAGTATTCATTTGAGATTCACTTGAGCTAAATGATACAGAGGCAATTTGGTTTGACATCGATGGACATTTGAACATTGCCGTAATGAATAAGAACCTGAGGGTAGCTTCTTCTTTTTTCTCGATCATTGTACGTCATAACTCTTTTTCATGCATATTGAATTGAACTCCAATACATCTTGGACCCAGCTATTGGTAAGGAAGAATGATAAAGCCAAAGAAAATACAAGAGAAAATAAAAAATTCACTCAGGTTTGTGTTCTTTGTTTTTCTTATGATTCTCAAATACTTACTTGTATGAATGGAAAATTTGGAAACAATTAATGATTGCTTGCTGGAATATAAACACAGTTGCATAAATAACCGTAGATCTGAGTTACCAAATTTTTCGTGAAATATATGAGTTTGTTGGTACTGGAGTTGAATTGTAATATGCAAAAGCTACAAATAATGGGACACATATACGGTATAGAGTGGGCTTCGCGTGGCCATTTTCCATTCTCTCTTAAGGGCAAGTACAAAGGTGTTGTCTTATAGCCCGTCTCATAGTTTTCAGACGGTTTCATCAGACAACTTATACAATTGGTGATTGTTTTAGTTGTCTAGTATTAGTTACATCTTTTCTTAATTTGTGGGTGAGAAAAGGAATATTTATGAGTTGCATGGCAACTATAACTCGTACAATAGTGTGTAAGCCGTCTCATACTCCTAAATTTTAGCGCATGAGGTGGTTCCTTAGCGAAACAACCACCTCTTTCTCTCACCACCCTCTCTCTCTTCCACCTCATCAAAAATTCTATATAAGGTTGCATGAGACGGGCTATGAGACTGCTTACGTGTAGCATTGTACCTGCCCTAATGCTTATGCAATTTATAGATAATAATAAACTAACTAATGCTATAGCTAATTTAAGCATCATACAATGGGTATTAAGATTTACGTATAAGAACTGATGTTGCTGTACAAAAAAGATTGGTAGTTTGATCATTTTCCATTGAACTATATTCTTCCCGGAGGATAGCCTGTAATCCATTAATAAGTTGACCCGTGAATCTGCAGAAACATATCCCACAAAATTCGAAAATCCTTTGTAAGGTCGATTCATAACTCAAGGTGAACTTGCCGCAAAACAATTAATGGGTTTACACTTGTGATTTTCAGTGTGCGCGTGATGTGTTTCAGGCAGATGCAGGGCTGACGCAAAATATGTTATTGCTGCTGTGGGATTGTAGCATGCCATGGCGCATGTCGCTGCCGAGGACTCGGCTACTCGAGCGAGCGGCACAGACGACCGCGACGGATACCGCGTCCACCTTCCTGTACACCGCCGGCAGCGGCGCAGGGAGGACTCTAGGACTCTGGCGTTCCGTACTCTTGTGAAGGGTCGAAGGCAGACGAAGGGTCTCGAGAAGCTGTACTTGCGTTTGCTATTTACCGTCCCTTCTTCATCATACGGTGAAAATTCTTTTTACTGGCGTGGATGAACGTGAGTAGACCAATGCAATCGCGATTGCATTGGGATATGTAAAGATAAGAGGTAAAATTATGTGGTCCATGCATACATTTTTTTTGGCGAAAAGTCCATGCATTCATTTAGTAGTACCTAGTTGACATTACCAAATATTGTTTCCTCAAGTCCTCACCTACTCTTCCAGTGCATATATGAGCCACGGACCTCTAAAAGCACTCTGGCAACAGCACCCTCGTTCGACCTCTCCTCAAGCTCAGAGGCGTTCTAGAGTACGAGGAGGAGCAGCTGCAAACCTTTTCCAAAAGGTACGTGTTCGGTGGAGCTCTTTCGTGTACACATATATTCTTACAAACTTGGCGTTTCAGATAAGCATATTTTCTTGAGTGGAGGTAGTGTAGTACCAGGGGCGGAGCTGTGTGGAGCCGTCGGTGTCAGCCGACACCGACGGAAATCCATAAATCCTTCGTAAATTGCTGACACCATGGGCTAATGAAGCTGACACCGACGTCGTTGCCATCTGGCTTAAGTGTAGCTCAGTACATACGCAATTTTTTTTAGACTAGCATACATCCTTAAAATTATTGAGAAACCTAATTAGGAAAGGGAAACTGCCGGAGATTCCTCCGCTGGCCGCTCCGCCACCACCCAAAAGAGCCCCACCGAACCACTCATCTCCGACCGGCGCCCGATGCAGTACCCGTTTGTTTCGCTCACGCCCGTCCTCTTTTCCCTCTTCGTAAATTTGAGCTACGCCAAGTCTGGCGAAGCGCGAGCGCGATGCGGCCTGTGGGGGGCTCTGCTACGTCATCTCTCACCGGATCCGGCAGCTACGGTACATGACACAGTGTGCCGGCAACAGTGGCGCCCAAGGGCGTCGCTTCCCTCCCTGGAGGCGTTGTTGTGGCGCTTCCCATGCAGCTCGGAGGTCCCCCGGGTGGAAACCCAGTTCCAGCACATCCGGACAGGCAGGCAGCATACACGTCGCATCCTCCGTGGAGGCGTCGCCATGGAGATCCTCCGTGCCTTGCTGCATCTCCAACACTCCATTCGCGTCCACCTGCCACGCTCCCAGCTCCTTTATGTCTCGGTTAGCCTTTGTCTCCTCTTGTCATCTTGTGCCTTCTTGATCACGGGCCATAGTGGTCACACTTGTTTTGCGGCAGCACCTCATCATCCATATGGCAAATCATATTCCCCGCTATTGATGCTGTGCCAACTGCCAACAATGGCCATGGTGGCCACCGTTAGCATGACTACAAACTTGGCGACGGTGGCAGGTGTCACTTGGTCCAGTGGTGATGACGGCCCATGCCTTTTTATCTATGGTCCTGTTTGAGACAGCATACTTTAGGAAAGCTTATGTAGGAATTCATATTCTCTGAGAATCAGTTGCTAGAAGAATTTGAGTGTTTGGTGTTTGATTGCTGAAAACAAGTGATAAATATAATTAATTCATATATTATTCTTTGGCAATTTTGTGTCGGTATATTGCATATTTAGTCTAATTCATAGACAAAATCTCAAACTCTAACTAAAAAATGTGACTCAAGTCTATTGTTGGTGGACTCGCGGCATTTCGCACGCTCGCTTGTGCGTCCGCCTCAGCATAGCTCCTTCGTATGTATTTGAGAACCGCTGTGAAAATGGCGGGAGTCCGTCGCTTCAGCCCTGAGCAGTTAGCACTGGAGATGTTCAAACAGCTCGGGCCTTTCAGTTTCGGGCTGGCATGGGGACCTCCTATATGCAGGGCGTCCTATGGTTAACATACGATAGATTGGCCCAATAGCCCACTAAATCTGAATAGCCCAGCCCAAGTCAGAGCGTCAACACTTTGAAACAGAAGAGTCAACATTTTTGTAGTTCTATTTCAATATTTTTAAAATAAAATCAACATTTTTATAAAAAATGTTGACCACAAATAAAAAAAATGTTGACATAGTATAAACAAAATGTTGACATAGTATATTTAAAATGTTGACAAAAATTTTAAATTTTAAAAAATTCAAAAAAATTTCATATTGGATCTCATTTTGTAGAATTAATTGTAACAAACATGTAGGTTCAAACGAATTCGAAAACGGACTTACGGTTTAGGAGAAAAAATGTGTTTAAAGTTTGAAATTCGTTTCTTTTTCTCCCACCTCCCACCCGCCCCAATCAGAGAGCGACACGTGGCAGCTTCTCAGCCATCTCCTTCTCCACCTACGCGAATCTGAGCCGTCGCACGAATCTCAAACACTGTTCTATCAAAACTTAACCATAGCCCGCGTTATATATAGGATCCACCCTGGCATGGCACGTTAATTCTAACGGGCCAGGCCACTTGCCTGGGTGTCAGGCCTAATCGGGCTGTGCCGGCCCGCAGCACTGCAGTCCGTTATCATCCTTTCAGCCCAATATCGTTGAAAATCATGAAAACCGGACCAAAACTTAAGGCAAGATGAGGGTTTAACTGATGACCTTAAACTTCGAAAGCTAATATAAGAGCATCTTCAGCATGATCCCTACATGGGATGTATGGGCTTGGCGTAAAAAAAATCAACTCCAGCAGAGCTCCATGTAGCGACGCCTACACCAATGGGTCCCGCCACAACGGCAGCGCTCGTTCCTCCTCTCTCCCTTCAGACGCCGCTGCCACCTTCCTCTCTCCCGCCGGTCGTCGTGCCACCCCGCCGGCCTCCAATCCCGTTACGCCCCACTTCAATCAGGCCACCCGAGACCGGATCTGGCAATCCCCGTCATCGCCACCGTCGATTTCGGCCTACCCTCTGGCCTCCTACGCCCGACGCCGAGCTGCGGCCAGGCTGCCCCGTCCTCGCCCAGCCTCGTGTGCCCGCACCACCCCCACCCGGCTCCTCCTGCCGCGCCGAAGCCGCCCCAACGTCGCCGGCCTTGCCTCGTCCCCGGGCACCGCGAGCTTGTCCGGCCTGCGCTCCTCCACGCGCAAGCCGGGGCACGCTGCGCGCCTCCTCTCCGACCACCATGCCCGCGCCCGCTAGCCTGCCATCGATTCGTCCCGCGCAACATTGCCGCATTGAGCCGCCACGCGCCAGGCAGCTCGCCGTCGATTTGTCCCGCGCAGGGGAGCCACATCGATTGACCCTGTCGGCCTCGATTTGGCCCCGTCTGGCCATGGCGAGGTGCGGCCAGGGTTGGACAACAGACGTGGGACTGCGGGGGCCCTCTTCTCGATGACACTTGTTGTGCGGGAGGAAGAAAAGGGGAGTGGAGGCTGACTTGAGGGGCCAAGATATTGTAGGGCTTGGCCGGCCTATTTGGACATCACTAGTCAGCACCCACAAAGCGGTGACCCACTAAGGAAAAAAGTCTCCCAGAAGCACTAGCCCATTATGGAACAAATCGTGGCGCCCCACAACCACCTCTGTAGTCTTGGCAGTGCTGCGTGACGTGTACCTCACTAACTTCCCCAGCGTTCGATGGAGAGAGAGGAATAAGAAGGGTAACATAGACTTTCTTTTAGAGGTATACACTGCTAGACTCCTATTTGAGAGAGATCGGCTCATGGCTTGGAACTAAACTAAGAGAGCCACCTGGAAGAGGGGTATCTGAGAAGGCAACGTATCCTATGAGAACCAACTTCGTGTGCGAACTATGAGAACTCCAATCAAGGTCATAGGATCCTTATCCGATGGTCAGAGGTGGAAGGAGTTCTCATAGAATACGTTGCTATCTGAGAATAGCTCATTCGGAAGAGACCTAAATCCTCAAATTCCTCCCCGGGGCGTAGGTGCGGCCGTGGCTCCCCTCCACGCGCGGCTCCTTCGGTCAACATGGTGGCTTGACGCATCGGCATCACTCTTCCAGGTGACGGGAGTTGGGCGTGGCGCGCGGTGGCTTGTCGGGGCTGGTGCAGTGTACGTGGCCGGGCAGGAGCAATAACCCGAAGAAGCCATCCCTGCAGGAGATTGGTTCAGGTGAGAAGGGTGGGCGGACGAAGGCTTCGGTCCGACTGGATGGTAGCGACAAATCCCGGAAAATAGCATTTGGTCATGGTATAGTCTATGCGTTTGCATCAGGTGTTGGACATAGATTGTGCACACCCCTCCTACCGTGTTGGACTCTGAAAATCGGAAGTATATTATGAAACATAGGGAGTATTAGATAGAATCTCACTCTCTTTAAAAAAAAAAGAAGAAGATAGAATCTCACCATCTTGTGACTTTCCAAATGGTTATAGTCCTTTAGCAATGTCCTTTTGATGCACGTTGTAGCAGATTTTTAATACCAAATATTTTACTCTTTTTGCTTGGTCTTAATTATTTTACCCCCATGAAGTTGTGTTACTGCTCCCATTAAAGCCTGGCATCCTATATTGTTTTTTTTAGATAATGGATATCATCCCAGCCTTAACCCTCACAAGGACGTATAGCCGACTTATTACAAAGTTGTAGCACTTTCGTCTGTCAAATATAAGTAAAAGTAACACATACGTTACAGATGACAAGAATTAATAACATAGTATATTAGTAATCTCCATTCGTAGTGTGCGTATAACTCCATTGCCAGCACCTCTAGGCGTCGGCAGGCATCTATCATCATCAGTGGCGGAGCCAGACCCAAGACGAAGAAGGGGCCAACCATGGTTGCTTGTTTCTTCTTCATGCGTGTGCGCGTTGGCAATTAATCGGGCTGCTAATCTTGCTGATTAGTGATTACATGCATGCATAAAGGTAGAACTTCAGGAGCTCATGGTTAATTAGGCTGCTCATCTTGCTAATTAGTGGTTACATGCATGCATAAAGGTATAATTTGCAGGATGTAAGGGGGGGCCAGGGCCCCGGCTGGCCTTTCCTGGCTCCGCCAGTGATCATCATATCCTTGTCTTCACTGCTCCTTTGCAGTTGTGATCAGAACCGTAGCCAGTGAGTCCCTCTGAAGAGTACCTGCATATATGTCGTTATAGGTGTCTTGTCAAAAACAATATCATTCCTACTTAACCTGATAGCCCAACATAAAGCTGCAACCCCAACAAGTAGTTGTTTTCTTAACTTGGCACCTATACCATTCATCCATCCGCCAAACATATGTGATATATTATGGGGTGGTTTTAAACCAAAACAAAATTAGTAGACAAGTCTCCATAAGAATTTAGCATAATGGCAATCAATAAATAAGTGTTGAATGGTTTCATCCTTAGAACAAAAACAACACTTCTCACTACATGCCAATTATGCTTAGCTAAATTGTCTTATGTTAAGACTACTTCTTTGTGCAAGTACCACATAAAATCTTGATTTTTAGAGGTGCTTTCATTCTCCAAGTTTCTTGTTATGGGTCACATTTCCGTTATTTAAAATTGATTTATACATGGATTGCACATTAAAGACTCCAGTTGGTGTGAGACTCGACCGAAATAGGTCTTTAGTATCTCAAAGTTTAATATGTAAAATACATGAGACAAGGTTATGCCAAATGTTTAAATTGTGACCATACAACATTCTTCTAAAAGATATGTTTAAATGCACAGTCTAAAAACATTGGCAACCGCTGCATGCTTATTCCTAACAATGTTGAACAAAGACGGGTATTGCTCCCTTAAGGTTGCAATACCAATCCACTTATCTTCCTATAATCTTATTTGTTGGCCATTGTTTAGAACAAAGCCTCCAAGATTTAAGAAGGTATTTTTAACTTTCATTAAGCCTGCCAAAAAATGTAAATATCCCTGTTTCCTCTCTACTTGTGTTACCGTTGGATTCCGTAAATATTTCTTGCTCAGCATCTGTTGCCATACTCCATCCTCATTGATGAGTATGAAGAGCCATTTACTTAGTAAACATTGATTTTGCACATCAATGTTTTGAATCCCCCCCCCCCCCCCCCCCCCCCCCCCCCCCCCAAGGTTGGCATAGGATGCTCCATCTAGCAAGTCTATATTTCTTTTTATGTCTCTCCCTTTGACAAAAAAAAAAACTTGATATATAGTAATCCAATTTTTTAATGACTCCCCTAGGGACCTCAAAAAACAATAACATAAACATGGCATACTATATTGTAGAAGACATGTTTCAAATTTGATCAAGTTTTCGAGAAAAACGACTATGATAGTCTAGACAAACATTAAACAATATAGCTCCCAAGGATAAAACTTGTTAGATGGTTTGTATAGTGATATATGTATAATATGTAAATTTGATTTCATGTTTATTGCTTTATTTTATACTAGCTAGTATATACTTGAGGCCGGTCTACAAGAAATGATATCATTTGGACTGTCACATGTGTAACTCTTTTTTTTGGCTAATTTCCCTATTTTCGGTGTAGGATACAATCTGTCTCTATGTTGCGATCATATATATATCACATATGTATATTTAGTTAAATACAATATTATACTATCTAAACTTTCACCGTCAAAGAGTACACGGTCTTAAAGTTTTGTAATATTACAAGTGCTCTTTATTCCTTCACCAATAATTTTTCTTTGTTTCCCTATTTGATAGACATACATATGTATCTTTTTCTAAAGATAAATATTGTTTGTCTTGAGCCACTAAAGCATTACACATCTAGGAACTGATTCATTGCAACTAATGTCTCAACCAAATTATACCTGGGCCAAGAAAGGATTTGAATCCTAATGAGAGCTGCACTGCATGTCAAGTTTTTTTATTTGCTATCATTTACATTTGATATGAGCCCTTTTTGTTAAGGTGTATTTCCCCCAACAGTTTAAAAGCAAAACTATATTGTACTTTCATATTATTTTTTTAAAATTTCATTTATTTTCAATTATGTTCAAAATATTAAAATAGACTCCTTTATTTTATGTTTTAATCCAAATTTGGCAAAGTGAGTAATTTTGAAATACGAATTAGGTGTATTTTTGGCTTAGTTTATATCCTGATTCAGTTATTTTTGGACTCATAATGGCATGGCGGGTTAGTTTAGAAATATGATTTAGTTATTTTGTTAGTTTGGGACTTATTTTGTTATTATGTTATTAGAATCTTAAAGGCCATCGTTTATCTTACTTCAATTTGTATGGCCGGATGTTTTTTTTTTTAAGAATTTCACGGGCTTTTATTTCAATTAATGTGGAGGCTTCCAATTAGTGAATATAAGATAAGAATATTTGTATATGGTAAAGTATTTTTTTATCAACTGAAGGTAATTGGTCTAAAATGAAGGGATGAGCATACCTTACTAATTAAACTCCGTTCCTGCAGTGGTATTCACCATGGGGGATGCGTGTGACCCGGAGGTTGTGACGATGGTCGGTGGGCAGGTCACAGCTGGGCCGCCCGCAGTGACAAGTAGCTTGGTGGCTGGAGGGCAGGAAATTTTTGGTGATGCTCCAGCACCAAATCAGCCAGCGGCGGTAAATATTATTGGACAGATTTTATGTATTAATTGATGGCAACCGTCGTGCGCCACACATGAAAGACGACGACATTAATCGCCATTTTTCGTTCTTGTTTGTAACTAATAAATAAATTCCCGTACTGCAGGGCGGCGGAGTGCCTGGACATCTCAAAGAAGCTGATGTAGTGTTTGCCATTGGAGATGATGATGATGGATTCATTCCATTCATGACGAGGCTACGTGACATTCTTGCTCGTCACACACAGCAAGAGGATATCTTGGATGGCTGTCGTGACTCAAACTTACGCAGTGGTGGCTCAAGACACCCACTGCTCACAAAGCCGCGTGGTGAACAACCGGCGAGGTGGCTTCACGTCGAGCTGCAAGCGGTGGTGGAGGAGAAGAAAACGTCGACGACACTCGTAATCCGGGATGACAACGTGGACGTCACTGGCTTCATCAACCAGAACGGAGTTTCTTACGAGGTTGGAAACCGGGGGATGCTCCCGCCACAATACAAGTCCGTGCCTCTAGGTTGGGGCAACAGCTACAAAAGTATCCTGGGCGCCAGGAACGCCGAGGAAGCGGTGACTATGCTGATGACGTCGTCCGCGAACCAGGGCGAGACGACATTCGCGAGAGTCGCGACGGACGCCGTGCACGTGCTTTCGCTCTTCGCCGCATCTGAGGCGGATGGTGACGAAGACACCAGCGCCAGGCTGGCGCTGGTGGGCCTGAGCGTCATGGTCTGCGATTCCGCCAGGATGAATCCTGTCCACGACGCCATCGCGGCTGGCTGGACCAGCGGGACGGGATTCGCTGCGCGACGGACGACCTGCTACATGTGGAAATATGGAAAGATGTACAGAAACATGTCAAGGGCTCTGCGGCTATGGAAGGAAAGAAACTATGCGAAACCGCACTGCGTTTCGGAGCTACGCATCATTTACCTCGTGCTCAACGGTAATTCATAAATGTTCTTAATCTGAAGAGTACTGCATTCAATCCTTTAAAGCATGACTGCTTAATTTTGAAACATTGCATTTTTTTTTATTATTATGAGAAAGATTGTATAGTTGCCACAACGTTGTTTTTTCCACCCTTTGTATTCTACCTCACATGACGAATTTGTATTCCACACTTTCTAAATACCAAAAAGTTAAAGCACAAATTTTTAAATATTTTTTGAACATAAGATATATTTTAACCTATAATCTCACAAAAGTTTACGCTCAAAAAAAGAGAAAATTTTCAAAAGGGAGTGAATATTGAACCAATCTAAATAGTTTGAGGGAGTAAAATAGACTAAATATTAGCTTATGGGGATAAATGAACAACATGGATACACGAGGGTAATAACATGGACTTCTTCCATTTTAAGAACAAGTCCATTTTACTATATTTATAAAATAGTAGAAATAGATTGGACAATTTCTCACCATTTCTCAATTGGAGTGTGAGATGAGTCATCATTTATATTGGATTGTGTCTTAGCTAACCCATTGTATTTGATTTTGTTTCAGAAGTGAGATCGGTTCAAATGCACCATGCTAAACAACTAACATATGTTATGATAGGAAAAAAGAACGTGTCGTACTACAAATAAATTTTTAAAGAAAACATGTCATGCTAAAAATAAAAGAATGTGCCATGCTAGTTAGACATATGGCGGTGTATTTTCATAACAGGGTATTTATAAAAAAGAGATTAAATGTATTTTAGATTTTTTATTATTCAAAAATTTAGCTATATTGGACTCATAATGGTATGGTGGGTAAATTAGAAATACGAATTAGAGATATTTTTTAGCGATTTTTACTAATCCAAATTTAATTTTTTTGGACTTTTAGTGGCATGCCGGGTAATTTAGAAATAGTTGTGAAGGTTTTTTTGGTTACTTTTTATTATTCCGAATGTAGCTATTATTTTACTCATAATGTCATGGTGGGTAATTTAGAAATAGGTGCGAGGTATTTTCGCCTATTTCTATTATACCAAATTTAGCTAAATATTTATAGATGGTTTTCTGACTAATTTTTTCATAATGAAAGTGGTGTGTAATTTTCTCTTCTCATTTTCTCGGATTAACGTGGGAATTTTTAGGATTTAAGAGTTAACGTGATGGCTCCTTTTCTTGTTCAATTATATATATAATAGATTGAGCAAGAAAAGAAGTTTCCACGTTCGCTCTCAAAGCCTAAAAATTCCCACGTTAAGTCCAGAAAATAAAAAGAGAAAATTACCCACCACTCTATTGTGAAAAATTTAGTCTAAAATACCCTCAAACTTATTTCTAAATTACCCACCATGCCATTAGGTGTCCAAAAAATAACTAAATTCGGCACAATAAAAATAGCCAAAATACCCTTTCCACCTATTTCAAAATTACCCATTATACCATTGTGAGTAAACAAATAGCTAAACTCAGAGTAATGAAAAATAGCCAAAAATACCCCTTACACCTATTTCTAAATTACTCACCATGCCATTATATGTCAAAAAAATTAAATTCAGAATCATAAAAACTAGCTAAAATACCTTTAATTTATATTTCTAATTTAACCACCGTCCAAAAATAGATCAATTTGGAATAATAAAATAGTCAAAAATACACTTAATTTCTGTTTCTAAATTATTCACTTTTCCATATTTGGACTAATTAAAAAATATTTTAATATTCCAAACACAAATGAAACAATAAAACTCAAGTGAAAGTAAATATAATTTCTCTTTAAATTATTGGGAAATACACTTATAAAAGCACATGAAAAATATAAACTATAATAATTTAAATTCATATCCTTAATTAAAATTTGACATGCAACGAAATTGGCACAATGATGCTCTTTAAATGCTACTTATAAAAATTGGTTCATGTAAATGATAACTCATCACACACTCAAATTGACAGAATCGATGATAAATTTCCACAATCAATTTTAGCTACGTTAGAAATGCATTAGTATAAAAAAAGTAATCTATGTTAGTATAGTACTCAATAATATGAAAGTAATTTAATTAGTTTAGTAAATCTAGCCGCGCAATTGCACGAGCAGCCATACTAAGTTCTTATAATTATTAAATAGTAATCACCCTAGTTGATTCACACGTTCTGCACTAGCGGTGTTAGTTTAGCCGGCTGCACGTGCATTTGCGCAGGAACCAGCTGTTACGTCCGGCATCACCTGCGGGACACGCAGTTGGAGCGTCAAGCGGCGGCACTAGATCAGCAGCGATTTGTGGAGAGGCCGTGCTGCACGAGAATAGACCAACTAGAATGAAAGCGGTCGAAAAAGTCAGCAGAAGACTATATCGTTTTCAGTTTCATATTTTTTTCTCGGTAGCGAAACCGGTAGCGGTACTGGCGGAAACAATTACGGCGTCAGTAATACGGGAATATCGAAAATGGAATTACCACGACAGAAATATGCTGTATCGATCGGGAATCGATATTAATTATCGGTAACACAAATCACAGTCGTGTATTAGCCGTACCACATCATGTATAAAAATATTAAATATGAATATATTGTTGGTATTTGAACTAGCTATAAATGTATCATAAAAGACGCAAGACATTTGAAAAAGGATGTTCAAATTAAAATGTAAAAAATATAAGTAGAGACATCATCATTTATTACCTATTTAGAATATAAATTATATTTTGTTGGCTAGATTAACATAAGACGGTAAAACATTTGCGGTAATTTCCGGCCTAAAACCAAAATTATCGGTAAAGTCTAAAACCGTTTTTATTTTTATTTCCATCAAATACTTCCACTTTTGTTTTTATTTTTTTGATATTTCCAACTACTACGGTCGGGAGAAGTCGGAAACAAGCCTCGGTTATCCAATAAATGTCGTTTTTGCTTTCATCCCTAAGACCAACGCAGCTAGCGCAACCTTGCTCGCAGAGAGGCGGCCTGGAATCAATGTCGGGCGGGCATCCTTGAAGTTGTACCGCTTGTAGTTTACCCAGGCGGAGCTCACCGTGCATCTCTTCAACGGTGAGCAGCCATGGAGCACTAGGTCATGTAGGTGCGCAAGGGCCATGGAAGGAATTGAAAGCTTGCCATGGAGTAGATCTTCGATTTAGCACGTGTGGATGTGGATCGACGACGACAAGTAGTCAGGGTGGTGTGGCAAGGAACAAAGAAGATATATACAGAAGGAATCGAACTAGAATCTCTCCATTGTGCCAGATTTGACGGTGGAATGGAGCTCGGTCCAGTGACCAGGCTACAATAGATTATTTTTGTAGCCCCTGTCCCTCTCTCTACAAATTTGTAATAAGGCGGCTGTAACCTCTTTATGAGGCTAAAGCCGGGGTGCTATTTTTCCCATTATCTAAAAAAAAAAATCGTGAGCAGTGGAGCACCAAGTAAATGGAGGAGCCGTTTGGAAGAAAATTGTCACCGAGGTGCGCATGACAGACTAAGGTTGGATGGTGGGGATGTCTCGTAAATTATGATTCAACGGGTGAAACATTTTAGATGACGTGGCTTCATGAGAGTGAGAAGATTAGCAATCTATGTTTTTAGTGGGTTGCATTTATAAAAGATATATATAGACTGAAAAGTGTTTTCTATGTTTAACTAATATTTTAATTTTATATGCCATGTTTGGTAAACTACCACAGTTAACTATATCGTGTCACACTTTCCACAGTGACATGACAATTATGCATACCATCCAATTTTTTTCTCTGCATTGGCTCATGTTCACTACTTGCAGTATGCACAAAAACACTATGCTCTTTGGGCTTTTTTGGATGTAACCATTTTCCACGTGAATGGGAGGGGAATGGAAAAACTCGAAGGGAAAACTAGTTCATTTTCCTCTCAATCCATTTGGCAAGATGTGTAGTAACGAAAAACATGCCCTAAATTCCACATCAGCCCCCTTGTAACTCTGTGAAGAATTGCTGGAACTACTTACATTTCCTGTGTTGATGCAGACAACATGCTAGAAGAATACATCACGCAAGATTTATTGTCGTTCGCTTACCCGGAGAGCCTCAGTTTGAGTTTTCCGAAAATGTTCAATAAGGAGATGTCCACGGCCACAGTGAAGATTAAACTGAAACGGAACAATGGAAAAGCCATGAACCGTATCTACGGTGCAATCTCTGCGCTAACCAGAGATGAGCAAAGGCACAGCGTCGACTTCCGAGCTGGGAGCATGCTCTTGACACAGGAGACGTCGTTCGTCCCGTGCCCCGACTCAACGCAACCGCTTCAGCTGAACCTGGAGAGGTTTGTTGTTGCGGTGCCACCTGGTTGGCCACTTCGCTTAGTTGTGGACCTGCATATTGAAATTCCAACCAACAACAACAAAAACAAAAAGCATGTGAATGTTACTTTTGAGTTCAAAAACGAAACAAGTTGCGGTAAAAATCGTCAAACTGAGAGTGCCAGCCCGAAAGACAGCGGCATCACAGTTACTGCGGAGATCACTTGGGCCTCGTTGACCGACAATCAGAATTTTCCTCCACAACTAACTGGCCCAGTGAAGGTAAACATCGAACAAATTTGCCGAGATCACTAGCTTTTAGTCCTCTTTTAACTAACTAAATTTCCAAATGTACTGCAGATCGTCAAAACGCCATCGCATGGGCATCCAAATGTAGTGTACACCATCGGAGATGTGTTTTCGTTCAATGAATTCATAACAGCTCTCCGTCGTATCCTCGCTGACCACCCAAATAGTGGGGATATCATGGATGGCCACAGCTTGTTAAACCACAACTCCACCCGAGCACACCCATTGCTCGCCATGCAGACTTCTATAGAACCAAAGAGGTGGCTTCACGTCACGCTGAAAGCGGTGGAGGGCGAGGAAACGTGGGAGATAACCCTAGTCATGCGGGACGACAACTTGTACGTCCTTGGCTTCATCAACCAGGCTGGAGTTCTGTACAAGCTTGTGGATAATAACAGCAATATCGGATCCGTGATCCCCGACGGCTACCATCCTGAGTCGAAACTCTTGAAGTGGGGCGTTAGTTACGCATCCTTACTGAAGGTGCCCTCAAAGGAAGACAGAAAAATGGAAGCAATCGCGAGAAACCTAGCTGCTGCGGGGCTCAGCCGTGACTTCGCGGTGAGAGCCGTGCGCGTGCTTTCATGCTACCAAGACCCGCCTCCGGCAGATACAGATACAGATACAGATACACCAGCAGATACGGCGTTGTTGGAACCCAGAGTGGCACTGGCAGGCCTGTTGGTCATAGTGTGCGAGTCCGCGAGGATGAATTCTATCCACAACTCCGTTGAAGCTGGGTGGAATAGCAACGGCATGGATTTCACCAAGAAAATGGTGGATCACTGCTTGTGGAATTATCAGAAGATGTCGGAGGACCTGCGGACGTGGAAGAGCAAAGGCTACGCCAAACAGCAGATTCAGAAATGGAAGAGTACAGACAAGTCGTCGTCGTCATCGTCGTCGCAGAGAGATGAAGAAACACACCCCATTTCGCAGCTACGTGATATTTACCTGGTGCTCCAACCACCTCCACATAAATCTGATGTAATAAGGGGCGCTGGAAGCAACCAAACCATTGAGGTTGATGGCCAGCTCCGGGTGCATGGCTTCCGACCGTGGGTGCATGGCCGGCCCCGCGTGGAGCTGCTATCAATGTGTGCCGACCTTGGCGCCATCGGCAAGACCATTACCATCTTCGACGGGAGACGAGGCCAAATCATCTATACGCACGACGAGCAAGGAAAACAGGTATATACATCATATGTCTGGCCTAATTAATATTGTCCCACGATATGTATCGATCCATATAATTAAATCTTTTGACATCGAAGCAATATTAATGAAGCAATGCATGCATGTATAGGGAATGGTCGATTTGGTGCTAACTGGACCCTTCAAAGGCATCTCGGCGTCCGGGTGCTTCGCCATCAAAATCGACACAATCCCAACCGCTGCCGCAGGTAGCAGCAGTGGCGATGCCGGTGGTCATTCCATCAAATGGGAATGGGATCGCGGTAACTACGCCGATGAAGTGGATACCTATCATACCTTGAAACCCTCCGAGCATGACATCAAAGATCCGGACGGCCGCTCGGTAGCGACAGTGAAATACGCGGTGATGTCCAACGCCGTAGAGGCCACCGTGGGGGTCAACCTGCGGCACAAAGATCAGCAAACCCCTGGCATCTATGGTAAAATCTTCGCGTTTATAGCTGACTTCCAAGAATTGAACCTGCGCTACTTCGAAGAAGGGAGCGTGCTCTTCAGCCATACACAGGAGACGCCTGTGCCGTGCTCCAAATCGGGATCCCTTCCACTGGCTCGGTCTGTGGTTGCGGTGCCGTCTGGTTGGCTACTTCGCATAGTAGGGGACCTCAAGATTGAAACTTCAACTAAGCCTTTGAACTTTTATCTCGAATTCGCCAATGGAGTTCGTAGGCGAAGGTACAAAGTCGACGATGGCGTCGAAGTTGAAGTGAACATCACCTGGTACCCAGAGGTAACACTATATAGTACTATCTATTATATATATAACTAGTATGGCTATCCGCGCGTTTGCACGGCTAGACTTACTATACTATTTATAATTTTATATTATGATAGAAGTTTAACATAGTTTATGTTATGATTTATTTTATACTCTATATTTATAAAATAGTAGAAAATATATTCTGCCCCGCATATTTGCACGACAAGACTTATCATACTATTTATATTTTATATTCTTGTAGAAGTAACATAGTTTATTGTTATTATTTATTTTGTACTCCCTATATATAAAATAGTAAAAAATATATTGAAGAATTTCTCACCGTCCCTCAATTTGAGTGTGAGATGAGACATCATTTATCTTGAATTATCTTTTATCTAACAACGTATTTGAGTTTATTTTAGAAGTGAGGTCGGTTCAAACGTGGCTTGGTAGGAAAAAAGAATGTGTCATGCTACGAATAAATCTTTTGAAGAAAAGTGTGTCTCACTAAACATAAGAAAATATGCCATGCTAGCTAGACATATCACGATGTATTTAGAAATCAGGCTTAAGTGTTTATTAGATATTTTTATTATTCCAAAATTTAGCTACTTTGAGCTCATAATGGTATGATGGGTAAATTAAAAATAAAAATTAGTGATATTTTTAGCTATTTCTTATAATCCTAATTTATTTTTTTGGATTTATAATGGCATGGAGGGTAATTTAGAAGTAGGTGTGATAGGTATTTTTGGTTATTTTTTATTATTCTGAATTTAAATTTTTTTGACTCATAATGCCATGGTGGGTAATTTAGAAATAGGTGTGAGGGCTCTATATATAAAATAGTAGAAAATATATTGGAGAATTTCTCACCGTCCCTCAATTTGTGTGTGAGATGAGTCATCATTTATCTTGAATTGTATCTTATATAACAACGTATTTGATTTTATTTTAGAAGTGAGGTCGGTTCGAACGTAGCTCGGTAGGAAAAAAGAATGTGTCGTGCTACGAATAAATCTTTTTAAAGAAAATGTGTCTTGCTAAAAAGAAGCCTTTTCGTCAGAAAACCCCCTAAAAATATTTATAAAATAGTTAAATTTGAAATAATAAAAATAGCCAAAATACCCCTCACACCTATTTCTAAATTACCCAACATTCCATTATGAGTAAAAAATAGTTAAATTCGGAATAATAAAAAAATATCCTTCACACCTATTTCTAAATTACCCTCCATGCCAAGTCTAAAAAAACTAAATTTGGATTATAGAAAATAGCTAAAAATATCCCTAATTCTTATTTTTAATTTACCAACCATACTATAGTGAGCAACTAGCTAAATTTGAAATAATAAAAATATCCAATAAACACTTAATCCCGATTTCTAAATACACTGTTATAAAAAATACGCCGTGATATATGTCTAGCTAGAATGGCACAATTATCTTATTTTTAGCATGACATATTTTCTTTGAAAGATTTATTTGTAGCACGATACATTCTTTTTTCGTAACATGAGATATGTTAGTTGTTTAGCATGCCACGTTTGTACCAACCTTACTTTTAAAATAAAATCAAATATATTGTTAGATAAATAATGACTCATCTCACACTTAAATTGAGGGACGGTGAGAAATTCTACAATCTATTTTCTACCATTTTATAAATATAGATTATAAAATAGGTAATAACCATAAACTATGTTAAACTTGTATAATAATATAAAAAATTCTAAATAGTATAGTATGTCTAGCCGCGCAATTGTGCGGGCAGCCATACTAATTATAAGTAATATAATGAAGAGACGGCCGAGCCCACTAGTTGCTTGCGACAAACACCAAAGAGACATAGTTATCATAAATTTTCCTCCTCGTAACAAAATTCTCATACTGCAGGTTGTATCTGACATAGTGTTCACCGTCGGAGATGCATTGTCGTTCATTGGATTCATAACGGCTCTCCGTCGCGTTTTCGCTGACCACCAAGACCGCGAGGATATCTTGGATGCCCACCATGACTCTAATCTCTCATCCACCCGAGAACACCCAGTGCTCGCCAAATTTAGTCTTGAACTACCACAGGCAAGGTGGCTTCACGTCAAGCTGCAAGCGGTTGTGGACAGCGAATTGTGGGAGACAACCCTAGTCATGCGGGATGACACCTTGTGGGTCCTTGCCTTCATCAACCAGCAAGGAGTTTGCTACGAGCTGCCAAACGTCTGGATGATGCCACTACGATACAACTCAGTACGAATACATTGGGGCATGAACTACATGGATATGCTGCGCGCAAGAAACGTCGATGAACTCGTGGATCAACTCATGCGCGCGCATCTGGGTACTAAGGCCTTCGCGGCGGCCGCAGTGCGCAAGCTTTCGCGCTTTGACCATCACGATCCAGCTGAGGCGGATGGTGACGGCTTCAGTGCCAAGCTGGCACTTGTGGGCCTGAGCATCATGGTGTGCGATTCGGCGAAGATGAATCCTGTTCTACGCGCAGTCACATCTGCCTGGGACACCCCTACGGGATTCACCCAAAATGAACGGGGGGTGCTCACTCATGACATGTGGAGGTGGGAAGAGGCGTCAAAGGCTCTGATGGATTGGAAGCGAAAAAAGTACGCGGAACCGCACCCAATTTGGGAGCTAAGTGCCGTTCACCTCGTGAGCAACTAGTGCTGGGTCGACCCGAATCTTAATTTGGGTAGTGGAACCTGCCGTGCTTGTCATCCCGCCAAAGCAACTTAGGTTATCCGTTTCCCTTTTCTCGTGACAAATCCCATGTCGTGCATTGGCTGATCAGTCTATCGCGGGTTGCCTGCAACAGTAGTCGCTCTGTGTGCCGAATAATACGGGGGGGGGGGGGGGGGGGGGGGGGGGGTCCTTCCCTGCCCTGCATGTTTCCGAAGTCACAGCTACGCTTTTTCTGTGTTCTTCTTTCGCAGACGAGTCATGTCGTGCGGTTTGTATTTGTCATCATTTATAAGCTCGTGTTTCATTTCATCATGTAAACCCGACCATAAAGGATATTTAAAAAATGCAAATGTTATGGGATCAGACAAGAATACTTGTCATCTTGATCCTAGTAGCTGTTGCAATATCTGTGTCTATGTCCTGCTCTGCTCGTATCATTCAACTAACTTTTTTTCTTTCAAAAGGCACATTGATCGGCATGTATTATTCATTGATCGGCATCTTGATCCTAATATACATTCATCGGCATGTATATTAATTCATAAGAAGAAACATAGTTGTTTGCACCGGTGGTGCGACTACAAGACCCAACTAGGAGCACGGGTAGCCGGGCCAAAAGTAGAGCAATTACTCTCTAATGTAATAGGGGGTACAACTAATTAATGCTGTGAGGTGTTGCTGATCTCCTTCTCATTTTTTTCAAACACACGGTCATTTCTTTCCCGCCATGTGTGACACATGGTCAAAATGATTAAGGAGCGCAAACCTTTGGCTTCCGTGTGGAGGCCTGCGGTGTTATGGAGTCATACCATGAACCAACGCTGAGGGCTTCAGGCCATGCTGTACGCAACAGGTTGTGTGCACCGGACCATTGTGCAACAGCCGTCCTAGATCTGCTGAACTGTTGGGCATTAGGCGAAAATATGCAGCGCCGTTTCGAGGTTATGGAGGGCACAAGTATTGGTTAGGCCATTCCCGCTGCTACAATCGCTCATTCAACTAAAGGTCCGTTTGGCAGGGCTTGTGTTTATTTTGGAAACAGCTTATCCGTCCAATAATGGAAGCTTAAAACGTTTATATACATTACATGTCTGGAAAACACCAGTAGGGTTCAGGCTTAACAGTAGTCCTCAGTTCCATCACAAATGCAAAACGCACACATCCCAAATCCGTCCAATAATACAAGATCAAAACACAGCTACAAATAGACGTTGAACAAGACTAGGAATTCAAGAGAAAGGAGGCGACCAAGTCACCTTCATCGATATGCAAGCATCCTGATCAAGCTTCATCTGTCGATTGGTGCATCCATGCACCTTAGCACCGAAGGAGCAGTAGTGCACGGCGGCATCACTCTCACGGCCTTCTTGACCTATCTCGAACTTCAAATACATCGTCGAACGCCAGGGGACGGCAACCACTGAACGTTTTACACCCATCTCACTAACTTTGCCATGAAAAAGCGCGACTTCTTTGCGTTTCTCCCGAATGGAAACAATGGAACTGAGAGATAAATCGAAGTCTCTTTCAACTTCAGATACCACAACTTCTATTACGGCCTCCACTGCCGACTCAACAACTGAATAGGACATGTCAACTGCACCACCATAATCACCACTGATACGAATTGTCGTCGGAAAAGGAAACATGCGTTCGTTGTTGGGTATAACTCCGTCAATAAGCTGTATATCATCTTCCTCTTTCTCTCCAGTCTTGATCCTCATGTCAAACTCAAATAGAAGGTCAGCAAGCAACATAATGCCTCTCCTAGGGCCTGCCATCTCCAATAGAGAACCCTGCATGCGAAAATGTAATTGTTTTAGTAGGGGTGCCCTGAATTGCAAAATATCAAATATCGAAAGCTAAATAC
This sequence comes from Eragrostis nindensis, assembly GCA_012490785.1. NCBI lineage: Eukaryota > Viridiplantae > Streptophyta > Magnoliopsida > Poales > Poaceae > Eragrostis > Eragrostis nindensis. Next base: position 603,560 of record JAAXCT010000074.1, on the reverse strand, counting down.
TTTCCTTGTTACAAGCCATGTGCCAATATATCACAAGGAAACGATAGCACAGGTTCTAAACTCTCCAAGCAAAAATAAAAAAACAAAGGGAGAGAATATAACAGGGTTTTCCTACAAACATAAGCTGGTATGTAATTCTAAAGGGATCCCGGTTTTCATAAAAGGCCCAACTTTTCGATATTGGTAATCTGTCTTCTGATTTTTAAGGGCAGATGTGCAGACCCTGTTTGGTTCCGTAATATGCTTGGTTCCAAGATGCTTAGTTATTGTAAAGACCAGGGGAAAAAGATTTCACATAGTCCTTTGCATTTACACTGATTTCTAAGGATGTTCTATAAGATAACTCTACTATGAGATAATCTAAACCAGACACATTTATTAATTAACTCTATCCATTATCGATCCCATGTAGTCAACCATCTATCCGATCAGCTTGATTAAAGGAAATATAAGTGTTCATAAACATGAGAAGTATTGAGCATAAACTAGAATGATTGCACAATAAGTTTTGATGTGCACCTGCTGCACAATGACAGGATCATCCCTGGTATGATTGAAAACATAATTAAGCCGTCCATCCATATCATCCCGTGCTGCCATATATCCATATAACTGTATTGGGCCACTGTTGGTAGGAGTTTTTGCCAACCTTAGCGATAAAATCTGTATCATTTCGAATGGCCCATGGCAAATGCAATTCTCCGGATCAGGATGGCAAGGCAATTTCGTCGAAAGTGTGCTCAGTTCTGACACAGCTTCAGCAAAGATCACATATTATATCAAAATTGTTAGTACATATATTATAAAGGAAATTGTTAGCAAATTGTTCGGGGAAATATTATTAAGGAAACTATAATATGCCCCTTGAGTTGTTATGGCTGCCAACGGGTGTAGTGTATCCAGTGCTCATATTCAAACCCATACACACATCAGTTGGGCAGAGTACAGGTACAAAGTGATACCAGTTTGATTTGTGTATGGGTAGGATAATTCTCACTCAGAAAGATTTTTCTATACATATTCAAACCGCATAAAAAGGGCTACATGCCAAAAACCACTAGGTAAATGCTACTCCCTCCGTCCCACAAAAAATGGCATTCTTAGTTGTCGTAAGTCAAACTATCTTAACTTTGATCAAACTTATAGGAAATAGTATCAACAATTATGACATCAAATATGCATAACATGAAAATATATTCCATGATGAATCCAATGATACAATTTTTACACTACAAACATTAATATTTTTTCATCAAAGTTTGGTCAAACTTTGAATGGTTTGACTTAGGACAAAACTAGAATGCCACTTTTTATGGGACAGAGGTAGTAACGTTTTTTGAACCCCCATGTTGAACCAGGTTGTTCTTATTGTTACAAGTGGCTTTCCACAACTTGGTCCATAAGGCTAGCAAGGGTCCATTGTAATTTAACTCTAATGAAAATAAAGAAATGTCTTACGAGTATTTAACCAGTTTCAGTCAATAAATATTACAGTATGAATTAGTCACCTGTCTTGCAAATGTGTTAAGAATATAAAAAGAGATTGGGATCACTTACTCTGTTCACGATCAGCAATATCCATACCATACCACTCTTTCCATTTTTTTCGTGTATATAGAACCATCACGGTGGGTGCTACCTTCAAAGATTTCTTCAGGCCATACATCATCAGAGACCTTGAGATTGTTAGCATGGACATCCGGAATCTCCTTGCTTATCTCTGCTTCATCCATTACTTTGATGGTTCTGTCCAACTTAACCTGCTTCTTCCCGGATCGCACTCCATTGCCGCGTTGTAGTATGTTCCAGGGTTCGTAAGCAAACCTGTCGTCGATCAAAACAAAGAACAAAAAGAAAAGCCAAACCTTAGCATCATTTACCCAAATATTCTGCCGTGTCATGATTACGGTTCTCCTAGTTGGTTGCCGCAGAAGAAACCAAAACTGCAAGTTGTTTTGGCGAAAACTGGGCTGTGCTAAGCACGCCCTAGATTCAGTGCCCAACTCTGATCCCAAAGTTATGTAACAGTAAAATTGAGATCCATATCTCAACTTACCGGGAAAGTTGATCCAGTAATTTGACACGTCGCGACAGCGCTGAAGGACGCCGCCGGCAAAGGCGCGGGCAGAGCGGAAGAAGAGTCGATCGCCAGATGCTCTGCATCGGAACGGAACAGACGAAACAGCACCCGGCCCCGTCGCCGGCTAGTCGTGCGGTGACAGCCCCTTCCTCTCTTCGCCTGGTGGTATGCGTAGATGTGGGTGCGTTTCACCCAACTCTTTTTTTTTTCGAATACACCCGACTGATTTTTCAAACTGTTTTATGATTTTTATTAAGAATAAAAAAACCACACGAATGTTTGGGATATGCAGCATCTGAATTGGCACCTTTCTGAGACCGTGCAAACCAGCGTGCAAACTAGACACGGTTATCGCATAAATCATTTCGCTGCAAGTAGAATCTGTGAAGAAGAGTCGCCTAGGTCATTCTGAATCATGTGCAGGTCTGCAGGAACAAACGAATCAACATCACCTCGCTCAATTTGTGGCTTAACCAAAGGTTTATTAAACTGACTGGATAGATGACATCAAACCGAGAAGTGACAGCAACCGCGCACAATCAGAGAAAGAACTGATGAAGCTAAAACCAGACACCAAGGCAAACTAAACGAGCAGAACATTGACAACGTGACACATCAACAACGATATATCAGCACCATCTCTTTCTTGATCACTTCACTTCTTCCTCGCCAGGAAAACGTCGGAGAGCACGGTGTCGGAGCGCAGCGCCGCCCTCAGCAAACCCAATCCCTGATCGACGGCCACCGGCATGCACATGTCAGACAACAGAATAGCTCGCAGCAAAGCAACAAGTTAAAAAGTGAAACAGGCAATGCAATCCAAGGACGAACCTCATCCATGCCGATGGTGACGTACTTCTCGGCGAGCTCGACGTCCTTGCCGACGCTGAACTTGTTGATCAGCGTGATGGAAGAGATGGCCGACATGGGCGTCACCTCCAGGCCGTCGGTCCCCATGTAGGTGACGAGCCCCTTCACGTACCCGCCGCCTTCATCGTCCCCCGCCGCGCCGGCACCGCCGCCCCTGGCGAGTCCCGGGCCACCCGCCGCCGCGGCCGCGGACGGCAGCACAAAGTCCATCTCCGTCTCCATCGCCTGCTTGCACTGCGGGCACGCGGCGCTCCGCTCCATGGTCACCGTCACGCACTGGCCGGCGCACGTGAACAGCTTGAACTTGGGCAGCTGCGGCGCCGCCTCCGCGCCAGCCGCGCCGTCGCCGGCTCCGGGGGCCTGCGGCAGGAGCAGCAGCTCGCGGTCGTCCGGGTGCAGCACGCCGGGCTGGAGGAGCTCCGACTTGTCGGCGCCGGGGAGCAGGTAGGAGGCGCTGATGTTGTCCACGCTCTGGTACAGGCGGCCGACGCTGCCGTGCATGGTGCCGGCGGACACGAGCTTCGCCACGGCGCCGATGGGGAGGGTCAGGAGGCTGAACACGAAGTCCACGAACTCTTTTCCGGCTTCAGCGAAGAGCACCTTCTTGGACTTGGTCTCCACCAGCAGCTTCAGCGAGATCTTGGGAGCCATGGTTCTCTTCTCTCTCGACCTTGGTTTGCCGTATGTGATGCGAATGCGTGGTGACTGGGGAGGTGTACAGATGGCATGGCTTTATAGGAGGAGGTAGGTGGTGAGGGAGATGGAGAGGTTTCCATGTTTTTCCTGAAGATTGGGTTATCATTTACCATCAGCAGAGATTGATTTCCACTTTTTTTCGATCATGAATTTAGAAATGGGAGGGAAGAAAGGGGAAAAAATGATAATGAGAAAAGGGGATTTTTCTTCTCGTTAATTTTCCAGAAGAGTACTATGTGGAGATTTTGGGGGTGAGGGAGATGGAGAGGTTTCTATCAGTTTTCCAAAGACGAATCGTCTGCGTTGCTTTAACTTCAACTGCTGCAGTCTCCTAGTCTTCTGAATGTTCTGAATTCCAACGTTACCTAATGGAAGACAGAAGCCGATGCGGCTGCCGTTATTATTAGCAACTCAATCGATACAACTCAGTTTCCCAATGCTGAAACCTCTTCATCTCCTCGCGACTATAAAAGCAGACGCACCACACGATCATCTCGTTCTCATCTACATCCCCAACCACAGCCAAATCAACTGATCCAGAAGATGGCGCCCAAGATCTCTCTGAAGCTGCTGGTGGACGCCAAGACGAACAGGGTGCTGTTCGCCGAGGCCGGCAAGGAGTTCGTGGACTTCGTCTTCAGCCTGCTCACGCTCCCTATCGGCGCCGTGGCGAAGCTCATCTCCGCCGGCACAATGCAGGGCAGCATCGGCCGGCTGTACCAGAGCGTCGACCACATCAGCGCCTCGTACCTTCAGCCCGGCACCGACAAGTCGGACCTGCTCCAGCCCAAGGTGTTGCACCCGGACGCCCGCGAGCTGCTGCTGCTCCAGGGCGGCGCCGACAACGGCGACGGCAAGTCGCCGCCGCCGCTGGCCAAGTTCAGGCTGTACACGTGCGCCGGGTACTGCGCCACGGCAACCATGGAGGCCAAGGCGACGTGCCCCAGTGCAGGCAGGACATGTCCTCGGAGGTGGCCTTCGTTCTCCCGTCCACTGGCGGCGGCAGCGGCGGTGCAGGGCAGGGCTCGTCGGCGGACGAGACCGGCGGGTACGTGAAGGGGCTGGTCACATACATGGTGACCGATGGGCTGGAGGTGACGCCTACTTCGGCCATCTCCAGCATCACCCTCATCAACAAGTTCAGCGCGAGCCAGGATGTCCAGCTCGCCGAGAAGTACGTCGCCGTCGACGCCGACGAGGTCCGTTCTTGTACTGCTTGCTTTCATTCCTGCGACATCACCACTTGTACTTTGATGTGCTTCCAGTTTCCGACAGTGTCTTGTGCCGTCGTCTTCAGGGTCTGGGGCTGCTGAGTGCTGAGGGCGGCGCTGCGCTCCGACACCGTGCTCACGTCTTCCTCGCCGGGAAGAAGTGATGCTGCGTAGCCCCAAGCATGGTGTGTCACCAGAATGCCGCCGATGATCTTTCCGCTCGAGTCTGCTGTTCGTCTAGTTTGCCACTGGCTATCGAATCGTGTTTCATTTTCAGTCTGTGCTCTGCCTTGTCTTTGCCATAAAACGTGCATTACAATTGGTGCTACGCTACTGCCACCAGTAATGTGATACCTCAGTTGTTATGAGCTATGCTATACTCAGTATGCACGTCTGATGCAACTAATTGCTGCAATGGAATTTGAAAGCACTAGTGACTATTATCTCCAGGAAAAACGAAGAATTTATCCAATGAATATGATCATACTATTTACTGGAGGTGAAAATTCTTTCTACATAAAGATTAATACAACTCTGTTCCCAGGAAATGTGAGAATAAGCAGAAGGCCACATCAAGAATTACTGAAAACAGTAGCTGCCAATTGCACAACTATTGGCCTTCTCACTCAGACCTCAGAAAATAGTAATTCTGCGTCACAATGTAAGCCACGAGACACAATCTAAGCTAACATTGTCAGGACTCCTGGACACTGAGCAGAGCAAATGCGAAGGCACCGATGTGGAGAACTGAGTTCAGGACACCGAACTGAAGACATGCAAGAGAACTAAACTACTTTCTCTACACAAGTTCAAGCACTCCAAGAGAACGGGCGAAAAATCCTTGGGATGTCACTTCACTCTGTAAGATGTCCGAAGCACTGGGGTCTGGGGCTGTCCATTTGTCAGGAGATCTTGCTGGTATCTTCACTCTGGAGAATATGGAGCATTCAAATCTGGGTGCCGCAATTCATTCTCCACTGCAATCATCAAGAAACAGCACACAACAGCAGCGTTTATATGGTGATAAGAAACAATGGAACATACAAATTCGGAAACAATTGCACCAACCACTAAGCAGTAGCAACATCAGTGTTTGTGGCGACAAGTACAACAATGGCACAACAGATTCAGAAACATTTGCACAAACAACTACTACAGATTTGGAAAATTTTGCACACAAGCAGGACCACAAGTTAGCAGAATACACATTCAGAAACATTTGCACAGATCACTACTACTATCTACATATTGTAAGAACTCTCTGCACAGTCCAAATTCTGAAACATTTGAACAATCTCTGCAAAGTACTTAGCAGAAAGCACTTGACAATAACAATGACACATAAAGCTTCAAAACATTATTAAAAACCACATGCTCTACATTTTGGTCTAGTACTTGGAAGTTATATCTCTACTGACCTAGGTTATTTCTTCAAAAATCTCAGCAATGTAGTAGCAGTCGAAAGAACCCTTGAATTCCCCATGAGTGTCCTTAGAGGGGTGCGGCGGTGCAATGGAGCGCACCATGTAGACACAGGCCTGGGGTGTATGGTACTCCTTGACAGGAGGGTGCCAGAATGCTTCAAAGGCAATTCAGATGCCCAGGTAGAGGCCCGGAAGAGGACTGGTCTCCTTTTCTCAATGAATTTTGCCACAATGTGATTCTATGCTGAAGATATTATTGTTCCGTGCTCACCCATTGCCTGAATTGTGCTGTCGTGATCATTGGAGCATGAGTCTTCTTTGCTGGACACTGCAACATGTCTTGGAGCACGCTTAAAATATATCCCTTTGGGGCAGCCATAGGTCCAGAGGCACACATTATCCAAAACATCTTTTATTGATGTGATTCCTGGAACACCTCTATTAGCGATTTGAGGATATTTATTATGCAATTCAAATTTCTCAATGCCATCAAGGCACCGCAAGAGATGCTTAACAGTATGTAAGCACAATTTACCCCATTCAGGCACCATCAAACCTATGGACTTGTCATATGCATCCAGTGTATTGAAGTTCTTGGATAAGGTAGACCTACAACAATACCAAAAGACAATATTGAACTTTGATGCCTCGCCAAGACGGACCACCCAAGTCCCAGGAGCAAGCTTCTGAATTTCGGTCTTGTATTGACCCCCGAGAATTGTCTTGAAAGTCTCTCTCATATCCTCAAGGCCAATTTTAATCTGACCAGGTGAGCCGTCTGGAGCGACATCTTCATAATTCCCAGTGAATTTCAAAAACTTGTGATTGCTGTGATTTATATAAGGCTGAGGCTTTTCCTGAAGCTCTTCCCCTTTTACAGATTCGCGCTTGAACTCATAAGCTGTGTCTTTGACAATCCATCCACAGAACCATTATGCCCGTCCATCAAACAAGAACGGAATTTGATCGCCCTCATATTCGACAACGAATCTGAATTCACCATCAGGTGGGGCTGTGTAGATCTTCTTCTCATAACCAAACAAGGGACTTAGATCTATACAAGTTCCTCGCAGATAATTCCAGAACCGGAAATACACTATTGCATATATGTAGTTCATGAGCACTTTAAATGCATTTCCATTTAGCGACAATGTCACAGTACCCTACATTATCATAAATTAAAAGAATTAACTTCGAAAGTAGAATGTTATCCAGCGAAGTGAGGAAGTCTCAGTTGTACAGCAATTCATTGAAGGGAAATTGAAAAGGCTCGTAAAAGAATCTTACCTTCAAAGATTCAACCATACTAATCGATGAAACTATCCTTTGTAGCAAAGTTCCCTGAAGAAAAGACGTAAAATCAATGCAGGTCAGCATCCAATGAAAATACAGTAAAAGGCATTCAACTGATAAAATAGGTGTGGATGCCCTTACCAGCATTTCACACAACTTTCTCCCATTTGAGCAAGATCTTTCACTCCTGGAAGACGTATGGATGGTTTCTTGTTCATTGCTTGTGCCTCGATGAGTAAAATGATCAAGATCACTCTTGACCTGGATAAAACAATGAGAAGAAGCATATTCATTAAATAATGATGTCAAAGTTAATCCAAAATTATTAGAGCAATAACAAGGTATGTAATAATTGGAACATGTTCATTTTGTGCATAATATGTTGCTGTATTTTAAAAAGATGGAGAAAAGTGCAAAGTTTCGATTAATTACATGTTCTGAAATTTGCATGGAATAAATGCTAAAACATCCTTCCATTAGATTCAGTAAAAGTATACTTCAGTCACACACATGTCAGAGAAATTGAGAAGTACCATATTATAGTAGCTACGCACAGTGATGAAATAGTAATGTTTTCAATAGAATTATTCAAGAAATACAAGCATACCATTCGCTTCACATTTCTTGATTTTCCATGAGACAGTACTCCATCAACGCTCCAGTTTGCTACTTCTGGAATTGGATTTGTTAAGGGAAAGAGGATTTCAACCTCAGCTCTGCAGTTTCTTATTGCTGCAAGCTCTATCGGTAGTCTACCCCACTGTAACAGGAGACAAGAAATTGTGAATTCTCAGAAAATAAATAACAAAATCCAACAAGTTATTACCTAATATTTTTACAGTTTTGATGTGTGAGTGCATATGGTATCTGCAAGTTTCCAGTTTAACACAGATATATAAACTTGGACAGCAGTAACAATATGTTCTTTTGCCTAAAATTCTACCAGTAGTCAATAGAATAACAACAATGTGCTTCAATAATATAAAGCTATACATAATCTTGCACAGAAATAAAACAGAATGTTGATTCCATAATAACCCAAGATCTAAGCTAATAAAAGGAAGGTAGAAAAACTATCCCGACTGTAATTTCGATATGTTACCAATGCAACTCGATTCTAAGTCAACTCCCTAACATAATCAAAGAGAACATATAATTACAAAAACATACTTCATTTGGAATGTTAGGGTCAGCTCCAGAACTTAAGAGCAACTGAACAAATGCAGTGCAGCCCCCCCTCTCTGTAGCGAATATTAGAGGTGATACGAAAGAGGCTTTGGCATCAATGTCAGCACCAGCCTGTGGGAATGGTTGATCAATAGAAATATAAAAAACAAAGTCCGCACATATGGTTACTGTGATCAAAATAAGAAAACTATGCGCGGGTCAAGAAAATACTAACCATAATTAGTAGTTTCATGCATTTCAATGAGCGCCTTATAAGAGCAGCCATAAGAGGACCGATAAGGTTAAGCATATGATTATTCATTTAACTGTAGAGGCGATGCATACTTCTAATACATATAACAGTATATAGATTGTTGATGGAGGGTTAGTGATAAAACATACATTAGCTCCGTGATCCAATAAAATTTTAAGTGTCTTGTCCCGACCCCTTAGTGCTGCATGAAACAGAGGACTGCCACTGCCATAATCTATGTCGATGGGCATCTGATATGAAATAAGAAGGCTTGTTACAGAAGGTGAGCCTACAGTGAGTGAGATGATCCATAAGTCATGAGTTATCCAATATTAAAGTCAGAAGAATTAATTGAATAAGTCACATGAAAGATGAAGTTCATTTGTCGCCGGAAAGTATACTTCCATAACAGCATGATGAAGAACAGTACTTCCATAACAGCATAGTTCCATAACAGTTCATTTGTGGCCTTCATGCCATGATACCTGAGCATGCAGCATGATGAAGAACAGTGAAACCGTTTTCATCTTGCTTTAACATATCACCACCAGAATCAAGAAAATATTTTACTGTGGCCACATCCCCAGACTGAGCTGAGGCCATCAGTGGTGTCATGCGATTCATACCTGCAATGAAATGCGTTAAACTACAAGAGGCAAAGGTAAATATATATGATCGAAGCCTGCGTGTAGAAATAGTTTAGAGCAATAGGGAAGTACCATAAGATGCAGGCAAGTCTGGATCAATGTTGAGCTCCTCTACCAGATACTTGCAGACTTCCAGATGGCCATGGCACGCCGCGTGGTGCAGCGCCCCGGCATAGACATCCTTTTTGAAAGAAAAAAAAGATGGTCCAGATTCTTTCCCAATGCCATTTATTATGCCTTTGGAGCAAAACAAAAACAAACTTCAGCACTCCGAGGAAGCACACAATCGGACATATATTGTACAATCACAAATTAATAAACATGAACAAACCAAAGTATTGATCTTTGAAGAACCAAGCCATAAGGTTAAGAAAGTAACCAACATATAATGACAAGTCATACCTCTTGTCCAGGAAAGAGATTATATAATACATACCAGGAAGTTAGATGTATAATACAGAACAACCTAATTTGCAAACAAAAATGCCATATAAATATATTAATTCCGGCATGTATCAGGGCCTATACTGTAATTGTGCATTTGGTAATACATAAATATACTAATATAAAACTACTTTAGAGCATAGTTGCGCATGGTAAGATATCAGGGCAGGCATATACATTTCCAAGAATTTGGATGTAGAAGCATTAAAAACAAAAGAGGATCTATCTCCTCACCTTTGACGCGGGCGAGATCGCCATCCCGGGCCGCCTTGAGAAGGCCGTCCTCCACACCTGCACACATGAATGCTGCGCGCGATCGGTATCAACAAGAGAAGGGAATACAAGCGGGAGCGACGTACTCTCGCCGCCGGTCGAGGAGGGGTCTCCGCCGGCGGGGGAGGGGCCGCCGCCGGTGGGGCTGCGGTCCCCGCCGCCGTGGCCGCCGGTGGAGGATCCTTCGCCGCAGGTGGGGCTGCGGTCCCCGCCGCCGTGGCCGCCGTGGCCGCCGGTGGACGGCGCCGCCATGGGTAACCAGAAACCCTCGCAAGGGAGGGGCCTCTTTGTGGGGTGGGGGAAAGCTTACGGCGGAAGGCGAGAAGGAAACGGCGGGGCGTAATGAAGCGGGGGTTCGCGCTACTTTGTCTTGCGGACATGCACCCGGTGTTGGTGCACCACACCACTGGTGACGGGTTCTCCGTGGCGCAGCTGAATGTGGCGCACCAACACCCGAATCGCGAAGAGCAGAGTGGCGATGCGGCCTCGCCCGTGGACTCACTTGATGGCTTTCCACCCTAGTCCATGACATAGACGACCCGCCTACGCATGGGGCCCTTTGCAGCGAGAGAAAGGGAGACGGGTAGAGAGAGAATTTGGTTGCGTGGAGCGGGGCGGGGGGGGGGGGGGGGGGGGGGGGGGGGGCACGCGGCGTGGTGCGAGGAGGAAAAGAGAAGCTCCTGATTTTATTTTATTTTTTTGGTTCTCCCGCAGTACAAATCACAAAGAGCATAAAAGAGTACTTCTTTGGAGTTTTCTGGTCCTATTTCAACTACGATGGTGTTCGTTTCTTTAGGCCTAAATGTCATATAAAAAAATCTTACTATTTAGAGTATTAAATAAAATTTAATTACAAAACTTTTTTTTACAGATGTGTGCTAGTTTACGAGATGAATCTAACGAGCCTAATTAATCTATGTTTTGCTACAGTGATGTTATAGTAACCATCGTCTAATCACGGCTTCATTACTCTCATTAGATTCGTCTCGTGAATTAGCACATGATTTTGTAGTTATTTTTTTAATTAGACTTTATTTAATACATCTAAATGACAAGATTTTAGCATGACTAAATTTAGGCCTACAGAAACAAACAGGCTCGACTATGTTGATCATCCTATTAAAAGAAACGCCATGTTAAACTGTGGCACAAACCAATAATTTTGCATCGAGTCATATACATTTTTTTAAGAGTAAAATGCATTAGAGGTCCATTCCAAGTGTCACTAGGTACATAAACTTTTATTTTGCAGCTTTAGGGAACTTGTCTGTTTTTGTCATCCAGGTCCATAAACTTTTACTTTGGAGTTTTAGATCCACAAATTTGTTTATCTGTGTCATCCAGGTCCAATAACTTTTTTTTTCACACCATAACAAGAGTTTGACCAAAGTCAAAGCTGGTGAAACCTTGCTAGAGAAGGGGGCTTGCTCGTTCATATGCATCTGCAATCACCATTCTCAGCACAAGCGTTTAAACTCAAGTTCACACTAAGGATCTTAATCCTCGACGACGTGGTGCGGCAAGGTCGTGTGTACTATGAGAACTGCCAGAAAAGAGAGCTCAAAGCAACATACATTCGACGGAGGAAAATGTCGATCGATAAACAACAATCGAAGGCACAATGTGATTTACTAGAATTTGAATGGAAGGATATGTCACTAAGAAGTGGGACTCATATGCCAAGATCACATGATGTGCGTATGTCAGGATCTGAATGCTTAGTGAAAGTGTATAGATGTGTTGTAACCTCTTTACAAGTTTATGGACCTAAATGACACCGGCAGACAAGTTCACGGACCTACAGTTACAAAGTAAAAGTTCATGGACCTAGATGACACAAACAGAATAGTTTGTGGACTTAAATTACAAAATAAAAGTTCATGGATCTAGATGACACAGACAGACAAGTTCATAGACCTCTAGTGTATTTTACTCTTTTTTAATGTCATGTACAACATTTGGTCAGTAGTATCCACAACCACCACAACCCTGAACTTCATCAATTCTGCTTCAATACTTTCACAATATAGACTTTGCCCTTCTCTTAATCAACTTCGGATACCTCTTGCTACCTCTAAGTACCTCGCGAACACAGTAAAAAATCTCTTAATTCTTAATGCAAAATAGAATTAATACCACTAACTAAAATCGTTTTTCTGTTGATACGTAGGACTACATTCTACTTTGTTGCCATTGTTTTAGTAAATGTTGGATATCCAACAATGACCAGGAAAATATAAGTACGTGGTCAGACATTATTGCAACATACCATCAATGCTATGACATCCTGATTATGAATCAATGTGACATCTATTGTCTCTATAAATGGCGCTGTCAGTTTCAAGTGAGACTGCCTCATATGACCGTTGGAATTCTGCTACTCATGTTGGACATCAAATCCAGATGCTTGTTGATCCCTTACTATGATAGCATCATCAGGATATTCAGTATTTATGTTTCTTGTCCGAGACATATCAGAAATGCAGATGCTATGCCTTCTTTATCTTAAGTCACATGAATTTCTTTCTCAGGTGGCATACTTTCCTTTTCTACTTGGACAATTGCTCTACATTTTTCTTCTTTGCTTTTCTGATTGTTGATCTCCCCTTCAAACAAGCATTTTCATAGTCATCAGTGGCTGAACTCAATATATATTTCAGAATGGGCAACCTACAGGTTGGTACAGACTGCTTTCGATCCAGATAACTTTTTACAAGTGGACAAGTGGTCAACGAGGCTGGGAGAGACTTGGACCTAGGAAAATTCCTCGTTATGCCACCTCATGAATAATCTTCACAGTAGATCCCTCCCTTCCACACATCTTTACAGCTTATACCATGAGGGGCTGGATGTAACCTGTCGCACATTATCACAATTGAACTCCAGATCATGATCTATTGTGAGTGGAGGCTTTGCTTGCTGCATCTCTATTAGAAAGTTCATGCATTTCACCTAGTATTTTCATAGCTCTGGGAATTGAATCTTCAGAACCAGATTGGCAAGCAGTTTGCCATCTCTTGGAGAGGTATTTTCTTGCCTTTCTGCTCGTTGATGACCCTGTGAATGAACAAATAGGACTTGTGTCATCAGGAGAAGTAGAAGCAACTTTTGACCGTTCTCCATCCATTGCAATTTTGCATTCCTCCTCGGAGGATATCCTCCTGCTACCATTTTTAGGTGTTTTCTTTCTAACTCACTGATTTATTATATCTTCTCGTTGTAAAACTTCAGAAAGCGTGACAACTTGCTTTGAGAACTTCAAATATTGTGTGACATTCATCCCATCATATTGTGATGCTTCTTGGTTTGATAGAATAGGCACAAAACTTTTCCTTCGAATGTCTGGTTTCAGAACTATAATTTTAGAGCGATGCTGACACTTGTCGCGAATTATCATGGTTGGAATTCGGATATGATGATCTCTCATGTGAAGAGGCTTTTCTGGTTGCATCTATATCCGAGAGTTCAAGTATTTCACCTAATGTTTTCATGTCTTTGGGATTCGAATTTTCAGTGCCAAACTGGCAAGCTGTTTGCCATCTTCCAGAGAGGTGCTTTCTGGCCTTCCTTCCCACTGATGATCCAGTGGATGAGAAAATAGGAATGTGTCATCATGAGAAGTAGAAGCAACTTTTGCCCTTTCATTGTCCGCTGCAAGTTTGCATTCCTCCTTGGACGATCTCCTCCGGCTACCACTTTCGTGTTTGTTTTCTAGCTCTCTGTCTCATTATGTCTCCTCGTTCTGAAACTTCATTGCTAGATGCAAAATGCCGTTAAATTCTAAAAAATTCGCTCTGAAACGCATGACCTGAGGTGAGGAGCTACTGAGCCATAGGCCATTTTCAGTGTAATTGGGCCGGCCCGGGCCGTGTAGGTCGTGCGTGAGCCACGAGAACATCCGCTGACCATAAAATATCTAAACCAATAAAGAACCAGTTGCGAGGAAAATCGGTTTTACCCTACCAAAAGTTACCCACCTGTATATCAACCAACGATTTAAATCTCACCCTCTAATCACAGCCGTTAGATCAAAAATATGGGTCCACCATGTCACCAGATTGTCATCCGAGTGTCACCGAGGACACAATTTGCACACGTTTCAGACCTTGTTTCCGACGCTAATCTCACTCGAGAAAAAGTTTACCCACCCCTGCACCCACCACCGTGAATGGAATGACAGCCGGTCTTCTTCCCGAATTAATGATCTCCTTCCAAATGAAAATAAAATGTCTATAATTCTTCACGTTGTGTTCTACCCAGCCTCAACTCTCACATCCCGATTGCCTGCTGAGTTTCGTACTCGTCCGCAGCATCCGTCCCGCGAATCACGCCTGCCTTTCCTTCTCTCCTTCCTCTCTTCCCTCCCCATCCCCACCCCGCGGACCATCTCGTCCCTCCAGAGCGGCGTGAGCTGCTGTCTTCCTCTTGGCGCAGCGGTGGCGGGGCGAGGTTGCGGCGGTGGGGCCAGGTCGCTGCGCGGCGGTAGCGGGACGAGGTCGCAGTGCGGGCCAGGTCGAGGCGGCGGCGGCGGGCGAGGTACAGGAGGGACGCTACCGATCCAGATCCAGGTACCCCTCCTTCCTCCCTTCCACCGCAACTGAGGAGCACCTTTCTTCCACCACCACACCATCGGGCCTCCTGCTGCCTCCCGTGGCGTCCGCGGCCCCATCCCGCGATCTTTCGTGGTGGACGGCAGTCATGGCAAGCGGCTGCGCAGGTATGGCAGCGATGGCGAGCAGCACTACGTCACCTTCACCGCCGGCGGCACCTTCGCCGGCGAGCAGGTATGCACACCACTCTCCCGAAATCCGATCTTTAGATCCTTTCCCTCCCCGTCCACGATTCAATTGGAGACAAAATGAATGGTACAGGCTGGCGTTGGCATCCATGCTGGGGAGAGACAGAGGCTCGATAGGCAGGCAACAAGGATTGCGGCCATGGTGTCGGTCTTGCCGCTGATGACCTCGACTGGATCCAGCGGATGGACCCGAGTCCATGGTGCTGGTCAAGAAATCTGTACCTAGGGACTTCGCGGCAGCTGCAGCAGCGACAGGGGTGTCTTCCACCTTCACCGTAGTGATCAGATCGAAGAAAGCCATCAGTTGGGGCAATTTTGATTTTTCTATTCTTGAATTCAGCTTTTATGGATTATGAGTGTCAAGGCGTTCTATGCCAAATGCATCCCCAGGTAGCTTTGTGCTCCAACTCACCCCTGGTCAATTCTAAGTGTAAATCTTGATCTATTATCGCATTACCTCATGATGCAATTAAATTGCCAATGTTTTACTGGACTGAGATATACATGTGTTGAGTCATGGAAAATGCCACTCATGAAGGGGCAATACGGCCACCACCGTCAGGTTGTGCTAAGATCTGGGAGCATTCCCTAATAAAAGGTGTAATTTTCAATAATTTCTTTTTTTTCTTTTTCTTTTTTTTGCTGCTGTTGTCTCAGTGCTGCTCTCATTTAATGCATTTGATCTCACAGCGATATGTATATATATGAGCTGTTCAGAATCATGGGCTTTGCAAGAAACTGAAACCTCGCACAAATATTTCCTTGTGCTGAATTCCTTCATGCTACTCATTCTTATAGAAATCATTTGTTTATGTGTTCCCTATATTGTCAGCATATAGTGCAACACTGTTTGGCTTGCTAATCTACCTTGTGTGAACCATTAGACCAATTATTTACTTCATGCCAAAGCGGCACCACTTTTCTTTCATGTTGCTATAACATTTCGACTGTGAGGAAGCTGATGCAATGTTCTGTAACTTTTGTCTCTCGCAATTCATTTAATACAGCTTTCTAGTGCGAGTTAACCCTTTTTTTTTTTTGCAACAGATCCACCCATGACTGAGGAAGCCATCAAATGGTTCTATGCAACTCCTCCTGCAGGCAATGCTCGCATTCAACCACCTAGGCTATTGCTTGCAGAATGAGCCAGTGATAGAAGGTAATTAGAAGGAAGCTATAAGTTATCCTGCTATGTCACGCTTTGCAAATTTAACCTATATATAAATTTTATGGTTCTCTAGATGTACTCGATTGTTGAACGCAGTAGACTTTTGTTCAGTTGACCACTTAAAACTTAACTAATTCTCAATTTCTCATATTATGAATCTCCTGAAATAGAGATGCATGCCTAAAAGTAGTGATGCCCATCATCAGCGTTTTATAGGTGTCTGACATTTTTTAGCCTCACAACTGTGGAAAGAAAAAAGAAAGAGTTCAGTTTTGGTTGCCTGAATGATGGGTCACAGCAGTACCAGACGTGGTCATGGGCAATCAGATTACAGAGGGTAGGTGCGGCAGGTCATCACTTTGTGCGTGCCTCTCCATACTGATCTTTATGGGCTTACAAGCTAAAGCATGATGCAAAACAAATACTGATCGAAGAAAATAGTGTGCAATAGGTCATCCTACGAAATATATCAGAGTAAGTTCATGGCTTTGTGCAAAACACGATACTTGAGACATGAAAATATGGATGAAATTATATTGGTGCCCGACAGTGCTGTGTGATAATGTCTATTCACTTAACTATACTGGTATGGGAAAAGAATAGCTGCATTTAAAGTATTTCTGCCATATATTTTGTTCATAAGTAGCATTTTAACAGGATCACTTGGTTTGGTTAATATTTTACTGGAGAAACATATTGCCAAAAGTGTAATTTGTGATGTATAAAGAAGACTGCCTAGACCAGTGACTGGATTCACAGTTGCTCACATCAGAAATCAGCTATGGGTCATCATCCTGGAGTCTCAAGTTACAATTTCAGGTATATATATTCTGTATCTCAAAATAAAATTGTATGAGCACAACAATATATTTGACTGCCTGAATGTGGTTGTTTAATAGCTCATTAAGAAATAAGAGAAATGATACACATAAGATTCTGGAATGTATTGTAGATAGACCTGTTGGAAAGACTCCAAATTGGCTGTTATGATATTCTGACGTCTTCTCACTCTTCACATTGGCCAGGGTATGATGTTTCTCACGATGACATATGCTGGTGATGAGAGACCCGGGGTGCACAAACATGCATTGAGCAAGGACGGCATCTTGCTAGGGAAGCAACGAGCACATCCAAAACTACAGATGGAAGTGTGCATACCTCTTATGCACGTCACCCTAAACACAACTGAATTGTACAGAATTGAAGCTGCATGTTTTTGTGGTATCTGGAAATAGAAGAGTTTTGATTGCTGCAGATTTATAAGATTTGAGGTACTTGATTTTGTTAACGGAAAAAAAAAGAATGTAGAGCTAATATTCAGTTGTACTCTTACAAAGCTCTTTTTCCCCAAGACATGTTGTGCTCCCACTGAACATGCATTCTGAAATTGAACTGTTGAAGTGCTTGTTCGATCAACAATAAGTTTTACAAGAATAAGTACTTATATTTGATTATGGTGCTAATTTGGCATTCACATATTAATTATATCAATGATTTGGCATGCACATGTTAACTATATTAATCAATAGTTTTGGTAATTCACAACGGTTGAGCTTAGTTTCTATGGACTTTTGCCAGCCCAAAAATTGTTGGGTTCCATGTTTCTTTTTTTTTTCCTGAAATTGTGCTGGTCTTTCATTCACTAAGGTCATCCAGACTCTAGACTAACTACTCTGGCATCATATTGTGAGATCATTGTCTAATATATTTTACATTTGTTCCCCATTGCCATATTGCTGCCTTGGATAATCAGGTTGAATGTCCTTTGATGCATCTTTTGACTTGCCTCGAGGTTTTATGGAGAGGGATGGATGTATGACAAAGTATTTTTTTTGTTCTTATGGTGAATGTAATGAAATACAATTCTTGTCCATGTAGAATATATGTCAGCCACTCGGATATGTTTAACAATTTGGAATCTTAATTAGAAAAAGTTAGCAGAAACACTTCTTGTGTGTTATTCATGTGTCTTCATAACACTTGACATGTTTTTTTTTCTTCAAACGTTGGCAAGATTATGCAGTACTGCAAGGTAGTATATTTGTGTGGGTGTGTTGTAAGGGTTCTTTACCCTCTATTCTTCTTCAATATAATGTTACGCAACTCTTCTGCGTGTTCGAGAAAAAAAAAGGTAGTATATTTGTGTAATACATTTTATCTCTAGGTTCAGGTTGAGGTATAAGCTATTACTTTACAATGTTTTGAAAATCCTTGGCCATATTTGATTCCACTGAAATTAGATCCCATCTGGTTTTACGATAAAAGTTTTGAGTAATTTTTACAGGTACGAACGTTTATGTAAAACCTTTACCATATCTATTCTTACATGATTCTTTTCAAATTATTTAAATTTTAATAAATTATAATAGAATGTGTGTTGCTTATAATTCTCATGGTCCTGCCAAGTGATGCAATTTTTAGACACGTGCGTGGCGCACGTGCATTTTTACTAGTCTACTCAGTAGGGAAACAGAACACAGCTTCTCCATTCTCCTCCATCAAAAAAAAAAAACCTCTCCATTCTCCACCTGAGAGCTGGTTCCCCACTCGGCTTTCCCAAATCGCTCCCCACCTCCGCCGCTCAGGCTGCCCATCGTGTTCCGTTCCGAAGAGAGGCGGATCCGATGCAGAGCATCTTGCGATCTGCTCTTCGGCTCAGCAGGCGCCCTAGCGTCTTCCCCGTCGCCCGTGGTGCGCCTCGCCGGTATCCTTCAGGTCTTGCGCGACCTGATCTTCCATTCAAGCCGGCGGCACCAATCGTGGCTGATAAACATCCCGGGTGTGTTCTGATATTCCTCTTGTTTGTTACTACCGAGAATTGTTCTCTCGTAAGAACCGTATGAAAGAATTTAGAGATCTAGGTAACGAGTGGAAAAAAAAAGTTGTTTCCCCCCCATTTCCAGGATGAGAATCGGTGACTGCGTGTAGAATTAGATTCGAGTTTCGCGTGTTTACGATTAACAGTTCAATCCTGACAAGGATAGTATTTGAGCCCAGTGCTACGATTGACTGTTTTGTGTCCTTACGCGGCGATGCCTAGCTGCTAATTCTTCTGTTGATCTGTGAACGAGGAGGGGCAAGAATATCCTTTTACTCCATACCACTCACAAACATTGAATTTAAAAAACTATAATTGGGATTGATATTTTGGGAACAAAATTTACTGTTATATTGCGATCAGAGTTCGAAACTAAGTGTAGGGCATTCTTATCAGGCACTTAATATCCAAACTTTTGCCAGAATTTTGATATAATCCTGTCAAATGGGCAATTTTAGTTTCTAATTCCAGCATCAAATTAGGAGAACTGTAATCTGACAGGTGTATGCAGAGTATTTTGGTTGGATGCTAAGTTTTTTTTTGTTCCTTTATGATCGACAGATTTGCTTATCTGCCCTGGCATATACAACACGACATTGGACTGAGATCCGAGAAGGAGCAGGTCAAATTGGAAAGCACTGTCAAGGCAAAGGATGAAGCAAATATGATCAAGGAGGTCAAGGATGTGCATGGTGAAGTTCTCATGATGGCTGGTGGTATATGGCATGCGGACATCCTTAAAAGTAGCAGCCATCATGATGGTTCTATATACAAGAGAAATTGGCATAATTTATACCGTATGGATATGTCTGACCGTAGCGAGAGTAAGTGATCCAAATCTCTTTTCTTGTTCTTAGGACTATATTCTAAAATAGGTCAAATATGCATTATTTCCTTTATTCTCAATTGAGTTGAATTACAGTTGGCCCTGCCTCTTGTTGCCCAATTTGCAAAAAACGTCATGTATCAGAACAACTCTTACAAGACAAGTTGGTTCAACATATGTGGTTTGTGTGTGTGCGTGTGTGGTTCTAGCATTTGCTTTGATCTAGTCGGGTGCCCTGCCCGTATAGGATTGTGACTGGTGTTTTGCATGCACCCACTTGAATTTGGATGAAACCTGGTGGTTTGAATGGGTATCGACTAATCTTTTTCTGGGGGAATTACCCTAACCATACCCAAATTCAAATTGGTGTTGTTCTGCACAAACAATGTGTGTAGGCCTGTAGGAGTTTTAATATGTGCACTGGATACACTGCACTCATCTGCAGCCCTACAAATACGTGGGGAAACCATAGTTTCCTTTATAATATTTGTTTCCCTAGTTTATTTACTAACAGTGTTGACATAACCTGTGATCTTTGCTGTAGCTGTGTTGGAACTAAAGAAGCTTTCGGCGGTCTACCCGTGCCATCCTGACCAGGAGAATTGTGTTAGACATGCGCCATCTGATATGATACAGGTTTTCTCACTAAGTTTGGCAAAAACTCCTGTCAACAGTGTCCCAATGCATTTGTATGGATACATGGCAGCACGGGATGATATGGACGGAAAGCTTAATTATATTTTCAATCGAAGCAGGGATGATCCTCTCATCGTGCAGCAGGTGCACATCTGAACTTGTCTACATTCATTGTAGTTTATGCTCAATAGTAGAGTGAGATGAACCTACATACTTCTTATGGCTATAATGACTGAAATCTCCTTTAAACCAAGCTGGGATAGATGGTTGACTACATGGGATAGAGAACGAATATGTTGTAATAAGTGTGCCTTTGGTTTAGGTTTTGTAATAGAGTTATATTAGACAACATCCTGATAAACCAGTGTCAAAAACAAATATAGAGAACTGTTTAAATCTTTCATTTTTCGCTTTACAATAAGCAAGCATTTTGGAACCTGACTGGGTCTATATATCATTCCTTAAAAATCAGTAGAGGACAGATGACCAACTTAGCAGAGTTGGGCTGTCTAGGCAGTGAAGGGAGATCGCTTTACTAACTTGTGTTTGAGGACAACTATGCTTTTGTTTTTGTTTCCGAAGGTTTAGAATTTGTTCAATCACTTTACAAGTTACTTGAGATTATTGACATATGGCTTATAAGGAAACTGTTTACCTTTTGATATTTTCTATTTTGCTATGCGGGTCTACTTAACAATTAAATTTTCACAGGGTTCTCTCATCGAGATGACTGGCCCTAAGAGGGGCATTGTGATGATTTCTAATGTTCTATTTGAGTTTGACATGAGGATCAGGACTGGAGAGAAAGAGGAAGATGATATACAGCTGATTGACGGAGTAATACTCCGTACTGAACTCATGGCAACTCATCCAGTCACACTTCGCATTAGTGGCAATTGTGGTGGAGCAGTTGACATGTCTTTAGCACTTGTTGAGTTAGGAGTGGAGGCCATAATTGAGGTTGTCATATCGGAAGTCCATAGCGCTTTCGATTTATCTATCAGTTCCGTTTTTTCCGAATGGAAGCACAAAGAATTCCAGCTTTTTCATGGCACAGTTGGTGAGATGTGCGTGAAACGTTTCGTGGTTGCTGCCTTGATGGATGCTATGATGCATTTGAAGTTCAAGGTAGGTCAAAAAGGCTCTGATAATGATGCCGTGCACGATTGTCCCTTCAATGCTAAGCTGCATGGATGTACCAATCGACAGATTAAGCTAGAGATGGCTTGCATATCAGTGAAGGTGAATTGGTCGCCTCCTATGGATTGAGCTTGTCTGTTTCAGTGTGCTTTAGTTAGCTGTGCTTTAATCTGGAAGTGTACTAGACTCAACTTTTCAGTTGTGCTGGAATCTATAGTACTGTTATGCATGAATTCTATTTTAAGGACATGTGGATAATGTTTCATAAATTTGTCATGTAATTCCAACTTTCTCATTAACTGTCTGGGAAGCCAGCCAGGCTTGTGGTAGCGTCGGTGCCCCGCAAAAGGCAGTAGCATCACATCTTCGTGCTTTGTTGCCTGATTTTTTTCGACCCTCCATGGCCTGACTCGTCTGTAAAACCGAGCACTGGAGCTCTGCCGCCACCGAGCAGGGTGAGAAATGTGTTCGAGAAGGTGAGTGGGGACTCGCATCACCACGCGCGCACCAGGTTATTGGACATCGCCGCAGCCGGTGACGTGCTGATTGAGGGGAGAACGAGGTGGAGCAGTTCCTAGTTGTTGCCAGCGATGGAGCAAGGGAGGTAGGCCTGCTAATGGGTTGAAACCCACCCCATACCCAACCCAACCCAAAGTTATTTGACTTATTTTCTTAACCCAACCCAACCCAAACCTCTAATTCCTCAACCCAACCCACCCCGCCCCATCAAACAAATACACCCACTCAACCCACAAAATGGGTTTAAATGGGTTTAACCCACGGGTTTGCCATGGGTTCATGCCATGGCTTTATGAGTGGTTGCACATATGTTGGATGTTGCCTCTGACTCTGAGTCCAGGTTTATACACTTATATGTGAGACCTATAATTTGATCTAGGTTATAAATTTGCACAAAGCAGATGGCCATGATACTGAGTTATCTTTAAAAATTTCAGTCGATTTCGGTAAAAAATTAAGGTGTGAACGCGAAGTTTTAGTTTTAGGGTCCGACTCTGGACGTGGGTCTCACATATAGATATAACCATACTGATTTGTTCAGAGCAGCTAACCGTCGTACTGAGCCATCTCTAAAAACTTTGGTCGATTTTGATGAAATTTTTAGGTGTGAACGCGAAGTTTTAGTTTTAAGGTACGGCTCATGACGTGGGTCCCACGTAAAGATATTGCTACACCGATTTGCATGAAGTAGATGACAGTCATAGTGAATTAGTTTAAACAAATTTCAGTCGATTTCGACGAAAAATTAAGGTGTGAACGCGAAGTTTTAAATTTTAGGGTCCAACTTTTGACATGAGTCTCATATAAAGGTAGAACCCATTTCAACCCACCCTAACCCATTCCAACCCGCATTTGTGATAAACCCAACCCACCCCGAACCACTAGCTAATAAAACCCATTTAAACCCGTCCAAAACAAACCCATATAAAAACCCAACCCGTAGAACCCGTTTCAACCCGCCCCGTTAGCAGGCCTAAAGGGAGGGCGGAGAGCTCTCGCCTCTCTCCCTTACCGCGCGCGGCCCATTCGCCAATCCTTTTTTTTTTCCCTCACGCCTCCGCCCGCAACCACCACCCACATTAAATTCTTCGACCACCGCCGCCGCCTTAAGGCCTGTTTGTTTCAGCTTTTCAGCTGGCTTTTCCAGTTGAAAAGCTAGCTAGCTGAAAAGTGTGAAAGAGGTCTTGGCCTAGTGGTTAAGACATCCGAGTAGCACCTCTCAGGTCCTGAGTTCGACTCCTTGTGGGAACGAATTTTCAAGTATTTAACGGCATTTGTTCTTTCAGTGGTAGGCGACGCTCCCGTCGACAGCGAGACGCCAGTGGTGACTTCGTATCTCTAGATTTGCCGGCTCAGTCTTCGAAGATGCTCATAGGGGTAGGGTTTGCGTACGTGTGTTCATAGGGGTGAGTGTGCGTGCGTTGTAAGTGTCTAAGTTGTACCGTGTAATCTCAAAAAAAAAAAAGCTAGCTGAAAAGCTGAAACAAACAGCAAACTTTTGACTTGGCTTTTAGAGTGCTGAAAAACTGACTTCTGATAAAATGAACTAAAAGCTGAAAAGCTTGCTGAGATGTGCTTTTCTGACTTTTAACATGCTGAGAAGTTTAATATATATTACAAAAGTCAACATTAAAATTTTAACAGTCAGCTTTTCAGCTACTCAAACAGCTAGCTTTTTCAAAAACTCAAAAGCAACAGCCCAAACAAACATGCCCTAAATTCTCTGGCTCGCCGTTGGTAGCTATGGTCGGAGGTGGCAGTGTGGTCTTTTGGGGTCGACGGCGGCGGAGCGTGGAAAGTCGCCTGCGAGCTGCGGGAGGTGGTGGGCCGCGTTAGTTGGGTCGATTGGGCCGCGTCTGCGGAGGGGAAGAATCCCGGTGGTGGGCTCCGGCATTGCGCTGATCTGATGTCTGTCTCCGATCCAAGGAGCTTCGATCGTTCGACCTTGTGTCTGGCCTGTTGCTAGTTGTACATCCGGCAAAATGTTCGATGAAATGTCTGTCTGTTGCTAGTTGTACATCCAGCAAGGTGTTCTACGACAAAGTTCTCAGTCGTACATACTGCGGACAGCTGGTGGATGAAGCTTAAACCAGGCACCAAGGCAAACTAAGCATAACATTGGCACATAAACGTCCACCGATCTGCTCACTTGTTCGTGGCGAGGAGACGTCGGAGAGCACCGTGTCGACAGGCATCAGAATTAGCTAGCTAAAAGCACAAAATTAAGACTACCCACAGTGGTGAGCAAAACCAGTGCTGAAACACTCTCTCTCCTGTTTCAGCACCGGTGTTGACCACTGCAGGTACCGATGCCGAAACGAAAACACTTGCTTCCGGATCATGTACTTGCGTCGATGCTGAAAAAATAGAATATTGTATCTTGTGGCGGCGGAGGGCGGGGAAGACGACTTCGCGCGAGCTGCAAGTTCCACCGGTGGGCGCTGGCGTCGTAGCGGCACCAGGAGTCAGGTTGCGCCTACATCATCGCCGGGCTGAGCTCCCGCTCATGGCAGCGGCCGCCGGTCGAGATGGGCCGCCCCCGGGGCCTCAAGCCCCCATCGCCCCTGCCCAAATCCGGGGACAGGAGCGCCTCCAGATCCAGCCGGACACTCGGCAGTGAAGACATTCGTCGCCGGAAGCTGCACGCCGGCAGGCTGCGCCATCTCGTCGCCCCTGACGCACACAAGATCCCCGATTCCTTGTTCTTCTCAGCAGTTTCTTGCGGATCCATGAAGCACAAGTGATTTGTGTTCGAGATTTGGTGGATGGAGCCTCGATTATTGGGATTGTAGAGATCGATTTGGGAGAAGTTTTTTTGGGCATGCGTTGCGAGGAGAGAAGGAACCGGATGAGGAAGTTGCGGGAAAAGGAGTTGGTTGAGGAAGAGGAACGTGGTGTTCTGACGAAGTGGCCCCACATTTTTTGGGCATCGGTGCTGGCCATTGCGGCAGGTGCTGGAGTTTCGGCACCGAGGCTATGTGTCAGAGGAAATTGGATTTCAGCATCGCTTCTACTGCGGATAGTCTAAGGTGGCGTTCGGATGCGTTTTAGAGGGCTATAAAGTTACTGTAGCTGTCACATCAATAATGTCGGCACGATTTATGTGTACTAAACAAAGTTAAAATATAAAACTAAGTCTAGGACCCCCCTCTATTTCGCGAGACGAACGTAATGAGGGTAATTAAGCGGCGATTAGACGATGGTTACTGTAGCATCACTGTGTCAAAACATTGATTAATTAGGCTCGTTAGATTCGTCTCGAAAAATAACGCCCATCTGCAGAAAGGTTTTGTAATTAAATTTTATTTAGTACCTCTAAATAGTAAGATTCTTTTTACTTTAGAAGAGTAAAGTTTAGAGGGCACTTTAGAGGGGGGAACCGAACGCCACCTAAACTGCTCAAAACTCATGGCAAGCAGACAATGCAGTCCAACGAACCTGCATGGCGAATGCGTGTGCAGAGTAGAACAGTAGAGCGCAGATGCTCTGCATCGGAAAGGAAGAAGCAAAAGTTTGGTACGGCAGCCTCGATGTGGGTGTGTTTTACGAACTGATTAACATATTTTATTATTTTAGGTCGCATGTTTTTATGTTTTCATCCGAAAAACCATGCTACAATTTGGGATACGATGAATCTGAATTTGAAAGTTCCAAAAAAAAAAAAAAGAGGCATGCACTGCCTGTTCACGCATAGATCATTTCACTGCAAATTGAACACAAAGTCGCCTAGGTAAGTCTGAATCAGGTGCAGAACAAACGAAGCAGCGCAACGTTGCTCAATTTACGGCTAAAATGTGGGGAGCAACTCCCCCCGTTGACCCGTCAAAAAAAATTTACGGCTATAATCAGAGTTTATTAAACTCGGTAGATGTTGAGGACGAAATAGAACTGACAAGCAGTAGCAGCAAGTGCGCACATTCAGAGCTAAGCCACTCAACAAGACACAACCAAGGCAAACTAAAACGAGCAGCAAAACATTGACACATCGACGACGCATCAGCGTAGCTGAGCAAATATCACTTGATCATCATCGCTTGATCGGCTTCACTTCTTCCTCGGCAGGAAGACGTCCGAGAGCACCGTGTCGGAGCGCAACGCCGCCCTCAGCAGACCCAATCCCTGACAGACGGCCCCCGCCATGCATATGTTAGACATGAGGAATTAGATATCTGGTCGTCTAGTGCGTGTAGTTAAAATTGATTGAAGGCAGAAAAAAAATGCAATTCAAGGACGAACCTCATCCATGCCGATGGTGACGTACTTCTCGGCGAGCTCCACGTCCTTGCCGACGCTGAACTTGTTGATGAGCGTGATCGAAGAAATGGCGGACATTGGCGTCACCTCAAGCCCGTCGGTCACCATGTACGTCACGAGCCCCTTCACGTAGCCGCCGCTATCATCGTCCCCCTGCGCGCCGGCGCCGCCGCCCCTGGCGAGTCCCGGACCACCCGCCGCCGCGGCCGCGGACGGCAGCACGAAGTCCATCTCCGTCTCCATCGCTTGCTTGCACTGCGGGCAAGGCGCCGCGCTCCATGGTCACCGTGACGCACTGACCGGCGCACGTGAACAGCTTGAACTTGGGCAGCTGCGGGGCCGCCTCCGTGCCAGTCGCGCCGTCGCCGGCGCCGGGGGCCTGCGGCAGGAGGAGCAGCTCGCGGGCGTCCGGGTGCAGCACGCCCGGCTGGAGGAGCTCCGACTTGTCGGCGCCGGGGAGCAGGTAGGAGGCGCTGATGTTGTCCACGCTCTGGTACAGGCGGCCCACGCTGCCGTGCATGGTGCCGGCGGACACGAGCTTCGCCACGGCGCCGATGGGCAGGGTCAGGAGGCTGAACACGAAGTCCACGAACTCCTTCCCGGCCTCCGCGAACAGAACCTTCTTCGACTTTGTCTCCACCAGCAGCTTGAGCGAAATCTTGGGAGCCATGGTTCTCTTCTCTCTCGACCTTGCCGTACGTGATGCGATTGCGTGGTGACTGGGGAGGTGTTCAGATGGCATGGCTTTATAGGGACGAGGTAGGTGGGGAGGGAGATGGAGAGGTTTCCATGTTTTTCTGTAGATTGGTTTATCATTTACCATCAGCAGGATTGATTTCCACTTTTTTCGATTATGAATTTAGAAATGGGAGGGGAGAAAGGAAACAAAAAGATAACGAAAAAAAATGGAATTTTCTTCTCTTTACTTTCCAGAGTGGAGTATGTGCAGATTTTGGGTGTGAGGGAGGAGATGGAGAGGTTTCCATCAGTTTTGCAAAGACGAATCGTCTGCGTTGCTTAACTTCACTTGCTGCAGTCTCCTAGGCTTCTGAATCTTCTGAATTCCAACGTTGCGAGCGTCCCCAACGGGGGACGTTATCGATAGCGGCGGTGTTCGGCAGGAGGATTTTCCTCCGGCTGCTGCTGCTCCTGCTGCTACAGTCAACTGAATTGCTACAGTGCGCGAATCCTCCGCTACATGTTCTCTCTCACTATTCAAACTGCAACTGCAACTGCATCCTCCAACCGAACACCCCGAGCATATATGTTTGTTTATTAGGAAAAGAGAAGAGAGAGAAGAGCGATAGCGCTTGGGCGGATAGAGAGGCTGACAGCTTTGGGACATGGGAAAAATGGTCTGACAAGAGCCAGCGGTTGGCTCTATCGTTGGGGACGGCCTAAGAGCGTGCCCAAAGGTGGAGTCAGCAATTGACTCTAAGCAACTGCCATGTCATCAAGAGACAACACTAGAGCTAACCCCTCAATTGCTGGCTCTAAGAGGGTAGCTTTAGCTGTTCCCAATACTTGCATATGCATATAAATCATGAGGATCTGTACTAAACATCACCATTGTGGCTATGTGTGTGGTCGCAGCCATGCTAAACCAAAATAGGAACGATGAAGCTAGATGTAATTCCAAGTAAAATAATTTTCACCATTCAACATGATAATAATAGCATCTCTAGCATAACAGGCTAACAGGATAAAAAAGGTTCTCTTCATCATGACGTTTCTACAATAGTGAAATAAGCAACTGATGCTACGAAGTTCACAAACTAAATAAGATGGTGAAGATGACCCCTAAATCACTACTACTAAATTCCACCGTAGATAGCATTTCTTGCCATTGAAAGGCCAAAAGCAGCAGCAACAACCTTCTGCCCCACCATCCATGAGAATCAAGCATTTTCCTGTAAGAAAAAAGATATATATGTAAGAGAAGGAACACACAAAACTATTGATCTAAAAAGATTTAGTTCTGGATTCAAATGATAGCTTACATAAAAAGATGATAAACAGTGACTAGTTATTGCGCATGTGACTAAATCGATGCCAAATATGCTCAATTAAGTCTTTTTTCAATTGGGTATGGATTGGGCGAGCACGGATAGCAGCATTTCTACGTCGCACATCATCGAAGGATGGGTTAGTATTAGTGCCTAAATTTGCTTCTGGGGGAAGAACAATTGATGAACCAAGGGTCTGATTGAGGTCAATGCACTCCTCAGCCTTCTTTCCCTCATCTTCCACTATCATGTTATGGATAATCACACAAGCATACATGATGTTGTGAAGACTCCTTGAACCCCACAAACGTGCTGGACGACGCACAATATTGAAGCGAGCTTGCAAGACCCCAAATGCACGCTCTATATCTTTCCTAGCTCCTTCTTGATGGCTTGCATACAACTTGTGCTTCTCTAATTGAGGAGATGATATGCTCTTCACAAAGGCAGCCCATTCTGGATAAATACCGTCAGCAAGGTAGTATCCTGTGTTATACTCATTGCCATTAACAGAAAACTGAATAGTGGGTGCTTCACCCTTTAACGCCTCAAGAAACAATGGGGATTGGTTCAACACATTGATATCGTTGTTTGATCCAGCCATACCGATAAGGCATGCCAAATACGAAGGTCATGTGAAGCTACAGCTTCAAGGATCACAGTTGGTTTTCTATAATCACCACGAGTGTATTGCCCCTTCCATGCTGTTGGACATTTTTCCCACTGCCAGTGCATGCAGTCAATACTACCTAGCATGCCAGGGAAACCACGGGATTCTCCAACTTGAAGTAAACGCTCCATTTCATCACATGTCAGGCTTCTAAGATATTCGCTACTGAATTTTGCAATTACCCCTTCGACAAAATTATCCAAGCACTCCATCGCAGTCAATTAGTGTTATTTCTAAATAAAATAAACTAACAACATGACAGTTATGTTTTATACAGAGTGAGTCTCTATTCATATAGCAGTTTTCTACATATAATAGCAGTTTAATAAACAACCAATCGCAAGTTCTTGATAAACCAGCATCTTCCTTTACTCAGATTTAGCACGGAATGAAAAGAACCCTCGTATGCAAAATTGTAGAAGGGATAAAGGAAGATAAACGAGCAAGAATCTTACCACTCTGATGCCTCCAAGTTTATTACGCCCTGTGATTGTGGCTGAGCGCCCCACGAAGCTCCGGATCCGACTAATCCCGAAGGCATTAGAGGTGGCGGCGGCCCAGGCCACCACCCTGCTGATGGGAACGGATTATCCATCGATTCACCGGGTGGGCGGACTCCAGATGGACCAACGCCGGGGGGAGGAGCCATGAGCCACCATGGAACAGCGCCGTATGGGAACTGCACCGGTGGTGGAGGTGGAGGTGGAGCAACCTCTCTCTTGGATCGACAAGGCATCACGGGCAGCTGCACTAGTTTGGGCGAAATCCAATTTGGGGAAGGAACAAAGCACCATGGAAAGGCTACGGGAGGGAAATGGAAAGGATTTTGCCTTCCTTTCGCGCGCAGTGCAAGAATGCAGTGCGATTTCGCGCGCACGGGCAAGGATTGAGGATGATTTTGCGCGCGCAATGACGAGAAGGCGGGAGGGAAGGATTTGGTGCATGGGGGATTCGCCGGGGAGCACTGGATCCGCGCGTGCGGGGAAAACGCGTGACCAAGAGTCAGTTCTGTTGCTAAGCTAACTCTAAGCTGGCTCTTAATGTCTTGATTCCCGAGCGAGTCTATCTCTTGAGCAAGCAGCAGCTTGGTTCTCTTTCCTTCTTCTCTTTCCTCCATGTAGGATGAGTGCTGACATGTACACCCTAAGAGTCAGCAGATTTGGCCCCTTTGGGCACGCTCTAATGGAAGACAGAAGCCGATGAGCCTGCAGTTATTAGCAACACAATCGATATTACTCAGTTTCCCAATGCTGAAATCTCCTCATCTCCTCGCGACTATAAAAGCAGATGCACCACACGATCATCTCATCTTCATCCCCAAACCACCAGCCAAAAAAACCAGATGGCGCCCAAGATCTCTCTGAAGCTGCTGGTGGACGCCAAGACAAACAGGGTGTTGTTCGCCGAGGCCGGCAAGGAGTTCGTGGACTTCGTCTTTAGCCTCCTGACGCTCCCCATCGGCGCCGTGGCGAAGCTCATCTCCGCCGGCACGATGCAGGGCAGCATCGGCAGGCTGTACCAGAGCGTCGACCACATCAGCGGCTCCTACCTTCAGCCCGGCACCGACAAATTGGACCTGCTCCAGCCCAAGGTGCTGCACCCGGACGCCCGCGAGCTGCTGCTGCTCCAGGGTGGCGGCGACAACGGCGACGGCAAGTCGCCGCCGCCGCTGGCCAAGTTCAGGCTGTACACGTGCGCCGCTCAGTGCGCCACGGCCACCGTGGAGGCGAAGGCCACGTGCCCCCAGTGCAGGCAGGACATGTCCACGGAGGTGGCCTTCGTTCTGCCGTCCGCTGGCGGCGGCGGCGCAGGGCAGGGCTCGTCGGCGGACGAGACCGGCGGGTACGTGAAGGGGCTGGTCACTTACATGGTTACTGATGGGCTGGAGGTGACGCCCATGTCGGCCATCTCCAGCATCACCCTCATCAACAAGTTCAGCGCGAGCAAGGAGATCCAGCTCGCCGAGAAGTACGTCGCCGTCGGCGCCGACGAGGTTTGTTAATTCGTGGACTGCGTGCTTTCATTTCTGCAACATTGATCACTTGGAGTAGCACTTTTATGTGGTTCCAATTCTGACAGTGTCTTGTGCTGTTGTCTGTCAGGGGCTGGGTCTGCTGAGGGCGGCGCTGCGCTCCGACACCGTGCTCTCCGACGTCTTCCTCGCCAGGAACAAGTGATGCCGCGTAGCCCCAAGCCTGGTGTGTCGCCAGAATGCCGCCGATGACCTTCTTGATCTGTCCTGGAGTCTGCTTTTCGTTTTACTAGTTTGCCTCTGGCTATCGTGTCCTGTTCCAGTTTCAGTCTGTGCTCCGCCTAGTCTTCGCCATAACAATATGCTTTTCAGTTGGTGCTACTGCCACCAGTAATGTGATGTCTCAGTGGTTATGAACTATTTCAGTATGCACGTCTGATACAACTAATTGCTGCAATGGAATGTTGAGTGCACTATTAACAATTATCTCCACGGAAAAAGAGTGAACTTATCCAATGCACATGATCATACAATTCCTAGGAAATCACATTAAAATGGAGCCGTGAAAATTCTTTCTAAAAAAATTAATAGAACTCTGTTCCCAGAAGACATGAGAATAAGCAGAAGGCCACATCAAGATGTACTGAAAACATCATTTGCCATTACAGTGCATGCACTATCGGCCTTCTCAGTCAAACCTAAGAAAATTGTAATTATGCACAACGCCTCAGTTGATCATAGTCAAGAAGCAGAACAAACGCACTGCAAGTCAATACATGGCTGTTTCTATTTTCCGAATACCTTCAGTAACGAGTTTTACTAGAGACACAAGCAAAGCCACGAGTTTCAGTAGAGACTCAATCTAAGCTAACACTGTCTGGACTCCAGGACACTAAGCAGAACAAATGGGCACCGATGAGTAGGACCGAGTTCAGGACACCAAACTGAAGATATGCAAGAGAACTAAGCTACTTCCTCTGCACTTATTCAAGCACTCAAAGAGAACGGGTGAAAAATCCTTGGGATGTCACTTCTGCAAGATGTCCGAAGCAATGCGGTCTGGGGCTGTCCATTTGTCAGGAGACCTTGCTGATATCTTCACTCTGGAGATTATGCAGCATTCAAATCTGGGTACCGCAATTCTTGGTCCACTGCAATCATCAAGAAACAGCAGACAACATCAGTATTTGTGGTGATAAGAACAACAATGGTACATACAAATTCAGAAACATTTGCACAAATCACTACTACTGCTACAACTTTGTACAATACATACTGTAAGGTTTCAAAAATATTTGCACAAATCACCAATACTACAAGTTAGCACAATACAAATTCTGAAACATTTGAACAATCTCTACAAAGTAGTTAGCAGAAGGTGTTGGGTAAGAAGAACGATGGCACATACAGGTTCATAAACATTTTCACAATCCAGTACTGCTCAACATTTGTTTGTCTAGTCAGCAGAAAGCATTACAAAGCAAACAAAGCAGCGAAACAATGATCTGAACACTCCTCACCTGGTGTCCCATGGACGACGATGGCGATGTCCATGATGTTGTTGCCGATGGGCAGGTCGATGAGCAGGGGGGTCAAGCGCCCGTAGGGGCCGGCACGGATGCAGATGCCGAAATCGGCGATAAGAAAGGCATAACCACCAAGCATGTTGGCCAAGGTGAGCCGCAGCTTGAACAGATTGTTGGTGCGGAGCCAAAACGTCACCCAGGCTTCCTCGTTGATGCTCCCGTCGTCCTGGGATATTTGGTACCGGATCTGCCGAGTCACCTGCCGCTCGGTCGGCGGAGGACGCTTCTTGCGCTTCAGCTGTTCATAACACATCGCAGACAGAAACTCAGCAACGATGGAGTACAGGATCGTAACCATTTCTTGAAACAGGATTACAAGACTACCATTATCCAAATATTCAACGGCAGATTAATCATACAGTTAATTAGACGCATGTTGCAAGAACATTCAGATTAATCATTCGATCAACACATTTTGCAGGAGCATTCACATCAATCATACAGTTAAGCAGTTTTCTGGAACGTTCAGATGAATCATACAGTCAGAACTTGTTGCAAGAACATTTCGATTAATCACACAATTGGGGCAGTTTTGAAGGACATTCAGACCAACAGTGCACAGTTAACACATGCTGCAAGAACAATCAGAATAACCATACAGTTAACACATTGTGCATGAACATTCAGACCTAGCTACCATACAGTTAATGCAGGATTCAAGAACATTCAGATTAGTCATACAGTTCACACAAGTGGCAATAACATTCGCAACAATCATACAGTTAGAAAAACATTCAGAAATACAGTCTGGACAGGCAAACGCAATTCTCGTTGACATATTCGCTTGCTGCACAATCCCTCTCCTACCTGGCTACGAACCTAATTACAGAACGTCCAATCTGATTGCAGAACAAGTGCAAGCTAGGCGGCTCCAACAAAGTTTCTTGTCAAGAACCCGGCCAGGAAATTGCAAACTCAATCACTACTCCATCACAGCAGACGATGCAAAAACGCACCAAACAGTTCAGGATCGCATGGAAGCTTAATAACTGCTCCATCGGAGCATCAGAAAAAGCAGGAAGGACGCGAGAAATGGCCTGGAATCGATCGATCGAACGCTGTAGGTAGCCAGGACAGGAAGGCAACGCGAGGAACGTAGTAGCAGCAAGTACGTACCTGGACGGGATCAAAGAGAATGCTGGCGGGGAGCATCATGGCGGGGACGATCTCGATGGCCCACAGCATCATGGCGCTGGCGTTGTCCCTCGCGGCGGTGACCTGCTTGATGAACGTGAGGTACTTGCCGTTGGCGCGGAGGCAGCGCCCCGCGCAGTTCCGGACGATGAAGGCGCCACTCCTGCGGACGACGTTCCACAGCATCCCCCGCGGCGCGTTGTTCTGCTCCATGTCGACCTGGGCGACGATGAAGCTTCTGTTGGGGCCGAGGCCCGCCGCGTGGGAGGTGTCGCAGAGGTAGCGGCCGTAGGCGCTGCGGAGGCGGACGCAGGGGCCGTGGCCTTCGGGCCCGGCGGTGTGGTCGACCGACCACACCGTGTTGTGGACGTTGCGCTGGTCGGTGATGACGACCTCGACCCCGTCGACGTCCGCCGCCAGGTACATGCCCTCGCGCTTGAAGCTCCGCAGCCGCACGAACCGCACGTCGTTGAAGACGTCCATCGCCGAATTCGACCGGCTCATCCTTCCCTCCCTTCCTTCCTTCCTTCCTTCCTCGCGGCGGCGACCGAGCGAGCGGGGGAGGCGGGCGGCGAGAGCTCGCCGAGGTTGTTGGATTCCTCGGAGAGGAGAGGGATGATGAGCTGGCTGAAAGTTTGTTACGCCGGGCGCCGAGGCAGCGAGGAGGCGCGAGTATTTGAAGCCTCGGAGGCCGACGAGGCTGGGCCCGCCCTGTCTCACTGACAAGGTGGGCCCACTCAGGGCGGGCCCACATCTTGACAGGTGGCCGCCGGAAGTCGGTTACAAGCAGATGCTGCTGGGCAGCTGGCTGGCGGCCGCGATAAACCCTACGCGGCGGCGGCGGGTGAGGGTGACGACGGCGCCGGCTTCGGCTTCGCCGCTGGGGGGTCGAGGAGGTGGTGCGGCGCGGCCAGGTCCGACGCCCCTCGCGGGCGGCGTCGATGAGGCCGCGCGGGGCGCGGCTGCGGGGGAGCCGAGGAGCGAGGCACCCCGCGGGGCAAGGTGATGCGATTGGATTCCGCCTCCCTCCATTCCGTGCGCTCGTGGGGTTCGCTACCAGGTGCATGATTCGTCTGGAGACGTGCGAATGTTGGTTATGCTGGTCTCTGTTGTGCCGTGCGTGTTCCTTGGTCATTTTTGTGCAGGGCAGGGGTCATCGGGAGAAAACCTTGTGATTCAGTGTGTGACTGTGTGGAACCATGTCATCAGGAGAAAAAGTTTTACCTCTAGTTAATCTGCAATCTATCTCTCAACTCTTGTTTTGCCTGTGACTGCCACCTGATGTTGCTATCAGTGAGTTGTGCCTGTCAGATTTTCCCCCAATCCGATGGTGTCTGTACAATACACTTGTGCTAAAATTTCAGGTTATCAGTAGTCATTTGGTCTTGCAAAAGGGAGTACCTGCATTCTGATGATATTTCACTGCTGTCAGATTATCCGTTAATCTTCTGGGAAGTTTTAGGCCATTATCTGAAACCCGAAAATGAGTCCTCTACAACCAGTATCTTGTAGATAGACGGTAATCTTGAGCAATGCTTGGCTCCTCGATTTAGGATATGATTTCAGAGATGAATGCCCTTTCTGGAATTCATAATTTTCTGAGCATTTGCTGTTCCTAATATCTTTGCACTTGTGCATCTCGTTGTCTGCATCACCAACCTCTCTGATAATGCATCTAGTCAGTCTGCGCTACAATCTACACAGATTGGTCTCGTAAACACGATTTCTCGCCATTTATGTCTGACATGTAATGGCATGTACAGTCGTATTAAGAATTTTGGAATGTAGAATTACTGATGCTGCTGAACATATCTGTTGTAGTTGTGATTCTTCAGTTAGCACAAGCCTGGGAATAGAAACGGCACATAGTATGTCACTGTCGCAGGAAGTAATCCTTAAGCAAATGGTTTTAAAGATGACTGTCCTTGCTGAAGTTCAGAGTTTTCTGAACAAGCCTTTCGTTGTAGCATCTATCTATCTGTCAACTCATACTTTGCATGTGTGGTGCATGATGTTGCTTATCAGTGATCTCTGCTTGTCGGATTTTTCCCATCAGTTATGCTGAAATTTCAGGTTATCCTGCATCCTGATTGTGCTCACTACTTTCAGGTTATCCTGATAGTCTGTTGGGGCCAGGACTGGCCCTGCTTTATGTTGAAAATCTGCTGGGAGATACTTTATGTAAGCAGGATTATGTTAGATGTCTTATCAATTAAGATTAATTCTCAGAAATCTCAAGATACAGTATGTGTTCTTATGCATTCCTATCTGCTCTTTCAGGACTTTGGAGTCTTTTTGCCTATGTGCTTGCCGAAGACTTCGGGCTGTTCGTTTCCTGGGACTAATTTTTAGTCCCTGTCACATCAAAGAGAATCTTGCTATTTAAGAGTATTAAATAAAGTCTAATTACAAAACTAATTGCAGAATCCTGGGCTAATTTACGAGACGAATCTAATGAGCATAATTAATCTATATTTTGCTACAGTAAAAATTTGCTAATCACGTCTTAATTACCCTCATTAGATTCGTCTCGCGAATCAGCCTAGGATTCTGCAATTAATTTTATAATTAGACTTCGTTTAATACTCCTAAATGGTAAGATTCTCTTTGATGTGACACGGGCTAAAGTTTAGCCCAATAAAACGACTCTTTGATGTGACACGGGCTCAAGTTTAGCCCAAAAAAACTAACACCCAAAGTGAGCCTTCTACAACCTGTAGCTTGCAGATAACCTTTTGAACAAGCATAAAAAGGCTCCAGAATTCAGAGTATGATTTCAGAGATGGATGCCCTTCCTGAAGTTCAGACTTTTCAGAACAAGCGTGCTCTTAATGATATCTTTGCCCTTATGCATCTTTTTGTTCTGCATCACCAACCTCTTATAATGCATCTGATGCATCGCCATCTGCACATATTGGTATTGTAAACACAATTTCTCAACACGTCTGACATGGAATGTGCGGTCATGGTCAGAGTTTAGAATGTTGTATTGCTGATGCTGCTGCCCCCACCACTATTGCAGGAAGTAATTCTACACTTAGTACAAGCCTGAGAATAGAAAGGGCACTTAGTATGCCACTATTGCAACAAGCAGTTCTTAAGAAAATGTTTTTAAAGATGACTGCCCTTGCTTAAGTTCAGAGTCTTAACAAGGGTGTCCTGTTTAATCTTGTCCTACTAATGTATTCTCATATTTCTGCATTAGCAACCTCCCTGACAGTGCATAAGGTCGGTCTGCATCGCCATGCATAGATTGGTTGTGAACTTCGAAATTTTTTACATTTACAACCGTTGTGGTGCGTAGTCATATTCGGATTTTAGGGTGTGTATCCTGAATCCCTGATGCTGAACAGTTGTCTATTATAGTTGCCCTGCCACTGCAACTTCTGCATCAATACTTTCAGTTAGTACAAACCTGAAAAAAGAGACAAAACTATATATTCACTGAATTCTGAACTTGAAATGTACATATTGTCACCACAGATAGACCAACTCTCCAGTTTTCCCTCCTAAATTACCAGCATATATATGTTTTGTTTTAAGGAATGCAGGTGAATTTTCTGTTTAAGATGCACCACTTAAATGCCTGTGAAAGAACAGTCCGACAGCTCTAGAGAATTTCTCAATGTAACCTACTAAAGATCAAATTTGATGTACAAAAACACCTTTCTTGCGTTCAGCAACATATCTGTACACAATGCACTTGCGGATTCTGCTAGTATGACTGAAGCATAACATTATGCTGCTTACTGATACAGGTGAACAATGGTCTAGAAGGGTGGATCCCACTAATTTGCAGCATATATTGATGAAAGCTTCAGCTGGCCATTGGCTCACAATCCAGATTTCCAGATTCTGCTATCTCTATTTACATCAGTCGCCGCCTGCATTCTACTCAATTGGAAGGAGTCGATGGAAGTAGAAAATCATCGGAAGCGACAGCCTCCTGCATTCTACTCATTCTGAGCTCACAGTAGCAGCACGCATGCGCGTACTGATGTTGTCTTGGCCTTTCAATCATCATGAGCAACAGTATCCTGCATTTTAAGCAGTACACTCTGTTTTCATATCATCATCTTTACTGTATAGCAAAGGTTTATGATCTATGTACGCAATAAGTTTCCCTGTACAAATATGAAATGGAAGATGCTTGAACTTTTCAAGTTTCAGTTAGCCAAAGAATAAAAATATATCTGAAGTATCAATGTTCAATTGTGGCATGCTTCACCTTTTTGTTTTTCTGTATGTGTAGTCTGTCAAGTTTTGCCTGCATTTGCTTATGATGAGTAGGAAGCAAGAACCCATTCCAGTGCTCATGTGAGACCTAGCAGGCTAATCTACCAAGATTAGTATAACAGAGCAGTTAGACCGCTAGTTCTTGCACACCAAAAAAGAATTGGCGGAGTCAATAAGAGTTCCTTGGAGGTAGTTCTTGGTGTTGAAAAGGTGTGTTGGGATATGCAATGCATTTAGCCGCTCAACGCATCCTAAATTCGGCGCCGGTTCGTCACCCATGTTCTGCTAATTACTTAAATCAAAAGAGATGGGAACAAGTCTCGTGTCTCGGGGACGAACATTAGGAGAAGGAGAATAAATATACTTGTTTCTTCTGCTTAAAATATGCTTTGTTCGTGGAACATTTCAACCAAAATTTGGCAGCTACCGTGACATTACTACAGTAACTAGACTACTGATAACACGGAGATGAGTTGAGTATCAGTATCAAACTTTGCTGATTGCTCTGAAGATTAAACGAAGTGCTACTATTCAGATTTTCTCCTTATTTTCGCTCTCCCATCACATTTGGTATATCTGCCCCAGATTGTTATTAAAACATTAGACAAGGTTGAGTATAATTCAAACTTTGAGACCCAAAGATTAGCATATATTGATCTGCAGAGAACATTCCAAGAACAAGCTCTCCACTGAAGGATAAATAATTTCTGACTCCAAGCCAAGCCAAGCCAAGGGCTGTGGACATGAAACCGATCGAACCAAAAATCCTCACCACAAAGCAAGAAATATTGGTCCTACCATGTCAACCTATGAACAGCCTCACTACGACTCTCACTTCCAAGCACAAAAATGGAAATCATCAAAAGACATAAAAGAAACAGAAGAACTGTGAAACCCTGCTATTCACATGACATTGTTGATCATAAGCACCTGATCATGAATCACCAGTCCTATACTTCTAATAGTAACTTCTATGACTCTCATAACTCTACTATGCAGTTCAGTTAGCAGCTAATCCACCAGCAGCCGGCGGCGACTTCCAATGGCGAATGCCTCGCTGTCGCTGACAAGTGGGCCCGTCAGCCAGCGACCAGGAGGACTGGACAGCCACCGCCGGCGTGGTCAGGTCGGGGGGCTGTCATTAGTGCAGCCTCACCCGCTTGGCGACGAAGCTCGGCGAGCAGTTGGCGGCGGCCATGGGCGTCAGTGGCAGCATGGACACCGGCCGCTTCATGCAGGCGTTGGCGCCGCCGCCGAAGCCCAGCGCAGCGGCCGCGTGGGCGCCACCGCCGGCCATGGGCGCGCCGACGTACCCGGCGCGGGCGCCCAGGGCCATCGCGTCCGGCGCGTGCACCGTCGGCGGGTTGCGCCACCGCGGAAGCTGGCCGGCGACGAGCAGGTTCTGCAGCAGGGGCCCCGCCTCCATGACGGCGGACAGGAGCCTGCCCTTCTGCGGCAGCGGCCTCTTGCTGGCGAGCATGTCGAGCACGGCGTCGGCCGCGAGGGAGGAGGGCTGCCTGGCGGCGGCCGGCGGCGGAGGAGTAGCCGGCGCCGCGGCGGGGCTGGGCTTGCGGTGGCGCTTGTCGGCGGAGGTGACGGGGTCGAAGAAGGGGTCGACCGGGGAGGACACGAGGCTGCAGTCGGAGTCGGTGACGCTGGACGTGACGCGCGGCGCCGGTGCAGCCGCGGCGGCGGCGAGGAGGAGGTGCTGCAGCTGGTCGCGCGCGTCGTCGCGCTCCTTGGCCACCTGGCGGACCAGGTCGGCGAGCTTGGCGATGCTCTGCTCCTTCCTCTTCAGCTCCTCCTTTGCCGCGTCCAGCTCCAGCGTCGTCGCCACCAGGCTCTGCTTCAGCTCCGCCACGCTCTGCTCCATCAAACAATCCAAGCAAAAGATTAAAAAATTGCTGCAGTAATCTGGTGAAATTCCGGAACACAAGGTGATGGCTGGGCAGGACATGGCGGCATGATCTAGAGAGAGAGAAGAAGCAAATGATTTCGATTCCTCCTAATGATTGCATCATACAACCACTCGAGTCGGTTAGGACTCCGGAAACCAAAACTTTTTCCTCAACATTAAAAAAAAATCACAGGGAGGGACGGACCCGAGGCGAAACAGCACCATCATTGAACAGCATCTCACTACAGTTCCCGACTTGATTTTTCGTTGAAAAGAAATGTGAACCAAACCAAAAGAGGAGAAGGTTAAAGAAACCCGTCACGTCGACTTAGCTAGTGAAATTTCTACGAGACCAGCCGAACATGCAAGACCAAAAGAGATTAGGGAGGAGGAGAAGAGAAGAATTCCAGTACGTTAAACAAGTGTCAAGGCGTCTGGAATCCCTTCCTGCCTAACACCCCTTGACCACGGTAAATGAACAACACAGCACGCGAGAGAGATCCCCTGCGCCTCTCCCAAACAGCAGACACGACAAACCAAACACGCCATTGCTGCCAAGAAATGGAGTTGCTCCGAGCAGGACGAAGACGAAGATGAATGTTTGTTTAATTACCTCTTGTGGCTGATGCTGCTGCAGTTCCTCTTGGAAGGACCAGAGGGAGGAGAAGAGCGCGGCGTCCGTGCCGTCGCCGACGAACAGAGGGAGTGGCTCCATTGCCATCCTCGTGCTCTTTCTTTCTTCCTCTCTCTTGCTGCTCTTCGTTCTCGGCCTGCTGCGTGCTTCGATCGCTTCCTTTGTCGCTGTGTGTGTGTGTGTAGGGAGAGAGAAAGAAGAGAGAGGGTGAGGGGAAAAGCTGCGAGGGGGTGAGAGAAATATATATAGCAAGGGAAGGGGAGAGTGTTTAGGTTTTGGGAAGGAGGAGAATAGTATATGGAAAGGTTCCAGGGAGGTGAGGAAATTGGGGATTAATTATTTGGAATGTACAATGGCCTACCATCATTTGCCATCTGGGCAGCTACCAAATGGAAAAACAATTGCCTTCCAAGGAGGAAAGAAAAAGAAAATGGACATCTCTCTCTCTCTCCTTCGCCTTGTGCTTGTGTGTGTGGGTCCAACCACTTTTGTGTCTGTGCGTACCTTGCCTTTGCTCGGAAAAAGTCGCTGGTTTATTGTTTATTTTTTGCCTCATTGTTAATTAGGAGTGCTCACTGGCTGGTAGTAGGATCGTTTTCGATGAAACCGGTCTGGTATGTACCAGCACTACTACTTCCTAAACGAAGGTCCTTCAACATTTCGCAAAACAACGAAACGAAGCAAATGGTCGAGGAAATTTGCCAATTTACAATGTAGACAGTGCAAATCCTAAAATATATCCGTCGTCACTTCGTTTGTAGCAAGTAATCCAAGAACCATCCTTCCAACTCTCAATAGACAAGAAGAAAATGCGCATTAACTCACGAAACCTCTTCCCTCCAAAGGATTGGATTTCAAACGCTAATTTGACCTGCATCATTAGGTGATGAGTGGGCTTCTATATGGAATGAATTGGCTGTTCCTTACCATTTAGGTTTCATGCACAATCAATGCCCTCCGGTTGGCGCCCACAGTTTTGTTTTGATGACTTGCATTGCAGAGTTGTCCGGAATTAATATTGGTTCCATATATAGAAGAGTCATTTTCTTCTTTCTCCGAAATGTTGTTTGAATTAGCATTTGGTTACCTGAATCTCTTATTGTTCGCAGCTGTACTACAAACTCTTAAACGTAGAATTGTTCCTCGCAAAACAAAAAAAAAAAAAAACTTGTCTACTTAGGTGGCATACCTCAAGCTAGCTAGCGTACAAAACGCCGTGTACAATTCTATAGGTCATCAGTGAGACATTGTCCACTCCGTGTACGTTAGATAAAGCAACAAACTCGAATGGTATCTGGAGATAAACTAGTACAAGTAATATTTTTGTGTTCACGTCAGGTACGCTTAACGTCCGTGCATGAACCAAAACTATAGATAAAACAAATGTGTGTAGAATAATAAACCTGGAGATTACAGGTGAGGTGCAACGAACTGCTTGCCTCGTGTCGCCACGGTCGCGAGAAGCTTGTCGGGACATGCGTGCTTAAGAAAAGAGATTAACAACTCAACATTCACTCGACTATACTAAAGAAGTTCACAATTGTTATCAGGGCATTCTCCTTTACATTTTCATGTGTAAAAATAATACTATCCTAGCTAGCTAGCAGTAAGACTGTCAGTTTTTTTTTTTTTTGGTTTAGAAAAGCTTGCCTCGCATGCACGACAATAAGCTTCGGGCTAGATGTTTACCTAATGGGCAGAAAATCTGGAAAAATAAAATGGACGAAAAATAATAATGACATTGAGAGAGAGAGAGAGAGAGATGCAGGTGTGGGTTGCATAGCTCACGGACTGGCAAGCCATTGGCAGAGTTGACTCGACCATATATTTCAGCGTCCTCGGGGTCGACACGTTTAGCCAAGGCAGCACGCCAGCAGCAAGCGAAGCCGTCAATCCATGGCAGAACCAAAAAAAGAAGAAGGTCAAACTGGGAAAGTTAAACAATATTTCATGTTTCTCATTCTTTCCTGCACTGCAAAATGCCTCTGCATGACAGCATGTCAGCTATTATTAACACTTAACAGCCTGGTTTGGAATTATTTACCGCGTATATATAGTAAATGATTTATGTTTGTGTTTCCTTGTTTGAGTTTTGTGTGCGCGTGAGAGAGAGAGGAAGGGGGAGGCGACAAAAGTTTGCATGGGAAAGCGCGGCATGTGGTGCGGTGGGCCTTTACCGGCGCGCCCGGTCGGTTGAGTTCCAAAACTCAACTCAACTCAACGGCTGCTGGCTTTTCTTTTGGAACAAGATGCACCGCCGCGCCGCGCCGGCATGCAACTACCATCGATCGATCGCTAGCCAACCTCCATTTGTTTTTACTCCTACACACGCGGTTCCAGCCTCGCTCCATGTCCATTTGCCACGACCCCTGCTTCCGGCCTCACCTGCCATCTAGTACCATGCATGCCCATGGAGCGCATATGGAGTACTCGATCCGCCGGTGCACATGTGGACGTCGACCGAGGGCAAAATGCTCATTAGTAAATGAGGGAACAACATCTTGCATGATGATAGCTATACTTGCTCTAGCTGTCTTAATGACAACAATATGAAGATAGAGGGAGTACACCATAGACCCTTTTGCATTGTAACGGAGACGTAGTACACCAATTCGAGGAATGCCAACAACTCAGTAAATAGTAAAGGCTGGTAACTCTTAACAAAGAACTCAGCTCTTACCAAACTTTGTTGAGGCATTCTACTTTTTTTTTCTCGAATACGCAGGAGGGCTACATATCGTTGTATTAAGAAGAAAAGAAATTTTTACATATACTACGCCCTTCACGAACAGACTCGTGACGGCCACATCGCACCAATCTCGGGTGGACGTCCTCAGTGGCGAAGCTAGAGTTCTTAACACCCGAGTGCACACTTTGCTTAACAGGCCTCTGCAGCAGCTTAGTGGTGCACATTTTTTTCCCTAAGGTTGTGCACATAAGGTAGAAATTAGATGATTATAGCTGAAATACGTTTGAGACCCTGGTGCCAGTGCACCACGGTAGCCTCACCTGGCTTCGCCAGTGGACGTCCTATTACATCCTCATGCGGACTACTCGCTAACGACGTTGAGGCATTGTACTAAGGAGAGAGCAAAACGACGTTGAATTAATTAAGCACTATGATCAAGCCTAAGCAAAGCCTCATTCTATATTCAGATACAAGTCCAGCCAAACATGTACACTAGTACAGTATATAATGATGCACGTAGCTAGGACGGCTGGAGTAGCTTGAGGCGTTGGTGGCTATAGCTTGAGTATAACAAACGGACAATTGCTACTCAAATCGTCTGGTAGTAACTTAATGCACGAACTAACAAAAGCGAACAGGTAATATAGTTGTTGGTAGAGAGGAGGGCCACCATGCTGTCACTAGTATTAAATTCCCTCATCTCTTCTTCTTCTTCTGTGAATGAGTGTGACTCGGTCCGTGGGTCGGAAGGAGTGAGAGAGAGAGAGAGGCGCGGCGAAGAAGAAGACAACAACCATGGGGGACACAAATCTTGAGGGGTCGTGTACCTTGGATCTCCATCCATCCATCCGTCCCTTTCTTTTCAATTGTTTTTCCACTTTTCGATTTCAGCTTTTGGGCATTGCAATGTGATAAAGCCAAGCAGCTACGAGACCTTGCTGCGCTCTTTTTCTTCGATCGTCTTCTCTCAGCTTGGTAGCTATAGCTAGGGTTCTTGGGACTTGGTTGGAGCTTTGGGTCCCATGGCAATTATGGGGCATGGCCAGGTAGTGGCCTCCCTGGTCCTCCTAGCTGCACGCTTGCTTTTCTTTGCATTAGGGCACTGTGTGGTGCGTATCAGGACAGACGAAGGGACATTAGCAGTATATACTCCACATATTGTTTAGTACTACTTCATTTGGGATCTTTGCTAGTTCCCATCTTGCTCTTGTCCCATGTTGGTGTATCTTTGATTTATTTTGTTAATTAGTTGTGATCTCGAGGTTGAACAAACCACACATAAATTAAGCTACTACTAATCTTTTCT
Organism: Eragrostis nindensis; assembly: GCA_012490785.1. Lineage (NCBI taxonomy): Eukaryota > Viridiplantae > Streptophyta > Magnoliopsida > Poales > Poaceae > Eragrostis > Eragrostis nindensis. Next base: position 558,913 of record JAAXCT010000074.1, on the reverse strand, counting down.
CGAACATAAAGCTACTCTAGGAGTACGTTGCAACAGCATGCATTTCGAGTCTCAAACAAGTCAAAGAGCTAGCTGATGAGTCGAACCGGTTAAGGTCCGTGTTCTATATGTGCAGTGTACACAAGTGCAAAATCGGCCTAGCTAGCTGATGTGTCGAGATGCCTTCTACAGGGATGAGGGGATCAAGTGGAAATTCAGGTGCCCATGTATGTGTCACATGTGTATGCATGAATGGGTCAATGCAGACAAGAACAAGATAACGATCACGTACACCTAGATAGGGAGCTCGTGCTAGGTTCATGTAGGCTAGCTGCTATAGGAAGATATGGACCGGGTCAATGGAATAAGCGAAGAAGAAAATAGTTTGGAGTATAGTATTTGACGAAATATATAGGAGCACTAATGGTTTTGAGCAAGCAAATTAATTAAGCAGCGATGGAAGAAAACCCGGAGTTCGTCGGGGAACAAGGCGACCAGGGAATGTGGCCCTTTTCTTTCCCGCGGTTTTACTCCAACCAACGGCTTTACCCGTCAAACCGAATCTCATGTGCGCCCAACACAAAACCCCACGCTCATTAATACCTCCACTCACCTCCAAATTTTCAGTCTCAGACACCTACCCTCCTAGCTACCACGGCCATTTTCTTTGTGGAGCTGTTCGTCGAGCAAAAAAAAAAAAGTTTTATGGCTCTCATTAGTGAGAATTTTTTAATATAAATTTCAGTTGATTCAATAGGTCAAAATTATTTATCATTATCTTATATATTTTTATTGTCTAAATTTATAACATCATGTATGTATTTCGACGAGTGATTCTTAAGATGCATTTGAAATAAAATACATCTGGTACTCTTTGTGGAGTACCATTTTCCCCTTTTATGTGTAGTGTTCATCGGACAAAAAGAGAGAAATGGCATGGCAACGAACTACAAGGTCATTGCATTGTTGTGCTTCTATATTAACCATTTCACTATTGATAAAATATATGTATGTGAAGAATTGGCATGAAAACCATAAAATCTCATACAAAGAACTTGTCTCATTTGTTTTGACCAGAATCTCTAGGTGGTTAGTAAGTTGCGATCACCCACGAAGAAAATCTGCGGACGTGCAAGACTACGTGCAAGGAACCGAGGAACATGTTTATTTCCCTTGTTCTACGCTATTTTCTGAAATGTCAGGTTGTCTAATCGAAACGTATAGTCATACAGTATATTCGTATGTACCATGTGGTTTTGGCCATTTGCGAGTAGGAAAAAGAACAAGTAAAGGACAGACGGAGAGCAAGGCTCCACAAACAGCCACGTACGCCTCCTACGAACATGGGCCGCACACACTGGTTCTACGCACCCCGCAGCTCTAGCTGGGTCTCTCGTAATCTGTGTCCCTGGGGATTAGAAAACATGATAAGCGTAGCCAAGCCTAATTAACAACAACATAATCTAACCAAGTATACTCTACTATGCGTTCACTCACCGCGTGTCTAACAGCAGGCTGGTGTAATTCTAGCACATTTTATTTTATTTTCCCTGCTGAGATGTGAGACGAGAGAAGAAAGAGACGTTTTTTTTGTGCGAAACAAAAGAAAAACGAGGAAAAGTGTGGGCCCCACGCGCGCGGCGCCCGACGCGGCTGTCGTATTCGCGGCGCGCTCCCGCCCCGCACATGGCCCCCATATGTGGCGCCTCCCGAGCCTGCCGTCCCATTGGCCCACGTGTCAGCCGCTCGTACACGTGCGGCGCGCAACACGACAGGCCTTGCCCAGGTCCTGGGCTCCTGCCCACGACGGACGTGTCAGCGTCGCCCTCGCCGCCGCCGGAACACCGGCGAGAGATGAGGCCGGCCGGAAATGTGGCCATACACCGTCGACGATAAATAGTGTTCTGACGACTCCTGAACAATTTTATGCGCATATATCTCCTATTGGCTGGCTCCCTTCATCAAACTTTAAAACTTTAAAAGTTAAGAAGTGGATTAGTTAAACACGAACAAAGATGTCCTTACACACGTCTTGGGAGCACACGTACGAGCAGGGGTCGCGGGAGACGGAGGCTACATACGAAGAACCAGCAACCACTGGCGTCGCTAAACAAATTAAAAAAGGCCCGTTTCACATGAGAGCTGCGCCTTTGCTGCCACGCACGTATTTCGCAACGTATACAAATGCATCTTTCATTTGCTAATATATGGCACATGCGTACGCTATAACCGCAACATACTTTTCATAAATAATTGGGATAAAGAGGAGATCGACATGTAGACACAGCAGATGATTGGCCAGCTAATCATTAACCTGAACAAGATTTTGTTTTATACATGCGTACGTAGATTGGGTGATACAAACTATATATGCATATATGTATAGATAGTCCAAGTCGTTGGATTTTCCTAGCAACCACTACCTGCAGTTATATATAAAATGATATAAATATATGCTCTTTGGAGGAAGAGGCGCAGCAGCTCTGTACTAAAATAAGAAGAGAAAAATATCTCCATTTGATGAATAACTTGGAGTATCTCTGGCTACTCAAAGCAGAGTTCAAATATGCAGTATTACTAGCTAGTTCATTCATATTTCTGGGTTTCTATCATGCATAAATTTACATATATATTCTCGTATCACATGCAACTTCAACGTATATAAATTTTGTCCGAATCAGTGAAAAAAAAAGAGGGAACGTTAGGGTCTACTAGCCGCTTGGCTACAATTTGTGGTCTCTCATGCATGTAATGTGGTGATGTATCGTTCCCAAGTTGCATGCATGTGGTGCCTGCTGCAACTTGCGTGTTGTTCCTCCTGGCCTAGACCAGGCGCCATGCACGTCGCCATCCAGCCGCATAGCTAGACGACGCCCAAAATCAAAACCTAGCTAAGCTATTTATTTATTTTCCACTTTAGTGCTGCTTCTTTTTTTCATTTGTTCTTGCAAAGTAGTAGTGGTGTTTCTCTTTTCCCAGTACTACTCCGTCCTCCCTTTTAGATGCCTACCTTTCTTCCTCTTGACTTTTACTCACATGGTTTTTCTAGGAATTTTGCAATCTATATTTTACTGCAAGGTTACTACGCGCGCGTAATGCCTCAGATAAATCTGAAAATGCAAGTATGATCATGACATCGTGTCTATTCATGATCCATCCATCCATCTGCCTGAAATTATCCAATGCAAGAAGATGACCATGGACCAGGGATGCGCATGCCACATCTATAATTTATTTGTTTTTGGATAAGGGTCGCGTCCAAGATAGCATATCTGGTCATTAATTCTTCTTCATCTGACCATCTCCTACACGTCCCCTTGTCTGCTCAAACTACTGGACCACCCCCAGCAGCAGCAGCAGCTGGTACAGTATAATTCAGGGGGAGTCTCTGCTAATCAAGTTCCTGAATCTTTGATGCATCCAATAGCTCGATCGACTGAGATTAAATTCAGTCCATTAATCAAGTGTTAGCAGCTAGGTTAAGTCTTGCCATGCATAAATCTCTAGTTGAGCGTTCTCACCTGAAAGCTGCTATCTGGGTAGGTTAGCTTGATATGCATGCCTGTAGCCATCAGCAGCGGCAGAGGACCACAGCCCACAGGGAGGAAAGGGAAATGCATGGTGTGGACTCAAGTGGATCGACGATCGATATGTACATCCATCTGCAAGATTTTGTGGACGATATGTGCATCCCAGCATGTACATTAAATCATTTTGATGTCTTTGGTTTGCATCTCCGGTTGCCAATTGTCGCGTGCTCAAGTCATGTGTCAGTGATCGAGCGATAATAATTCAGATGTTATATACTTTTCATTGCACCTCTGATTGTTTCTTTACCATACATAAAAAGAGGAGTTGGTGGTGAATGGTTGGTCCGGCACCATTCACCCTTACTGCTATTTGCGCCGACAGGTGGGCCTGCATATGCCTCCATCGTCTTCCCGCCCTGCCGCTTCCTCCGCCACCGCAGTCCCCTGGGAAGCTCGCGGCCGCTTCCACCCGTCCCCGCCGCCGCCGCCGCCATCACCGTTTCCCGCACCGCCGCCATCGCCGCCTGGAGGCCCACCCGACGCGAGCGGCGAGGCAGCCGACAGGCTCGCGAACCACCGCCGAGGCGCCGCGCCGGCTCCGGTGCCGCGGAGCGCGAGGCGCGCGAGGGAGAGGAGGAGGTCGCCCGGGACGGCGAGGCGCCGCGGCGCGGACGCGTTCAAGGCCGAGCCGCGGCGGAGCTGGGCGTGCGCGGGGAGGCGGCCGGCGGCGCCGCAGCGGCGGAGCAGGAGGTGGGCGGGGAAGGTTTGCCGGAGCGAGAGGACGCGACGGCCTTGGCGAGCGCATGGAACGGCGAGGCCGGGTCCATCCTCCGGAAGCTTCTAGAAGGACCTAGCTAGCCGCAGCATTTAGCATGGAGCCGACGGGAGCATTGCTGTGTTGCTCGCCGCGGAGCGAGATGTGTTGCTTATTTTAATTCCAGTGGGACCCACGGATGCGATGCGAACACATCGGCGCCGGTGGCGCTGCCTTTTTTGTCCCTTGGGTGACAAACAGTGTCCAACGATTATAAACAAAGAACTTAGAGGGGTGATGTGCTTATGTTTGGCCTGTGATCTTTTCCTTAGAAAAAAAATGGGCATGTGATGCCATTTAGATAGCCTCCATCAATCATAAAACATTTTTTACTTCACATTTTTTACATTGTCATGAAAATTTCCATGTACTTGTGCAATGCAGCGAATATAACTGGCTTGGTAATCAAGTGCGAGAGTAATTTTATATCAATGTTTGTATAACATAGTGAAATATTTATAACCATGGTCATGTGCTTCAAGTATCTGTTTTTTGCCGTGGCGAAGCACGGGCACACAGCTAGTTTATGCAAAATTGTAAAGCTCGATCACCGATGGTAGCTTGAGGTTTACAGTAGTGAACTGATGGTCAACCAGCGGTGCAAGCAGTCAAGCAGAGCACCGTAAAATATTCCTGAAGATTGGATGCAACTGTTGAACTACAGTTGGTTGTATAGTCTAGAATCCTGCTGCATGCTGTGGTCTTCTTCTTCCATGGAGGCTGTTCGTTTCACGCTTCATAGTAGGAGTAGTATTTGTATCAAAAAAAAAAAAAAAAGAGGGTGAGACCGTGGAGGACACTGATTCGTGTGACTTGCTATCACGGTAAAGTTGCCCCATGCACGTCAGGTAGAGGTTCCCATCCATCAGTCCAAGTCACTGTCCAGTGGTTAAAAAAAGGGAAAAAAAACATGTACTAGTAGGGTCAAAACATGGATCCACTTCGTGCCCGTTCGGCAATTTAGACCTAGAGGTCACATCAAAACTAACCTTACTATTTAGGCGTCTTAAATAAATTTAATTACAAAATCTTTTTACAGATGTGGGCTAATTTGCGAGACGAATCTAATGAGCCTAATTAATCTATGTTTCGCTACAGTGATGCTACAGTAACCATCGTCTAATCACGGCTTAATTACTCTCGTTAGATTCGTCTCGCAAATTAGTACAAGGTTCTGCAGTTAGTTTTTTAATTAGACTTATTTAAAACGTCTAAATAACAAGATTAGTTTTGATGTGACCTTTAAGCCTAGAGAAACGAACACCCCCTTCATCGCATACATGTCAAAGCTTTCAGGGCGAAGCAGGTCTCGTTTCCTGTCAAAGCTGATTACGTTCTCACCCGGAAACTGTTGAAGAATGCAGGCAGAGCAGAGGTCCAGATCGACCAACCAGAAGCTGGAAGAAGATGTTGTTTATCGGTGTATGCTACTATTCCATATTTAGGCACAGGCCTGTGACGACTCGGCATCAGGTTAGTTAGAAGAGACTGACGAAGACTGGACTTCTCCCGGATGCTCATGCGTAGAGCAAAGCTGGACTGTGCTGACTTCCTTTCCTTGGAGAGTTCCAGCATCTGAAGATGATAGTATTCTGAAACGTCCAAAGAAAACCAGATGATCCAAGACTTGGACTGTTCTACAAAAGGTATGGTAGCGCACGAGACTAAAAATTATTTTACAGCTTTGTTTAAAGCAGAATGGACCGTCTGGCAACGGAAACCAGACTGAACCGAAGATCTGCTGAGAAAAATGGCAACGTGGCCCAACGTTCAGCCCGCTGGTCGCCATGGCCCAACGTTCTTTTGCTGGCCCACGTGAAATTCCCGCCGTTGCTCTGTCGAAAACTGAAGGTGCTTCATCTTCGCAGTTTGCAGGAGAGAAACTGAAGCATGTGAATGTCACTGAACCGGACCTCTCTGGAAATACTACACTGTCTTTCCGGGGCGCTGTACAACACAGTCTTTCGTCAGAATCCTAGCTTCGTTCAACTTCAGAATCTCTGCACATGTGTGCAAATCAAATAGCTTTTCCTCCTTTTTCATATACAAATAAACAGCACGTACTGATTTTGCACAATTCACTGTTGTTGGTCAGAAATACACTGAAAACGACTAAATCACCCACACAACCACACAGGTGACATCTCGATATTGAGAAAGGGAGTCAGCGGCGGTTGATTTGCGCAGACTGGCAGTATAAGGCGGCTTTGAGTCGAAGGTATGTGCTTTGCAATAAGTAGCCGATGGATGGAGCTTCTGATCGAGCACCAGGTAGCCGCAAGATGAAGAGATCCTTCCAGATATCATCTTCTCTTTCGGAAAAGTAATGAGCTGCTGGCTGCAAACAGACGCCGTGAGAGGAACTACTGACCAGCTGATCCGCATCTGCTCGCCAACGAACCGCATGGAGTGGAAGCCAAGTAGCCAACGACGCATGCACCAAGGCCCCGCTGGATCCGAGGCTGGAGATGGAGGAAGCTTTCAGGTAACGCGTCTATGGCCGCCGGCTATCAAAGCTTGGCCACGCGAGCTGTTCTCTTCCGTCGCAACGGATCGCCATGGCCTCCGTCCCGCATCCCAGCCTGAGAATGAAGAAAGCCTGTGTTATTGCGATGCGCCGAATTAATAAGGGCCGCAAAAGTCGGATCCGACGGCAGGCAGGTACCCATGGGCGGTCGCTATATGAAACAGCGACCACCCCCCCCCCCCCCCCCCCCCCCCCCCCCCCCTCCGGGGTCGCATTCGCATGGAACGCCATGGCGCTCGTCCGTGCGCCACCGCGATCCGCGGGTTGGCAGTTGCCCCTCGCTTCCGCCGTCGCCTTCCTCATGAAGGCCTCATAGACTTCATTTCCGCGCTCCATCTTGACGCCGCCGCGGCTTGCCGGAGATGACATGGCGCGCGGCGGAAGCTCCTGCAGCTGCAGCTGGTACGTGGCGGCGAGTGGTGACCAGGACGCGCGGCCTCCTCCCTCCTTCCCATTGGTGGCGCCGCGGCTCCGCCTCTTCTGAATTCTAATCACCTCCGCCTGCTCCCGTGTCCGTGTTCCTGCGGAAGCCCACGCTCTAGGCGAAGGGCGGCCGGAGGTTGGACGTGTACGTTGGCGTGCGCCGTTCAATTCAGCAGGGATATAACTCAACCAACTGTTGTCAGAACTCAAGATGCTTCGTCTTATTCAGTTTGCAAGAGAAGAACTGAACCATGAACAAACAAACTTGTCACTCAACTGAGCATCGCAAAAACTTTCTGATCCGCATCCGCACACGGCCAACATCGCCTATATGTTGTGTTTCTTTTTTAAACCACCTATTGTGTTTCTTCGTCGGGCTGCAATGTAGCCTCGACTGTTGGGCCGGCCCAGCTCAGTGAGAAACGGCCCCAACACAAGCATCGGCATGGCGGGGCGTGGAGAAGGATTAATTAGCCAGAAGAGGCGGCACTGCAGGGTAGTTTAATACCACATCGCCTGCTTGGATTAAGCGAGGCCAAGAGCCGTGTACAAAACAAGGCGGAGGTGCATAGCTGTAACTCATACCTTTCTCGGCCTTTTGGCTAAGATCAAGTGTAGTATCTGTTCTTATCAGTTTAATATCTGATATGTGGGTCATGTGCCCACAACGATATTAAATTTATTTTTTGTGGGGGAGAGCCCATTAAGGTAGCTTGCTGCCTGGGCTCTCGAGTGTCGCCCAGCTGTTGCACTACAGGCTGGGCCTGGCGCACCCCAACCAAATCTGAAATCGAAACTAAGCTTCATCTCCATCCTGATTATACCCAGGTTGAATAGTTCAAATAGCGAATTCGGATCCTGATGATTAATCATGTCGAGCAGTTTCTGAACCATCTCTGCTGTCAGACCCACAGGCCAGGCCTGTAGTGCAATATGTTTACATATTTACATGGATACGATGATGATCGAGTCCAGCTTCTTGCCGAGTTTCCGAGACGTCGGCTTCAAATTGTGAGTGCCTATCTCAATTTTTTAGACGATAACCTCAAACGATACACACATCATTCTGGTACAAAACTCTACGATCATAATAAACATGCTTTTGAATTAGATCTAGTAGTAACATCTATCAGTTTTGTGCCCGAAAAAATGGACACTGATAGAGTAAATATACGAGATATATAGTACCTTTTACATTAATGGACGTATCTCATATAGTAAAGTTGACACCTTATCTCTTTTTAACTAGTACTATAAGAAAAACTGATGACATGAATAGGAGACGAATGATTAGTGGGAAAGAATTTGTTCCACTTTTGAATGAATTGCATTTGACTAGGACAGCTTTTGATGTGCCGGGTACGAAAAAAAAAGCCCGATATAAATCAATTGCTGGCTCAACCCAAAAAGGAAATCAAGAATTCGAGAAGAGTTGGTATGTGGGGAACAAATTTTAACGGATGTGAGCTCATCATGCACGCGCACTTGGGGGTTTCTAGTGAAGGTGAACCAGTAGTGTTCTAGTGGATGTAAAAGGCAATCGCAGCGATAATGCTAGGTTAATGAGAATTAGGAGCAAAGGCATGCGCGCAGCAGCAAAAGAAGGCGGAAAAAGGTATGTAAGTGTGTGAAACCTGCCTCCTTATCACCAGCTTTCCACCCAAATTTTGTTCAACCTCCTTATCACAAAAGCCACTTGCCTTCTATATATATTTACCTTTATTTCATCTAATGCAACTTGCAAGAAGGGGGGGAGAAGACAACCCGACAAAACTGTAATAAGTTCAGAATCAAATCGTGTGGTGAGCTGACAATGTGGACCTGGCAAATGGATATTTTTCGACTAAATTGAACCTTTTTTTTTTCATTCTCCGGCTGTGCGCATAGCATTGTCTCTTCTCCATGCCCCACAGCTGATGTGGATCACCCACTAACAATCACTGTTACTAGTTGCTAACAAAAACTAAGTAGCCCCTTCAGGTCAATAGTTCAAGTCGTTTTGGATATTGACACGGTCTCCAAAACATAACTTTGACAATACTTTTTGCCATAAAATATTTATAAAATATAGTTAAAATGTACTTTTATGAAATCATATTTCAAACGAATCTACTCATGTTATTTTTCACATTTCTAAACTTAACAAATGTATTTATTTGCAGTCACTTTTTTTAAAAAAAAATTGACTTAGGACAACCTAAACACGACTAGAATTTTGATACTAGAAGTAGTATTCTTTGTGGTGGCGTTGATGGAAAAGTAGATGCATCATGCATGGAAAAAGTTGGATAGGGACCTGCACCATGGCACAAATGGCATAGCATGGCTTGGCTTGGTGTGGAGACCTTGCATACAGATGGAGGATGCAGAAATGCAGATGCTTGCCGGCAATCTCTTTCTTCCTTGTGCTGCCGGCCTCTTGATTTGGGCATCTCCAAATGAACTACAGTACCTGACTTGTATGCCTTTCTCTCTGTCTATTATTAGATTCCGATGCAGCAACAATTATATTGCCGCCATGCATGCAGAGCACTCTCAGATGCGTGCTCGTTTCGTAGCGGCGGTTCTGCAAAACCGCCGGTATAATGCATTTTCGTCCGCCGCTGTAGTGAGTATCTGTTGTAGTGATTGTTTCCTTAATTTTCTTATCTGGAGGACTAGGTGTACACTGGTGAAGAACTACATAATAAACATGGTAATTAGCTCCTATAATTGTTTTTTTTAGCGATCGATTGGGGGTGGGGGGGGGGGGGGGGGGAGTATCCCCACCTGGATTTTCATTAAAACGGGCCATCAACAGGCCAAGAGTTTTGTTTTACATCAAGCAGCAATAAAGTTTATTATGTACCTCCTATAATTGTGAACCGATGAAAGTTTATAATATATCAGTATGGATCCATGTTGAGTAGACTCTTGACTATTCATGGCAGTAGTAAGTCACTGACAGATCATAATCAAGGATTACAATCCCGTTCCCACCGCTCAAACCGGTCCGAAAACCGAACAAAATTCAAAATCCAAAATTTGAATATGAAATTTCCAAACCGACTGATAAACCGCGGTAAACCGAACCAATTCGTTGGTAAACCGGACCAAATTTCCGGAAAACCGGAGCATAAAATGGAAAACCGATGCGTCCGGTTTTCGCTCGGTTCGCTGGTTTTTTATTTTAAAAATCATAAAAAACTAAACATAGAAAAAAATAGAACAAAAATATGTAAAAAAACTAGATGCAAAACAACACAAAAATTCGATTGTTTGCTTGGTAAAAAAAAATCAAAGAAGTTTGCTGGTTTTTTCAAAAAGGTTTTTTCTTTTTTCCTTCCTTTTTCAACCCAGAAATCTTGTTTGATTTTTTTGACCCATCAAACGATCGAATTTTTGTGTTCTTGTTCCACCGTTGTGCTAAAAATTTCATCTAGTTTGTTTACATATTTTTGTTTCCAATTTTTTCAAATTTTCAATTTTTTTTTGAATTTTGAATTCGAAAACCGGACTACCGGGTAAACCGGACCGGACGGTTTTCCTGTTTTCGCGAAAACCTGTCCGGTTTACCGCGGTTTTGTAAACCTTGATCATAATTAAGCTTGAGAAAACTCTTCAAGGCAGTCATGCATAAGTCACTGACAGATCAAAAGCCTCAGGAAATTATAGGAGAAAACAATTTATGCGACTCTTCAGACATTCGGTCACAATACAGTGCTCTCAGCACGATCTAATCACTATCACTCTTGCTCCCTCCTCACACAACATTAGGAAGCGTGCTAATTAAGGCACACATATTTAGGACGATATATGGATCATCAGGAGGCATCAAGCATCTTGTAGTACTCGTCGTCGTCGATCCTCCAGAGCGAATAATCGGAGCAGAACTCCCAAACCGGGGACGGCATCGACGACGGCAGCTCCACGGCAGCGCCGCCATGGCCGCCGGCTCCCCAGCTGTCGACCACGTAGCTCGCCGACGCCGCCTCGGCCGCCGCGATCTCGTTCCAGAGCTGGTCCATGGTGTAGCTGTAGCAGTGCTCCTGCTCCTGGTATTGCTGCTGTTGCTGTTGGTGGTGGTGCTGGCTCGCCGCGGTGGTGGCCGTCGCCTCCTCAAGGTCGGCCTCGTCGTCGCCGCTTCTTTCCTGCAGCGCCGATGATTCGGTACTCACCGGCGACGAGGAGCCGCTGTTATTCGGGGATCCAGAGCTGCCGGAGGTCAGCGACGACGACGAAGAGCACGCCGTCATGCCGTTGCCATGCCTTCTCTGCTCCAGCGCCTTCTTCCTGGTGCGCGTCCTCCAGAAGTTCTTGATCTCGTTGTCGGTGCGGCCGGGGAGGCTCCTGGCGATGCGCGACCACCGGCTGCCCCACTTGCCGTGGAGCTCGAGGATGAGCCGCTCCTCGTCGGCGGTGATGCGGCCTCGCCGGAGGCCCGGGTGCAGGTAGTTCACCCACCGGAGACGGCAGCTCTTGCCGGTGCGCCTGAGACCTGCAACATGTTCGATCGCGGGAGAAGAAGCGCATGCCGAGAGAGGAAGAAGCAAAAGGTTAACACCGCGCATGCCACTAGGGCCCGTCGACCTCGACCAGTCCTCACGCATGCGCCGCCATGGACGACCATGCGTGGGACGGGCCGATGCACCCGCCACCGCGCAAACCTGACACCTTTGCTAAGAAATCCCAGCGGCGCTCGCCGAACAAGCGCACGAACCGTCCCAGCTGCGCGTCCTCCTGCTCCGTCCACGGGCCCTTCCTCATCGTCGCCGGTGGCATCACCGTCGACCTCGCCGTCGTGTAGCCACCACTCTGCTCGTCACCGTCCTTCATGGCCTGCCGATGGCTCCCTTGCTGCATCCCTGGCCAGCTGGTGCGCCCTGCTCCTCCTCTTCCGCCGTCGACTTTGCCTTGATCCCCGTCGGCGCTCGCCCGCTGCCGCCGTCAGAGAAAAATAGAAGGAGAAAGACCAAGCTTGAGGGATCGAGAGAAAGAAGAAATGGGCTTGTGATTCCTTCATCTCAGGCCTCTCCTTTATATCCTGCTAGCTGGATGAGTACAGATCCTTCGTACTGCTTGCCACTTGGCTTTGGGAAATTGGGAGAGCATAGTATAATGCAGGATAGATATGGTTGCTGCTGTTGCGTGGTGAGGTCACTGCCTCAGTGCTGCATGATAGAGGTCTAGCTCCATCTATCTGTATCTGCCATGTAGCGCGATATAAACAACTGATGAATCAGGAGATTAAAGAAATCTCTTTCAACATTCCCGGGCAAGAAATTCCGAAACAGAACAAGGAATAATTCAAGATAAGACGCTCAATTCAGCATAATTTGATTTAGGATCTGTGACTGTACGCTTCCACGATAGGACTATGCGGCCATAAGCAATGATGTATGTCGATTTTGCAGTTTGAAACAAGATAGTAATATACTCATATCATTCACCAGCTTGCAATTCTTAACCATATCCTTGGATTTCTTTTTTTTTTTGTAAAGAAAAGAATGAAAGAATATGTTCTCTAATTATTGACAAGCAAAACCGCAAAGTCACTAACGCAAGCTGCATTGCACCCATGCTCACATCATGTTCAAGATGCCCACCGTACTTATTCAATGGTTAAAGTTACGAGAAGTATGCTCTATATAATATATATGCCTCTATTATGGTTTCTCTTTTTCTCAAAATCACAGACATCAAACAAACAAAAACAAGCCATGCGTCCAGATTTGCAACGGTGAGCCAGATGCTGGTGACAAGAAGAAGCACTGAAACACAATCAAAGGGCCGAGTCTTACAATGATGGGATGTGTTCTGGCATGTTCAACAACATTCACACAGGCCTCGAGTCTTACAGTTCATAAGTATGTGCCGCGACTGTGATAAAGGGCAAAAGCCTCTCTCATCGCTTCTACTGACAGGCTACTCGGGTATATTCATAGGAGGCTCCAGACTCTCGACAAGAGTTCGCAGGTCTAAATCCTTATCCTCAAACTTCTTGATGAAAGGGTGATTCTGCAAGAACAGAAAAGGCAACTAAGCACAACTACCCAACATATGGTACAACACTAATGTCAAATTATCAATTAGAAAACTATTAAGTCCAAGGCAATGCTGACCAAGAGTTCTGAAGCAGACTTCCTTTCTGCTGGATCCTTTTGTATGCTGCAAAACAAGAAAAAAAGTTCTATAAACTGTAGTATGATACGCACTGGGAACATTTGTCACCAGTACTACTTCACAAAAACTATTCATGAAGCTTAAGGTGGGAGCAAAACAGAATAGAAACATAGTTAGCACAGATTTTCAACAATGGAAGTCTAGTAGGGTAGTGCAGTCAACCTCAAAGCGATGTTCTATTAACCAAGAAAACAGCGCCAGCATTGACAGCTGACTTTTAACAAATTAGTATACTTTGCCTTGAAACTATATGGTCAGGTCCACTAAGGGCACGTGCTTCAAATGAACTGCTGATACCTCAAACTTCAGGTTTGACGCAGTACAATTTTGATGCTTTAAGGACCAAAGGAGTACTAAAACCGAATCTTGTTACAGGTTATGGAATATAGAGTGGCACAAAAAAAAAATGCAAAACAAGTAGACGATGATAGACACCACATGTAAGTAGCTAATTGCATCAACTAGCATTGAATGCTACAATCTCACATGTCCTTGGTTAACATCCACCAACTACATATCTAGTAGCATAATTTCATAAAAAGGATGTGTTCACCCACTGAGCTATTATTGATCACAAAAGCAATCTAGCAGCATCTTTGATAACTAAGCACTTAAGAGTAATGAGATAGTTGCAGCATGTTCCCCGTAGGAACATCACAATATCAATTATAACATGAAAGAGGTTTCAAACTTTCAATTCAAATCAACTAAAGAAGGTAGCATAATGGTTTCATAAAAAAAAAAAGATGTTTTAGCATACCAGGATGAGATAAACGAGCAAAATTCTGGAGAGAACTGGTCTGCAGGTGCAGAAGGTGGTGGCTGATCAACAATTGCTTCCAGTAATTCATAGAAGCTTAACCAACCTTCCCCTTCTGAAGGTATATAGGGGAACCGGCCGATGGCACACTCAAGTATTACTAAGCCTAAACTCCATATGTCACTCTTGTAATCATAAGAGCTTCCACTAATCCTCTCAGGCTGAAGGAGGAAGAGTAAAGAACTGTCACAACACACATATGCATCCCGGACAAAAATGAACATAAACTAGAAATCAAAATAAACAGATAATTACTCTAGCATACCGCCATATAGTTGTAGGTTCCAACGAACGTATCACGCTGACCCATCGAACTTGCTAGCACTGCACTTACCCCGAAATCAGTAATCTTTACTTCACCTTTACGGTTGACTAACAAATTAGACGGCTTTATGTCCCTGTGAATCACATGCCTTTCATGATGGAGATATAACAATCCCTCCAGCACCTGAAGTAACCAACCAAGCAGAGCGCGAATGTAGCTCATCCAAATAGAGAATTTAAAGTAGAAAACAGCAGTCAAACTTTAATGGCACCTGCTTACAAAGTACTGCAAGGTACGGCTCCAGAATTGTCTTCACTTGCTTTATGATATCCGCAAGAGATCCACGATCCATGTATTCGAGAACAAGATATATGACACCATTGTGGTAAAAAGACTGCTGACACATAACTATATGCGGGCTCTGGGTTGCTTGATTTATTTTGAGTTCTTGTACAATTTGTTTGCGCACTGCCTCCTGAATATTCATTTGAATACCCTACGCAAGGAAACACAATACTAGTTACTCAAAGATATGTATCATGTCAAATGGGAAATGTCACAGCACAACAACTACAGGGACAATTCTTGATTTTTTTTTTCCACAGACATGAATATATTACCTGATGTCCACTGACTCATTATCATCATTAAAATCATTAAAATTGAGTGTTTCTAGAAATTTTGTATGTAAATATGAGTCGATACTAGATGCTATGACATGTCATTCATTTAGCACTCTCACTTCAGTTTACTGGAACATCATTGTCCATTGAAATGAATGCTGCAGTGCCATTACCAAAATGACAAACAAATCAACAAAACTAGAAGATTCAGAAAACTGTGATTTTCATAACAAACTCTGACTGTCATAATAGGAGAAAACATGTAGTAGATGTGAGAATTGACTTCCACGTTCAGAGAAATAAAGAATAGTATAACAGAAAAATGGAGGGAGGAAACTAGCTGTCTAAGAGAGCTCTAATTTAAGCAAAGTATATTGTGTATCCCAGCAGTGAGAATGGCCAACCAGATGAATTAGTGTGCTGAAAATTACCTTCAAGGCATACAATGTCCCGACCCACTTGTGGCGCACAAGCTGTACAACACCACCACTTCCTTTGCCAATGACTTGGATCATTTCAAGATCATCCATTGATAACTGCACATCTTCCACCTTCAGGTTTGTCGATTGCTGAGGCAAAAATGATGCAACTCAAGCTCAGAAACCATTTGATCACTCACCAAAGAATAGCAGACACATTATAAACTGTAGAACAAGATATCATTATATGACCACAAGCTAAATACAAAAATAATAGGCAAAAATGAAAATGCATTTGAGTTCTCGTTAAGATGCTAACTGGAAATTTTTCTGAAAGTGGTACCCAATAACCAATTATTACACGTAATAGCGTGAATAATATAAATACTAAGCATGGAAAACCCACATCCCTTCATCGATGAAACCTAAAACATTTACAGTTCGAAACACAAAGGCTCTTCTGTTCTGTAGTCTAGAACACTGTGTTTCCATGAAGCAGCCAGAGCGTGTGAGTAGCACACATCCCGCACATTCAATGCTGATTTGTTTAGAAAGGTTTGGCAGTGAACTGGCACACGTGAATCCATTGATGGAGCTTCGTTGTGCCCAGGGGTGGGCATGCCCCCCCCCCCCCCCCCCCCTTCCCGCCACAACCGAACTTCCATTGATTAGGTAGTAATTGAGTTGTTATTTGCACATTTTAGAGGCCATACTTAGGCCGAAGCTCCGTCACTGCGTGAATCTATGCGACCAACAATGTATCAATAAAATGTACATTCGACGAGGGTACAGCTAGATGGATTAACAAATAACAAAAGCAATGGGTGCTGATCCAGGACTCACGTTTTCATCCCCACTTTCCTCGGAGATAAGCCTCAAGCCTCTTTGATTCAGGCGTAGTTCACCATCCTTGAATGTACCACTCGCCGTCCTAAAAGGACACCAGCAGAAGGCATCAATTCAGTTTATCATTACCTTTCAAAGCTAAACAGTTGAACACACGATCAAATTGAAGGAAAAACGAAATTATGCATGATCCGTAGCTATATGAGACATATAGATACCACACTATCAAGACCATAACACTGTCAGGGGATAACTACAAAAGGGGGAAAACAACAAACTAAAAATGGACTATTTTTAGGCAAAGAAATGAAGGGGACTGACAGGAATTTGTCAACCGGGGTCTCCTGCGCCGGCACGGCGAGCTTGAGCTCCATTACCGGCTTCTTTCCCCTCATGGCCGCCTCGTCCCTTCGCTCTGTGGTTAGGGTTTCTCAGTGGGAAATGGAGACGGGACCGGCCGCTAGCGGAGGAGGAAGAGAAGCCAGAACAACAAGGTAAACAGGAAAAAGGATAAATCTTGTAGCTTTGGTAGTAAGAGCAGCGGCGGCCACGCTGGCTGGAGGAGGTGGCGGCAGGCGGTGGAGGCGGGATCGGGAGGGAGCGGCGGCGGCGGCGACGGGGTCGGGACTCTGGAGGACAGCTTGGGTTTGAGATTATTTTTTCCTTCCCTTTTTTTCACGTGTAGGGCAGCTGCGACGATCCTGGGCATCCAATTTCGATCTGACGGCTCCTGTTTGTACTAATGACTTGGACACGGCTACTGTTTTGTCATGTAGCGAAAGTCCATTGATCTTTGATTTGCCTCCGCTCCTGCGAGTGAGCGTGCCACAAAAATGATAGGAGTATGTGGAGATGAAGAGCTAGAGGATGTTAACATTTTTTTTTCGAGAAACTAGTGGATATAAACAACCACAATGATAATGCTAGATTAAGGACGATTATGACTTAGGATTAAAGCTATTTCAAAAAATATATGAGAGGAAGCTAAGTAGGTACATGTGGGCAAATGACATGTCTCTTTATCACTAGCTTTCTGACACAACTTTTTTTTAACTGAATTGGCTTATCACAAAGCCACTAGGCTTTCTGCCTTCGCTCAACCTGCAAGACCAAAGTGTAAAATTATAGACAAGACTAGATAAATGAAAGCGCATAATAAGTATAAGTACACCAAATCTTCTTGATATGTCTTCTTCACTGACAAGATCCCTCTGCGCGAACGAATTATGAGGTAGGTGGTTTGCTTCATTCGCTAATCACTCTCTCAAATTACCCGCAAAAAAAAAATCTCTCAATTAGATGAAGGTATATTATGTTATTGGAGTATGGAAAGATAAAATAATAAGCACGAAAAGTTGGACAGGGACATGCACAAATGGTACATGATGAGAGGCCTTGTAATGAACATTTGAGTTGTGGATGGATGCTATTCCTTCTTCTGATTTTCCTTCTGTCATGACTCTCTTTTTATCTCTATGTACGCTACCACAAGATTATATATTATTAGATTCCGATGAAAATCAGCCGCCATGTATGCACCCACTTGATTGTGTGTTGGTATCTTATTGGAATACTGTTATAAAGACTTTGATATGTGGATTCTACATATTTGCATGCTCCTCTCGAGAGCAGATCGATCATACACAAAATTAAACTTATTCAATTCGTTCCTAGTTGCATGCTAGTCAACAATTGTGTCCAACAAAAAATGTTTATTAACTCCTCTAGTTTATGAACACAAGGTTTTCCACACATGCTTAATTGTTCAGAAAAAAAATCATTCCAAACTAAATGAAGTTTGTGAAATTTACTTACCGAGAAATCTCTTATTATTTTTGAACAATTCTTTGCTAGGTCACTTATTTGCCTAATAGTCCTTTTAATTTGGTTTAAGCTGATGTGAGAATTTGCTCACCTCCGTTTTGGTGTGTTCTGCTAAATTCATGCATGTTTCTTCCTCCGTTACAGCTTATTTGTTGTTTTAGTTTTATCGTAAGTCAAATGTTTCCATCTTTGATCATACTTTTCCATAAATCATAAAGTTAGACAATATGCAAAATTGATGTATATTATGAAAGCGTTTCTATATATGGTGAGTCTATTGGCATGCATCTTATGTGTTGTTAAAAAATTGATCAAAGATAGGAATGTTTGACTAAGAATAAAACAAGAATGGCGATTAATTTAAAATAGAGGGAGTACTTATTATTAATTTTATTTTAAAATCAGCCAATGATGATCATATATTTTTAGAGTCAAATAAGTGCTGGATCAAGAGATTCCTGATAATATATAGAACTGCTAAAGTAAACAAAGTACTCACTCCATTCTCCAAATGATGTCGTTATCTGACAAACAAATTTGACCTGTAGGCGGTACAATTAACCTGATTGTCCAGAACGACATCAAATTAATTCCGAACGGAGAGAGAGTGGTACAATTTACGGTGCTTACTGTTGAATCAATTACATGCACACTAGGCAGCAGATAATACTAATGTAATGCTCTCATCATGCAGAGTAACACATACGATTGTCATACCACGTACATTCACATGCATATGTCACATGCGCTTCGATCTACACGGACAAGATCTATGATCTACCAATCCTGACTGAGAGCAAACTAACAACTTCGCATGGATGCAACGGGCAAAGGCAAAAATTACACAGTACACAAATGCAATACATATATAGAGACTATGTACGAAGATACAGATGCAACAAAAGCAGCTAATTAACCTAAACTAATTAAGGCGTTAAAAAGATGGTATATATGGATCGATACGAAGAATCATGAGGCGTGGAGCATCTTCTTGTAGTACTCTTCATCGTCGATCCTCCAGAGCGAATAGTCGGAGCAGAACTCCCACACCGGCGACGGCATCGACGGCGGCTCGGCAGGGGCGGCGGCGTGACCGATGATTCCCCAGCTGTCCATGTAGCTCGCCGCCGCCTCGGCCGCCGCGATCTCGCTCCACAGCTGGTCCATGGTGTATCCCTCCTGCTGCGGCTGCGGTTGCTGCTGATGGCTCGCCGGCGTGGTGGTCGTTGACGCCTCATCGAGCTCGGCGTCCTCGTTCTCTTGCTGCGCTGATGATGATTCGGTCACCGTCGACGACGATGTCTTCGGGGAGCCGGAGAAGGAGGTGGTGGTGGTGGTTGCCGACGACGAGGACGAGGGCGACGCCGCCGTCGTCTTGCACTGCCTCTCCCCGAGTGCCGCCTTCTGCTTCCTCGTGCGCGTCCTCCAGAAGTTCTTGATCTCGTTGTCGGTGCGGCCGGGGAGGCTCCTGGCGATGCGGGACCACCGGCTTCCCCACTTGCCGTGGAGCTCGAGGATGAGCCGCTCCTCGTCCGCGGTGATGCGGCCTCGCCGGAGACCGGGGTGGAGGTAGTTCACCCACCGGAGACGGCAGCTCTTGCCGGTGCGCTTGAGACCTGCACCAGAGAACCCCATGCAAAGAGAGAAGAAACATGGAGAAAAAAGTGGTTATTAACACCGCTCCCCCCGTATCCTGAAATCATCATCCTCGTGCATGCATCGATCCGTTGGAAATTTGTTCCGATGATGCATGCACGGGGATGATGCACCCTCCACCGCGCAAACCTGAGACCTTTGCTAAAAAATCCCACCTGCGTTCGCCAAACAAACGCACGAACCATACCAGCTGAGCGTCTTCCTCCTCCGTCCACGGCCCCTTCCTCATCGCCAGACTCTGCTCCTCACCACCCTTTTTGTTCTTGCTACTCATGGTGGACGACACAATCGATTGATCCATCATCTTCTCTTCCTCCGATTCTGCTGCTCTTAATTCTTCCCTTCAAAGTGACTGCAGAGACAAAGGCCGAGCTTGATCGACAGCGGGGAAGAAGAAAGAGGCAGATGATGTCTCGTCCTTTAATTTGCCCTCAGGCAGGTCTCCACTTGTCTGTGTAGATTCTACACTATCAGATCCGTTGTACTGGCCACTTTGGTTATATATAGACGAATTGCTAGGCTCTTGCTCTCCTAGCTATAGCTTCCAGCTCAGTGCAACCTATAGTGCGTGGTGAGGTCAGTAGTGGCCATCCGCACTGAAAAATTCGCCTATCATGTTCCAGCACTTGTGACTTTTCTAGAGTCATCTCACCAGGGACTGCATCTCACAACTCGCATCTGGTTTTACACTCGGCCAATTATTGATACATCATGCATGTGTATATAAGTACATATATATGGTGAAATTCGTCAGAAATTTTTAAAAACTTTGATGTTGCAAGTAGTATCTGCATTCTTTTGCAAGAATCGTTTGGTTCGTTTCACTAATTCAGGTAATATATATTTTTGATATTCCTTGCAAGCGATTGTAATGAAAAAAACACTGTTTTGCAACAAAATCAAACTGCACTTTTCAGTTTCTAGTGATTAGATTTCATCTGTCAACACATGAAATTCCTACAGGCAAGAAATAGCCATGTTGTGCAAAACATTTACGCTTTTAGAACTTAATTTTGCAAGTAGTATTTCAACTTTTTGCATTCTTCGTTTTGTGTCATGAAGGTGTAACATTTTGATATTTGTTGCGAAGTGGCCGTACTAAGACCAACACAGTTTGCAACAAAAATTAACAGGAATATTAATATGACCTGATAGTTATGTATATATACGACCAAAGATATCTAGCGCAAAAAGAAAATCTGCACAAAAAATCAAGTCATCCTTGATCAGTTATCTATCAGTCTTTTTTTTTTTGCAAAATAGTAAAAGAGCTAATTAAGTGCACCACAATATATATCTCCATTTCATGTCACCAGGCTGTTCGGCTGCCGGTTTTGCAGCCGGCTGCTGCTGCCCTCCCTCTCACATGGCTACAGTGCTGCTTCCAGCAGCTAAGTGTTCGCAGTTATTTCTCCAACAGCAGCTACAGTAAACAGCAGCAGCAGCCTCCAACCGAACAGGCTGGTTGTCGCACAACTAATAGGATGTTTAATGACATCAAGATCAGACAATTTTCAGACATCTGAATCGCTTATTAGCAATTATAGAGTTGCATAGCTAAACTGCATAGAAATATCTGCTATAGTTGTTCACTATTAGCGGGTGTCATCATCGCCGGCGGTATGATTCTTGAAGCCTTCTAGGCGATGTTTGTTACATATATTAAGTGCCATGTTGCAGTTCTTAAGCATATCCTTTGCTTTTTTTGATTTTTTTAATGTAAGAATTTGTTCTCTAATGGCAAGCAAAGTTATCAACGCCAACTGCACTGCTTCCATGCTCGCATCATACTTAAGATGGATATATTGGCAAAATTAGTCTAAGAAATACATATTAAGTTTATGACTCCCGTGTTCTTTTTTATGGTTTTACCCTTCTTTAGTCTTGTGATATGAAAAGGCAATAGGTGAACAAATTTATGCATGCCATTGCTAAAAGCTTATCTTGCTATATATCTTGCTATATTTGCCTCCTAAGGGCAGGTACAACGCTACATGTAGGCAGTCTCATAGCCCGTTTCATGCGTTGCTATATGGATTTTTGATGACATGAAAGAGAGAGGGAGGTGAGAGAAAAAGACGGTTGTTTCGCGAGGCAACCACCTCATGCGCTAAAATTTAGGAGTATGAGACGGCTTTCATAAACATTCCTTTTTTCATCCACAAATAAAGGAAGTATAGTACTTCTTTGAGACAACTAAAACAACCGTCCATTGTATATGTGGTCTCATAGATTGTCTTATAATGATGAGACCACCTGTAAGACAACACCATTGCACCTGCCCTAAGCCGTCTATGGTGGTCAATTACCAAATTGACCGAGCCTGATAAACATAGCACATACATGCACTAGATAAAAGAAGAACATATAACGGAATATGCCTGTACTTTTGTCTCGAAATCTTGTAAAATCAAGTAAAAGAGATTTCAGGTTGAGTAGGAGTTAGATTTTTCTCTGAAGACATATGTGCAGTATGAGGTCATGCTTGTTTAAATGGGGAAGTGATCGGCTATTCAACCTTGCTACTAGTGGTATCCAGCCAATCATCACACAAAAAGGTATAGCCCACTACCATGTTTAGAAATTCAGTACTCTAGTCCTTTTTCAAATGCAGGATATATCTACAAACATTTAGCTTTTGTTGCTGAACAATCGAATTTTGTAAACAAGTTCAATTCTTTTGTAGACTTGAATGAATTTTGGACAACTCTTCTACTGCTCCGATCCAAACGGGGAGTACAAGAATTTCATTTGGTGACGAAAAGATCCAAACGGGGAATACAAGAATTTCATTTGGTGATGAAAATAATTCTTGCGGCTTCTTAAAACGGGATATTAATCATCAATACAAAAAAAAATAGAGCAGAGGATTTATTTTCTAGAAAACTCTGATGCCGTAAACCTAAAAGATTATTCGCATCTCTTGTTCTGAAGCTTCACCAACTCTTTATAGGAGTATTCGAATCTGGACTGGACGTGCTATCAAACCGCAAACATTTAGACGTCCATTTCTTCTTCGCTGGACGTGGGTAGATAGAAAGGCTCAACTCTTGGGCGGTCACTTTTATGCTATGACCTTCTCATCATTCCCCCTCAAGAAAGAAAAGAAAAAGGCAAGCTGATAAGTGATAAGATGGGTGATGTGGCAGTGCACGTACAAAATGTGCAACCTACGGTTCAGCTTGCACGTTAGTGCAGGGCACGATGACATATATACGTTTCAAAAGAGTCAGCCGCATTCAACTTATCCATCTTACCAAGCACTAGCAGTGATTCCGGTTGAGAAAATCCATCAGTAAACATACTGTTACTGAATAGTGCAGAGCTATCATGATCGGATTGCGCTCAAGTAAGAGGATGACACAATCCGATCAATTATATAAGACTAATTTTTCTTGCCAAGAGCCCAAGTTCAGCGCAATCTTGGGTGTTTTTCTTTAATATAATCTGGACAAAGCTTTGAGGAAATTAGTAAGGAAGAATTTACCTTGAGATGAAGAATTTTGCTGACATGAAAAGGCCGGAAAGGTGACACGGACAGCACCATGTTGGATTGGAGGATAGTCATCCAGCTCTCCCTTTATCCTGCCTGCTGATCACCATCTTCCCTTTTTTATCAGAACCCGTAACTTCTTATCCCGTACATTGCCGTTCAATCTAGCTTCGCCATTCACTCGTGAAGTCTTCCGGATTGGTCTTCCGGTAAGTGCAAATCCATTGCTGCTTTTCTTAATAAGATTTGCAACACTGAGGTAGATATGGTGGTGAAGCACGCGTGATCCAAGCAAGAAATTGTCTACAACATGGACTTTTTGTAAAGGAAAACCGTATGAATTTTTGCACAACATAACAATTCATTTCTGAATTTGGCAGGAAACAAAACAACTTTCTATACTATATAACGGCTTCTGGAGAATTCATGAGCGCTCCAACGTGGTGGGATGACAGGCTCGGAGCCTCGGACGGCCGGCCTTCTGGTCCTTGAAAAGGCAGGCCAAACCTTGTAGCAGGAAGCAATGACCCTGCCACATCCTGCCAAAACGTGTTGTGCTTTCTAGCAGCACTCGCATTAGCATAGCATATCAACAGAACGATAGAGCAAGTTGACAATAGATGTAGTATTGAGTGGTCCAAATTGATGCAGGAAATAGCACGTCCACTCAAGTTGGCATTTCAATCTTGACATATCTCCACTCTCTGGGGGAAGGAAAAAAAAAGGAAAGAAAACTTGCATTCTTTCCTTGGAAAAAGTAAAGGTAAACACGACTAGCAGAAATGATCTTACATGAGCAAACTTATAAGCCATGCATGCTCGTAACAGGTTTGTGTCAACAAAATACTAGTTCAACTTAAGTTCGGGCTGGCTAAATCACAATCCAGGGACCGAAGGGTTGGACAGTATTACAATCAAGGATTGTGCATCAGAAGTTTAGCATAATACAGGAGAGCAGATTGCCACCACGAAAAGGAAAACGAGGCATCAGAATCTAGCCATCCAACCTCCTGGACAAAGTTTCAACCTTATTAAGAGCAACACCACCATGAATGAGCAGCATCTCAGCTCTTTCTGCTCTCCTCCTCTTTCATCTTTTTCTCCCACCGACGTTTCTGAAGAAACAAATACAAGCACAAAAAAGACAAGATGAGCCACTTAGATCCTTTGAGAATCATGCCTAACCAATATTATTACCCATTTAACATAACCATCATCAGATTTATTCTAGCACAAAAAGGGTATATTCATAGATCCAGATCAATGCGTACCAATAATGCAAGATTGCCGATAGCCATGATTTGAGTCGCAGCTCAAACCTAAACTAGTAGCTTAGTTTTGAAAAGAAAGGAAATAGTGAACGACTGACTGGAAAATTTTGCTGTCAGTGGAGATCTTAACTATCAGCACACCCTCATTTTTTTAGAGGTCTGCATGTGTAGAGGTAGTTTATGCTTATCTTAAGCATTGGATTTGATGATAAGAAAGGGATTACAGTCTGTATTAGTTATGGATACATCTGCAACCCTTTGTCACTGGATAAGCACACAATTGAGACTTTTGTCAAAATGGGACCAACAGATCCGAATCCAAGTGAAATGAGACCTAAAAGCCTCTAATTGAGATGGGGAAAAGAATACCTTCCCATCAGCTAAGGACGAATGGGATTGGTTATATAGAGTAGTGCATCTGACATGAGAAGTTGTCAATGTTAGACTTTGATATGTATGCATATATACCTCTCAATCGAAAAATACCCATTAAAACTATAAATATAACTATTGATATTACCTAAAACATGGAATAGTAATAACTTATTATTGTACACAAAACTTAGGGAAACACGGTCTCAAAAAAAAAAAAGAAAAAGGGAAACTGGTACATCTCTGACAAGCATCTACCAATTGATTGAAGCCAAAAGGAATCAGGGGAAGGAATTTCTGGGGAAATTTCAAGGTAAGGTTCTGTCTTAAAAATAACAAGCTGAAACCACCAATATCCCGGACATGAGGCTTCTCAACAGTGGAGACTAAAATTCCAAGTATGTTCATGTTTACCAATCCCCCTTTTTACCTTACCCCTTTGGTCTTTTACCCTTTTCACCCCTTTCTTTCTCTTTTTCTTTTCTCTTTTTACCCTTTTGTTCTTTCTTTTTTTGGTTGGTTTGCCTCTCTTGTTGGTTCCTGCAGGTTTCATCTCTAGCCTACCCCAACTTGCTTGGGATAAAAATGCATTGTTGTTGTTGTTCATGTTTACAAATGGCTAGTCTGCAATTGTCTAAAAGAGTGTAATCTCAGCATAAGTTGCTAATTAGATACTGCTTCTGGATAAGTAGTTGTCCATGTGCATTGGAGATGATATAAATCTGGACACCAAAAACATAGCCAGAAATTCTTATATTCTGGAACGGAGGTAGTAAGAGTATTATGGATCAACACCTGCATTTGCGTAGCTGTGATTTTGTGCTCTTATTACGAGAGTCCAAACTTCGGGTCAACATGCCTTGATCTAAGAAAATGAGACCTAACAACCTCTCAGATAGAGGGCATATAGTAGAACAGAATGATCTTTTACTACCTTCTCCACCAGCTAATATCTATCAGGAGAGAAGAACACCAAACAAACTGGCTTATAGTACGTCAATAAATCTGATACTAAGAGGCTATTGCGCTAGGCTTCGGCACACAAAAACTACCAATTTAAGTATTTAGCAATGATTGCTACCAATTTCATCTTAACTACACATGTGAGCTAGCAAATGTCACAGTTATACAGGGTGATTGCTAATACGAATGCCCTGTGTCCACACTGGATCGCGAAGTAAAGTACACCAGGTAGCAAAGCATAGTTAAAATACGAGGGAATTACAAACCTTGTAGTCGAGCAGCATCTGAGGCATCTTCTTCATCAATTCAACAGTGTTCGCTCGCCTAAGAATGAATCAAATCACCCCGAATTAAGCATAAATCACGCAGCCAACCGATGAGGCGAGCAATGCGAGCACAAACATGACAGGAAGAGCGGGGAAATGCGCGCTTACTTCTCGGCGGAGATGCGGTCGCACTTGTGGCCCTTGCGCTTGGTTCGCATCTCCCCGCGGGGCGGGTCGTAGGTCCAGTTCTCGCCGGCGAGGAGGACCTCCTTGCGGAGGCGGGCGCGCTTGCGGGCGCTGATGCCGAGCGGCTTCCACGCGCCGAGCTCCCAATAGCCCCACACCCCCTTCCCGAGCTCCCCCTTGAACTTGGCCAGCTTCTCCCGCCACGGGTAACCCTCCGCCCACCTCGCCGCCGTCGCGGCCGCCGATGTCGCCGCCGCCTTGCCGGCCATCGTCTCCACTTGCGATCGCGCTGGCTCAGTTAGGGTTCTGTCTGTGTTTTCGCCGGCGGCGGCTTGGGTAGAGCTGCGTATTGGGCCGTACGTGGGCCTGATCCATCACGAATTAACATTGTGATCTTGCATGGGCTATATTTGATGAGTGTGAGTGTGATCTGTTACGATTTTGGCCCTTGGAAGCCCACATTGGTTGATGTAAACCCTTCTCGTCGCAGTTTCGTCCTTGTCTTCTCCCACGAAAACCTCACCGCCGCAACCGCAGCGGCGGAAGCAGCAGCAGCAGCCATGGTGCTCCGGCGCAAAAAGTTGAAGCAGAAGCTCGACACCCTCCTCCCCGCTGCTGGCGCCGAGGCGGAGGACCTTGGCACGGAGGCGCAGGCCTTGAAGGAGCGGCTGCTCTCCTCCAAGCGGCCTCGCCCCAAGCGTCCCCCTCGCAAGAAGCTGTCCCCTGAAGAAGAGGAAGCCTTGAGGCTCCAGGCGGAGGAGGAGTGGAGGAAGGAAGTGGAGTTGAGGAGGGAGGAGAGGAGGAAGGAGAAGAAGGAGAAGAGGAGGATCAGGAGGATGATGGAGGCAGAGGCTGCCGCGGCCGCGGGAACGGAGGAGACGCAGAAGGTGGAAGGGGAGGTGGAGTCGGAGGCGGAGGACCGGGAAGATCCGGTGGTGTGTGCTGACCCTGCTGTTGGGTCTGACCATCCGGTCGTGGCAGAGGACAGGTGAGTAGTTTGGAAATTGATGCTTTTCGCACACAATGAATCAATGAAATTTGCTATCAGTTACAGAAATTGCATCTTGTATAGCTTCGACCAATGTGGCTAGTAGTTACAGCAATAGCATCCTGTACCTGTACTGTGTGCTAAGAACAATATCGCTTGAACCGCCGCTTAGTCAAAGATGGTGAACAAATGCAGGAGTTATAGGGTTAAATAATCCAGTTAGCAATTTGGAGGTTTGCCATTTCACATTGATTGAAGTAGTGCTACTCCATAACAGCTCTTAACTAACTCCATTGCTTTCGTATTATGTTGTTATCTAATTGGTGAGCCTAATTCAGTTGCTATCTATTGATGTCTTTACTCAGTTGATGAGCGATGTCGAGCTATAGCAGCTTGTAAGATGTGATCTTTACAGGCAGCAATTCATCGATGCTTTGCTATTCTTATACCAGGGAGCAAAATGTAGACAAGGTGGAGGTGACCAAACTTGGAGTAGGTTCCAACATTTCCTCTGTTACAGATGATAGGTGAGCTGGGGCACAATAGATTGGTTCTTTTGTATATGTTTCTGTGTTGAGTCAATAACTCTTTCCTTTATTAATGAGTGTGGGTGGTGGAGCAAATTTGCAGCTGTGTCTTGTGTAGTATTGCACTAGTTGTGTAATATTTTGCCTTCTTTGTTTCAGGGAACAAAGGAACAAGGTGGAAGTGGCTAAACGTGGAGCTGTGTCGGACAATCCTGTCATCACTGAGAACATGTGAGTTAGAGCATGGTAGTTGGTGTTTTTGAAATCATGGAAGGCATTCCATTCTTGTTGATTGGCGGGAATAGGGCGTGGAAATAGGAGAATAGTTTATGTTAAAATTACTATAAATGTATAGCTTATTGACATAATGAATGTGTTGGAAAATGTAAGTTGTAGAGACATCCAGGATATTATTGATTTTCTAGTATTCTGCATATTGTTTTTTGTTAATACATAGAAAATTGTTTACCATCTGATTTGCTTGTGAACTTATGGTCAAAGTAAAACACCTATTCTGTCTGCTTATGTTCATTTAACTTCTGCGGGCTGGGATTATTTAGCTGCTTAACGGGTGCTAACCTCTCTTGACACTTGTTGTGTAATGTTTTCGGAAAACTTGTTTCAGGGAGCAGAGTATAAAGAAAGTGTATGTTGGTGGCATCCCCTACTATTCATCTGAGGATGACATAAGAAGTTTCTTTGAAGCATGTGGCAGTATCACGGCACTTGATTGCATGACTTTTCCTGAGAGTGGGAAATTCAGGGGTATCGCCATTCTCACATTTAAGGTTAGCTTTGAGGCAGTTTTGCTTCTTTTACTTTAGAGCTCCCGCTCTTTGGGGAACATGCATATACAAGTTTATAGTACATTTTTTCACTGCATTGCATGTTAATATGTTTCATTCAATTAATTAGTTTCAGATAACAATGTGGTTTGTTAAAAGTTACAATATGGAAGTTGTAGGTTTAGCAGCTTCAAAATTTGCTGTCTGTCTGTCTTTATGGACTTTGATTCCATAGGCTTTTCATGTTCATGGTCTTACTTCGATTTTATTTCACTTAATTCCAAATAAACCAACTTGGTACAAGCATTGGATGCTGTTCAGTAAATTATTCGGCTTGCCCAAACAATGTCATTTGCAATTTATATGTTTGTATATTAAACCTGACTACCTTTTTTTTTATTGTCAGACTGATGCTGCTGCACAGAGGGCATTGGCTCTTGATGGTGCAGATATGTGAGTACTGATATCCATCTGGACGTTATTCCTTTGGTTTAACCACAGATAGTGACATTATTGTTATCCGTTTCAGGGGAGGGTTTTATTTGAAAATTCAGCCTTACAAATCTAACAAATCTGACCGTGTGGTCCGGCAGAAGGAAGATTTTGCACCAAAGTTGATAGAGGGATACAATAGGATATACGCTGGCAACCTACCATGGGACATAACAGAAGATGATATAAAGAAGTTCTTATCTGATTGCAAGATTTCATCCATACGATTTGGAACAGACAAGGAGACCGGTGATTTCAAAGGCTATGCACATGTTGATTTTTCTGATAGCACATCACTTGCTGTTGCTTTGAAGCTTGACCAGAAGGTGATCAAGGGGCGCCCAATCAGAATCAGATGCGCTGTTCCCAAAAAGGATAGCCAGAAAGTTGATGATAATGGGAACTCAGATCCTCCAAAGAATAAGATTCGGACTTGCTATGAATGTGGCACACCTGGTCACCTCTCGTCTTCTTGTCCAAATAAGAAGAATTCTGAAATAATTTCTGATGAGAAGAAGATTAATGTTGATTCAGCCACAGCATCATCTAAGAAGAGACGAACATGTTATGAATGTGGGACTCCTGGCCATCTCTCATCAGCTTGCCCAAACAAAAGGGCTGCAGACTTTCTTTCTAATAACAGAGAACCTGATGATGATGCAAAGCCTGCACTTACCATTGTGCCTGAGGAAAAGAAAGTTGGTGATGAATCAAATGCAGCACCTTCGAAGAAGAGGCGGACATGTTATGAATGTGGGACTCCTGGCCATCTCTCATCAGCCTGCCCAAACAAAAGAGCTGCATACTCTGTTTCTAACAACAGGGAGCCTGATGATAATGCTAAGACTGGTCCTACTACCATGCCTGAGGAAAAGAATGTGGGTGATGAATCAAATTCAGCACCTTCAAAGAAGAGGCGAAAATGCTATGAATGTGGCATTTCTGGTCATCTCTCATCAGCTTGCCCCAACAAAAAGGCCGCCGAGGTTGTTCATGTCGAAGAGAAACCTGTGGGTGTTTCAGAGACTTTACCTTCAGCCATTGCCAATGAAATGAAGGTCAGTGACGACACAAAACCTGCCCCTGCAAAGAAAAAGAAAAGGCGGACATGTTATGAGTGTGGTATTGCAGGCCATCTCTCATCAGAGTGCCCGAACAAGGCAGCTGCTGAGGTCAAATGATTGCAGCATTTGTTTTTTGATTGTCAGGATTTAATTCCAACCGGGGCTTCTTTGGGCAAAATGATTGTACTCTGTGCTTTATTACATTTGAGCAGAAATTCTCTCTGAATGAGGTTTTGTCAGTAGGTTGTCTGATCGTGAGACTCCTTAGCATGCAGTTTTTTCTCTCTGAAGGAGGTTTTGTCAGTAGGTTGCAGTCTGATCGTGAGACTCCTTAGCATGCTGTGTAAGCACCATAGACAAGTTTTCAACTTATCAATTTAATGCGTGACAAAATATACATGGGGTTATTATTCATTTGTTAGAAGTTTTGTTAGAACCATCATCTATTGTTGGGAACATGTACCATGAATAAAAGGAGCCGAACAGGTCTTTGCTCTGGGACTGACTGTTGTTGCCTGTGGTGCGGCCGACGTTCTTGCAGGTAAACATCACCGGCCCATGACCTAATTCCTCTAGTATGGAAGAGAATCATGTGGAAACATTTGGGCATATTGAACCCTGTGATACCATATCCAAATTACTCGCAATTAATCCATGCTGATCTCATCTCGCAAACACCATGTCCCGATCTGATTCAGTCGGCACTCAGCTCTTTATGACGACGTCACTGCCCTAGGCCAGACCGATGTCTGCTACTCAGACAGAGAGGGATACTTAGATTCATCCAGGAAGAGAGGTCTGCATCATCACAGTGGAGACCTACGTGGAGATGCCGACCAAAACCATACAAAAATGAGACGAGCTGTGTGCGGGCGCATAGACGCAAGCAGAACTTTTAATTTGTATAGTAGTAGTTGATGCACTACAACTCCTGTCCGGATCCCAACTGGACCGCAGAAACTCGTTGGGGTTATCTCATCTGATAGCGACTGAACTCCTTCTGAAAAGCAAAGCAGAGTTCTTAGGTAACCGGTTTCCTGACATGGAAGAGTGAGGTTGCTGATGATAGGGTTCCATGATTGTCAATGCACCACACTACATTTTGATTATCCCACAATTCGTTCGCATTTGATAAGTCTGTCATATTTTTTACTCTGCATATCATAGCCAAAAATTATTTTCATGAAAACAAGAAAAAAAAATGCAGTCAGACCATCAAAGAGGAAGACACCACTCCTGTCATTCGCCCCTACTGATTTCTTCATCAGTTCATCTGCATCGTGCTTTTATGCAGTTCTAATCAGATATTTTTCAACAAATAATAAAGATGTGCTATTGAAGGGTAGCATCATCACGGCACTACCATGTCCTAGAATAAATTATACAGCTCACTGTCGATTAAAAATCACCCTTCTTTTTCTGTTTGGAGCTGCCTGGAACCGCATCACAAGGGAGAAGTGGATAGAACATGGCGACCAAACTGAATCAAAGCTGGTACACTACTCCCTCATGGTCATAGGTCCTAGTTTTCTGATTTTTCATCCATCTTAATTTTTCCGGACAGCGGGAAATGAGAGATCAGTACTGAAATTCCAGACTAGGTGTACTGATTCTGTCTCCTTGCTTTTTCCTCAGAAAATTCGATGTGCTGGCTATGAAGCAGCATGGGGCCCTTAGGCTGAAGTTAATCTGCCCCCCTGAATCCCCGAGGAATATACCGGCTTTTCGTAGCACGAAACAGCAGTTTCAACTCCGCGATGGAACGCAGAATATCATATATTACGTAACCTTTTGAATCAGCAGTAGCTACCTTGAGTAGTGCGGCTTCTTGAAAGATTCTTCTGTATTCAGTGCTCAGCACACTGCTGCATGCTCACAAAAAAATATTCAGAAAGAAGATGCAGCAAACAGAAACAGCTCTAGCTTTTATTACTATCTTTTCACCTTATATTTTATATGAATGATACTAGTTGACAATATGAGATGCAGCCCCAGTGTTCATTGAGTAAAAGTTGCTATGATCAGCAAGTTTCACGACGTGATCAAAACAATTTGTTCTTTGATTCTACAGCACCAAGAATAGAGGTATAAGTAGCAAGTAAGTCAACACAAGCAAATTGCATCATTGGCCCCCCAAAGGCTGAATCAGTGCAAACAAATATGTTGCACAGGTTTGACATTAAGATACTTTGAGTTTCTGATTTTGCGGTTGTGGAATCCTGAAGCAAACAACAAAGCGAAGTTCTACTTTTGATCTCTTATATATGCGGAGAACAGCAGACGCAGCACAAGATGCAAGGTCGGACTGAGAGGGACAGAAAACCTACTCATGTGCAAGGTTTACATTACCGTTACAACCGTTCCAACCGGCTCGCACCGGTTACTCCGGTTTTACCGGTTACCGCGGTAACCGCTCGGAAACCGACCAAGAATTCAAAAATCAAAATTTGAATTCAAAAACTCGGTTACCGACCGGTTTCGTCGGTGACCGACCGGTTTGCTGTGAAAACCGATCGGTTTGATCGGTTTTACCGGTTTGACTGGAAATTGCAAAAATAGGCTCAAAAAGTTAGAATTTTTGGCATGAACTTTGCTAAAATATTCTAATAATGGTTAACGAGACATTGACAACATAGAATTCATAAAATATTGCACCAATCAACCTCATACAACATACCACAATTCATACAAAGTCCAACATAAATTGTCAGATACATAGTTCTTGACGAAATTTAACATACAACATAGTTTTGAACATAGTACACATAGTTTTGTGCACATCAACATACAACAATGGATACAAACATACATCTCAAGACCATATGACGTCGGATTGCGGATTGTCCTCCGTGTTTTCATTCTCTGAATTTTGTACAGAAAGTTACTGCGAGTGCAAGAGTTTATGTTGCACCAATGGATAGATCTATCTACAAGGAAACCAACAAAACTTGTTTCACATTTTTAGGAGCTATATTCCGTCAAATATGAATTATTAAAGTTTTTAACTACTTTCCCATTTTCTGGAGATTAGATCGTGAACAGTAAAAACAGGGGATGAAAGACGGCCAGGAATCTCTAAAATCCGTCGATTTGAGTGGTCTAATTGCATGGGCGATGACTCAAATGGATTATTTTGGATGTGAGGAAGCTATAGGTACGAGGAATCGAGCGGAAACTCACTGTGGAGGGAGGAATCGACCATTGCGTCCGAGGTGCTCATGCGGCGGCCATGATGGAATGTTCAAGCAATTATTTCAACCATCAAACGATCTAGTTTTTGTGAACCGTTTCCACCAATGTGCTGCAAATTCCTTCTAGTTTATTTACATATTTTGTGTTTCAAAATTTTTCAAATTTTCAAAAAATTTTGAATTTCAAATATCGAAACCGGGCTACCGAACTAACCGGACCGGACCGGTTAGTCCGGTAACCGCGATTACCGAGCGGTAACCGTCGGTATTGAGAACCTTGCTCATGTGCAATGTCCGTGGCTCGTCTCCCGTTGCCAGTTCGCAGTGATTGAGTTAAACCAATGAGGTTGAGTTGTACAAATAGAACACTTAGCGCCAATCATCATCCACCGCTAAAGAATCGGTTTGCAGCAAACTGCAAATTGCCCATTTCTGTCTCTGAGCAGATGAACATCATGCCACGCATCAATGTGTGCGCATCGAGGTTTCTGAATCTATTAGAACAAGTTGTGGTAGGGAAGAGAACAATAATTCCATTTTATATTGACTTGGGCGAATCGTCGCTAAGTAGTGATGTGGAATATGTTACTTCAGGCTGCAGAAAGGACCATCTTGCCAACTGTCCTTGGCAAATCATTTTCTCTCTTGTTTATGCTTCTAACATGAAGAGAACTATGGGATGCGGCGAACAGGTGCGCATTATCATCCCTTCACTACTTATCTAAAAGTGTCAGGTACTCAAATAGCGTAGAGCCAGAGATATAACTTTCCCAAAGACATTCAGTCTTGAACGACTACTTGCTGGGTTGGTTGGCCTAGAGTTTGATCCAACAACTACTAGAATCATGATCCAAAAGGTTGTCTTTTTTTCCACCCTGAAAATATGAATGGGAGTGAGATTCCATTTGATTCCCATCAAACACTGCCACTGTGTGGAGCAACCGGAGACGCCATCCTGATCCATCAAAGATCAACAGATGGCCTTTAGCACCATATGATAATTTACTTTTTCTCGCGTTTGCAAGTTGCAACAAGCAGAACTAAACTATATATAACTAGACCGAGTCACTTTCTGCTTGCATCAAGCAACAATTATTGATCGGCTTAGTCCAATCAAATATTGCAACGTCGTCACAAGCAAATCCAAACCAATCATCAGCATGAGTTCGGTTTCGTTTGATTCAAGCCTCAGATTCCACTACTCGATTTCATGGTGGCCATTCGACTGGATGAAGTATCAAGTAGGCACAGTCGGAAGAGCCATCTGGTACTGCTAATGTAGTCGCAGCATTATAAGTGGAAGAGGAATCAAGATAGTAGATGCAACACACTGTTTATTATGAGCCATTTGGAGAAGCCATGAGACATTAGGTGATCTCATCATTAACCAACAATAACTAGTCATTGTCTAACCACAACGTCTAATGTCGTTCCCTATTGCCCTATTGGCCTAGTTGTCTTGTTAAAACAAAACTGACAGAAGGATGTCCGCAGGATTATTGCAAGTAATTCACTGGAGCATAAGTATGTTCACATCAAGAAAAAAAATTTACCTTGTTGGCATAAAGGTAACATGCCGTTTTCTATGTATAGGATTGGGACCAAGCAATTGCAATAGGTTCAGCACTCTGGGCTTCTAGAAGTGTGTGGGATGGTTCTAGTAAAGAGTGGCTTAAGTACACCACCATCAGATGAAAGCAACCATCTTAATTATCATTCTTGCTCCGAACTGAAGTGTTCCTTGTTGACAATCTGCTGCACTTTAACATAGTTAATGTGACCGCTTTGCTGTTTGCTACTGTACTTTCCTTGTTTTTCTAACACTAATCAACTTTTTTCTGAGGACTGGATTGATGTAGAAATTTGATTTTTTGATTTACAGGTTTTACATTCAGAAAAAAAGAGGCGGGCTATGTTTGTCAAAAGGAAAAAAATGGTCTCCTTACAAGATATTCAATCCACTAGCTCAGAGTATTTAACAGGGATTTATTTTCTCCAAAAACATGACAGGTTTCTAGAGAGGAGGCAGTTGACGGAATCTACAAGCCCTTGTGAACTGCCAGAGTCAGCAGCCGAGTCAGTAAACTATCCTGATTCCACTGTCGAAGCTTCCCTCATTGAAGTGAATAAAAAGACATGAACTGACTCTTATACCACGCATCAGTCATACCATCGC
Organism: Eragrostis nindensis; assembly: GCA_012490785.1. NCBI lineage: Eukaryota > Viridiplantae > Streptophyta > Magnoliopsida > Poales > Poaceae > Eragrostis > Eragrostis nindensis. The sequence continues at coordinate 523,251 of JAAXCT010000074.1, read as the reverse complement.
CTCCAAAGTTCCAAAGAACAGCATCCACACTGAAAAACTCGACGCCGTTGCGGTTGGAGTCTGCAGATTTGCTGCTCAGCGCATCTGCCTGTCAGAAATACGAATCAGCATAAAAAGAACCTTAGACGCCTCAAAGAACTACTATGTGTCAGTAAGCAAGAGGCAAAGTGCTTCTTCGCCTCATTCTAAGGCCAAATTGTGATGTATTTTAATCCTGAACACCATACACAGCTGAGTACTGATGCCAATTGGTCAGCTTTCTATTTTACGCATCTCAAGTTCTCTACACACCTATAGGCTATAAATACACTGCTCTTCAGTCGGCATCCTCTTCATTCAGATACATCCCAGCTTCAGAGACAGAGATAAATTAGCCGATCGATTGATTTCTTGTAAGAAGTAGAACTAACATTCAGCAAGTGTAGCATTGATGAAGAGGTTTGCAGTTCAGGAGGGCGAGATGGCGCGCGTGCTGATGCTCATGTCGACGCACGGCCAGGACCAGCCGCTCCAGCTGCGGCTGCCGGTCGTCGCCGGCCACGGTGGCGGTGACCGCGCGCCGGAGCGGGTGTTCGTCTGCAAGACTTGCAACCGCGCGTTCCCGTCGTTCCAGGCGCTGGGCGGCCACCGCGCCAGCCACAAGAAGCCGCGGCTCGACGGCGACGGCGACCTCTCGCTGGCCAAGCCCAAGCTGCACGGCTGCTCCATCTGTGGCCTCGAGTTCGCCATCGGCCAGGCCCTCGGAGGCCACATGAGGCGCCACCGCGCCATGACTGGCGGCATGCCGCCGGCGATCGTCGTCGACAAGAAGCCCGACGCCGACATCATCCACGACGACGGCGCCGTCAAGCGGGGGCTGTGGCTCGACCTCAACCACCCGCCGTGCGACGACGGCGAGGCGGCGGAGTGCGGCCACAATGCCGCCGCCGGGATCACGTTCCACCAGTTCCTGGATACTGGCACCATGGCCGTCGACTGCCTTGGCTACTAGAAACCAAGCTCCAAGATGCTTGCCGCATGCTGCTATCTTCTACCATTTCAGATGGAGTGCAGCCTTTTTCCCCTCATATATAATCTTCATTTTCATTTCTTTTCCTTTTTCTGTGGATTGGAGAAAAATCCACATTTTGTAGCAGTTAGAGGTGCCTAATGCATGTAAGGTTTTGGGGTGTCTTTGATGCCGGGCCGCGGTTTGGTGGTTGATTTGGATGCTTAACTACCAAAGCTAATGTGCTAATTTACATTGGGTTTCTTGTTATTATGGATAAAAACCCTTTGGTCAAATAGCGTATGTAATTATTTAAATATAGAGCTTGTGGCTTTCTTCAACTTCAGTATTGGTAATCCATGACTAATGTCCATGCCATGTTGCCCCTTTTAGTATGTTATAAATTACCTAACACATTGGTTTAATCTGGATACTTTGACGTCGTAATCAAAGTCTTCTGTGTATTTGAGAAACCGATTTGTTTTACCTTCTGTGTAGCGCTACTATTTTTCTGCAATGTATTCATCTACTGTTAATACAAAGTCCACGTATGCTTGTCAAGAAAGAAAATTGTGTACCTATACCAAGAAACAGATAGAATGAGGGATTCTTCGTTAAAAAAAAGAATGAGGGATGTAACTTCCCACTATACGGTAACCTTAGGAATCAAAATCTATGGTGTTTCCTCTACCATTCAACAAAAATGTTAAATCTTATACCTAGTTCTTTTCTAAACGCTTTGTCACCCTAGCAAAAGATGGTTGTGCACTGATCTTGAGGTTGAAATATTTTCCAGGCCCTGCATTTGAGCAACCAGGCTACCGGAGTATATATATACTTAACACATAGCCAAAACTTGTAATCCATGTTAATCCTGAAAGATCAATTATTCTTTTTCATGCACGCAAACAAGAATCAAGGTAGGGATGCATAATGTTAGCCATAAGACTGACTTCAACAGACCATGCAAATGCATATATGCATCTCATTTTGCTACTGTACATCACCTATTCCTTCTCCAATAGAGCATGCAAACCATCAGGCACTCTGCCTACCGAGGAGAGAGGTGATCCAAAGTTGCAGCTTCTCTCTCCTCGATGCATCCGCGCAGGCGAGCGGCACGTGGGTCGGAGTGCGGCACGGGGCGCAGCGATGTGGAGCGCGGCGCGGGCTAGGCTCGGGGCGCGGCGGCGGAGCAGGGTACGCGGCGCGGGACGACCAGCGCTCCTCGCGCTCGACCCAGGCACACGGCGGCGGCGGAGCAGGGGACGTGGGCTGCAGCGCGGCAAGCAGGCGCGGGCTGCGGCTGCAGCGGCGGCGAGCGGGCGCGGGGCGACGTCGATGATGAGCTCCGCGGGACGGACCGACCAGCCAGCAGCGGCCATGGCGAATTGCCGAGTGGAACCAAACAAATTCCGCCCCCAAATCCCCTGTAATTGGATGGCGAGCGCGGCGTCCCGACGGCGGCGGCGACCCGGCCTCCTCCGACAACGACCTCGCCCTCCCCTTCATCTCGCACATGCTGCGCCGCCGCCGTTGCCGCCCGGACGCCCAGCCGCAATTCGCCGCTGCCGCGCCGTTCGTCGTCACCAGTCGCCGCCGCGCCGTTCGCCGCAGCAAGTGGAACTTGTGCAGAAGGGCGTGATGTCCAACGACATATGGAGGCGCGGGGGCGCTCAGGCGGCGCGTGGCGGCGGCGAGAGACGGAGCGGCTGATGCGCTCGCTGAAGGGGGCTCGTCTCGTGCTTACTTCGTAGAGTTCGTCAGGGACTTGGAATTGCAACGGCGTGCATGGCTGATGCTTGGCATCGTCCGCGGCATTTGGGGCATGTACTCCACGGCGAAATCCCGGCTGAAGTTTTCGATGTCGTGGTTATCAATGGGAGGTTCAGAACAAAAATAATCAGATGCGTGAGCTCACGCCCTAATAGATTGTTCAGGTACTGAAATACCGAGTTACTGAACTGAAGAAATAAGGTTGCAGGCTTGATTTTGTGGAGCTTCTCTTCCACCTTCTTCTTCTGCTCCGGCGTTAGTTTCGTCTGCTTTGTTGCCATAAACTGTGACAAGAACAATGAGGAGAGAAGTTGTTCCTGCCGCGCGAATTTCTTGCTTGACGTCGTTCTGAGCGGAGGCATGGATGTTAGGCAAACAACAGAAAGGCCGTGGCGGCTGCTTCTCTCTGCAGAAAATAGCGCGGCGCGACCGGCGGAAGCAGCAGGGCGGCGGGGCGCGTGCTCGCCGCCGTGGATGCGGCTGCCGGCCCGGGGCCGAGTTCGCCGGCGCGACCCGGAGCGGGCGACGGGGAACTACTGCTCTTAGAATTCTCGCTGCTCATGCAAGCGGCAGATGTTCGCGGGCAGGGCGGGCCGTGCGCGGCGCGTGGTGCGGAGCGGGAAGCGGGGCGGGGCGCGGCGCGCGCCGGGGCGTGGGGCGCGGCGCTCGTGGCGGAGCCGTTGCGATGCGATGCGAGTATGCGATTTCTGTTGGAGAAGAGGAGATGGGAAGGAGATGCAAAACACTGTAAACGAGATGCAACGCTCCTTTTGGCTCTCCAAAATGGATCTTATTATTGGAGTCAGTCTAACTGTCATTAGTATGCATGCATGCACAATTAATTTTGTCAACAACATTGCAAGTTATAGAAGATTGAATGATGGTTGTATTTCTGGTGCGGTGAAAAATATACCAGTGTGGACTATTTTTATCACCATTTGAGCTCAGGTGATCTCACATACAATTAGGTCACCTCTGCAGCTGTTATGTGCCGGACCTGTGGCTTGTCTAGATAGGTTTATATTGATATGATGTCATGTCAATAATAGAGCACCTTATGTGGCAAGTAGGACCGGACTGTAACAAAAAACGAAAATGTATGCAACTATGCATGGTGCCCAACTTGTAAATGACCCTTGATGCGTTGAGATTCAGCAATACAATGACGACATTCTGAATTGTATATGGTATGTTGTACTCCTGCTGCTTTTATATTTGCTCGAGAAGATCGAGTGTGCTTTTTTTCAGTTTTTATTATATTTGTTTTCTACTGGAAAGGTAACACCAATTTCTTAAGGCATCTCTTCAAGAAAATTGCTGTGTGTTAACCAATGTTAGCATTCCAAATATATACTACTATATGGTTCTTTAGTTTTACATATTGTAATTATGAAAGGATAATGGTAATCATATATATTTCGCATCACAATCTAGAGTCTTGAACTGAAATTGGGGGGAAAAACACGGGGGACTTGTTGTGAATGGTTCATTATCCTGTGCATGCTATGCCTGATGAGGTAAGATGCGCACATTTTTTGACAAATGCAAAGTATCCTTAATTTTATAATACAAGAACAGTACTGTGAGCTCCCAGTTCAGCCGTGTCGAACGGATTTGCACTAGTTAAAGAGGAGATTCCGTCTGGCAGCTTTGTGCAATCAAGTGCCGTATACATATACCATATCCTATTAGGAGAACTACTAGAGCGAATCTTCAGACCTGCAGTTTAATTCAGGTGGTGGTTATCATGTGTGCAAGCACCTCTTTCTCTGCTAAAAAAAAGTGTTATAAGAAGCAAAATTCCAATGCAGCTCTTGCAAATGTGGAATACTCTATATGTGGAGAACTGAAGCAGTTTCTAGTCAGCAAGCAGAGACAGAAACACTATTTAATCCACCATGTGTGTGTTCTTGGTTGTTGCGGCAAGTATATAACAGCAACTTGTGATTATCTATTCGTTTGCACGTAGGATTTCCGATCACGGGAACTGCTTGAGCATCAAAACCGAAGCTAGCTAGACGCGCAATCATCAGGGTAATCCATGTTCTTCGCACGTTGATCTCAACCTCCTTTATTTTTTTTTTTTGAGAAGAAGGGCTTCAGACAATTTGACTAGCTATGAATTAAAACATTTCTATATATTGGTAGTATAGACTTTAACTTTATGACTTTGGTTGCTTGACACAACTAAAAACCATCTGTATAATAACTCTCTCTCTCTCTCTCTCTCATCTTTGATAGGAAACCAAGACAACTGACATGCATATGCCAATTTCCGTCGCCGTTGTTTGGTGACGTGCTTGCCAATTAAGAAATGGACATATATAGTGATGGAGCACAAATCAGTTGGCTCTTTCTAGAGAAGAAAAGCCACGCATACGTGTGGATTCCTACATCCATCCACCACTAAACTGCCCCTAACCCTAATGGCAACTTGCCACTAATATGTCTTCACTTTGGAGTGGTAGTGTTGCTCCACCAGTTGATCATCACCGCGTGAAAAACCCAAGAGTATGTTTATATTTTTTTTTTGAGAAAATGGTTGGACTTTATTGATTAAACAGAACATTTTACATCCAGCCCCTTGCAGGGGAACCCCCCAAGACAAAGAAAATTACATCGAACAACACTGCAGGACCTCCTGGAACTCGCCGTTCTTGTCAATCGGAACCAACTCCGGCGAAGGCTCGAAGCCGATCCCAAACCAGACGAATCAACATTAATTTTGAAGCCCGCCATCAGTAGCACAACATAGTGCCATAAATCGATGAACGCACCGGCTAGGAGATGGCCAATAGCCACCATATCGTCATGGCGACCGGGATCCGCCGCTCTTCGACTCCACGGCGCGACCCAATTGTTGGCGATTTCTAGCATACCATTTTATATGCCAACTACGCCTTATTTAGAGCATAAATGTCATCATTATAGGCCATTAACCCTTGATGATAGCACCATATTTGTATATATGTCGTTCTGGAGCTTTATTGCAGAAACAAATGAAAAGTACGACATTCTGGACATTGTGGCTGATCTGGACCTGAAGAGAAGAGAACCAGCAGAAAAGGCCCACTGTGCCGATCGGCACAGCCATGTGCCGACCGGCACATGGGGCTCCAAGGCAACCGAAGCTGGCCCACCATTCAGTTTATTCTAGAAGGAAGTTATCCGAACCAATCTTGGGAGATATTCATCACGAAGAGATAAAAGATACTTGAAGATTTGAAAGAGCAACACAAGACTTGATCTCGAAGAAAACTGATTGGAAGGCCCACATGGAAGCTACCTAGGACTACGGAACCGACTTAGGGAGGAAACCGAGCTGGACACGAGGTGTGCCGATCGGCACATCCCCTGTGCCGATCGGCACAAGGGCTCTTTTCCCGAGAATCCTTTCCTTTCTGATGAACAGCCCTATATAAACTTGTAAAAGCCCTAGGGTTTCGGGATCCGCCGCCAGAGGGACAACACAGCTAGTAAGTTTAGAGCCACCGGGGCTTTGCCCCGTTTTTCATGTTCTCTAGTTGTTGATCAAGAACCATTGGTGCTAAAGAGGTGATCCATCAAGGTAGGCCTACTAGGTGGTGATGTATCTTGCACTATGTATCATTGAAGTATGGTTGAATATGTGGATGAATGGTTTTGATTATTGATTGCCTGGATTTTATGGTCTTTACATGTGCTTGTTCCTACGCTTAGTGACGACTAAGTATTAGATGTTATCTTGATTGTGGTGGCATAAAGAAGTGACAAGATTCGTTCTCTCACTATCTCCATTGTGGTTAAGGTAGCATTGGGATCTTGTAATGCGCCATATTTGCACGTTGCCTCCGTACCTCAACAGCCGCTAATGCATACGCGATGATCCTTGAGGTGATGTGTAGAGTGGGAAGAGGTCAGCGACTACGGCGAATTGGTCGTGACAGGGCATTCCGGAAAGGGGCTTCGACCTACCGATCTTCGGTTATCAATAATTGAGTAATCCCGTTTATGATGCTATTTGATTACGCTTCTTGGTTACGATCTCAACTAGCAGACTTGGCTAACTTACCCCATGATCTAATCTGTTCCTAGGCTTTTCGGACAACACTTCGGACAACTTCACATTGGTGCCGACCGGCACGCACGCCGTGCCGATCGGCACAACACCCCGTTTTCCTGAAACCCACGCTCACGCTCACTAGAAAGCTTGGCTAACTCTTTTACTGATGATTTTGCTTAATTCCCATTGGTCTCTGTGGTTCGATTAAACCTTGGAATACTCTTCTAGGGGAAAAAGACTACAATTGTACACCGTGCTCTTGCGGTATATAAGTGGGTGCGTACAAACGACCAACAAGGCTTTTTCTGGCGCCGTTGCCGGGGACCTTTGTTCGAATTAGGCATTGTTTGAAGTTTGAGAATTTGGTCACTGTGCCGATCGGCACACCGTTGTGCCGACCGGCACAGAGCTTTCTTTCTTTGATTTCTCTGTCTTTTCCAGTATATATGTCCTGTTTCATTTAACAGACAGGTATGGACGGCGCTAAGTCAAATAAACCCTTTAATTACCTCGATGATCCAGAGATTCTCTTTCGCAAGCGTAAGGCGGAAAAGAAAAGCAAGTCAGTGGGAGACATAGAAGACAACCGCGAGCCACTCAGCCCAAAGGCATTGTTTGCAGCTTTGGAAGAAGATAAGGAAGAGGAAGTTCCTGAAGAAGAAGACATGGGAGACGCAACACCAATTGCTAATCGTCTCAAGCCTGCCTTGGACAATGTCACCAAGACTGAATTCACTGCACAAGCTAGACCCTTTCGGCTGGAGCGCTACATGTCCTTGGTTGGTCAGCAACCGTTCACAGGTTCTGAAGATCCTAATATGCATTTGCAACATTTTCATGAAATCTGCGGTACCTTTCAATTGGAGCATATGAATGACAATGAAGCCAAGGTGCGATTGTTCCCTCTATCTCTTATTGGACGTCCTAAGCAGTGGTACCATGGCCTACCTACTGCGACCAAGATTAGTTGGGATCTACTTTCTGCAGAATTTTTGGCAAAGTACTTCCCTCCAGGCAAGACTCAAGCTTTGAAGAACAAGATCCTTGGATTCACTCAACTTGCTGATGAGAGCGTTGGAGAAGCATGGAATCGATTCAATGAGTACAAGGATGCTTGTCCGCACAATGGTCTTGCTGAATGGGAGCTAGTGGAAAGGTTCTACACGGGTTTGAATCTTTTGTCCCGACAACACTTAGATGCTTCGGCTGGAGGATCATTTTTGGACAAGACACACGCTCAAGCCACGGCTTTGATCAAGAAGATAGAGCAAAATCAATCATGGGTTGGTGAGAGAGAAAGTAGAAGCCTTCAACCTTCCACGGGAAAAATGAAGAGTGTGGTGGAAAGAGCTTATGATGAATTGCTTATGGACAAGCTTGACACCATACAAAGGAGATTAGACAAGATTGATCATATTCCCAAGGAAGAGACCGTCAAGCTAGCGGAAGCCCGTTCCACATGTGAAGAATGTGGAGAACTTGGTCATGTGAGCAAGGATTGCCCCGAAGATGTGAAAATGCTCAATTATATCAAGAGTCAAGGATGGAAGACTCCATATCAGCAACAAAGGAGTAACTTCACCCCATCGTCGTCTATGCAAAATGCCATCCCTCTTCGTATTCAATGCCAAGAGTTCTTTCAAGCTCAAGATAAGGTCAATAAGGACACTCAAGCTAAATTCAAGGAAGTCGATCGTGTGCTTGAAACAATCAATGACAAGGTCATCGAAGTGGGGAGTTCTAATCAGCAAATCCTCCAATTCATGAAGATGATGGAGAAGCAAATGGCCCAATTAGCAGAGTCGGTAAAAAGCGAGAAAGGAGCTATTCCTGGTAATACCCGCTCTGCAGAACAGCTGAAAGCCATCGAGACAAGGTCTGGGAAGCAAACTGAAGATCCAAAGTTCGCAGCTGGAGCAAGACGACCCCGTGCCGACCGGCACGACGTTTGTGCCGATCGGCACGCTACAGTTGACGGTGCCGACCAGCACACAGAAGGTGCCGATCGGCACACAGAAGAAATTGACCTCTCGGGTCTGAAAAAAGGAACTGAGAACAAGGAACATGGTCCTGCTACCTTTCTGGATACGCAGCTGTTGACCAAGACAGAAAGGATTCGACATCATGATGAGCAATTCTCCAGGTTTGTCGATATTATGAGGAAGTTATATATCAATGTCCCGTTCCTTGATGCTCTTCAAGTGCCCACCTATGCTAAGTACATAAAGGATATTATGCAAAGCAAGAAGTCTTTAGGATCGGAAGAAGTAGTGAAGATGACAAGAGAGTGCACTGCAGCTATTAATGACATTACACCAGAAAAGAAGCCCGACCCCGGATCTCCTAGTATCCGGTGTTTGATTGGAGCTCAAATCTTTGAAGGGGCTTTATGCGATCTTGGAGCAAGTGTGAGTGTCATGCCTCGCTATGTCTTTGCAAGTTTGAATTTGCCAGAGTTGGAACCTACGGCCATGTGTTTGGAGTTGGCCGATCAATCGGTTCGCTATCCCGATGGAATTGCTGAAGATGTGCCTGTCCAAATTGGTGATCATATAGTTCCTGTGGATTTCATTGTGCTTGATATGGATAGAAGGACAAAGACTTCATTGATTTTGGGCCGGCCATTCTTGAGGACGGCGAAGGCAAACATTGATGTGGGGAGTGGAAAGATAAGCTTTGATATAAGTGGAGCCTCCTACACATTCAATTTTCGCCCCAAGGGAGAAGAAGGCCGTACGGTATCCAAAGGGGTTGAGAAATACAAGTCTCCGCACCATAAAGCAATCGAGGGTAGTTGGAGGAAGGACATGTCCTATCATTAAAGGAGAAGAGACAAGAGAACCTTGTAGTGTCGCAACCTTTTCCCGTAAGGCGGCACTAAGGAAGTGATTTATGCGGGGAGGTCAAGCTCTACGACCTTTTTAAAACTAAGAGCGCTTTTGGGAGGCAACCCAATTTTCGGGAGCGAGTCATAGGGTGAGTCTTTGTGTGTTAGTGCTTTCGGGAGGGCAACCCGTGAATTAGAAATTTAGTGCTAACCGGGAGGGCAACCCGGCCTTTAAATTGTTTGCTTGTAATCCACAATAATGCTCCCGGAATAAAATTTGTTAGTCCAAGTGTTTGTTTTAACTTTTGTGTGAACATCTGCGCTGTCTGTTTACTTTCTGCAGTTTTTGTTTTTGTATTTTGCTTGTTGGCTAACAGCGCAGGAAGAAAAGAAACAAAAAGAGGATCGTGCCGACCGGCACACAACGTGCCGATCGCCACAAGGGCAAGCACGCCAAGTCGTGCTCTGTAAGTTACCCCGAACTGGAGATGAAAATTAATATGGGGTAAAGTGGAGAAAATAGGCGGAATATTTGATGAAGAAAAATTTGGAAAGGTAAGTGCAACAATTGTTCCGAGAATATTTCCGTGCTTTTGGTATTTTTCTGTGTCGCAGGAATATGCTGGATGATCCTTGCGAAAGAAGGAGGCACTGGCGGAAATTTGGCGCAGCTGCCGACCGGCACAGGCCGTGCCGATCGGCACAGTAAGGAAACGCCACCTCCAAGAATCTCGATGCTACAGGAAGTCTGACATCCGCGAAGAAATTTGAAATTTTGCCGACACAAAGCAGCGAAGTTTGAATCGGGCGCCGACTACACAGTGCCGCCCGGCACGCTGCTGTGCTGACCGGCACACTGACCAAGAATTCGAATCTGATCATCAAAGTCTGCGCACATTGGAAGGAGGAGAGACCACTGACACCCATGCAGCTGCCGAGCACAGGGGAGACACCGAGCATCCAGCCTCGGGATGGAGCAAATGTGCCGACCGGCACGGAACCCGTGGCGATCGGCACCAGCTGAAAAATTCAAATTTCGAATGTGCTCCCCTGTCTCCCGACATGCGACACTGTATCAAGCATGGGGAAGAGGAACAGAAGTTGTTGAAGCCGAGGTACGTGCGAATCTGTGCAAATTTGAACCGTGCCGACCGGCACGGAGCCCGTGCCAATCGGCACGGCATGGGAAAGCTAATCTTTTGCAGGTGCGCCCCTGTTCCCCGACATCCGACACTGTACAAGTCATGGGGAAGAGGAAAAGAAGGCGTGGCAGCCGAGGTACGACGGAATCCGCGAAATTTTGAATCGCGCCGACCGGCACGCGCGGAGAATTTGAACCGGCGCGGGTTCCTTCCCTTGGACGCCATGGAGAGCTATAAGAAGGGGCATCACCTTCTCCATTTTCGCCACAACTTCCTGGTAACCCTCTCCACTCCTCCACTTCCACCATTTGCGCGATTCGTTTCCATTCTTTCGCAGGAAATGAAGGGATTTAGTTCCACGCTCAAGAGCGCCGGCAAGAAGATTCGCTGGGGGTTCAGCTCCGGCGGGTCGCACCACTCCGGTGGATCGCACCACGCCGGTGGATCACATCACTCCGGCGGGTCGCACCAAGTCGGCGACAACAACTCCGGCAGCGACACCGGCTCCTTCACCTCGACGCGAAGGGCAAGCTCGGCGGGCTATGATAGCCCCGAGCTCTCCGTCGAGATGACACCGCCACGAGGGCGGGATGACTTCTTCATCGGCCACCGCGACATCGGCATCCCTCGAGGACCAAGGCCGCGCACGAGGAGCGCGACCGCCGCCGCCGCCGCCGCCGCCGCGGCGGGCGGATCATCCATGGAGGCCGAGCCGAGCGAGCCGGCATATGTACCGCGCGCGGTTCGGGAGGGGTTCACCCTCACGAGCCGTGAGGAGGAGTTCTACTACACCAACATCCGCGGCCGCATCTTCCCCAACATCGACATGGATGAGGAGTTCCTCGCCAAGGTTGGGGTATGGCCGGACCTCCAACAATGCCTCCTCAACCTTGGATGGGAGACCCTCCACGATCAAGCAAGCAGCTTCGACATCGAGCTCATCACCGAGTTCATCACCACCATGAGCCGCGAGGTGGACGAGCAAGGAGACGACAAGATCAAGTTCCGTGTGCGGGACGAGCCTTACTCCATCACGATTGAGGGCATCTCCGATGCTCTCGGTTTTGATAGGGAGGCCCCCGTATACGGCGCGGCGACTACGGAGATGCTCGACACATTTTGGCGCCGCATCGCCGACGCGGACGAGCGCAAGAGGGGGCACATCAAGAACCCCACGATCCAAATCCTCCACCGGTGGATGGCCGCACGCACCACCGGCCGCCTCGACACCACCAACATCTCCGACCCGGACTTGCATTGGCTCTACAACGCCATTGCAAGTCCGTGCAAGTGCAATCCCATCGGGACGATGGTGTCAAGTTGGTTTAGCCAAAGGGCCAACCCTAAGGCGAGACTAGCTTTCGGAGGCTACCTCCAAACAATCATCTTCCAAGTCACCGAAGGTAACCTCATGATGAAGGAAGATTGTTGGATAAGGGCCGCGCTCATCGACGAGTCCATGGTGCGCGGGAAGACCATCACGGGGAGCGCCAAGCTCGGCTACTACGTGTGCGGCACCGGCATCAAGCTTCCCTGCCCCGAGCTCGCCCTCTTCCTCCCAAACAAGATTGACGAAGGGAATTGGCTTGAGGCCGACCTCCGCGAACGACACAAGGTAACGAAGACCAAGCGCGGGAGAAAGGAGGTCGTCGGCCAGCCTTCGGCGAGCGCAGCGGCAGAGTGGGACAGTTGGGACGCGGCAGCAGCCGCGCAGCACCAACCAGCGCAGCAGGCACCCGTGCCGATCGGCACGGGCTTTGTGCCGACCGGCACAGGTCAGGTGCCAACCGGCACCAACCCCAGGTACTTCGGTATGCCCCCTGTCTACCCTCAGCACTTCCAGGGGGCACCCTACTATGCTCCTGCAGGTCCTCCGGGGGCGAACTTTGCCCCTATGCATCAGTACATCGACAACAACGTTCAATACGTTGAACGCATGGACAACTTGGCGGGCGCGATGCGGAGCAACACCGAAGCGATGATTGATGAGTTCGGGAGATTGGAGGCGGCGTACTACGGCTTCGACTACACGCAGCCACCTCCATTCGATGGGTAGAGTGTTGTGTACGGCACAACTTGTATCGGTTTCCCGGTTTGCGTTTTTCTTTTCCTTTCGCATTCTCTTTTTATTTATTTACTTATGTGTGTGTGAGCGGGTTGGGAAACCATGTATCGGGTGTGTTTAGTTTGTTTGTGTGCTTTTATTTATGCATGTGTGCGAGTAGTGTAGTTTTACTTATGCAAGTGTGCTAGTAGTATGTTTAGAATGATACATCACCATGTAGCCCGCGCTTTCAAATCCAATATGATGATGATCTTTATGCTTTATTTGAAAAATGATACGAGTATGTATGTCTATCTTGAGAAGTGTTAATGATAATCGAGCGATGTTGAGCATTAAAAAAAAATTTCGAACTTTCACTAAAGTGTATTCGGCAAATACTTCATATGTGGCGTAGTTCATTTCAAAATTCCCATGCAAGGTCCAATAAAAAATCAATTTTGGATGACATGACTTAGTACCTATTTCTTTATAAAATTCAAATGTTCTTATTGTGAGCTTTAGAATTACTCCATATCATTCGGTTGTGCCTACCAATGCCAAATATATGTGACTCATTTTAAGCCCTTGCTAAGTAGAGACTATGATTGATGATTGAGCTCGGTTAAGATTTAATTCTTAGGGTATGAGACTTGGAAAATTGGCCACATCTTTCGCGTATCGCGTTGATTTTCTAGCCTATTCCAACTCGAGCTATGCAAATTACCGCATTGGAATTATGCATAATTCGCCGAGTATCCGATACTTGAGAGCCAAATTTTTTGATTCGAATATCAATCCTTGACCACATTCTACTGTATTCTTGGCTATACACCTGACACAGCAGTTCCAACGAAAAATCCAGAGCGAAATTGGCAAGTACAGACAGTGTGCCGACCGGCACATGCTGTGCCGACCGGCACGCAGAAAAAAAAAAGAATAAAAAGAAGAAAAAAAAGGAAAAATGTAAATAAAGTCTGTACCTTGCGCTGTTTTGGTCGGGACTAGCAAAAATTTGAGTGTGGGGGGAAGAGTGAATTCCCTTGAATTCTTATCATTGATTAGTAGCCAAGAATTTCTTTTTCCAATCATGTCCACTTTGCATTCGATATCCTTCGAAAATGCCAGGAAGTTTCTGATAGATATGCAAAGAAGAAAGGACAGCTTTGTCACCTGTTTAAAAAGATTACGTTCTCTACTTGTGATTGTCCATTCACACAAGTATATGTCCACTATTCTAAAGGTGTGAGTTTCTTTCTCAATTCATTTCCTAATGGCCTTTTGACAAGTCTCAGTAAAACCAATTAGAGTTATTTCTTAGCTTTGCAATATGTTGTTGATTTATGTCTAATCTTCTTGAAATTCCTCACCAAGCTACTCATATGGCCTTACACATACATATATCGATAAAGTAGGCTAGGCTTTTGAGTGATTTAGGAGAGAGATTGAAGTTGAGTTGTTAACTTGATCGTTTGAGAAGGATGGTTCTTTTGCTCACAATACCTTTTTGGTGATTTACATAAGTGGAAACGTCATGTGCATTAAGTTGAATATTTTCAAGGATTGCTTTGGGAAGTACTCTTTCATGTTCAATACCCATATTGTGAACATGTTTGCTGAATACTAAATTGATTTAATCTCACAACGACTAAATGCTCAAGCTCGTGTAGATTTGAAATACTTCTGTGATTGATGTGACTATATGCAAGTTGATTTTCATTCTTGACTTTCCTCGGGACGAGTAAAGGTTTAAGTGTGGGGGAGCTGTTGGCGATTTCTAGCATACCATTTTATATGCCAACTACGCCTTATTTAGAGCATAAATGTCATCATTATAGGCCATTAACCCTTGATGATAGCACCATATTTGTATATATGTCGTTCTGGAGCTTTATTGCAGAAACAAATGAAAAGTACGACATTCTGGACATTGTGGCTGATCTGGACCTGAAGAGAAGAGAACCAGCAGAAAAGGCCCACTGTGCCGATCGGCACAGCCATGTGCCGACCGGCACATGGGGCTCCAAGGCAACCGAAGCTGGCCCACCATTCAGTTTATTCTAGAAGGAAGTTATCCGAACCAATCTTGGGAGATATTCATCACGAAGAGATAAAAGATACTTGAAGATTTGAAAGAGCAACACAAGACTTGATCTCGAAGAAAACTGATTGGAAGGCCCACATGGAAGCTACCTAGGACTACGGAACCGACTTAGGGAGGAAACCGAGCTGGACACGAGGTGTGCCGATCGGCACATCCCCTGTGCCGATCGGCACAAGGGCTCTTTTCCCGAGAATCCTTTCCTTTCTGATGAACAGCCCTATATAAACTTGTAAAAGCCCTAGGGTTTCGGGATCCGCCGCCAGAGGGACAACACAGCTAGTAAGTTTAGAGCCACCGGGGCTTTGCCCCGTTCTTCATGTTCTCTAGTTGTTGATCAAGAACCATTGGTGCTAAAGAGGTGATCCATCAAGGTAGGCCTACTAGGTGGTGATGTATCTTGCACTATGTATCATTGAAGTATGGTTGAATATGTGGATGAATGGTTTTGATTATTGATTGCCTGGATTTTATGGTCTTTACATGTGCTTGTTCCTACGCTTAGTGACGACTAAGTATTAGATGTTATCTTGATTGTGGTGGCATAAAGAAGTGACAAGATTCGTTCTCTCACTATCTCTATTGTGGTTAAGGTAGCATTGGGATCTTGTAATGCGCCATATTTGCACGTTGCCTCCGTACCTCAACAGCCGCTAATGCATACGCGATGATCCTTGAGGTGATGTGTAGAGTGGGAAGAGGTCAGCGACTACGGCGAATTGGTCGTGACAGGGCATTCCGGAAAGGGGCTTCGACCTACCGATCTTCGGTTATCAATAATTGAGTAATCCCGTTTATGATGCTATTTGATTACGCTTCTTGGTTACGATCTCAACTAGCAGACTTGGCTAACTTACCCCATGATCTAATCTGTTCCTAGGCTTTTCGGACAACACTTCGGACAACTTCACATTGGTGCCGACCGGCACGCACGCCGTGCCGATCGGCACAACACCCCGTTTTCCTGAAACCCACGCTCACGCTCACTAGAAAGCTTGGCTAACTCTTTTACTGATGATTTTGCTTAATTTCCATTGGTCTCTGTGGTTCGATTAAACCTTGGAATACTCTTCTAGGGGAAAAAGACTACAATTGTACACCGTGCTCTTGCGGTATATAAGTGGGTGCGTACAAACGACCAACACCAATCAACAAGAACAGAAGAGTCCGGGATAGGGACTGAAACAAACTTCACAAAAATCACTTGCAGAGGAGCGCCACCATTGACGCACCTGCCATAGGACCCTTGAGAGGTCTAAAGGACCGGCCGCCGGCCCGAAGCCACCGCCGGTAAAACAAGCCGCCACGAAACCCACCAAGCGCAGCTACAGCCACCCTCAGCAAGAGCTTCGCCGGCACAAAATATTCCCACGGTCGACGACGACCCGGGAAAGTCCAACCCTAACCCTAGCCTACCTAAAGCTACAGAAGCTAGGAAGGATATGTACACCGCACGGCGAGTTCGTGACTTCCACCCTCCTCCTACACCGATTCGGCCATCAGAGGCGAGGGGGAGCCGACGAACTCGCCGCCGGAAACCAAATCGCCTCCGAGTCGCCGCTCTCACCTGTAGCAGAGGAAGAGTCGAGAGAAGCCGAGAGTACTACACAGCGTGGTCACATCTGTAAGTATGTATATTTTCCGCCACCAAATGCTGGGAATTTGAGCAGAAAGGCCGTACGCACGGGCTCCAACCGGCCCAGTACACGAAAAAAGGAAGGCCGTACGCACTCGTCGGCCCATGATCTGAGCCTTTGTGGATCGTCCCGTACGCCGCCGCCCTTGCGTTGTACAGCCCAGCTTCTCAGCTACGGTCAGTTCCAGTATTCCAGGCCCACAGCTCTTCTGATCCCGAGATGATCCCCTGAGCCTGAAATGAAATGCTGGGTTATGCTCCAAAAGAAAAAAAATGCTGGGTTGCCTCCTTTCTCTCACAAAAAGAAATAGACAGTTCACAAGCCGAGACGTAGCTTCTTCTTCAGCTGAAGCTGAGCTTAGCCGAAGGAATAAGATGCCTAACAGAAATGTTTTCGACCAGTGGACACCGCCTGCAATAAGAACATGAGTTGATGTCAGTCATCTCAAATTCTCAATGAAACATGACCTCTACACGTACGATAAACCCGGAAATACAAGCCTGTGCAGCTTTACAACATTTGTGCATCAACCTGACGCGAACACCTCACAAACAACATACAGTACTGCTAATGTTCCTGACAATACATGGATATAGCAAATATAATCTTTTTGACGACGACTGCATTCAGTACCTGACAAGAACAACGACTGACAATCATGCGTGCTCCTCTGCAGCTAGCATTGCAAACCGTAAATATGCACAACTGCGCGACACGTGCATTCAAGACGAGACGAGCCCACGCATCTGGCCATGCATGCATCGCAGAGAGATGTTTCAGATGGGCACAGCAGGGCGATCAAATTCCCCAACCAACCCAGGACCACCCAAAAAGGCTGTTCATTCTTGGGCTGAAACAAGAGACGAGACGATACGCCGATCGAGGAGGCGAATTGTTTAGCGCCGCCCGCCAAGCTAATCATCGTCATGGCTTGGCAGTTTGGGCAGAGCTTAGCGTGTGTCCTGCTAAACCCTGCAGCAAGTCGCCATCAGAAAAGCTGATTAGCATGTGATTTCAGGCCGTCGCATCACCATCACTAGTTGGCTTAGGCTGCTTAACAAACCCTG
The DNA here is from genome assembly GCA_012490785.1 of Eragrostis nindensis. Taxonomy (NCBI): domain Eukaryota; kingdom Viridiplantae; phylum Streptophyta; class Magnoliopsida; order Poales; family Poaceae; genus Eragrostis; species Eragrostis nindensis. The sequence continues at coordinate 505,630 of JAAXCT010000074.1, read as the reverse complement.
ATTATCTTTTTTTTAGTTAATTGAATTTGCTGCTGGTTTCTTGGAAGCCAACCACTCGCCACCTCCCCAAAGATCGGACTGGCTTGCGTGCTCCTATTTTATCCATGCACACTTGTCAAAAAGCTTTAGCTAGGAGTTAAATTAGCATCCCTTACATATGTTTTGTGTTGTTCAGATGGCAAATCGCAAATGACATATACAATGTTGGTGGAGGACGCCTAAAATTTATTAGGGTTGAAAATTTTCCAAGATATTTTGAAAGATCTGAAACTTTAAGGAGCAAATATTTAGATGTTTAGTTAGTTAGTGATTACTCCGTCAGTGGTGTTTTAAAGTGGTGGTAGCTACACAAGCAGCATGATTTCAACTTTGGCCACTAAGACATATGCATAAGTGCACTGATTGATCAGACATCAACGATGAACAGAGCAGCTCTGCTTAAGCTCCACAAATATATGTTTCACTTAACTACTCTGCGACACTTTCTGTGACCTTTTCTCTGAAAAGTTCTCCGCACTTAAGCTGTCATTTCAATGATGATTGGGAAGCCATCAACACCACTCAGAAAGGTTTGATCACCGTAGTATGGTAGTACATAGCATCATGGTGGGCTTTGATTATGTGCAAGCATGTATGGCTTTGCCTTGTGCCATCCGTTGACAACTAATCACTGTCCTAATAGCATTTCTTGTAAGGTAGCAAACTGGGGTTGTCTTTGCCGCAAACATCCCTTTCTTCCTTTCGTTTGCGGATTTGTAGGAGCATACTAACTTCTTGCACGATAGTGCATTGAGATCAACAGGTGTTGTTGTGCTGCATGTTGTGACCAGCAGGTGTCGCTGCAAACGATGTTGAAGTCAGCTACTGATTGAAAGGCATACTCTTCTCCCATGACCCCTCACCGGCCAGCAAATAGGAATTAAAGTTCTAGCTAGGGCAGTGATTACTTAATAATTAGCCACCTAATCTGTCCGGTAAGCGTGGTTCCGGCGCGTGTCACAGCCAAATCCTTTCCTTAATTGACTGAGGATCCTCACTCTCATGAGATCAGGCAAAAGGGGATCAATGTAGTATATAATTATTACTGATGTCTGTCCCCGCTCGTTTCCTGTTTGCATCATGCGTACGGCTTGAGGGCCCCGTTTGTTTTGTGCTATTAGTTCATGTGCGATTTGATCGGTTAACTTGATTTATTTCGGTGATGATGCGTGGGCGGCCCACTGAGACAGCAACACGCCAAGAACAAGAAGCAAAACATACTCCCTCTTCGCGTTTTGTTGACGCTCCCGACAAGCAAATGAACTGGAAAAGAACTAGCTAGCACTGTCGGAACGTCATGAATATAAAAACGGAGGGAGTAGTGTATAGTAGTGGAGGCTACTGTACTCCAGTGTTAGGTGTGCACATTCCACGTGTTTTTCTTGGGCGAAATTCTGAGTTTCTCGGCGCCTCCTCTCTCTCTCTCTCTCGATCGACCCCCCCCCCCCCCCCCCCCCCCCCCCAAAAAAATACAGGTCATCATGCAAAAATTGAGTTTTAAATTCAATTTGTGCGTTTCCATCCATTTAAAGAAGAACTTGTATGCTGCCGGCTGCATAGAAACAATTTTTTGCAAATTTAAATATACTGGGTGCATTGCACCGACTTGACTTGAATTGTTCGAAGGAGTAAAAGTCGAGCCAAGATTTTATTCAGAGAGTCCAATAAACCATGCATTGTTCAAGAGAGTAAAATGAACCTTTTCTTCAAACTTTCAGTTTGGTTTCACATGATATTATCCCGGATTTTCTAAAATTATTCCCAATCGTGTGTGTGTGTGTGTGTGAGTAGATGGGCACACGGTTGAATCAATACTTTTCGTGCTAGTGCAAAATAGTACATGCCTCAAAGAACCAAAATAACTCTCTCGTTAATAATATCATATTCGCATAATAACATTCAAAGTCACCGAAGATCTGGGTTGGTATATGTGGTGTGGTCAATTACGAACCAAATCGACTCTAGGATGTATATAGTCATCCATTATTTACATCCCTTGTGGACTCTGTACCCCATTTTGCACATTTCAATAAAAGGAATTATATTTAACAAATAGCAAGAGTTCATCATTAAATATTTGCTCTATCGTAACTTTCTATCCATGCCAGGTGTAGCTGTCCTTCGTTGTCATCTGCATTTGACGACATGCTAAATTTATGAAAGGGGGGTGGGGGGTGGCAAAGAGTGCTAGTGACAATAACCTGCATTGAAGGCAAAGTGCCCAAATAGATGGCAGTGGCTCTAACAAAAATTTGCATCTTAAGTTCATTCCTTATACCGTTAATCATGAACCAAACATGTTGGAAACACAAGTTAGAGGTTGAATGCTAAAATTAAAGGTATGTGTAGAATTCTCCAGATAAATTTACTAAACCACATTCAAAGATACACGTATACAGCTTCCTTTAACTAGACTATTTTTGTGAGAGTGCTCCTTTTATATATTTTTTTTCTTGTCGCTCCTTTATACAAGTAACAAATACCATAGATAAGCTGGATGGATCATCAAACTAAACGGGGTTCAAGGTTATTATTGGTTGGAGTTAATCTACACAACTGCTTCTAATCACTTGGTGACAGCCCATCATGGAATTAACATCATGGGTGAGGTCATTTAGCTTGGACAGAAGAATTATTCCTTATAGAGTACGACGAAGCCGAGAATCGGAGATAATGAGATGAGATATAGAGTTAGATGAGCTAAGCTCGCGACGACCCCAGCTATTACTACCATCACTGATGCTATTCTATAAAGATCGGTTACGTACTTACATAAGTATCTCCTGATAATGAACCTGATCCTCCTTGTATTTTACTAAGCACCACGAAGACCGTCCCCGGCCTATAATACACAGGTTATTACGTGGCCTGACCAAGAAACTTGATCTTTCGGTAAGACGACGCGCCCTATAATCCAGGTAGGCAGGATATGCGCACTAGAAATCGATATCCTTGACGCTTTTCCGAGGCAGTAATCCGTATCAGATCATTGGCTGTCACTGGTATCAGTAATACGCACGTACGAACGCGCCTATAAGTGTCAACGGCAGTAAAGTGTGTCAAGAATTTCTTTTGGCGCGATAATATCGTCGCGAGATTATAGCAAAACGTCATGCTATCGGGGTTACCAATCGATGACCTGCTAGTGGCACTTCTTTCATTTTTTTTAGAAGAGTTTCCTGCAGCCTCTGTGTTCCACACGCAGCCTACGCACTTCTTTAATGATAAGTGCGGCAGCTTAAATTCATCTTCCTTGCTTGTCGCGTGTTAATTAGTTGGTCCATTCTAAACTTGTTGTGTCCAAAATGAATGTTTTTGGAGCATAGTGGTGAGGTCGGCCTTAATTAGTTTCACCATAGGGATAATATGGCCTCAAATGGAGCCGGAAAAGAGAGAAGGTGATCCAGTTGAAGCTCCAAGAGAGCTCCATAAACCTCTCTTAAATCAAAATATTAGGATTCAATTAAAAAAACCCATCTCCAACAGGACCCCAAAACCACTCCCAGTTTTCTCATAGTTCCTAAACTCCCTCATTTGTAGCTACAAACAGGGGAAGAATTGGAGCTTCTATCTCTTCTTTTTGCTATATAATTAATTTTTTTTGCCCCAAATGCTGATGTGGCCCAATAAAAAATATTTTAATCTATTTTTAGGGGATGACTGTTGGAGTAGGAGAGAAATTTGCCCCTCATAATTTTTTGGTTGCTCCCAAAAACAAATTTACAGGGCCAATTTTACGGGAGTCTTTTGGAGATGCTCATAAAAATCAATATCTTTGGACCATCGAGCGACACTTTCCCGTGCCACTTTGCGGCGCTTTTACTCCAGTTAATTAACCCTAAGGAGATCATTGGTGGTTGCTGATAATAGTACTACGTAGTATATACACTAATACACACGCACACACACTAGTAGAAACGTCAACATAATATTAGACAACACATTAGCAAGCTGTCGTTTTCTGTTTGAATCAGCGAGGCTGTTTTATATATTTTTTTGCGAGGAGTTTTATATATGATTCTATTTTTCCTAAAAAAAATGTATCCGTGCATGGAGATGAGTATATTCTTGAATCGTTCCTTCAATAAAAGTATATTCTTGAATCGTCGTGCATGGTGAGCCGACTCGTATTTCCATGACTCCACCAACATAGCAAGACGCTGATGACGACACAGTACACTCCTGCTAGTTAGTAACAAATCTTAATTATTTTATGATGATCAATTGTCTCGTCAATGTATCAACTAGCTAGAAGCATGTTGCATGCATGGTGAATGACAACTGCTGTTTAATTACAAGTTTACAACAGCTACGTACGCGCTCACGCGCGGATATTACACACGCCATGGTAGCCAGCTTGAAGATTTGACTCTGAACGGGGAGGCATGCATGGCATAGGCCAAAATAAAGCATCCTGAAGCTGCGACCAGCATGGCCGGTGGTGATGAGAACCACCCCCTGCTAGCTAATTGCTATGCTTGGCTTGGCCGGGTCCCGTACGTTGGATATGCGCGTCCTCTAGAGAGCTAGGCTCCACCATACGCATATTTTCAAAGGAATTGTTAGTAAGGTGAGAAGAAAGGCGGTGCGAGCGAGACTTAACAATATCTCTCTATATATATACTTCCACTTGGTCAAGCTTGCAATGCGTGTTAGCTTGTGTGCGGGTCAAACCTACAACCTTTCGCCACTTTAAATTTGTTTATGTATAAACACTCTTACTTACTACTCCTACCGATTAAGCACGGCCCTCTTTAATCAATTTCTGTACTGCTTTTCTGACTCTTCTTCTCCGATAGATCTTCGTTACCAGGCTTTGACTGCCGGCCAAGCATCACCCAGTAAGCAGCCTGGATATTTATATACAGTTCGATTAATCCAATTTCAATTTCCGCACACAGAGATTATGCGAAGAAGTGCAGCCTAAGCAAAGGTCTTCCTCTGCTCTCCTCTCCTGTGATGCGAGTGACGACCCGTCAACGCTGCATGCATGCCTATGTACGCACACCAGCTAGCTACAGCAACACCCTCTCATCTCATCAGTTTGGTCTTGGTCCACATGCATGGACGGACAGTCAAACCAAAACGAGTGGTTTCTTTCTTTGTTCAAAGGGTCCAGCCCATGGATCCTCAGCCCTCGGCTCAACTCAGCATCCTACGTGGCAAGCCATTTTGTTCATTCCTACGTAGGATGCCAATTGCTGCCCTAATTTGAAAAATGTCGCCATTTTGTTCATTCCTCACTGAAAAGATCAGACCTTCTCTGCTGAACCGTGTGAAAAATTCCCAAACACTGTTTTTAACTTATAAAATTATTTTTTTTGTGAAATTCCTTCATTGCAAAGGATGCCTAAAGTATCTAACTATAGATTGAACAATAATTTTGTAGTAAATTTTGTTACACTATAGATACTATCACAAAATTACATAATTAAGCTATAGCACATCTTCACAAAACTACTTCAAGTCTCATGAATAACGTCTCTAGAATATGTAGTTTGGTGATAAATTTTAGGTTACAATATAATCTATGTGTGATAATTTTGTCAAAATATTTGTTGCTCCTGGGAATTTACTACAAATCTTAACCTCTTTGATCGAACAAATATGACCCCTTGATTCGGTTGCACATGCTTTAGATTAGACTAATACTGTTGATAGAGGCATAGTCTTTTGACTAGGTCAGCCTACCCCGATGAAATTTTATAAAAACCAGTTAGAATCATTGTTGCATACTGCAAGGGTGATGACCCCAACGCTCTACTCGGTTGGTATCGCCCGTGTCCTTGCATGTCACAAAATTTGAGTAATTTTTGGTTCTCCAAGATTCAAAGTGTCAGAAAGGGACATGACAGGTTTTACAACGATTCCTTTTCTTTGTTGGGTATATTGTAACAATTGTTTCTTTTAGTTTCTCTAAAGAAATTAATTTGAGGTGTTCTCTCTAATAGACAAAATCTTTTTTTTTTGCGAGTGACTCTAGTAGACAGAATACGACGAGTGGTTTGTGGTTTAATTCCTAACCTCACTTTGCAGTGACGAAGCTTGCAACACAAATTCAGAGGGGGCAACAAAAACTAGTTAATGAATTATTAGAGATTAATTAGCGATTTGGTTCAATATTACTATGTAGTATAGGAGATTAATCAAATGTTGAGGGGGCCAAAACCCTCATCTATTATATATATATTTGATGACGAAAAGGAGCCACCACGTTCGTTCTAAAAGCTAGAAATTCTCACGTTAATCCGAGAAAATAAGAAGAGAAAATTACCTATCACTGTCATTATGAAAAAGTAGTCACAAAACCCCCTAAAAATATTTATAAAATAGCTAAATTCGGAATAATTAAAAATAGCCAAAAATACCACTAACACCTATTTCTAAATTACCCACCATGCCATTATGAGTCAAAAAAATAGCTAAATTCGAAATAATAAAAAATAACCAAAAATACCCTTCACACCTACTTCTAAATTACCCTTCATGCCATTATAAGTTAAAAAACTAAATTCAGATTATAAAAAATAGCTAAAAATATCCCTAATTCTTATTTTTTAATTTACCCACCGTATCATTATGAGCACAACCTAATTCTTATTTTTTATTTACTCACCATACCATTATGAGCCCAAAATAGCTAAATTTTAAAATAATAAAATATCTAATATTCAAAATATTTTTTTGTAGCACGACATATTTTTTCCTACCACGACATATGTTAGTTGTTTAGCATGACACGTTTGAACCGGCATATTTACTCACCGGAGTATTTAGATAAGACACAATCCAAGATAAATGATGACTCATCTCACACTCAAATTGAGTGATGGTGAGAAATTCTCCAATCTATTATCTACTATTTTATAAATATAGATTATAAAATAAACTATAACAATAAACTATGTTAAACTTTTATAATAATATAAAATATTTTAAATAGTATAGTAAATCTAGCCGCTCAAATGCGTGGGCAGCCGTACTAGTTGGTCTTAAAGAAGCTCCGTTAATGCTCACTTCAATGACAAAACAGCAACTGCTGGATTTGGTAGGGCTAGCTCAAGTGGGAACCAGATGCACCCATGAGTTTTTGTTGATGTTCAGGTTTTTGGGACATGGTCAACCCTTTGGTTTGGCAGCCGTGGACAAAAACCAAACCGCCCTTGAGGCGCCAGAATTCAGTTTCGTTGTACTGGACACCAGACTCAACGTGGGGCCCACATGCAGTGAAAGTGTGAGCCGAGAACGTGAGCAACAGCTGAAGCTGCGCCCATTTGGCAGGGCAGGGGCACAAGTATAAAGGCACCATCCTCCCCTCCACTCCACGCTTCGCTTCTCCCCCTTTCTCTCTCGCCCACGCCTTCCTTCTTCCCTACCTTCAGTTACTTTTACTCGGCAACCGTTCCTCTCTCCAGATTACAGAGAGCAGCTTCTCCCTTCCAGTTTTGCTACATACAGATCGTCAAGGTGAGTGCAGTTGCGCCATTACTCCTCCGATTCTTTCAAGTTGCTCCTTCTCTTCTCCATTGGTGCCGTGCCTGTGCTCTGTTTCTAGGAAAACCCAGAGGCCATGAACAGCTCGTATGTAGCTCTTGTTCTTACATCGATTGCTCTGTTTTCTTTGTTTCTTACATATGCATGCAGTTCTCCCCCAAAATCATGTAGGCTGTAGAACATGAGATGAGGAAGAGGAGCCCTCCCTCCATCTCGGTTAATTCCTCCTGCCATTTTGATATTGGTCAGATCAATGGTCGATTCCTGAGAAACAGAGATGCGCTAATAGTGCTCCCCTTTTGACTCTAGGCTGTTTATTTCTTAATGCGAGCAGATTTAAGTTGCAACAGATTGTCACATGTGCACCGTCCACTCTGCTTTAGAGTATTTGTTTTTCTGCTGCTCTGTTCTTGAGAGCCTAGTTTACTCTTCCAGTTCGGCAAGTCCAGCAGAGCAACGCACCACCGCCTCTCTTCATTTCTGTATGTTACTTGAGATTTATCGCTTTACGACATGCTTTACACCTAAAGAGCCAACCATTAGGAGATCCACTGGTTGGCCGTGTTGAGCTTTATTTATGCATCATTTCTTTTTTGTATTCCGGGGGGACTCTGACCACATGAGCTTTTCTGACAGAGAGTAGTTAAGGAGGTAAACCATGAGGGAAGGAAATGCCAAAATGTCAAAGGTTGGAGTTGAACCTGGAGCATCATTCCTCATATTTCTTCTTCTTCTTCGCAACGGCATATATAGCTGAAATATTTTCCCCTTTTTATGTGTGCAGTCATCATCGTGGCCAAAGGCGAAGACGGTGGTGAAGAAATGGCTCAACCTGAGGAATTCAGAGTTCCATTCAGACTGCATCCGTGAGTATACTACTTTCAATCTCCAAGATGAGAGCTTTAAAGTTTTGAAAATCCTCTAATCACATGACGGGGATGTGTTTGACCAGACGAGAGCTTTAGAGGAGGACACAAGCAGCAGCATCAGCAGGTGATGAGGAGGAGGAAGAGCTGCTCGGACAGAGATGGCAGCCTTCCCACGAGCAGAGACCTGTCATCAGGTACTTGCATTGCAAACTCTTTTCGTTCCAAAAGCACCGAAAAGGGGACAGCGTAGCACGGTTGGTTGCTGTTCTCGCCACGTTCATTGTTGCCTCACGACATGCAAGTACAGTAGTGGCCTTTACAGATTAAAGATTCCTTCTAATCTTCCCCAAAAAATTCTCTCTCAACATTCTATACAGTAGGCTAATAAAAATACACATATGATTCAGTAGTAGTAATATGTTTCCCATTTCGCTGAAGTTCAATTCGGTTTGAATCTTTCCACATCTTTTAATTTGTTTTCATTCCTGCCCATGCTTGCTCTGTTACTATTTCCATCCTCTCAAAAAATAATTGAAAAAAAAAATGCTTGTGTTGGTTTAGGTGGCTGGCTGGTGGAGAGCTCGGAGAACCTGAGACCGCCGCCCCGGTATGGCTCGCCGGCGCCGCGCTCGTCGTGGCGGCCTCCCAAGGATCTCAGGTGAGCGCAGCAGCTGAGCTGGACGCCCCGGCTTGCGTACCCGGATGGAAACCACCGTATTTTTATGCGTCCCATCCCAGGAGCATGGTGCAAACAAATGCATGACGATGTTTTTTTCTACTAGAATTATTGCTGTCATCTCAACACTCTGCTGCAAATTGGTTTTCAGAGAGAAAAAAACCACTAAAAAACTGCCAACATGCTGCCGCGAGTCAATCTGTCCAGCTCATTCGAGCGGGTTTTCAGAAGTCAAATTGAGCAGAGTTCAAACGATTTCGTCGAGTTGGTTGGAAGAATCGGATGGGTGACGCTGGGAGAGTAATTCGATCGGACCTATGGAACTTTTTTAATTTAGCTGTAGTAGAGCATCAGTAGTAGGCAGTTGTATAATCTGCCTTAGCCGAGGCTAATGATGGTGCAGCGTAGTAGATTAACCACCAATTCTTATGCAGGAACTGCTCGCTGACTGCGATTGCTTCATGTGTACAGGATGTTCGTGGGGACGTGGAACGTGGGAGGGAGGGCGCCGCACGGAGGGCTGGATCTCTCCGACTGGCTCATGGACGGTCCTGCATCCTCCTCTGCTCACATCTACGTTCTTGGGTACGTAGTACTGAATTTCTCATCAGACATTTTGTCTCAGTTCTTCTTAACTCATGCATAGTGCTGATGAATCTAAGAATTCAAGAACGGGTCGTATTTGTTCCCTGAAACTGATAAGTACCAGTGGGAACAGCAATACTTGTATTCGTGTCTAGACTGGCATGGCCAGAAATGGGCTGGCTGTTTGATGCCTTTTCAGTGCAACATCATTCAGGCAGAAAGCTCCTCCACTCTGGCTCATCATGAAGCAGAGTACTCTGCCTCAAATAGGAAGAGCGTCCCCAGCGGGCTACCTAAGAGGCAACAAAAATATTATTTTATTAAAAAAAAGAAAAAGAGAGGGTGTTGCTACCTCTTGTTCAAGAGTTAACTCTTAGCATAAATGAGACACTGTCACGTGGACCTTACACACAAAGATTCTCTGCAAGAGTTAGCAAGCTGCCTCTACCATTGGGCATGCTCGAATTGATAGTTTTAGTGTGGGTTTCAGTGTAAAGTACTGGCCATAGGAGTAGTAGTAGGGAACATCATGGTCATGGATTTCAGTGTTGGTTAGTAATTTCTGCACCTAATCATGATTATTCCGTTCCTCGCTCTTTCAGGGTTCATGAGTGCTCTAGTGCATAAGAAATGGTAATTTTTCTCCACTGCTAGTTTCTTCTTCCCTGCAGTAAGCCTGCTACCGTGTCTGCAGTAGCATAGACAAACGGTCAACCTACTCATGTTACAAGTTGTGTTTCATTTGGCCAACTTTTACTGCAAAACACTCCTTTGCTCTTTCCAACTGGTCCTGAAACTCATGTGTCCGAATATTGTTCATCATGGTCGCAGGTTCCAAGAAATAGTGCCACTGAACGCTGGGAACGTCCTTGGAGCTGAAGACAAGGGCCCCGCTTACCAGTGGCTCGATCTCATCCGCCGAGCCCTGAACCCTCGTTCCTCCAAGAGAAGCCAAAGTTTTCCCCCGAGTCGCCGCTACGCCGCGGAGACGACGAACACGGATCTTCACCAGAAGCCCGCCGGGAGGGTCAGCTTCTCGGACCTGCTGTCAGCGGAGGACCGGCTCAGTACAGTGTCGGAGCCAGATGACGACGACGACGACAGCGAGCCATCGACGTCGAACCCGGGATCCAGCAGCGATGAGGAGGACACGAGCGACTCTACGGCCGGGAGGCACGGCGGTGGGAGGACGGCGGCGCACGGGTACCGGCTCGCGGCGAGCAAGCAGATGGTGGGCATCTTCCTCTGCGTGTGGGTCCGCGCCGATCTCATGCCCTTTGTCAGCAGCCTCAAGGTCTCGTGTGTTGGCAGGGGCATCATGGGCTACATGGGAAATAAGGTAGATGGTCATGACGTGCACCGTGCAATTCGTAAGCTGATTGATGCGATTTTTCTTTTTGCAAAAGAAAAATAATAATAATCTGATCCTGACTTGTTTTTGGATGACTGAAGGGTTCGATCTCGGTGAGCCTGAGCCTGCAGGGGAGCGCGACGATGTGCTTCGTGTGCACGCACCTGGCGTCGGGCGAGAAGGACGGCGACGAGGTTCGGCGCAACAGCGACGTGGCCGAGATCCTCAAGCGGACGAGGTTCCCGCCGCACCGCCGCGTCTTCGGGCTGCCGCCGTCGCCGGAGACCATCTTGGAGCACGAGTAAGGCCTCAATCCATCAATCGTTCCTGAACGATTGCACGATCGATCAGTCATGCCTGAACGACTGCATGTTGCAGCAAGGTGATCTGGCTGGGCGACCTGAACTACCGGCTGACGTCCGGCGGCGACACACAGGAGCTGCTGGAGCGGCGCGACTGGGAGGCGCTCCTGGAGCGGGATCAGCTGCGGACGGAGCAGCGAGCCGGGCGCGTGTTCGCCGGCTGGGAGGAAGGACGCATCCGCTTCCCGCCGACGTACAAGTACCTGGCCGACTCCGACGCCTACGCCATGACCCTGATGAGCTCATCCAGGTCATCGTCCCGCGACAAGAAGCGCACACCCGCATGGTAATTTAACACTCTTGCACCATGCCAATCATTTCTTCTTCTTTTTTTGACACGACACACGAGATTAGAGTTGAGGCTACGAATTGCACGAGATTAGTTAGGCGTCACATGGCGTATCGTGCTCATGAAAATTCCCTCATTAAGCACGAGAACGACATGGACGGGCACTACTCACGCATCATGCAAGTGACAAGTGAGCTCTATCGCTAGGCACATGCATCCCTTTGCATGATGCGAAACCCACATCATGTGACGTTTTGACTTAATTAATCCCATGTCTCCCTCCTCACCATCCTCCTCCCATCACAATTAATCCTTGGATGATTCGAGGCCGAGACGACGGCCAAGGAATCTCGAGTCGTTGTGTGTTCAGGACCAGATGCCCTGAATTCAGCTCACGATGATCAGACTAGCCATAATCTATGCAAATTAACTATCAGTAGAAGATAGATTAGCCTAGCTAGTAGAGGAGAGGGAGGAGTAGCGTAGACTCGATGGTGACCAGTCCTTGTCGAGCCCCGGTCGCTTACTGTCGCTGCAAGCCTAGTGTTGAGCACAGGGGAGCTAAGCAGATGCCAAAAACTTTATGCATGCACGTAGTTAAACAACTGTCACAGTGACAGTGGTTCATAATATCTTTTACTAATTACTACTACACGGGCTCACGCAGTTCGTGACCGCAACTTGGCTCGCGCGTGTAATTAACACGTGTGCTAACAAATTTGCAGGTGCGACCGCATCCTGTGGCGCGGCTCGGGGATGGAGCAGCTGTGGTACACGCGCGGCGAGTCTCGCTTCTCCGACCACCGCCCCGTCAGCTCCCTCTTCTCCGCGCGCCTCCACGACGCCGCCAGGGTCAGGGGCGGGTTCCGGCCAGCCGGCGCGGCGACGCTGCGCGACACGGCGGCTCGGTGCGCGGTGGAGACGGAGGAGATGCTCGCCATGTCGCGGACCAGCTGCCCCCATTCCTCCTCCAGGTTCTGACACCGCGTTCATGGCAACGACGAGACTCAAAAGGTGTCGCTTGCGTGCATGGTGGCCGTCCCTGAAACAGAGGAAGGACGACGCGTCGTCCCAAGCTCTCCGCCAAGTGCGTGCTGGCCCATGATTGCTTTGCCATCCTGCAGCCGCAGCTCGTACAGCGTGAGGGAGACATTCCTCTGGGGAACGCCCAAGCTTTTCAGGGCCTCGATCGCCTCTTCTCTTCTCTTGGAAAGGCGTTTTCTTTCTCTTCTTGTTTATGCCACTCTGCATGCGGCAACTAGGCAGGCTGCACATAGGAAGGAAATATACACACTAGCGTAGGATAGGATGAAGCAGAGCTGAGCTCCCTCCTTTCTTCTGTTTTTCTGTGGCCAGGGAATCGAGGAAACTCGACAGCATATGGAGTGATGCTGTTTTCAAGCAGCGAACCATGTTTTCCAGCTGATCAGCATTCAGCGGTTCTCAGTTCATGCAGTATGATTAGATTACACACACACAAAAAAAGAAGATGAAGAATAGAATCAAACAAAACATTTCAGATTTCACCCGTAAATATTGGCCGAGCCTGATTTTCAATCGTTATTACCGCTCAAACAGCACATCTTCTAGGCAAAGGAGTTTAAAAACAAAACTAAATTAGTGTTCCAGCCACTGCATCCATTCAGAATAACGCACGTAGCCAGACAGTGAAGCCAATAGGGTGAAGCTTATGGTGACTTGTGCTTATGCTTATCTACTTCAACATAACATAAGCCGATGAAACCAAAATAAATCCTGGCTTCACCGGCCTCTAGTACATTCATCCCGAATGGCTTCAGGAATAGTGTCCAAACAAATGAACAATGCTAAACGGCACTCGAGACGATCACTTTGGATAATTGTTTGTTGAGGCCGAATCCATTTAAGTATGCATAGCCCATCAAAGGCCCAAGCCCTTCATGGGCACTTTACATGTAACATGGTACATGTTACGAACCAGCCATAAAGATTTGGGCTTGCATTTTTCAATAACTTAAATGTTAAGAGCTTCAAGAAATTTCTACCTTGGCCATCTGGTTTTCGCAATACCAGATAATACTAAGAGAACAAAAAGGAATACTAATACTACTAGAAGTGTTGTCCAACATTTGGAGCTTGGAGCAATGTTAACATGTGCATGTTAAGACTTAAGACATGATGTTCAGTTACAGCATACTGTCTCCATATTTGACCATGCAGTTTACATGTTTTTGTTTGTCCTTAACATGAGCAATTCAGTCTTGTGCTCTGCATCTTGATAAGGTGATTCATTTTCTGGCAATCTAGCATTCCCTTTTGATAACTGTTATTGAGGTATATTGAACATGTCTACTGCTCTCGACATAGTTTTACTAATAGCTTTGGACAGAAATGCTAAATGTTCACTAAACTCAGAGAAAGGTTTGAAAGTGGTGCAAATCAATATTAAAAGTCAGCAAACAGGACCTAAGTCATTCCTTGATTTGCAAGTGCCTTCCATTCATGATCTCAGGTACTAGAAGATTCAAGCAATCAATGAATTAAAAAAAAAATCCAGGACAATTTTTTTTTTCTGAGGTTGAATGATGCAGAATCTACCTGCTACTTCACAACACTGGCTGTCGTGGCTCCATAATAAGCTTCAAGTACTTGAGGAATCACTACCTGGTACCTCGTGACATAGCTCCCCGTGAATCTCTTCTCTTCCATCAGCAGGTGGTTCGACTTTATGCCCTGCTCGATGACACCCCTTGAGGCCAGTAAGTTGAGCACCGTGCATCTCGGCAAAATCCGCTTCTCGTAGCTCAAGACGAGAAGACTTGATCTCGAGGACACATACTCCGGAGTCCAGCCAAGCTTCTCTGTGAAGATGCTCATGAGTCGTCTCACCTTGACGTCTGATGACACCGTCATGCAGAACGGGTACCTGACAAACGCCTTCCCCACTTGCTCCTCAGTCCACCCCAATCTCTGGAAGTTGTTCACCCTGCGTTCCCATTTCGACTGGCGCATTTCGACGAATACCCAAAAGGCACAGGGGAAGATGCGGAAGGACGGGCTGACCCCAAGATCCATCATGGCGACCATGCCGTCAACGAAGCGGGAGGACCCGCATAGGAGCGCCTTGGGGTGCGTGGTCACCAGCTTGACGAGAACTTCCTCCGTGACGCCGTGTTCGAGGAGGACCTTGACTTTTGGGAGAAACTGGAGCTCGAGGATATCAGTGAGGAGCCTGATGGATTGCTTGACAGCGGCGTGTTAGGTATATCTGGTAGGCTAGATATTGTATATCACGGACTGTCATATATATCTCAGAAGGTGTTTTGCCCTTTAAATTTTGTATTTTCATATGTACCGGCCGAGAGGCTCATTACAATATAATCCATCATTATACCCAATTCTATCTTCCTTTTATATGGTATCACGAGTTTAGGTTATCTCATCCTAAATCTAGACTTCCGCTGTTCCTCGCGCCGTCCCCGGAGAGATCATTCTTCGTCGGAGGCAGCGCTCCTGTTTTGCGGCCGATGCTATTGATCCGACCGCCTTGTCACTGTAGCGTCGTCATCGCATGCAGCTGATATGGGCCTGTATGGTTGACTTTGACAAATCTGCCTGCGTCAGGCATCACGTTTAGACGTCCGATTTTGGGTGCCTGAGGCTGTGATGGCTGCCTGATGGATGACCTTCCTGCCAGGGCTCAATCCAAACACACCCTCAAGAATCTCCGCATCGCCGTGGGCGCCGTCGGGCCGCCTGTCATCGCGCGTTGGACGCATCGGGACGTCTCCATGCCGTACACCAGGGTGCTGCTCGAGGTCACTGGGCCGGTCTGTCTCCGGGCGCCACGATATGTCGTCAGGCTCCTGCGCGCCGCCGCGTGCGCTATGGAGCCGCGCCCTCCTACAGATTCAGCCGAGGCTGCGCCGCATCAGGATGGTGCATCGCCACACAGCTGGCCCGCATGCACCACCGCTTCACCCAAGGCCAGGGCGCTCCAATAGTCAAACATGGCGTCCTGACCCTCGATTTCTCTCTCTCTGCCTCGGTTGTTCACGACCGGGAAGAGAAAGAGCAAGGATAAGGTTGGAGGACAAGTGCTAGGAGCCCACGGAGGTGCACATAGAGTTTCTGGCTGCTGCAAGTTATTTTTGTTTTACTCGATCACTGATCGAGGTTGCGTCGTCCTGCCGATCCGTCGACGCTGGAACGTCGACACCGTCAAGGATGAGATTGTCGTTGCGCCATGTCTTTGGCTGCAACGCCGGCATGTGTTCAAGCCATCTTCATCGGGATCGCCGCCTATCATGCGGTGGTGCCACCCATGCTGTCGGTCCTGCTCGTCACGTTGGCTCACGGTCCGAGTCGCGCCGTCCGCCTCCACCTCAAGAACATCATCGCTGCAGATGTTGCTGACAGGCTGATGTAAGTGCGCTTGTTAATACGTCCGACCGCCCGCGCCTTCGCCATCGCACCGCACCGTCCAGTGAGATCTTTGGTTGGGCACTGTTGATTATGTGTACATGTGTGCCTATGTTGATGCTTCGAACCAGCGCCCTCCTCCACGTACGACCACGTCCACCTCGACCTCGGCTACTTAGGCAACAAAGGCTATCATCCGTATGAGGTACTCGTCGGTTTCTCTCCAGTCGCAGCATCCGCAACGCGACGACACGCTTCAACTACGGGGGATGTCAGTCCGTCGGCTTCTTCTCCAGTTTCACCGTCTGCGGTGCTTCCGCTATGACTGCGAGAGGATGTTAGAGTATATTTGGTAGACTGATATTATATATCATGGACAGCCATATGTATCCCGGAAGGTGCCTTGCCCTCCAAGTCTTGCTCTTATATATACCGGCCAAGAGGCTTTGCAATACAATCATCATTATACGCAATTTTGTCTCCCTCTTACACGGCGAGCATGTTCTCGTCGGTCCCGAGGAGGTCTCTGAGGAGTCGGTGATTTGGGCGGAGGACGCCTTCCAGGTCAAAGTTGGGGGTGCGATTGCGGCTCGAGACGACAAGGCGGCGGACATCAGCGTCGGAGGAGCTGATCTCGTGGCGGAAGAAGTCGAGCTTGGCGCCGAGGTCGTGGGAAGAATACACGCCCCTGAGGCGCGCGATGCAGACAGGCGTGCAGCCGACACCGTCGAGCAGCGCGCCGTGGATGGCGCGCGCTTCCTTGGCCTGGCCGAGGCGCATCTCCTCCGCGTGGCCGTGGGGCTGGTAAAAACAGTCGGCGACGCATAATATGGGCGGAGAGGAGGGAGGGAAGCAGGAAGGGGAGCGACAGTGCTGGCCGGCGAGCCGCGGCCCAGGAGCAAGTGGAGGAGGCGCTAGGGTTTAGCTGGCGGCGGCGAAGTATCTGGCCGGGCGGCGGAGGGGAGCGGCGGAGCCGACCCAATGGCCCTCGCGGTGGTGGACGGGTGATTTCCAAGTCCAAAATGAACTTGCAGGGGAGGAAGGTGGTTGGGCTTAGTTAAACTTGGGCGAGTGCCTATTTGGACTGCGCCGAACTGTCAGATCGGAGAGCCCATTAGGCCAGACAGGCCAGACCGGCATATGCTTCCGCAGAATATACTGGCATATATGCTACTGACACAAGTCCAGACTACCACACGGCACACAACGGAAATTTTCCATCAGCCGCAAACCGCCACGAGAATAGGTAAAATTGCCACAAAAATATTCACATCAACCAACCATCATGCACAAGCGCACACGAAATTGGCACAATGGAAATTGCATAGATTTTTGAAGGATTTATCATGACACCCTTGCACCATGAGAATCGGCAACTGCAAGAAAAATAACATTTTTCTAGAGAGCTGAAGCCGTCAGGACAATATTGTTTTCATGATGGTCAGCCGTTAGAAAAATGATATGAGCACATATTTCTCCAGTTTTGCTAGCATAGTCACGAAAATTACTCCGGCACACACAAAAAACTTTTGTGGCTCTCCAGTTTTGCTAGCATAGTCACGAAAATTACTCCGGCACACACAAAAAACTTTTGTGGCATGAGGGGACAAGAGAAAGGGCCATGAGAGCTGATTTGCCTCTATGGCGGTACATGAAAGTTTCAGCAAGACGAGCGGGGCTTGTCGCCCAAATGAAACCTGTGGCGGGCAGAAGTGAGCGGGGCGGTGTGGACAACATATTTTCGTGGAGGTTGAATCCGGTCACGATCATGATCATCCAACTTTCGTGGAGGTTTTGCGTCACCGTCACAGAAGTCAATTTTCATGGTGGTTTATATAACACTCTTACATAAAAGGATATTTATCGTGCCTCTCACGAAAATAGATCACTCACGGGAAAAAAAATTCTATTCCTGTGGTAGCTGTTCGAAGTCATTGTAAGTAGTAGTAGTTTAGATAGACCGTGCATAGATCGGCGCCAACTCTGAATTAAGATGAATAAATTGTTGCATCTTTGGATTACTACTGGCAGAGGGGCCCAATTAAGAGCACCGCTAATGGCCGTGCGATGTCATTTTCTTCACGAGTGGCGCATTGTCACTCCGAAGGCGCCGGTACTACCTGCCTCCTAGTACTTTGCAGTACCAGTCCAATTGGATGGGTGTGTGTCCTGCTCCGAGACGCCAAACTTTGCAGAATTTTTGTTTAGAGCGTGCGGTGCATACACGCCATCAATTGACCGGCAGCGAAAGATAGCATATGCTTCGGGCTAGATAGCATATGCTTCGGGCTCAAGCGAGTCGGAAGTCACTGTAGTAGTTTAGAGCGACCGTGCATAGATGGGCGCCAACTCTTCTGAATAAATTAGTGAGTAAATTAAGCAACTAAGCAAAGGAAAGTAAGGTCCCCTTTGGAACACAGGATTTTCACAGGAATTGTACAGGAATTTTACAGGAATCAGTTGACTGTTCACAGGAAAAACGCAGGAATAGGAAAAAATCTCGCGATCCAAAGGGGGCCTAAGTTGGGTTGTCCCGAGTCCAAGAAGGTGGGGGCAGGCCAGAGGTCAAAGTCAGTGCGATGGACTGGAGCTGTGGAGAGCACGGTTTTCGCAAAATTGTTGGGTGTGCAAGTGCACACCCTTGCTCCATCTGCTACGTCTCCGCCCCCACCTTGCACTATGGGGGGGAGACGTGGGCATTAAGGGGCCAGATCTCTTTGTGATTGCCATAAGATGAGTTTGACGGCTAGATGT
Source organism: Eragrostis nindensis (assembly GCA_012490785.1). Taxonomy (NCBI): domain Eukaryota; kingdom Viridiplantae; phylum Streptophyta; class Magnoliopsida; order Poales; family Poaceae; genus Eragrostis; species Eragrostis nindensis. The sequence continues at coordinate 486,810 of JAAXCT010000074.1, read as the reverse complement.
TTTGTTTTTTTTGAGAATTCAAAAGCTATTTATCCTTTTTTTTACTAGGCACCGTGGTAAAAAGGTCATCTCTTTTTATTCATAAATAGATAGATCGCAAACCAAACACTTTAAAAACGCTAATTAGAGGTTGAAAGCCAAAAAGTACAGCGTTACCATTAGAGGTTGAAAGCCAAAAGGTAAGTTTACAATTATCCAGATAAATTTAGCTGAACTACATTCAAAGATGAGGCCCTGGATATATAGATTCACCGTAGTTACAGAAGCAAATCACGTATACCAGTTACGTTTAACTAGATTATCTTTTGTACGAGGACCCCGAAACGAGAGGATATCTTGATTCGTTAGAAATTGAACGAATGAACGGGTAAAGAATTTTCTGGATGATCCTTTATATAATTACCACATAGATACGCTCAAAGGATAAGCTCAATGGATCATCAAACTAAACGATTTATTGGTTGGAGTTAATATAAATAACTGCTGCTAATCACTTGGTGACAGCCCATCACGCAATTAACATCATGGGTGAGGTCATTTAGCTTGGAGAGAAGGATATTCCTTCATATATAGTACGACGAAGTCGTATGTAGGATCGGAGATAGATATTAGTGCGGCAGTGTGGCAGCTAGCTAGCGACGACCCCAGATAATATATACTACCATCAGTGATGCTATCTTATAAAGATCGGTTACATATATCTCCTAACAATGAACCTGATCCTCCTCATATTTAACTAAGCACCACGACGACCGTCCTAGGCGTATAATACACATGTTATTACGTGGCCTACCAAGAAAATTGTTCTTTCGGTAAAACGACGCGCCCATCATCATCATCTGCTATTGATCTGGACATTTTTAATCCTGGTAGGCGGGATATATGCGCTAGAAATCGATATCCTTTCGATTCTCAACATGTACACATGTACGTAAGGCGCCTAGAAGTATCAACGGTACTTCTGTGTCAAGAATTTATTTTGGCACGATAATATCATCGAGAGTTTAGCCATACGTCATTCTGTCAGAGTCACCAAGGAATATTCGATCGATGATTGTTAGTGGGTACTTCTTTCATAATCGGCATGTTCGTGCATATAAGTACGTGCGTCAGTTTAATTTCATCTTCCTCGCTATTATCATCCACGCTCTGCTTTCGCAAGAATTAATTTCACGGGATTTTTTTTAGAAAATGGAAATTTTTCCCGCCTCTGTGTTTCCACACACAGCGTTCGGACTTATTACAGTTCTTTCAGCTTCCTGGCTGAGATCAAGGAAAACAAATTAAAGACAAAGCCTATTATTTATATTAGCAGACTTGGCTAACTTACCCGTGATCAGGTTAGGTTCCTTAGGTTGTTCGGACAACACTCGGACAATTCAGCCTCTGTGCCGACCGGCACAACCCCTAATTTTCCCGAAACTCACGCTCACGCTCACTAGAAAGCCTGGCTAACTCTTTTACTGATAATTCTGCTTAATTCCCATTGGTCTCTGTGGTTCGATTAAACCTTGGAATACTCTTCCGGGGAAAAAGTGCTACAACTGTACACCGTCCACTTGCGGTATATATGTAGGTGCGTACAAACTTCTTTTTCTGGCGTCGTTGCCGGGGACCTTTGTTCGAATTAGGCATTGTTTGAAATTTGAGAAATTAGCCACGATGCCGATCGGCACACCTGTGTGCCGACCGGCACATTGCTTCCTCTCTTTAATTTCTCTGTTTTTTCCAGTACATATGTCCTGTTTTATTTAACAGATAGGTATGGACGGCGCTAAGTCAAATAAACCCTCTAATTACCTCGATGATCTAGAGATTCTCTTTCCGAGGGCATAGAAGACAACAGCGAGCCACTCAGTCCGAGGGCATTGTTTGCAGCTCTAGAAGAAGACAAGGGAGAAGAAGTTCCAGAGGTAGAAGACATGACGGACACAACACCGATAGCTAATCGTCTCAAGCCTTCCCTGGACAATGTTATCAAGACTGAGTTTACTGCACAAGCTCAACCTTTTCAGCTGGAGCGCTACATGTCTGTGGTTCGTCAACAACCGTTCACAGGTTCTGAAGATCCTAATATGCATTTGCAACACTTTCATGAAATCTGCAGCACCTTTCAATTGCAACATATGAATGCCAATGAAGCCAAGGTGCGACTGTTTCCTCTATCTCTTATTGGGCGTCCTAAGCAGTGGTACCATGGGCAACTTTCTGCGATAAAGATTAGTTGAGATCAACTTTCTGCAGAATTTTGGCAAAGTACTTCCCTCCAGGCAACTCAAGTTTTGAAGAACAAGATCCTTGGATTTACTCAACTTGCTGATGAGAGCGTTGGAGAAGCATGGAATCGATTTAATAGTACAAGGATGCTTGCCCGCATAATGGCCTTGCTAAATGGGAGTTAGTGGAAAGGTTCTACAAGGGTTTGAATCTTTTGTCCCGACAACACTTAGATGCTTCATCTGGAGGATCGTTTTTGAACAATGCACCCGCTCAAGCCACAGCCTTGATCAAGAAAATAGAGCAAAGTCAATCATGGGTTAGTGAGAGAGAAAGTAGAAGCCTTCAACCTTCCACGGGAAAGATGAAGAGTGTGGTGGAAAGAGCTTATGATGTATTGCTTATGGACAAGCTTGACACCATACAAAGGAGATTGGACAAGATCTATCATATTCCGAACGAAGAGACCGTCAAGCTAGCGGAAGCCCGATCCACATGTGAAGAATGTGGAGAACTTGGTCATGTTAGCAAGGATTGCCCCGAGGATGTAAAGATACTCAATTATGTCAAGAGCCAAGGATGGAAGACTCTATATCAGCAACAAAGGAGTAGCTTCACCCCATCACCGTCTATGCAAAACGCCATCCCTCTTCGTATTCAATGCCAAGAGTTCTTTCAAACTCAAGAGAATGTCAACAAGGACACTCAAGCCAAATTCAAGGAAGTTGATCGTGTGCTTAAAACGATCAATGATAAGGTCATCGAAGTGGGGAGTTCTAATCAGCAAATTCTCCAATTCATGAAGATGATGGAGAAACAAATGGCCCAATTAGCGGAGTCGGTACAAGGCGAGAAAGGAGCTCTTCCTGGTAATACCCTCTGCAGAACAGCTGAAATCCATCGCTACGAGGTCTGGGAAGCAAACTGAAGATCCGAAGTTTGCAGCTGGAGCAAGACGACCTCGTGCCGACCGGCCGACACCTCTGCCGATCGGCACGCTACAGAAGATGGTGCCGACCAGCACACAGATGGTGCCGATCGGCACACTGAGAAAATTGACCTCTCGGGTCTGGAAAAGGGAACTGAGAACAAGGAACACGGTCCTGCTACCTTTCTGGATACGCAGTTGCTGACCAAGTGTTGGCGGTTCTTATGCGATAAAATTAAATTCATTAATTCCGCAAGCGCACGGATCACCATTGTAGCATTTCACCTTAGAGTATTCCAGGGTTATCGTATTTATATTTCCGCAGGGAAGTAGAGCGAAAGGGAGCTGAATAGTAGCAATGCATTGAATAATTTGGAGAAGAAATAATGTATCAAACTATACTTGAGACGGGGGTAAGATAGGCATGATAAATATGGGTGGCACACACGTCCTCAAATCCGAAGTGATAAAGAAATAAAACCGTAGTATACATTTGGAAGAGCAACGAGATAGAGTTAAAGCTACCTGTATGTTTACCTATTATTTACTCTTCCTAGCAGTCAAGTCTAACAAAGATTATCTACTCTAGCTAAGCTCATACACATACAAGTCATGTCGTTTCGGGGCACACACGTGCTAGGTTAACCGATGATGCTAGTTCAAACCTAGGGAACCGTATGCTATAATTAAGACCCTGCCGAGTCCAACCCGAACGTGGTGGATTACAGAGACCGGTGCAGCTGTCACATACACTCGCGGCTACCATCCTCCGTGGGTTGGGTGCCAAACATGCATAGGCCAAGTTCTAAGCGCCATGCTTACAACCCGCTGTTGGCGGTTCTTATGCGATAAAATTAAATTCATTAATTCCGCAAGCGCACGGATCACCATTGTAGCATTTCACCTTGGAGTATTCCAGGGTTATCGTATTTATATTTCCGCAGGGAAGTAGAGCAAAAGGGAGCTGAATAGTAGCTATGCATTGGACAATTCGGAGAAAGAAATAATGTATCAACTATACTTGAGACGGGGGTAAGATAGGCATGATATATATGGGTGGCACACACATCCTCAAATCCAAGGTAAATAAAAGAAAACTGTAGTATACATTTGGGAGAGCAACGAGATAGAGTTAAGGCTACCTGTATGTTTATCTATTATTTACTCTTTCTAGTAATCTAGTCTACAAAAGTTATCTACTCTAGCTAAGTTTATACACATACAAGTCATGTCGTTTCGGGGCACACACGTGCTAGGTTAACCGATGATGCTAGTTCAAACCTAGGGAACCGTATGCTATAATTAAGACCCTGCTGAGTCCAACCCGGACGTGGTGGATTACAGAGACCGGTGCAGCTGTCACATACACTCGCGGCTACCATCCTCCGTGGGGTTGGGTGCCAAATGTGCATAGGCAAAGATCTAAGCGCCACGCTTAGATCCCGCCTAGAGGAACTACTCTTGATCAACGGAGCAGTCCTATCTAAGAATAAACAAGCACAGATTTCACACGACGTCATCTCAACGACGACACTCTCTCGTACTTGCGTACTCCAACAATCACGAATCCCACAACAAGACTTCTACGAGCACTTACTTAACAGAATAAATAAACTAAATAGAAAAGAATTACTAAAAGAAATAAATAAAGATAAAACTAAATATAATTATATTGAATAAAATAATATCTCAAGAGTAAGGATACAAAGAACTATACCGAACTCCGAGAAGACTCCGGAAGCCCGAGAGAGCTCTCAATCTACTCTACTCTACTCTACTCTAACTCCCAAAGCTACTACTAAACTAATGAACACTTGGATGAAGTGTGATGGTGCGAGTTGCTTCGGAGGCCGAGGGGTCCAATTTATAGCTTGTGAAGGCGGTGGGAGCACCCTGGCCGAAGCTGGAGAGGCGGTGGCGACAAAGTCGGCCGGCCGGCCTAGGGGGGTGGCCGGCCGGCCGTCCCTTCGGTCGGTTGGCCACCGTCTTCTGCCTGAACGCTCCAGATCCTCTCCTGATGGCGGTCCGAAGGTCGGCTACTTCGTGGGGTCGGCAGAATTGAAGTGAGGGCCAAGTAAAGGCCCAAATGGCCCACCTTCTAGAATGGCGGTGGAATTCTGCCGAGCTGGACTTGAATTGTGCGTTGAAGATTATTTTCCAGCCCACTGGAGGAAGCCTGGGGCCTGTGGCCACCAGGTGGGGCCGGCCGGCCAGGGGTATTCCCTGGCTGGGCCCACTTTCCTCCAATATTCACTCCTGCATCCAAATATTCACCAAAACCTGTGGAGTAGCATTATTCCTAACTACTATGCACAAAAATCTTGGTGTTATGTATTTATTTACCGGTAGGGTGGCGGTCAAATCATGGTTTAACGACCGCCAACAACCTCCCCAAGCTTAAACTTTGCTCGTCCCGAGCGAACTCAACTCAGGGTACCGGCGGATGAGGAGTTACAAAGAAGCGTCCCATGGGTAATAAAGATGCAACAAGGTACTCCCTAAACAGTGGTAAGTTTACAAGAGCACAAACTATTCATGAGTGTTGCAAAAATCGTGGGGCTTATATGATACACCTTGTCATGCAGCATTGAAGAGTGGAACGACACTTTTAGACAAGTAAACAATTCTAGCAGGTATGCATCCAGAGTTTTTATGTGCTGCAAGGTAAGGTGTAAAAATTCTCCTTCGTTTTGGTAGGCACTTCTCTTACCTACTAATGCGAGTCTTATTCCTACAAGCTTCACTCATCCTACCTTCTACCAAATGAGGCTTTGTATGTGGAGCTTGGTAAGGAATGCACAAATGTCATGCATTTATTGTAAAGCTAAAGAATGAGTCTCAATCAACATAGCAACTCCATATATTTTGGTCATAAGAGATGATGTGATGAAGGGGGAGAAAACGAGCTCACACTTGTGGAAGGGGATTTTGAAAACTTTAGTCCTTTATTTTGCTCAAGATGTTTATGATAAGAACCATATAGCCATTGACTTTAGTCGTACAACCATGGAGTTTTTTTTTTGACTACTCCATGGTGCAAAGGGCTATAACTTTTGCATGGTTCAAAGGAAACATTTTGAAATATTCTTGAGCTTTTTGGATGGACCAAAAGTTTTGCAAACTCTGAAAATTGTTTGGTTGATTTATCCAAAGATTCCCCTTTTTATTTGGTGGATAGAAGTTTTCGAGAACACACGCGAAGGAATTATGACCAAAATTAGGAGTGCTTAGTTTCAAGAGTACATCAAACCTTAACAAAACTCAATACATAAACAAATGGCTATGAGTGGGGCTGTTTCGAATATTATGATATGGCTCTGGTAGGTAAATAAATCCTCACACTAAGAGAAGTGTGCCAAAACAGAAGGGTTTTAGGTACTCGCAGCAATTCATGAAAAACATCTCTGTATGAAACCATACTAAGAAATTGCAACAAGTCCTAATTATGCCATATCACAGTCCACATGCTCAGACTTGGTGTAACAAATGTAACCTACGGAAATAAGCAAGACATCATGATGTGATCATGCTCAAATAAAAATAACACATATGTCAGGAGTTGAGGTTGCATCTATGCGACACATAGGGAGCTAATTTGTAACTCGATCATCATTTCCCTTAAGTGCAGCATAACACCAAGATTCTAGCATTTATTCGAAACAGGGAGTTTATTTATTTATTAAGAAAAGTTAAGAAATACTTACCTGGGGTCCTCCCCAAGCTTGAGTCTTTGCAAGACTCGAGCTAGCGTTGAACTCCTTCTTACCTGGGGGCCCTCCCCAAGCTTGAGTCTTTGCAGGACTTAAGCTTGATTCAGGCTCTTCCTTCTCCTTCTTGTCCTGCAAAAAAGAGTGAGGATGATACAAGTGGCTAGCCCCTAATGAGCATTGCCGGGAATCCTATTATTTTTGTTGTTTTTAATTTTTGTTTTACTTTTTATTTTGTTTTTATGGTTTATGGAAAGAAAAAACAAGTGCTAGGCCTAGCTAGGATAACGATTGGGATGGCCTCCCCAATCGGAGGGCTCTCATTTTTACGTCTTTGAGCTAGACGTTCTCCAAATCTTCAATTTGTTTGGACCTCGCTCGCTGGAGAATTTGGCGGGGCTGAGGTTCCTTCTTTCTTCCGCCACACTTTGGTTGTCTTCTTTGTGTTTGTGGCGGCGACCTTTTCTTTACTAGGCGCCTTTGTTGTACTCTCATCGGTCGATACCGTAGCTGCCTTCTTCTTTCTTGAGCGCCTCGCTCTCCTCTTCTTAGGCGATTGTGACTCGCCTACTCCTTCTTGTGGTGGAGGAGCAAGAGGGGCTTGCGGTGCATTTGGCGGCTGAGGCATTCTCCTTGGAGTCCTCCAATATTTTGCTAGCCTTCTTGCATTCTCTCTTTCCAGATAGTCTCTCATATATGCAATGAGCTTATCTGGCTGTGGCATGGGTGGAGTAATCTCAATCTTCTCCACTCTCCGTGGGTCCTTTCCATATATGACCCTCACTTGCTTGCATTCTTCAACCTTAGGCTTGAAGCTGAACGTCTCTTCCCTGCCGTTGAGGTCCAAGTGAATCTCTCCTGCCCCTACGTCGATGTTGGCGTTGGTGGTGCTCAAGAAGGGCCTCCCAAGGATGAGAGGGGTCTTGACATCCACTTCCATGTCAAGCACAACGAAATCGACGGGGACGAAGAAGTTTCTGATCTGCACAGGCACGTCTTCGGCAATACCCGCAGGATGACGAACCGATTGATCCGCAAGTTGCAAGCACATGGCCGTTGGTGATAACGGGCGGTTTAGCCTGTCGTACACCGTCTTGGGCATGACGCTCACACTTGCTCCTAAATCGCAAAGCGCCTATAAGAAGTGCTGGCTGCCGATCGAACATGGGATGGTTGGACACCCCGGATCCTTCTTCTTTTCCGGAAGGATGTTCAAAATGGCCGCGCTGCACTCTTCTGTAAGCTTCACTACCTCTATTGCTGGAATGAGGCGCTTGTTGTTGAGGATGTCCCGGAAATACCTAGTGTAAGTAGGTACCTGCATGGCATCAAGCAGCGGAATATGCACATATATATGCCGGATGGCCTCAACAAATTTATCGAAGCGCTCATCCACGGTGAGCTTCTTCCTGCGGTCAGGATAGGGCAAGCCTGTAGTGTCAAAATATTCATGAGGGGCTGCCTTTGGTGGAGCTTGCTCAACGGGCGGATCTGCCGTTGGTTCCTCGTCGGAGCTCTCCTTCTTGACGTCTTCCTTTTCAGGGACCTTCTTTTCTGGAACCTTTTTGCCTGTCTTCTCCTTGGAGGCTGCATTTGGTGTCTTCCCCTCGGCACCCTTGGGGTAAGGTGGGTCCACAGTACCTCTTCCGCCCCTGGTGGTGATAGCACTAACACTCTCCTTTGTACGAGGAGCCTGCACAGCTGAAACTATTTGCGCAATTTGCGTTTCTAGCATTTTGTTGTGGCTTAGCTGATTCTGCAGAGCAGTGCTGAACGACTCTAGCTTAGCATCTATGCTCTCTAAAGCCTTGTCGGTAGTAAGAAACTTCTTACTAATACTGTCATTGATCTTGACCTGGCCGAGAACTAGATCCTTGATAGAGGGCTCAAAACGGGAAAGATTACCACTGTTACCTCCCTGATTTTTGTTGAAGGAGAGGTCGGGCCTGGAATTCCAGCCGTAATTGTTCTGGGAGCGGTACCCATTGCCATTGTTGAGGAAATTGCATTCCTCTCTCGTATTCGGGCAATTGCTGTCCATATGCCCTGTGTTGCCGCACTCTTCACAAGTCATGCGGGAGTCCGCAACTTGCAGGTCCTGCGGAGATTCCACCTTGCGGAGTAGCTGATCGAGCTTGATGGCGAGCATGCCCATCGTCTCCACTTGGTGTACTCCACGGGTCTTGGTGCTCGCCGCTTGGCGTCCACCATGAGTCTGGTTGGCCGCCACCTTCTCTATCAATTTCTTAGCGTTCTTCACGCTAAGAGAGAAGAAGGAGCCGCCTGCTGCGGCGTCGAGGTGCTCTCGAGCGAACGGCCTCAAACCGTGGTAGAAACTCTGTATAAGGAGCCATTCCTCCATGCCATGGTGTGGGCATGAGAGAACGTACTCCTGCATCCTGTCCCAGGCTTCCGCGGTCGACTCATCTGCGAGCTGTTGGAAGCCCGATATCTTGTTCCGCAGGGCCGTAGTCTTGCCCGGTGGGAAGAACTTGGCGAGGAAGGCATTAGAGCATGCCGTCCATGTGTCGAGGGATTCTTGGTTCGCGTAGAACCACTGGAGAGCCTTCCCCAACAGAGAGAATGAGAAAAGCTGTAGTCGGATGGCGTCCTGAGGTGCATCCTTTATGACGAAAGTGTTGCACGTCATCAGGAACCTTTGAAGGTGAGCATTTGCATCATCCGACGGCTTCCCACAGAAAGGACTAGCCAAGATCATGTTGATCAAGGCTGGCTTGAGTTTATAGTCCTTGTTGGTGATGCGCGGGTTGGGTCCCACGCGGATGTTCTCCGTAGTTGGCGCGGAGAAGTCATTGATCGTCTTCTCAACAACGGGGTCGGCCATGTTGCTCGATGGGGAGGCCCTGACAACCGGTGGAGGAGACGATTCAAGAGCCAGAGCGTTCTTGCGGATCTGTTTGGTGATTTCGCTCGATCCTTCCTTAAGAATTGCTCTGGGTCTGAGTGGAAGTTTTCTGGTAGGTCGAAACCAGTCATGCACAGTCCTGTTTCAAAATTTCCACAACAAAGAAAGACAGGACAAGGGTAAGCCCGCAAAAGTAAGTGATAATTATTCTTCTCACAAACTGCAATGCATTTATTCAGTTCCTAACTGCTACTTCCACAGCAACGGCACCAGAAATGCTTGTTGGCGGTTCTTATGCGATAAAATTAAATTCATTAATTCCGCAAGCGCACGGATCACCATTGTAGCATTTCACCTTGGAGTATTCCGGGGTTATCATATTTATATTTTCGCAGGGAAGTAGAGCAAAAGGGAGCTGAATAGTAGCTATGCATTGGACAATTCAGAGAAAGAAATAATGTATCAACTATACTTGAGACGGGGGTAAGATAGGCATGATATATATGAGTGGCACACACATCCTCAAATCCAAGGTAAATAAAAGAAAACTGTAGTATACATTTGGGAGAGCAACGAGATAGAGTTAAGGCTACCTGTATGTTTATCTATTATTTACTCTTTCTAGTAATCTAGTCTACAAAGGTTATCTACTCTAGCTAAGTTCATACACATACAAGTCATGTCGTTTCGGGGCACACACGTGCTAGGTTAACCGATGATGCTAGTTCAAACCTAGGAAACCGTATGCTATAATAAAGACCCTGCTGAGTCCAACCCGGACGTGGTGGATTACAGAGACCGGTGCAGCTGTCACATACACTCGCGGCTACCATCCTCCGTGGGGTTGGGTGCCAAACGTGCATAGGCGAAGATCTAAGCGCCACGCTTAGATCCCGCCTAGAGGAACTACTCTTGATCAACGGAGCAGTCCTATCTAAGAATAAACAAGCACAGATTTCACACGACGTCATCTCGACGACGGCACTCTCTTGTACTTGCGTACTCCAACAATCACGAATCCCACAACAAGACTTCTACGAGCACTTACTTAACAGAATAAATAAACTAAATAGAAAAGAATTACTAAAAGAAATAAATAAAGATAAAACTAAATATAATTATATTGAATAAAATAATATCTCAAGAGTAAGGATACAAAGAACTGTACCGAACTCCGAGAAGACTCCGGAAGCCCGAGAGAGCTCTCACTCTACTCTACTCTACTCTAACTCCCAAAGGTACTACTAAACTAATGAACACTTGGATGAAGTGTGATGGTGCGAGTTGCTTCGGAGGCCGAGGGGTCCAATTTATAGCTTGTGAAGGCGGTGGGAGCACCCTGACCGAAGCTGGAGAGGCGGTGGCGACAAAGTCGGCCGGCCGGCCTAGGGGGGTGGCCGGCCGGCCGTCCCTTCGGTCGGTTGGCCACCGTCTTCTGCCTGAACGCTCCAGATCCTCTCCTGATGGCGGTCCGAAGGTCGGCTACTTCGTGGGGTCGGCAGAATTGAAGTGAGGGCCAAGTAAAGGCCCAAATGGCCCACCTTCTAGAATGGCGGTGGAATTCTGCCGAGCTGGGCTTGAATTGTGCGTTGAAGATTATTTTTCAGCCCACTGGAGGAAGCCTGGGGCCTGTGGCCACCAGGTGGGGCCGGCCGGCCAGGGGTATTCCCTGGCTGGGCCCACTTTCCTCCAATATTCACTCCTGCATCCAAATATTCACCAAAACCTGTGGAGTAGCATTATTCCTAACTACTATGCACAAAAATCTTGGTGTTATGTATTTATTTACCGGTAGGGTGGCGGTCAAATCATGGTTTAACGACCGCCAACACCCGCCTAGAGGAATTACTCTTGATCAACGGAGCAGTCCTATCTAAGAATAAACAAGCACAGATTTCACTCGACGTCATCTCCGACGAAGGAACTCTCTCGTACTTGCCTACTCCAACAATCACGAATCCCACAACAAGACTTCTACGAGCACTTACTTAATAGAATAAATAAACTAAATAGAAAAGAACTACTAAAAGAAATAAATAAAGATAAATCTAAATATAATTATATTAAATAAAATAATATCTCAAGAGTAAGGCTACAAAGAACTATACCAAGACTCCGAGAAGACTCCGAAAGCTCGAGAAAGCTCTCACTCTACTCTACTCTACTCTAACTCCCAAAGCTACTACTAAACAAGAAAATGAAAACACTTGGATGAAGTGTGAGGTGCGAGTTGCTTCTGAGGCCGGGGGGGTCCTATTTATAGGTCTCCAAGGCGGTGGAAGCGCTGCTGCCAACTCTGGAGAGGCGGTGGCGCCAAAGCCAGCCGGCCGGCCTAGGGGGGTGGCCGGCCGGCCGTCCACTGTTTCGGTTCGCCATCGACTTCTGCCTCGACGCTCCAGATCACTCCCTGAAGGCGGTCTGAAGGTCGGCTTCTTCGTAGGGTCGGCAGAATTGAAGTAGGGGCCAAGTTAAGGCCCAAATGGCCCACTTTCTAGAATGGCGATGCAACTCTGCTGGGCTGGTCTTGAATTTTGCGTGGTTGGCCAGTTTTCAGTCCACTGGAGGGAGCCCGAGGCCTGCGGCCACCAGGTGGGGCCGGCCGGCCAGGGAATTTCCCTGGCTGGGCCCACTTTCCTCCATTATTCACTCCTGCATCCAAATATTCACCAAAACTTGTGGAGTAGTGTTATTCCTATCTACTATGCACAAAATCTTGGTGTTATGCTTTTATTTACCGGTAGGATGGCGGTCAAATCATGGTTTAACGACCGCCAACACCAAGACAGAAAGGATCCGACACCATGATGAGTAATTCTCCAGGTTTGTCGATATTATAAAGAAGTTATATATCAATGTGCCGTTCCTCGATGCTCTTCAAGTGCCCACCTATGCTAAGTACATAAAGGATATTATGCAAAGCAAGAAGTCCTTAGCATCGGAAGAAGTAGTGAAGATGACAAAGGAGTGCACTGCAGCTATTAATGACATTACACCAGAAAAGAAGCCCGACCCCAGATCTCCTAGTATCCGGTGTTTGATTGGAGCTCAAATCTTTGAAGGGGCTTTATGCGATCTTGGAGCAAGTGTAAGTGTCATGCCTCGCTATGTCTTTGCAAGTTTGAATTTGCCAGAGTTGGAGCCTACAGCTATGTGTTTGGAGTTGGCCGATCAATCGGTTCGCTATCCCGATGGAATTGCTGAAGATGTGCCTGTTCAAATCGGTGATCATATAGTTCCTGTGGATTTCATTGTGCTTGATATGGATAGAAGGACAAAGACTTCATTGATTTTGAGCCGGCCATTCTTGAGGACAGCAAAGGCAAATATTGATGTGGGGAGTGGAAAGATAAGTTTCGACATAAGTGGAGCCTCATACACATTCAAGTTTCGCCCCAAGGGAGAAGAAAGCCGTACGGTCTCTAAGTGGGTTGAGAAATATAAGTCTCCGCACCACAAAGGAATCGAGGGTAATTAGAGGAAGGATATGTCCTATCATTGAAGGAGAGGAAGCTAGAGAACCTTGTAGTATCGCAACCATGGTTCCCGTAGAGCGACGCTAAGGAAGTGATTTATGCGGGGAGGTCAAGCTCTACGACCTTTTTTAAACTAAGGGCGCTTTTTGGGAGGCAACCCAAAATCCGGGAAGCGAGTCATAGGGTGAGACTTTTTGTGTTAGTGCTTTCGGGAGGGCAACCCGCGAATTTGAAATTTAGTGCTAACCGGGAGGGCAACCTGGCCTTTAAATTGTTTGCTTGTAATCCACAATAATGCTCCTGGAATAAAATTTGTTAGTCCAAATGTTTGTTTTAACTTTTATGTGAACGCCTGCGCTGTCTGTTTACTTTTCGCAGTTTTGTTTTTGTATTTTTGCTTTTCACTAACAGCGCAGGAAGAAAAGAAACAAAAACAGAAAAAACAGGTGAGTGCCGACCGGCACAGAAGCTGGCACGCCAAATCGTGCTCTGAAAGATACCCTGATCTGGAGATACAAATTAATTGGGGGTAAAACAAAGAAAATGTGCGGGGTATTCGAGGAAGGAAAGATCGTAAAAGGTAAGTTCAACAATTGTCCTGAGAATATTTCCGCGGTTTGGTATTTTTCTGTGTCGCAGAAATATATTAATGATTCTTGCGGAAGAAGGAGGCACTGGCGGAAATTTGGCTGAGTTGCAGACCGGCACGTCCACCGTGCCGATCGGCACCACATGGAAACGCCACCTCCCGGAATCTCAATGCTACAGGAAATCTAACATCCGCAAGAAAATTTGAAATTCTAGCCACACAAAGCAACGAAGTTTTGAATCAGGCACGGACTGCACAGTGCCGACCGGCACCACCCTGTGCCGACCGGCACACTGGCCAAGAATTCGAATGAAGCATGAAAGTCTGCGCATGTTGAAAGGAGGAAAATTCACTGACACACATGCAGCTGCCGAGCACAGAGGGAGCACTGCGCGCCCAGGCTTGGGATGGAGCGAAAGTGCCGACCGGCACGATCTACGTGCCGATCGGCATCGCCTGGGAAAGCCAAATCTTTGCAGGTGCTCCCCTGTTCCCCGACATGCGACACTGTACCAGGCATGGGAAAGTGAAAAAGAAGGAGCGGCAGCCAAGGCGCAGGGGAATCAGTGCAAATTTGAATTGTGCCGACCGGCACGGTAACCGTGCCAATCGGCACCGCTTGGAAAAGCTAAGCTTTCGCAGGTGCGCCACTGTCTCCCGACATGCGACACTGTATCGAGCATGGGGAAGAGGAAAAGAAGCCGTGGCAGCCGAGGTACGACGGAATCCGCGCGCGGGTTCCTTCCCTTGGACGCCTTGTGTAAGGATCGTGTGACCGAGAAGGGGGGGGGGGGGGGGGGGGGGGGGGTGAATCGGTGCACTCTAGATTCTATTTCCAAACACTAACACCCAAGCAACTCCTACCGATTAGTTCTACTAACAAAGTAAAGCACACTAAGGAGTATCCTTAACCTATATAGCTAGTGGATATAGATAACGCAAGCACACCACACTAGCAACCTAGCACAAGATATATTAGCGGAAGACTTAAGCTAGGTAAGGTAAGGCAACTAGATAACTAGAGACAAGGCAACCAAAGATACTAGGCACACTAAGTAGAGTCCTTAAAGGTACTAGCTAGGCTACGATAAGTAAGCACACGAGCAAGGCAAACAAGCAATATTAATGAAGCTAGTAGGAACCAAGGTAAACACATAAGCTAGATAAAAGCACAACTCAAGTACTACAAGCAATCATATATAGAGCGGTAAGTAAATGCGAGTAGTAAAAGAGAAGGGATAGAGAATGCTCATGATGTCTTCCCGTCGTCTCGGAAGGATGGCGCCTTCCCCTACTCCACGTTGGGTCACTCCCGCCGGAGTCTCGACCCCGTCCCTCCGCTCGAAGGCGATCCCTCCTAGAGCACACTTCACCCTCCGAGTGAAGTCGCGGGCACGTCCCGCCGGGCTCGATCCCGGGTACTCTTCCGGAGGTAAGGCTCCGCACTTGATGCGTGCCAAAGGGCGCTCCACTAGTGATGCTTCTTTCGCACGGGAAGCTCCAAGACCGTGTACAAACTTGTGTTAGCTTCCACAATCTCCTTGGACAGCTCAACACCGACGCCTAACCGGTCTAGGCCTTGCCATAGACCAAGAGTAACAGCCCTAGATGACTCTCTCAAGCCCACACTAGCCTAGAGATCAAAGGATGCAACTTGTTACTCTCTCAAGCACTAGGATCACTCCAAAACCCTCTCAAGTGCTTCACACTTCTCCTTCTTGGCTTCTTGGCAGCACCTCCCCTCTTTCCTGGGTCCAAGAGCACCTCAAAGAGGTAAACAACCGACTATATATAGGCCACTAACCTCAAACTAGCCGTTGTCCAAAAGTGCCCAGTCTGCGTGATGACCGTACTGTCCGGTCTCCATTTGACCGTATTGTCCGGTCTTCACCAGACCGGCATCCAGGGAGTGCTGCTCCACTTCTCAAACCAGACCGTATTGTACGGTCCCTAGGACCGTATTGTCCGGTCTCCATTCTTCTTCAGCCAACAGAAACTTCTCCTTCTCTGTTGCTCTTCTCCTGTAAGACCGTATTGTACGGTCCCTGACCGTATTGTACAATCAAACTGTCCGGTCTTCATTCTTTGACTTCCAGAAACTTCAGCTTCTCTGTCTGGAAAACCCAATAGAGACCGTACTGTCCGGTCTCTATTTCTCCACTTCCAGAAACTTAAGCTCTTCTGTCTGGATTTCCTCTATAGACCATATTGTACGGTCTCCATGACCGTACTGTCCTGTCTCCTCTGCCTTCGCAGCTTCGATCTTCTTCTTGATCTTCTTCTTCCAAACATGAACTTCTTGGTTCCTTCAACTCTCTTCTGCCACCCTAGCCCCTGAGAGACTCATCATTCATCCAATGATCTCTATAACTAGTGTGTACTAAGAGAACCACCTTGAACCCTCTTGATAGTCCGGTTTTTCCTATGGACTCAAGCTAACATCTAACCAAGCAACACCGCTTGGATCTAGCATGTCCTTAGCATTGATCCATATCTTCTCCGCGACCTCATCAAGTCCGTTCTTGTGTCGATGAAGGCAACCAATCATCCTTTTCATTAAGTTCATGGTGTATTGGCGTTCACCACCAACGGACGGAGCTTTCTTTCCATGTAACCTATAAGATCTCACAAGGAGTGTTAGTCACATTCATGGTTCTCATCCCATCACCAAAACATTCATACCTTGGGGTTTCCCTAGCTCCAATGGTCATGAAGCTTACACCTTGGAGAGCTATAAGAGGGGGCATTACCTCCATTTTCGCCACAACTTCCTGGCAAACCTCTCCACTCCTCCACTTCCTCCATTTGCGCAATTCGTTTCCATTTTCGCAGAAAATGAAGAGGCTCGGTTCCACGATCAAGAGCGTCGGCAAGAGGGTTCGCCGGGGGTTCAGCTCCGGCGGATCGCATCACTCTGGTGGATCGCATCAATCCGGCGACAACGACTCCGGCAACAACAACTCCGGTAGCGACTCCGGCTCCTTCATCTCGGCGCGGAGGGCAAGTTCGGCGAGCTACGATAGCCCCGAGCTCTCCGTCGAGATGACGCCGCCACGAGGGTGGGACGACTTCTACATCGCCCACCGCGACCCCGGCATCCCTCAAGCACCGGACCGCGCACGAGGAGCGCGACCGCCGCCGCCGCCGCCACCGTCGCGGCGGGCGGACCGTCAATGGAGGCCGAGTTGAGCGCGCCGGCATATGTGCCGCACGCGGTTCAGGAGGGATTCACCCTCACGAGCTTGGAGGAGGGGCACATCTACACCAACATCCGCAGTCGCATCGTCTCCAACATCGACATGGATGAGGAGTTCCTCACCAAGGTCGGGGTGTGGCCGAACCTCCAACAATGCCTCATCAACCTTGGGTAGGAGACCCTCCATGACCAAGTGAGCAGCTTCGACATCGAGCTCATCACCGAGTTCATCACCACCATGAACCGCGAGACGAACGAGCAAGGAGATGATGAGATCAAGTTCCGTTTGCGGGACGAGCCTTACTCCATCACGATCAAGGACATCTCCGATGCTCTCGGTTTTGATAGGGAGGCCCCCGTATACACGCGGCGACTACGGAGATGCTCGACGCGTTTTGGCGCTGTATCGCCGACGCGGAAGAGCGCAAGAGGGGGCACATCAAGAACTCCACGATCCAAATCCTTCACCGGTGGATGGCCGCGCGCACCACTGGCCGCCTCGACACCACCAACATCTCCGACACGGACTTGCATTGGCTCTACAACGCCATCGCGAGTCCGTCCAAGTGCAACCCCATCATGATGATGGTGGGGAGTAGGTTTAGCCAAAGGGCCATCCCTAAGGCGAAGCTAGCTTTTGGAGGCTACCTCCAAACAATCGCCTTCAAGGTCACCGACGGCAATCTCATGATGAAGGACGATTGTTGGGTGAGGCCGGCGCTCATCGACGAGTCCATGGTGCGCGGGAAGATCATCACGGGGAGCGCCAAGCTCGGCTACTACGTCTGCGGCACCGGCATCAAGCTCCCCTGCCCCGAGCTCGCCCTCTTCCTCCCGAACAAGATCGACGGAGGGAATTGGCTCGAGGCCGACCTCCGCGAGCGGCACAAGGTGACAAAGACCAAGCGCGGAAGGAAGGAGGTCGTCGGGCAGTCTTCCGCGAGCGCAGCAGCGACGGACTAGGATAGCTGGGACGCGGCTAGGGCTGGATGTCGAGCGAGCCGAGCTCGGCTTGGCTTGGCTTGGTCTAGCTTGTTTGTCTAACGAGCCAGCTTGGCTTGGCTTGTTATTGAAGCGAGCTGAAAACCTAGCTTGGCTTGGCTCATTAAGTTTGCGAGCTAGCTTGTTTGGCTCAACGAGCTAGGCAGTGTAGATGACCAGCGTAAAATTATAGATGTTGGGTCTAAATTCTTGTGTGTTAAGGGCAAATAATCATAGTTATGTTTGAAATTAACATCACAGTTTGGTATATGGGACTTTCATAAAATAGTCTTGAGAACTAGAATTATTGAAAAATAAGACTCAAAACTAGATCTTTCTCAGCTCATTTGGCTCACGAGCAGCTCACGAGCTGGCTCGAGCTAGCTTGTTAACAAGACGAGCTAGATCTTTAGCTTGGCTTGTTAACATTTGCCTTCGAGCCGAGCCGAGCCGAGCCAAGCTAGAGCGAGCTGAGCCAGCTTGCAAGCTCCGAGCTTTTCGTCCAGCCCTAGACGCGGCACCAGCTGCGCCCAGCCAACCGACGCAGCAGGCACCCGTGCCGATCGGCACGGGCTTTGCGCCGGTCGGCACAGGCACCATGCCGACTGGCACCGACCCCAGGTACTTTGGAATGCCCCTGTCTATCCTCAGTACTTCCAGGGGGCACCCTACTATGCTCCTGCAGGTCCTCCGGGGGCGAACTTTGCCCCTATGCATCAATACATCGACAACAACGTTCAATATGTTGAACGCATCGACAACTTGGCGGGCGAGATGCGGAGCAACACCGACGCGATGATTGATGAGTTCTCAAGATTGGAGGCAGCGTATTACGGCTTCGACTACACGCAGCGACCTCCATTCGATGGGTAGTGTGTTGTGCACGGCACAACTTGTATCGGTTTCCCGGTTTGCGTTTTTCTTTCCCTTTCGCATTCTTTTTTTTATTTATTTACTTATGTGTGTGTGAGCGGGTTGGGAAACCATGTATCGGGTGTGTTTAGTTTGTTTGTGTGTTTTTATTTATGCAAGTGTGCTAGTATCTAGTTGTATTTATGCAAGTGTGCTAGTAGTATGTTTAGAGTGATACATCATCATGTAGCTCGCGCTTTCAAATCCAATATGATGATGATCTTTATGCTTTATTTGAAAAATGATACAAGTATGTATGTCTATCTTGAGAAGTGTTAATGATAATCGAGCGATGTTGAGCACAAATAAAATTCGAACTTTCACTATAGTATATTCGACAAATACTTCACATGTGGCGTAATTCGTTCCAAAATTCCCATGCAAGGTGTAATAATAAGATCAATTTTGATGACATGACTTAGTACCTATTTCTTTATAAAATTCAAATGTTATTATTGTGAGCTTTAGAATTACTCCGTGTCATTCGATTACGCCTACCAATGCCAAATATATGCGACTCAAATTAAGCCTTTGCTAAGTAGAGACTATGATTGATAATTGAGCTCGGTTAGGATTTAATTCTTCGGGTTTGAGACTTGAAAAATTGGCCATGTCTTTTGCGTATCGTGTTGATTTTCTAGCCTCATATCCACTCGAGCTATGCAAATTACCGCATTGGAATTATGCATAATTTGCCGAGTATCCGGTACTTGAGAACCAAATTTCTTGATTCGAATACCAATCCTTGATCACATCCTACTGTATTCTTTGGCTGCAAATCTGACACAATTGTTCAAATGAAAAATCCGCAGCGTGGGCATGTACAGACGCTGTGCCGACCGGCACACAGTTGTGCCGACCGGCACAGAGAGAGAGAGAGAAAAAAAAAGAAGACAAGAAAAACAGAAAAAGAAGAAAAAAAAAGGGGGGGGTCTGTACCTTGCGCAGTTTTGCTCGGGACTAGCAAAAAATTTAAGTGTAGGGGGAAGAGTGAATTCCCTTGAATTCCTATCATTGAATAGTAGCCAAGAATTTCTTTTTCCAACCATGTACACAATTCAAGATCTTTGCATTGTACATGTCCACTATTCTAAAGGTATGAGTTTCTTTCTCAAAATTCAATTCCTAATGGCCTTTTGACAAGTCTCAGTAAAACCAATTAGAGTTATTTCTTAGCTTTGCAATATGTTGTTGATTTATGTCTATTTTTCTTGAATTTCCTCACTAAGCTACTCATATTGCCTTACACTTAAATATCAACAAAGTAGATTTTTAGGTGAGTGATTGAACTTGAGTTGTTCACTTGATCGGTTGAGAAGGATAGTTCTTTTGCTCATAATACTTTTTAGTGATTTACATAAGTGGAAAAGTCATGTGCATCAAGTTGAATATTTTTCAAGATTTGCTTTGGGGAAATACTCTTTCATGCTCAATACCCATGTTTTGAACATATTTGCTGAATACTAAATTGATTTAATCTCACAATGACTAAATGCTCAGCTCGTGTAGATTTGAAACACTTTTATGATTGATGTGACTATATGCAAGTTGATTTTCATTCTTGACTTTCCTCGGGACGAGTAAAGGTTTAAGTGTTGGCGATTTCTAGCATACCATTTTATATGCCAACTACGCCTTATTTAGAGCATAAATGTCATCATTATAGGCCATTAACCCTTGATAATAGCACCATATTTGTATATATGTCGTTCTGGAGATTTATTGCAGAAACAGATGAAAAGGATGACATTCTGGACATTGTAGCTGATCTGGACCTGAAGAGAAGAGAAGCAGCAGAAAAGGCTTACTGTGCCGACCGGCACAGCCTTGTGCCGACCGGCACAGGGGACTCCAAGGCGATCGAGGCTGGCCCACCATTCAGTTGATTCTAGAAGGAAGTTATCTGAACCAATATTTGGAGATATTTGTCACGAAGAGATAAAAGATACTCGAAGATTTAAAAGAGCAATACAAGACTTGATCTCGAAGAAAACTGATTGGAAGGCCCACATGGAAGCTACCGACTGAGAGGAGAAACCGAGCTGGACACGAGTTGTGCCGATCGGCACAGCCTCTGTGCCGATCGGCACGAGGACTCTCTTCCCGAGATCCTCTTCCTTTCCAAAGCACAGCCCTAGGGTTTCGGGATCCGCCGCCAGAGGGACAACACAGCTAGTAAGTTTAGAGCCACCGGGGCTTGCCCCGTTCTTCATGTTCTCTAGTTGTTAGATTAAGAACCGCTGGTGCTAAGAGGTGATCCATCAAGGTAGGCCTACTAGATGGTGATGTATCTTGCACTATGTATTATCAAAGTATGGTTGAATATGTGGATGAATGGTTTTGATTATTGTTTGCCTGGATTTCATGGTCTTTACATGCACTTGTTCCTACGCTTAGTGACGACTAAGTACTAGATGTTATCTTAATTGTGGTGGCAATAAGAGGTGAGAGGTTCAATCTCTCACTATCTCCATTGTGGTTAAGGTAGTATCGGGATCTTGTAATGCGCCATAATTGCATATTGTCTCTGTACCTCAACGCGTTGGAATATGCGAGATCTTTGAGATGATGTCTAGAGTGGGAAGCGGCTACCGACTAAGGCGAACTGGTCGTGACAGGGCACGTCGGAAAGGGGTCTCTTCCTGCCGATCTTCGGTTATCAATAATTGAGTAATTCCGTTTGTGATACTATTTAATTAAGCTTTTTGGTTACGATCTCAGCTAGCAGACTTGGCTAACTTACCCGTGATCAGGTTAGGTTCCTTAGGTTGTTCGGACAACACTCGGACAATTCAGCCTCCGTGCCGACCGGCACACCATTGTGCCGATCGGCACAACCCCCAATTTTCCCGAAACTCACACTCACGCTCACTAGAAAGCCTGGCTAACTCTTTTACTGATAATTCTGCTTAATTCCCATTGGTCTCTGTGGTTCGATTAAACCTTGGAATACTCTTCTGGGGAAAAAGTGCTACAACTGTACACCGTTCACTTGCGGCATATAAGTAGGTGCGTACAAACGACCAATACTGTCTCAGGGGTGGCACTAGCAAAGTCAGCGGGGATGTCAGTCTGCTGCTCCTCCTGGGCCTGCTCCGGCAGCTGGAAGTCCAGAGGCTCCGGGGCTCCTTTGGAACTACACGAGATGACAAGGTGATGCATGTTAGATGCAACGACATGATGCGGTTTAAATTAATTAATTACCTGACAGTCATTTACACGGCAAATGCTTAATTAAGTTAATTACTTTCGCCTGAAATATTTCCTTCACTGACTCTTGTTTAAGTTAATTACATTAAATTAACTTAAGTTGATTAATTAGATTAATTAATTTCAAAAATTAGTTTATGTCCAGTGGCATTTTTCTGGAGCTAAGTACCACTGGAAGTAATTTACTGTGAAGTTTGAGGATTTATTGCATAAAGGATTAATTATAATAATTTAATTAAGACAACAGCTTAAATAAATTATTAGAAAATAATTAGACATAAAATGACAGTAGAAAAATGCTCTGTAGGTGTTTTATCAGTTCAGTTATAAGCATGCAAGAGTTCAAGATTTAAAGATTGACAGAGAATTAATTAAGATTAAGCAAGATTTAAAACTTAGGGATTTTTACAGAATACTGAGAAAGGCTTATGTTCAGTTATACAATTTTGTTGGGTAGATCTGATCATGAGAATCCAACAAAATTGGGTTCGCATTTTCTGAATTTATTTCGATCTACTATGATATTTCAAGTGTTTCTGGAATTTCTGGGGAATTAAAAAAATTTGGAAAAGATTGTAAAACTGGGCGGACCAATCAGATCCGGGCCATATGAGAGGCCACAGAGTCTCGGCCGCACTGGATCTAATCCGAGCCGCGCCAGCGTGGCCACACGGGATCTGACGGCCCGGCGCGGCGGCGGCGCTCTCGCCGGAAGACGATTCCGGTAGCCAAAGGGCCAACCGAAGGCACCTGGAGCATCAGCGCGAGGTGGGGAGCTCGCCGGTGGGAGAAGCACTCGACGGCGGCGAGCGGCGGAGGGCGGCGGTGCTAGGTCGACGGCGTGGCGGCTCTACGGACGACGAGAGAGGGGGTGGAGTGGTCCCAGAGCTTCACCTCGGCGAGGGCTAGCCTCCGGTCGATGATGTCGACGAGGGGGAGCAGCTGAAGGAGGTCGTCGGTGTTGAGCTCCTCGCGGCGGTTCGTCGGCGGCGGGGAAAAGAGGGCTGCCGGCGAGTGGAGCTGCGAAGACGGCGAAAAGATGAGCGGGAAAGTAGCAGAGAGGAGCGACGCGCCCGCGCGCACAACAGGAGGTCGCAATGGTCACCGGGAAAGATGGATTCGACGGCGGCAGGACAAGGCTCGACGGCCGGCGACGAAGAAGACGGGCTCGGCTGCGCTCCTCCTCGAGGGAACTGGAAGTTGGAGACCACGAGGAGCTGCACTACCCCATGGCGGACCTCGCAGCGGTGCCGGCTTGGTTGGGGAGCGGCAGGATGTGGCCGGAGCTCGAGCTCTGCACGACGGCCGGTGACGGCGAGCGAGGTGGCGGCGGAGGAGGGGAGTTGCTAGGGTTTCGAACAGAGACCAAAGCTGGTCGGGGCGGCATTTAAAAAGGGGCGGCGTCCGCAGCCGAGGAGCGGGGGAAGCGCGGCGTTCGGCGGTCGACGCCGGCCACGCGGCGGTCACCGCCATCGGCGCCCAATCGAGGAAGAAGCTGTGGGGTCGAAGCCAATGACAGGTGGGCCCGGGTGCCTTTTCTTTTTCCCGAATCACAAATCGAGCGAAGTTTAATATTGTTAAGCGAGAAAGACGGTGCGAGCGAGACTTAACAATATGATTTCCTCCACTCGGAGAAGCTTGCAACATGCCTATAGCGTGTGTGTAGGTCAAACCTATACGCTTTCACCACTTCAAATTTGTCTATGCGTAAACACTCTTACTTACTACTGATTAAGCCCGGCCCTTTAACATTATTTTCTCTATCTTTTTAATTAGTTTATGTATGCTCTTCTGACTACTCTTCTTCTATGGATCTTCGTTAATACTACCTGGCTTTGGTACTGGTCTATGTCTACGCGTTGCCGGCCACGCATCACCCAGCAAGCAGCCTGCATATTTATATTCAGTTCGATTATTTTCAATTTCCGCACACAGATATTATGCGATCAACGAGTGCTACTTGGTTTTAAGTTGAAGACTTGAAGTGCAGCCTAAGCAAAGGTACGTCTGTCCTGTGAATGACTGCCCGTCAACGCTGCAGCATGCCTACGTACGCACACCAGCTAGCTACAGCAACTGTCTCATCTCATCACTTGGTCCACATGCATGGACGGCCAGCCAAATTACACGTAAGGAACAGATTAGGCCGGCTCGTAGCTAGAAGACTCGCGAAAACAGCGGCGACCAAGGCGAGGCCAATTGGTTGGCCCCCTCGCCTCAGGCGGCCTCGCCGTCGGTGGAGGAGGGAGGCCCGGCATCCAGACATGGCTTCTAGGTTTAAATAGTGGTCTTTTCACGGCGACCACTCTCAGCGGCAGTCGTTAGCGTTAGGGTTCCTATAGTGTTCCGGTCGAAGAGGACGGCGGCGGCAGTGCGTCGTCACTAAATTCGTCGGCATTGAGTAATGAAGGATGAAGTGTCTCGGCGGTAGTGGTGAGGCGAAGGTGTCATCATCAACTGAGAATAAGGTACTCCGGCCCCTCCTTTGTCTTGTCATCGTAGCAATGGCTGTGGGCTAGTGAGATTTTGGTTTCCGTGGTCGGATTTGTGTTTTCCCACGACAAATCTGTTGAAGGAAGCGACGATGAGTTCATCGTGTTTGCGTGTGGAAGTTTATTAGTCTACCCTTCTTTTGCGAAAGGGATGTGTTGATTTCCCTCCGTTAGAGGTGAGGTTGACGGTGGTGAATGGTGAGATGGCTATGTTCGTTTAGATCGGAATTTTACCGTGACATATCTGTCTGGGATGATGATCTTAGATGGTAGAATTTATGGCTCTTTCAAGGTTTCTTGTCTCTCATCAATGGAGTTGGAGTTGTTTGAGTTGATTTTGTAATCAGATGATGTAATTTGCTATAACA
This sequence comes from Eragrostis nindensis, assembly GCA_012490785.1. Classification (NCBI taxonomy): domain Eukaryota; kingdom Viridiplantae; phylum Streptophyta; class Magnoliopsida; order Poales; family Poaceae; genus Eragrostis; species Eragrostis nindensis. Next base: position 461,871 of record JAAXCT010000074.1, on the reverse strand, counting down.
TCATTGAAATTCTCTTTTCGCAAAAAAAAAACACGTAAGGAAAACGAGTGGCGGCTTCTTCTTTGCTCAAAGGGTTCAGCCCATGCATCGTCAGCCCGCGGCTCAGCCCGGTCCTAGCTCGAGGAAGAAGAAGGCGTAGCTAGTGGCTTCCCAGCCACGTAGAATGCACATTGCCTCGCCCCCTTTGAAAGTTGTCAACATTTTGCCTCAGCCGACAAATTCCTCACACATACTGAAAAGCTAATTAAAGTCTCTCTACTCGTGAGCGAGGACTAGAAAAGGATTCAAAAATAAATTTAAGAGTTGCAAAATTATTGATACTATGACAAAAACTCTTATGAAACTACAGATTTAAGCCACAACATAACTTCACAATGCTATATTGTAGACATGTCGTTTCTAGACCTAGCAATCGAGATCCACTTGAATTCTCATGAAGAACGTCTGTAGAATATGTAGTTATGTGATAAATTTAGCTTATGATTTTTAATTTTGTGATAGTTTTGCCGAGATATTTATGTGAAATTTACTTTAATTAAGTTTTACCTCTTCATTTTTGAACGAACAAATTCGCCCCATTGGTTAGGATGCACATGCTTTATCTAGATAGATGAATCCTTGGGGCGGAGACATAGTCCTTTATCGAGTTTACCCAGTGTTGATGATTTTTCATAAAACCAGTTACAATCATTGTTACACATGCAATTGTGACAACATCGACGCAATACTCGGTTGGCTTGGCCCCTATTCTTGCATGTCTAGAAAGCTGAGTAAATATTGATTCCCCTAGAATAAACAGAATCGGACAAGTCGTTTCTCGTTTCTAACCTTACATCAATAATGAAACGGCAAACTGCAATTCGGTAGGGGAGGGCTAGCGCATGTGGGAACCAGATTTAACCAGAGTTTTGTTGATGTTCAGGTTTTGGCATGGTCAACCCTTTGGTTTGGCAGCCGTGGACGAAAGAACCAAACCGCTCTTGAGGCGCCAGAATTCAGTTTCATCGGACCGCACACCAGACGCAACGCGGGGCCCACATGCAGAGAAAGAGTGAGCCGAGAACGAGACCAACGGCTGAAGCTGCGCCCATTGGGCAGGGCAGGGCACAGCCATAAAGGCAGCAATGATGTTGATATGAAAATCACACACAAACGGCCTAGAAGATCTACTTAACTTCAGTGCAGGACCAAGTCTTGTACGCCGTGCGAATTCCGAAGCGTGCCAGCTAGTTTTCCTGAAAACTAACAAAAGGACAAGAAGGTCAAATTCACCTGGTCACCGGTCCGAGAAACAGGCCGATGAATAGCCGACACTCATGTGTCGCTGAAACAGCGATAAAATAAATAAAAACAGGCAAAGCAATCGACTGCAGCTATCGGCTATGCCCTATCGGCTTCTCATCATCGGCTAAGAAGCGGACAAATAAGATAAAGAAGACAGATCTAATGACTTGCGGCATAAAATCAGTTAAATAAAGAAGTCAAAGATCTGCGTGATAACTAATCGGCTAAACACTCCGATCAAACTTCAAATCAATCTATCGGCTAACCACGTCACAAAACTACTCCTGCAAAACCCATAGGATCGAACCTAACCGAGACAGCAATAAGACGTTACTAAAGAAGTTAGGTGGAAGATCAACTATAAATAAATCTAAAGTGATTATGGTAACTAATCGGCTAAACGTCCCGATCGAACCCTAAATCAATCTATCGGCCAAGCCGCGTCACAGAACTATTCCAATCAAACCCGTAGGATCGGACCTAACCGAGACAGCAATAAGGTTCAATCAGAAACAATTAGGTGGGAGACTAGCTGATAGATTAATCCCAAGTGACTCGAATATACTTAAATCTATTTATACTATGTTCGTCAGACAAACGCTGCGTAGGATCGGACTTAACCGAGACAGCAATAACAGCGTCGATCTTGCTAACAGTTCCAAATAGATCTAATATACCGGATAACTGATAATTAAACTGATAACACTAGCAGATTCGATCAACCCAATGCAGTGAGATAATTCGATCAAGGCACCAGACGAGAAGGTTACAAGATAATCAAGATAATTACCATGTGGTGACGAATTCCCTGCCCTAGCGGAGATCGTGCCGATGCAGCCCGCTCGAACAAGAGACCCATCGAAAAACAGGTTGGCGATGCGTCGAGAGTTGTATTGAATTGTGTATTATTCTGATTACAAGCACCTGGGTTTATATTTATACACCCGAGACAACCGACTTGGAAACAAACACGACTCCTCCTAACTTTCGTTCCAAGACTAATTTACTCCTATCTTAACTAATGCGCTAATCTCAACAAATCAAAATCTTTCCTTGCTCCGGTCAACGCGGCGTCTTTTTCTGGACACAATCTCCTCTTGCCTTATCTTCTCGCCACGTGCCCAAGGATTTCCAAAATCCGGTGTCAACACATGCCCCCCAAGTTCGGGGTACAAACTCCTTGTGCGCCGAATTTGTCTCCTAGTGTCTTGTGCACATTTATAGCAAGCGACCGCTCGTGACCTCATAAATACGGGACCAACCCCTCATCTTCTTCCTCCTTCACTCCCTTCTCAAGGAAGCCACTCTTCATCGCTTTTCTCTCTCATGCGCCGTCGCCATCACTAGACCAAGAAATGGCGCATCGATCCTCTTCCGATTCCGATGCCGAAGCTCGGACAAGGCGCCCGCCGGTGCTCACTGCCTCCATCCCTGAGGTAAACTATCGCCTCCGCATCTGATCCCCTTTTTATTTTCCACAACCCTAGAGCTATTTACTTTTCGCCATTAGTTCTTCATTATATTTCTCTTTTCTTGCATTCTTTTCAGAACCTTAGGTCGCAGCTCGTGATCCCTTCCTCTGTTCCAAAATTCTATTTCTTAGGGCCGATGGGCGATGAGGATCCCTCTCATTTTATTAGATCCGAAACTTTTAGGATTCCCTTTAAAAATACCTTGCTAAACACTTCTCACTGGAACACCAGTTTTAGATCTTGGCCTAGCACCCTTCCTGGCTGGAAGAACTGGTACTGTCGAGTCCGCCAAGCCAAACTCTCTCGCTGGACAACTTTAGGCATAGATCACTGCATCAACTTGTCTATCGCCGAAACGACCAGAAACGAACCTTTGCTGATTTCCTCGTCCTATTTCTGGTCGGATGCCCTCAATGCCTACACATTTGGTCATGGCCCAATGTCCCCTTCCCTTATGGATGTAACCATGCTTATGGACCTTGACATTACCACCTCCTATGCTCCTGACAATTTCCAAGTTAAATTGACCCATAACTTCTCAACCAAGAACATCGGAGGTTGGAAAGGCTTCATCACCAAATATAGCAACGCCACAGGACCAGTTACTGACAGGGAACATGCAGCTTTTCTGATGATGTGGCTAGATAGGTACTTTTTCTGTGGATCATCCTGCGGCCCCACACAGAACATGCCAAATCTAGCAGAACTTCTTGCAGGAGGCACAAAACTCCCTTTAGGACAGTATCTACTTGGGGACACCTATCATCTTCTGCATCAGGTAGCCAGAAAATTGTCTACCGACCAACCTGTCGACAATTTTGGCGGTCCTTGGTGGTTCATCCAGCTCTGGCTTGTCCTATACTCCTCAAAGGCTGCCAATCTTCCTCCCCTCGAGAATTGAACATTCCCTAATGTTCAGCTAGAATCAGAGGACTTAACTCGACGCCGATGCCTTTCTTTTGGCGAGGCAGTGGCCGTTATTCCTGGAGAGAAATCATCGGCTAAGTCACTGGGCCTTTGGTTTAGGCTTTTTTACTACGGCTTCCGCTCCAAAGTGACCATCTGGTTTCCGTACCTGAACATGATGGAATTTGATGTTCCATCTTCTTTCCGCCCTGACAACCCTTTGCAAGATGAAGAATCACAAACTCAATTCCTTGCATACATCAAACCTTGCATCCTTCCAACCCAAATTCACTCAGGCCGCAACAAAAGGCCTTCTTACGAGCTGTACCACCCTTCTGTCTGCGCCAGACAACTCGGCTTAGCCAAATCCCCATCGGCCTGTTTCTTATCGGCAAACTGAAGATCAGGGCCCCTATCGCCGATAGGACAGATTACTTGAGACTGGCCCGCTTAACAGATGACATCCCCATCGGCAACTATGCTGACATCATCCTGAAGCCCTTCAGTTCAAGCTCCTTCAACTCCTGGTGGGCAGAATGGCGTCAACATCTCTTTCACCTCAAGTGTTCCACATACTTGACCCCTCTGGATCTCCCTGCCGGTGAAGAGGTATTATTCTTAAATATTTCATCTACATTCTCTATATATGAGCCTGCAATAATCATGCTAATCATCTCTCTCTCTTGATTCAGTCTGCAGACGAAGAAGCTCCTATCGGCCGAGATGGAAAACCTGTCCAATATCTCTGGGAATCGGCTATCCCGAACATCATTCTACCAGCGCCGAAGAAAAGAAAGGCGTCAGCAGCTGCGAGCAATCCTACAGCTCCAAAGCGCAAGCCAGCCTATCAAGCACCAAGGCAACTTGCACCTGCTCCTCGACGACAACCAGAACGACAAGCCACCCGCAAGGTTCGCCAGAGCTCTATATCGGCATTTGCATCTCCATCCGTCGATGATACTGCACAGGTTCTTTTCCTACTAATGTACCCTGAATAGTTTATATTTCCAGCACATTAGATAATACTTGCTTCTCTTTGCAGGATCTTAATGCCAATGATCCCCTCGACACGACCACCCAAGCATCACCAGCTCAAGATCATGCTGCCATCGGCTCTGAAGAACCCCATGCATCGGCTGAAGACACATCCATCCCTCAAGAAGAAGTCAGACCAGATTTCAACCTCCCAACTGGTCTGGCGAGCATGCAGATCCCAACATCTCCTCATGCCGATACAGAAAGAACAGTAAGACTAAACCAGCCTTTCCTTTTCCGTCATTTACCTTTGAATATGCCATTAATTTCTTCTGATCTCAGGTATCGGACCCTCAGACATCGGCTACCAATCTGGATTCATCGGCTTCTTCAAAGCCCTTCCTTCCTGACAAAATGAAGACAACTCTGAAGGAGATCTCAGAAAGGTTATCAGAACCTACTCTCAAAGTGCTGACATCCAACATCGGCCCAGTTCTATGCCGATTCAATGAGACCCGTCGTCTAATCCCAGATGATCTCTTAGGAGCCCTACACCCTGCCGCGCACATCGACTACCATGAGCTGGAAATCATCAAAGTCCAACGACGAATGGCAGAAAGGGCTGCTAGGTCATATCGCCTGATATCCTTGGTCAATGCCGATTCCCAAGTCCAGGCTGAGCAAGCCAAACTCGATGCACTGATGAACAAGCCTGCAGAGATCCAAACTGCACTGGATCGGCTGAAGAAAGAGCTTGAAGACCTCCAAGCAGCAGTAAGAGCCAAGGAACAAGAAATCAAGACCGAAGAAGACAGATTAGCCCTTCTGCCTGCTGAAATAACAACTCAAGAAAACATTCTGTCATCGGCCAAAGACCTAGCACGTCAACAGCTCTTGGTACATCATCCGGACATCGGCTCGATGGAGCAAGGCCTCAAGTTTATGAACAGCATCGAGCAGATCCGCAAGAACGCCATCGGCAAGATCCAGGAGTACCTGTAGCTTGGTCTTGTAATAAAAAACTTCTTTTGAATCCCAGCACTTATGTAAGCGCTTTGAACTCACGGGCAACGTAAAGGCATCGGCCTTTTGTCTCTTGTGCGAATTTACTACTGCACTTTCCTGTCTTTATTTCCTTATTTTAACGCAAGCTTCTAGATAACACCTCACGTGAAAACTGTGTACCTGACATAATGAACTGTATACCTCTGTCTTCACATGGCGTGCATCTTTTTAACAGACAAATCGTACCAATCACTTTAATTGCAACAGGTCTTTTACTATTCCACGATCTTATCTCCTTCTGCTTCCCGGCCTATAAAAAGGACCACCTTCCTTCACCAGAATCACCAACACAATGGCCAGCAAGAAAAATCCTTTCCACAAGACCTCAAAAATATATCCCAAATGGCAAGATAGCAACCATGAGCTTCTCCTCTCTTCTCGCATCTTTACTCTAGCCTCTCGTCTTTCTTTCACTTTTCTTCAATCTCTTCCAATCCGACGGTATCCCTCTCGAGCTAATACCCAAGGACCGCGGCTCCTCTTCAGACTTCGAGGGAGAACTCATGTTCTTCGTCAGACAAGGTTCCTTCTCAGGGACAACATCTGCTTCGACGTGATGAGGGCATGAACTTGCTCCTCTCCTAATGCCCCTGAGCATTGACCCATCCTACCCTGCGCCAACACCCGGCGGATACTCCAACATTCTGCAAGGGGAGAAACTTCCATCCCCTACCATAGTTGGCAGAAATTGCAGTGTGTATTCTTGGCGCAAAAATTTGTACCTTGATTTTGGGTTTCTCTGTATTTTTTCTTCTAGAGGCGATGTGAGCAGCCGTTGCATCGGCTTAGCAGTCATCGGCTTTCTGTAGGCGACGTGTTGTCGGCTCTTGTATGTTATTTCTTCAAGAATTAACCCAGACGCTTGGATAATACCTCTTCAAATACTTTCCATTAAGGGCTCGCTCCAATTCTTTTCCATCCAAACTCTGTAACTTGTAAGCATTACCAACTAAAGATTGGCTAATCTTGAACGGACCTTCCCAATTTGGGGACCATTTACCGAAGCGATTACTCTTGAAACCTATCGGCAAAATAAGTTTCCAAACTAAATCTACATCAGAAAATTGCTTAGGCACAACTTTCTTATTATAATGCTTCGCCACTCGAGCTTTATTCTGAGCAATCTTCTCCATGGCTCGCAGTCGTAGTTGCACTATATCCTCAGATTCATCATTCATTAAGTTTCTGTACTCATCGGCTGTAAGCTCATCTTGCAACGAAATTCGTTGAGATCCAATGTTTACCTCCCAAGGAAGAACTGCTTCATGCACCAATTGATAAGGCGTAACTTGCGTAGCCCCATGACACGACATCCGATAGGCCCACAGCGAATCGGCTAATGTCGTATGCCACTTCCTTGGCTGCTCATCAATCTTCCGTTTAATCAACTTGATTAAACTCTTGTTGGACGCTTCTGCCTGACCATTTGCTTGAGCATAATACGGAGAGGAATTCAATATTTTAATCCCTAAACTCGTAGCAAACTCCAGAAACTCTTCAGATATGAAAATGGAACCTTGGTCAGTAGTAATCGTTTGAGGGATCCCAAACCGATGAATGATGTGCTCCTTCACGAAATTAATCACATCTTTCGAAGTCACATTCTTGAAAGGCACAGCTTCTACCCACTTGGTGAAATAATCAGTCACAGCTAGAATATACTTATGCCCTTTGCTTGATGGAGGATTAATTTGACCAATCATATCCATACCCCACCCCCGAAACGGCCATGGCTTAATGATAGGATTCATGGCCGAAGCAGGAGCCCTTTGGACTGGACCAAATTTCTGACAATCCTGGCAACCTTTATAATATTCAAAACAATCCTCCAGCATGGTCGGCCAGAAATAGCCAGTACTCCTCAGCAACCACTTCATCTTGTAAGCTGACTGATGGGTCCCACAAATCCCTTCATGCACTTCTGCCATTGCTAACTTTGCCTCTTCCATATCTAAGCACTTTAGCAACACACCATCCAAGGTTCGATAATATAACTATTCTTCTAATAACACATATTTAAGAGCTTGATACCTAACCTTCTTGGACACAGATTGAGATGGGTTCTTCAAATACGAAATAATTCCAGCCCTCCAATCTTCAACCTCAACATCAGGAACATCTAGCACAATACACCTATAATCAGGTCGGTATCCTGATGCACTTTGTGCCAGCCCATTGGCCTCCATATTCTGTTCTCTGGGGACATGTTTGAACTTCACATCTCTGAATTTCTGCAACTGCAATACGCATTCTTCATAATAAAACCGCAGATTTTCATCCCTGCATTCAAATTCCCCAGAAAGTTGTCCAAGCACCAACAAAGAATCCCCGATTACTTCAATATGATCTGCCCCAGCATCACTGAGCAATTGAAGACCCCTCAACACAGCTTGATACTCAATTTGATTGTTAGTGCCTGTATCAACAGAATAAGCAAACTCAAACGATGCCCCCCGAGGCGAAATAAGAACCAAGCCTAGACCACATCCCGTTTTGCAAACAGATCCATCAAAGAATAGAGTCCACGGCAGTGGCTCAACATAATTATGCTCAACTATTAAATCCGCCAAAATCTGACCTTTAACAGCTTTAGGGGGTTCATACCTCAAATCGAATTCAGCTAGAGCAAGCATCCACTTCCCAAGCCTTCCTTTCAAAACGGGAGCCGATAACACGTGTTTGACTACATCGGCTCCACATATCACAGTACACTCGCCCGAAAGAAGATAATGCCTCAATTTGGTGCAAGAAAAATAAAGGCAGAGACATAATCTCTCCAAATCGGAATACCTAGTCTCAGCATCAAGCAACTTTCTGCTCAAATAAAATACCACCCTTTCTTTTCCTTCTTGTTCTTGCACTAATGTAGAGCCGATTGACTTCTTATCGGCCGACAAGTACAACTTGAATGGAATACCAGCCCTAGGAGGAACCAATACTGGAGGAGATTTTAAATATTCTTTAATCTCATCTAACACCTTTTGGTGTTCAGGGCCCCATTTGAACTCTTGATCAACCTTCAACCGCAACAATGGTGTAAACGGCTCAATTCTCCCTGACAGATTAGAAATAAACCTCCTCACAAAATTAACCATCCCAACAAGGGATTGCAACTCTGTCTTATTTGTTGGTGGCTTCAACTTGTTAATGGCTTCAAAACTCCTCGGACCAATCTCTATCCCTCGTTCATGCACAATGAATCCCAAGAACTGTCCAGCCGATACTCCAAAAGCACATTTATTGGGATTCATCTTAACACCATACTTCCTGGTCCTTTCCAGCACTTCCCTCAAGTCAGCTATATGATCATCAACTGCCTTTGACTTAACAATGACATCATCAATGTATATCTCCACCAATCGGCCAATCAAATCATGATATATATAATTCATAGCTCTCTGATAAGTAGCACCAGCATTTTTCAAGCCGAAAGTCATTACTACCCATTCATATAGACCAATCGCACCTGGGCATCTGAAGGCAGTCTTTGGAATATCTTCTTCAGCCATGAAAATCTGATTATAACCGGCATTACCGTCCATGAAGCTGACAATCTTGTGTCCTGCCGCAGCATCGATCAACGTATAGGCTACCGGCATTGGATAGCTATCTTTAGGTGTTGCTCTATTCAGATCTCTAAAATCAATACACACCCGCAACTTGCCATTTTTCTTCTCCACCGGAACATTGTTTGATATCCAATCAGCATACCGGCATGGACGTATGAATTTTGCATCATACAGTCTGCAATCTCCTGTTTGATAGCTTCATCAACCTTAACCTCAAATTTCCTTGGAGCCTGCTTGTGTGCCCGAAACCCAGGCTTGATGGGTAGCCGATGTTCAACAATCGATCGGCTAAGGCCCGGCATCTCATGATATTCCCATGCAAAACAATTTCAGTACTCCTTTAATAGCTCTATTAATTTAACTTTAAACTTCTTACATAATCTTTTATTGACGAAAGTCGGCCTAGGCTTGCTACCATCACCTATATCTACCTCCTCTAGCTCATCGGCCGAAGTAAACCCTTGTCCTAACTTGCCCTCCTCCTTGGCGTCCACTGTGGCGCCTGTCAGAGCAACTTTTTAGGATTCAAGTCATTCACCAATTCCACGCTGTCATCGGTGAACTCTAGGAACTCTCCATCCCAAACTTTGCGGAAAAGCAATCCATGAACTCCAAACGCATGGGACCTAAATCGGCCGAAGCGACGTACACTGCGGTATCGACCGGAACCACCTCGATCACATCATCCACCCACTGAATAAGGAACTGATGCAAGGTGGACGGGATGCAACAGTTGGCATGAATCCAATCTCTCTCCAGCAGCATGGTGTAAGATCCCTTGCCATCAATGACAAAGAACGTCGTAGCCAACGTCTTGCTTCCAATGGTCAACTCAACATTAAGCACCCCTTTTGCTTCTGACGTCTTGCCCCCATAATCCCTGAGTATCATGTTGGTCTTGATCAGGTCATCTTCAGTTCTGCCCAACTTTCTGAAGGTGGTCATCGGCATGATATTGACAGCAGCACCTCCACCGACCAACATCTTGCTCATCGGCTTACCATTCACATACCCTTTGACATATAAAGCCTTCATGTGTTGACGCTTAGACTCTTCTGGCTTTTCAAACACAGCATGCTGAGGATCAAGGACGAGCTGCGCCATAGCCTCCGTACCATCGTCAGATTCTTCATCATCAACAGCTTTGAATTCATATGGCATAATGCAAACATTGACTGCCGCCTCTAACTTCTGTACCTCAGACGCCACCTTTGGCCTCCATTCCTTCCTGGTACGCGGACGCCGCTCATCATCATCATCACGTTTATGGAAATCAGCCTCCATATCTCTGCAGCGCTGTCTCTGTACCCTTCTCTTTTGGCTTTTAGAAAAAAATACCAGTAGGACACCACTGCGGCTGACGCTTGGGCCTGTGCTCCTGCTGTTCCTCATCAATCAGCTCCTGAAACTCGGCCTCATCATCTTGCTTTGGTCCCAGCCGATCATGAACAGAAGGCTTGAACTCTCTGTCCGGTCGACGCGGCGCTTCCCTCATCGACCGACGTGATGCCCCATTCTCCTGCAGTCGATCAAAAGTGGGAACCCTCTCCTGCCTAGCATAAACATTAGACGGCACTTCTCGGTACAACCTCCTTGAGTGATTACTGCAGCCTGGACACCCCTCGATCGGTGGCAACTTCATACCTTCTTCCCAACAATATCTGAAGAAAGAACAATCCCAATGTGAGTCATCTCGGGATCCACGCTCTTCATAATCATCCATTTCTCTCTTCCTCTGATATTTGTTGATCATGGACGAGCTACCGAATTCCACGATATTCACAGGAAAAGGATTCCCGTCAATCTTCATGGACTTCTTTTGGTCATCAAACTTTATCCGGCCCTGTTCAATTGCAGCCTGCACACTCTGCCTGAAGACTCTGCATTCATTGGTATTATGCGATGGAGCTTCTCTTCTTCAACTCTTCAGGTGGAGGTAACACGTGATTTGGCGGCAACTGAATCTGCTTCTCCTGTAACAACCAATCAAAGATCTTGTCCAGCTTGTTCACATCGAAGTCATATCTCTCCTGAGCCACAGTTTGCTTGATGAACGGGCATGCCACCGGTTTCTTGCCCCTAGTCCATCAGCGAGCCCCACTTCTTCTCCATCTTCATCAGAGTCGGATTCAACCGCATAATCAGCATATGCAGCATACCTGCCCTTCGCAGCACTCTGGAATCAGCTCTCATGGGAGGAAATCTTTTGAGCCAGCTGGGAGATACTCTCAAACTCCTGAGATGCGAACTTCTCACGAATAGAGCCGATGAGTCCTTGGAAGGCTAAATTAGCTAGCTGCTGATCCGTCAGAGCCAAACTGTAGCATCTGCTGCGAACATCCCGAAACCTCTGGATGTAATCCATCACCGACTCCCCAGCCTTCTGGCGAACAGCAGTTAGATCTGTGAGCTTCATCTCAGTAGTGCCACCATAGAAATACTTATGAAATTTCTGCTCCAGATCACGCCACTCTCTGATGGAATCAGCTGGCAATGACGCAAACCATGTAAAAGCCGGACCCGACAGCGACAGAGGGAATAATCTGATCTTCCATATGTCGTTAGCCGAAGCCTCACCACATTGCGCGAGGAAACGGCCGATATGCTCCATGGTTGAAGTATTGTCTTGTCCAGAGAACTTGGAGAAATCTGGAACCTTGTATCGCGGAGGGAAAGGAGTTCTGTCATACCACTCTGGATATGGTCGACGATACACCGAAATTTGATCTTTCGCTTTCAAGCCAAATTGGTCTCTCATTATGTCAGCAATCTTGACGGCCCAGTCATCTGCCCCGAGTTTCTTGCTGCTGACGATGGACCTTGCTGATCTGGCCACCCTTGATTACCTCCAGAACCAGTAGGCACATACTGTTCTGCAATCTGGAAGGTTCTACCCCCTACATCTCTCGTAGGTGTACCTAGAGGCAGCCGATAACTTCCCTGAGGAGTATAGTACATCGGTCCACCTCCTGCCTCATTGTAGATTGTACCATCAGCTGTCTTGACAATGAGGTCCCTCAGGGTGTTGATCAACACTAGAGACTGATTGATCAATGCTTGATGCATGGCAGTATAAATCATATCGCTCAAATTACCGGACGGAACCTGAGACGGCCCTCCAGCTGATGTCGTTGGTGGAGGTTGCACAGGTGCTTCCTCTGTCACCCTGGCATCTCTAGCAGCTTTGAGCGCATCTTCAAACATGTTCTTGATAGAATCCACCAAGGGCGTAGACTCTTCTGCCAATGCTTTCTGCACAGCAACATTAACCATCCTCTGGATCTCTTCAGCTGCTGCCTTCTCATCTGACGACCCCGCCGGTTTCTTGGAAGTATCCACGACAACCGGCATGGGAAAAGGATTAGATTGAACCACACCTCCTCCTGTCAATGATTGCAGACACAACTCTTTATAGTCTTCCATATTCTTCAAGAGTAATTGCTTCTGCTCATCACTCAGCTGATCTTCTGTCACCTGGATGATGTTCTGTGGCCCAATCTTGGATCTGTCAATTGGTGTCCCGTCTTGCGACATGATGTCACCTGAACGTGTCCCACCGAGTGTGCCAAAAAGTGTGTTGATCTGAAAATCACACACAAACGGCCTGGAAGATCTGCTTAACTTCAGTGCAGGACCAAGTCTTGTACGCCGTGCGAATCCCGAAGCGTGCCAGCTAGTTTTCCTGAAAACTAACAAAAGGACAAGAAGGTCAAATTCACCTGGTCACCGGCCCGAGAAACAGGCCGATGAATAGCCGACACCCATGTGTCGCTAAAACAGTCGATAAAATAAATAAAAACAGGCAAAGCAATCGACTGTAGCTATCGGCTATGCCTTATCGGCTTCTCATCATCGGCTAAGAAGCGGACAAATAAGATAAAGAAGACAGATCTAATGACTTGCGGCATAAAATCAGTTAAATAAAGAAGTCAAAGATCTGCGTGATAACTAATCGGCTAAACACTCCAATCAAACTTCAAATCAATCTATCAGCTAACCACGTCACAAAACTACTCCAGCAAAACCCATAGGATCGGACCTAACCGAGACAGCAATAAGGCGTTACTAAAGAAGTTAGGTGGAAGATCAACTAATAAATAAATCTAAAGTGATTATGGTAACTAATCGGCTAAACGTCCCGATCGAACCCTAAATCAATCTATCGGCCAAGCCGCGTCACCGAACTATTCCAACCAAACCCGTAGGATCGGACCTAACCGAGACAGCAATAAGGTTCAATCAGAAATAATTAGGTGTAAGACCAGCTGATAGATTAATCTAGAGTGACTCGAATATACTTAAATCTATTTATACTATGTTCGTCAGACAAACACTGCGTAGGATCGGACTTAACCGAGACAACAATAACAGCGTCGATCTTGCTAACAGTTCCAAATAGATCTAATATACCAGATAACTGATAATTAAACTGATAACACTAGCAGATTCGATCAACCCAATGCAGTGAGATAATTCGATCAAGGCACCAGACGAGAAGGTTACTAGATAATCAAGATAATTACCGTGTGGTGACGAATTCGCTGCCCTAGCGGAGATCGTGCCGATGCAGCCCGCTCGAACAAGAGACCCGTCGAAAAACAGGTTGGCGATGCGCCGAGAGTTGTATTGAATTATGTATTATTCTGATTACAAGCACCTGGGTTTATATTTATACACCCGAGGCAACCGACTTGGAAACAAACACGACTCCTCCTAACTTTCGTTTCAAGACTAATTTACTCCTATCTTAACTAATGCGCTAATCGCAACAAATCAAAATCTTTCCGTGCTCCGGTCAACGCGGCGTCTTTTTCTGGACACGATCTCCTCTTGCCTTATCTTCTCACCACGTGCCCAAGGATTTCCAAAATCTGGTGTCAACAATTGCGAAAGTGCATGTAGTCTAGTGGTTACAAAGGTCTCAGTAGTAGCTTAGGTCCTGGGTTCGATTCTTTGTGGGAATGAATTTTCTAGGATTTAACGGCTTTGTGCTTTGAGTGGTAGCCGATGTTTCCGTCGACAACGAGGCGCCAGTGGTGACTTCGTCAATCTCGAGAGTTTATCGGTTCAGTCTTTGAAGATGCTCATAGAGGTAGAGTTTGCGTATGTGCGTTCATAGGAATGAATGTGTGCGCGTTGTAAGTGTCTAATTTGTACGGTGTAATGAAAAAAAAAACTATAAAAGCAGCATCCACCCCTTCCTTCAGTTACATCTACTCGGCACCCGTTCCTCTCTCCCTCTCCATATGCAGATTACAGAGAGGACTCCGACCACGACCAGCAGCTTCTCCCTTCCAGTTTTTCTGAATACAGATCGTCAAGCAAGGTGAGTGCAGTTGCGCCATTACTCCCATGCTTTCAAGTTGCTCCTTCTCCATTGGTGCTGTGCCTGTGCTCTGTTTCTAGGAAAACCCAGAGGCCATGAACAGGTCGTATGAAGCTCTTGTTGCATCGATCTCCGGCCTTCCAATGGTTTCTTTCTTGGATATGCATGCAGTTCTCCCGCAAAATCCTGTAGGTTATAGGAGTATGTAGGATGTAGAACATGGGGTAAGGAAGCCCTTCCTCCATCTCGGTTAATTCCTGCCATTTTGATGTTGGTCATATCAATAATCGATAGATGAGGAACAGAGATGCGCTACTAGTTCTTCCCTTTTGACTCTCGGCTGTTAATTTTTTAATGCGAGCAGTTTTTTTTTTTTTGCGAGGATAATGCGACCGTCCAACACTCTGCTTTATTTTTCTGTTCTTAAGGAGCCTAGTTTACTCTTCCAGTTCCGCGAGTCCAGCAGAGCAGCGCACCACCACCTCCCTGCATTTCTGTATTGTACTTGTGATTTATCGCTTTACGACATGCTTTACACCTAAAGAGCAAACCATTAGGAGATCCGCTGGTTGGACGTGTTGAGCTTTATTTATACATTATTTCCCTTTTATATTCGGGGCAGTCTCTGATCACATGAGCTTTTCTGACAGAGAGCAGTTAAGCACGTAACCATGACGGAAGGAAACGCCAAAATGTCAAAGGTTGTAGTTGAACTTGAAACATCATCTATTAACTTATTATTTGATCAGAAAAAAGCCACCACCTTCGCTTTTAAAAGTTAGAAATTCTCATATTACTCAGATAAAAAAGAAAAAAATTACCCAACACTATCATTATAAAAAAATTTAGTCTAAACATTCTCCACATATTTTAAAAATTACCCACCTCTACCATTATGAAAAGATAACAGTTTATAAATTTCCCACTATGCCAGCATAAAAGATTAATTAAAATTACGTCCGGTGAATAGTTTGGTAAGAAGAGTCCACTATCGTACCCTTCATGTCATATTCAATTGTAATAAATAGAATATCCATCTCCCAAACCAGAATCACATGTAAGTTTCCATGCTAGCCATTAAATTCGATCCTCCTAGTTTGCAAACTAGAAGACAGCTTGCGCAACTGAAGACAGAGAAAAGGCTCCTACAAGGCACGGCACCAATGGAACAGCGGAACGGGTATCTTTTAGCAAAGCAAAGGGAAAGGAGGCTCATCTGTCTTTCGCCCGCCATGAGATTTTCCGAAGCTTTGACCACGAACCTACGACCAGTCAGTTAACAGCCGACCACTCTACCACTGAGCTACTGAGGAACAAGGGGAGATTCGACCCAAGGTCTATTTTTTTTATCAGAGGTTAAATCGATCATCAGAAGAAGGCAATGCGAGGGCCGCTTCAACATCAATGAGGGCATTAATTGGTACCCTCAATAGCCGCCCTCTCGATCTCGATCGCAGCAGGAGCGATACCGGTGTCATTGAGGTATTGGGTCCTGTATATATTCACACCAAGCTATCCCATGGCACACCGGTGACCTTGCAAGCCGTAGTGTCACGGAGCTGATCCTTCCCTGCTACGGCACGGCAGCCCACCCAAGTCCAGAAACATCCAGCCATATAACGAGTAAGTACCAAATAATTCCTTCTTCAATAACAACCGTTTTGCAACTGTAAGTTTCTTTCTTTTTTTTTTTTGAGGTGGAACTGTAAGTTTCTTTCAGTGGTACCAAATAAAAAATAATAGCCATTCATTGTCTATAATCAACCGATAAAATTTTACAGAAGTACATAAATACTCAACAAGAACCCTATATATTTCAAGTAAAAATTGAGAAGAGTTAGGCCACAATCATTCTACAAGAGCAGCGCATAGACTTGTGTCAAGGCCTAGCTTTCCCATTATATACTTTGTGAATATTACAACTTATCTGAATAAATTCAGTGGAAGTTGACTCCAAAGTATTTTTTTACAACAGTTAACCCCCATTTAAATCAATTTATAGTCCATTTATTTGTACATATTTTTTAAATATAACAAATCTAGCCGCGCAAATGCGCGGGCTGTCATACTAGTTCCTCATATATTTCTTCTTCTTCTTCGCAATGGCGTTTGTAGCTGATATTTGCCCCCTTTATGTGCGCAGTCATCGTCATGGGCAAAGGCGAAGATGGTGGTGAAGAAATGGCTCAACCTGAGGAATTCAGAGTTCCATTCAGACTGCATCAGTAAAAGTCTCCAAGATTTCAAAGCCGGCCGTCTTTTCTTTCCCTCTCAAATCCTTTTTCTCTTTGAAGTTTTGAAAATCCTCTAATCGCAAGGAGGCGATGTGTTTGACCAGATGGGGGCCTTGGAGGACACCAGCAGCATCAGCAGGTGATGCGGAGGAGGAAGAGCTGCTCCGGCAGAGATGGCAGCCTTCCCACGTGCAGAGACCTGTCAGGTACGTATTTGCATTGCAACTTTACAAGCACCGGAAAGGGACATCGTAGCACGGTTGGTTGCTGTTCTACTTCTCGCCATGCACGTTCGTTGTCTCACCACATGCAAGCACAGTAGTGGCCTTTACAGATTAAAGATTCCTTCCAATCTTCCCAAAAATTCTCTCTCAACATTCTACTAGTAGTAGTCTTAGTAATAATACACAGCAGATTCAGTATTTCATTTCGCTGAAGTTCAATTCGGTTTGAATCTTTCCTCATCTTTTGTTTGTTTCCTGCCCATGCTTGCTCTGTAACTATTTCCATTATCTGAAGGAAAAAAAATGCTTATGTTGGTTTAGATGGCTGGTTGGTGGAGAGCTCGGAGAACCTGAGGCCGCCGCCCCGGAATGGATCGCCGGCGCCGCGCTCGTCGCGGCGGCCTCCGAAGGACCTCAGGTGAGCGCAGCAGCTGAGCTGGATGCGCCTCGGCGCCCCGGCGCCCCGGCTTGCGTACCCGGATGGAGACCACCGTATTTTTTATGCGTCCCATCCCAGGAGGATGGAGCAAAGCAAACAAATGCAGCAGGATGTTTTTTTGCCGAATTATTATTGCTGTCATCTTGACACGGCTTGCTGCAAGTTAGGTTTCCAAGAAAAACCACTAAAAAACTGTCAACATGCTGCCGTGAGTCAATTGGAGCGGATTTTCAGAAGTGCCGAGTTCAAAAGATTTCGTTTAGTTGGTTAGAAATGGATGACGCTGGGATAATTCGGGACTGCCGACCTACGGCCTTTTTTTTAATTAAGCTATAGCATAGGGACAGTAGTGCTTCAGTAGTATAATCTGACTTTACCTAGGCTAATGATGGTGTTGCGTAGATTAATCAAGAATTCTTATACAGGAACTGCTCGCTGACTGTGATTGCTTCGTCTATACAACAGGACGTTCGTGGGGACGTGGAACGTGGGAGGGAGAGCGCCGCACGGAGGGCTGGATCTCTCCGACTGGCTCGTCGACGGTCCGGCGTCCTCCTCTGCTCACATCTACGTTCTTGGGTATATTTTTCATCTGCTTTTATGTCTCAAAACATTCTTAGCTCATGTATATTGTTGACGAATCCAAGCATCCAAGAACGGGTCATGTTGCTTTCTGAAACTGACATACTAGTAATATTACTAATACTCCCTCTGGCCCATTTTATAAGGAATTGAAGGATTTGAGAATTTGAATTAAAATATAAGGATCTTACACAGGGGCGGAGCCAGGGGGGCGAGCAGGGGCCTGACCCCCCCTATGCTTCATGCACACTTGCTTTCTACACATAAAATCACCATGTAAATTAGAAAAAAAATGAATTTGGCCCCCCCTTATGAGTCAAATTTTGCTAAATTTTGTCATTTGGCCCCCTCATGATCAATTCCTAGCTCCACCCCTGATCTTACATATAAGATAAAATCTGGGGGGTTAGCGGGAGAGCTGGTAGGTGAGATAAGGTAAAATGAAAGGTATAGTAGTCTTTTAACTAAAAGACTATTTTGTCTTGAGAATGCTAGGATCCTTTATATTTTGGGACGAAGAGAGTAGTTTTTTTTTTTTCCTATCATGAAGTGCATGGCCAGAAATGGGCTGTCTGTTTGATGCCTTTTCGGTGCAACATCATTCAGGCAGAAAGCTCCACGCAGGCTACTAATGAAACAGAGTTGTCGATGTTTCGTACCAACAATACTAGTCAAACGTCACGCTCCCGTAGGGATTCGATGGTAGCACAGGGTGACACAAGGGGTTACACTGGTTTGGGCCTCCTGTGGGATAACAACCCTACGTCCAGTTCGAGTTTGAGTTCGTGTTCATCCTGAAAACCTATGCTCGGGGAGCTTACAAGGGGGTGGATGCAAGCAGAAGCTCCTAGCGAGCCCGATGTGTGTGTGTGTGTGTGTGTGTGTTATACAAGTGTGGGAGAAAGAAGAACTAGAACTAGAGTTACAGGTGGGAGTACAAAGTGGCAACCGGCGCTCAGAGGAAGGTCCCACCCTTTTATATAGGCCTAGGGGTGAGGTTACAAGTGTGTAGAACATTCCTAGACTAAGTCGGCGCTGGGTCTTGCTTGAAGTGATCGGCGTGTAGTCGTGGTCGGGGGAATGGACGCCTCATGTTGCTTCTGGTGTGTTCCGGCCGGACAGCTCGATGGCTTCTCGTCAGGTTCCCTTCGGGGCGATGGCACCGGGGAAGTCAATGCAGAACAGCTATAGCCCCCGGTGCATCCGCCTGTCATCGCTTCAGTCGTCACGGCATTCGTCATTCTGTAGGTCATCCTGTGGGTCATCTTTGCGGTAGTCTTGGGGTCGTCATCGCGTCGTCTTGAGGGATGCGCCCAGCCAGAGAGCGGCTGAGCTGAGTGCCCTTGACCACTGTAAAGCCTAAGAGCCTGCTCCCTTGGCTTGGCAGCCTTGTAAAGGTGCAAGCAAAAATAGTACCACAGGGGAAACCTTGTGGGAGATGAACCAACTTAAATAGTTAGTGAGCAAATGCATGGTAACTCCGGATTAATCCTTTTACGTGAAGCGAGGACGAAAGCGTAAACGAGTTACTGTGTAGGTGTGGTTCGCGCAGCGTGTGCGCTGGCATGAGCCGTATTTGGGCCTGGCACGATACAGATGGTATCAGATCCGGCCTTCGTTGTGTCATGGGCGCAGTCACGGTGTGCATGACGCGTGTGACCGACGTGACTGGGACACGGCATGACGCGTGCTGGACATGGCCAAGAAGGAACATTCCTGTGCGGTCTGTCCTCTGGGCGGGTGAGTTGCCTCGACGAGGACGTCGAGTCCTTCGAGGAGGAGAGTGTAAAGCTTATGGGCCTGCACCCTTAGCTTCGCAGCCTTGTAAAGGTGCAAGCAAAAATAGTACCACATGGGAAACCTATAGTGGGAGATTAACCAACTTTAATAGCTAGTGTGCAAATGCATGGTAACTCCAGATTAATCCTTTTACGTGAAGCCAGGACGAAAGCATAAGCGAGTTACTGTGTAGGTGTGGTTCGCGCAGTGTGTGCGCGGACATGAGCCATATTTGAGCCTGGCACATTACAACCACCTCCCTTGGTGGTCGGACTCCATCCGACCGCGGGGTCACACGTTCCAACCTCGATGACAACATGCTGCCACGCCTCATTAGAGCCTATCTTGGGCGCAACCCCAGGATGGAGGACTGCCGGTGTGAGGAACATCTACAAGGGGTACCCCACAAGTCAGACATAACGTCCCGACCTCCAGGCTCAGGCCGCACAAGCCGCCAAAGCCAACAAGCACCAAGCCCACAAGACGAAGGCGCACGGCCGGCACCCCGGGCCCCGACCTTTGGCTCCCGACCCGTGTGATCGGGAGCCCGACGCACGGCGCCCATGCAAGGCCAGCACACGGCAGGTGAGGCAAGCCGCGGTGTCGGCCCCTCACCGCACGCTCTCTGACAGCCAGGCGGAACCTTCTCGAAATCATGCATGTACAATTACGACGAGCCCTACGACTACGACCTGATGCAAAGCCGTAGGCGGCCGAATCGATCGGTGATGAAGTCCATGCTTCTGAAACGGCTAACCTGGATTGGACTAAGCATGGGGTCGCACCGACGCTCGCCCAGGCCGCTACCCACGAGCGCACGGCTCGTGGAGCGACCCGAGCCCACGCTGGTGACGGCGCCCTCCGCGCTACGACGAGGGGCCATTGCCCCCTACCTAGTGCGCCAACTGTCGATGTTTCATACAAAACAATACTAGTCAATCGTTACGCTTCCGTAGGGATTTGATGGTAGCATAGCGTGACACAAGAGGTTATACTGGTTCAGGCCTCCCGAAGGATAAAAACCCTACGGCTAGTTCGAGATTGAGTTCGTGTTCCTCATGAAAACCTATGCTCAGGAAGCTTATAAGAGGGTGGATGCAAGCAGGGGCTCCTAGCAAGCCGTTTGTGTCTGTGCGTTACAAGTGTGGGAGAAAGAAGACTACTACTAGAGGTTACAAGTGGGAGTACAAAGTGGCAGTCAGGGGTGAGCTTACATTGTGTGTAGAGCATTCCTAGTCTAAGTTGGTGTCGAGTCTTGCTTGAAGTGGTAGGCGTGTCGTTGTGGTCGGGGATAAGGGCTCCTCCTGTTGCTTCTGGTGTGTTTCGGAGGCATCCGGAGGCCTCCGGACAGCTCCTGGACAGTTCCTCTCCTGGTTGGCTTCTCGTCGGTTCCCTTCGGGACGAAAGCACCGGGGGAGTCGGTGTAGAACAGTTATTGCCCCCCGGGCGTCCACCTGTCGCTTTGGTGTTGCCATCCTGTCAGTCGTCGTTCCGTCATCTTGAGTGGTGCGCCCGGTCGTCGTCGTTCTGTCGTCTTGAGTGGTGCGCCCGGCCTGGGAGCGGCCGAGCCGAGTGTCCCCGACCACCTCCCTTGGTGGTCGGGGTCGGAGTCCTGCGTCGAGTCATAGTCGTAAGGCTGTTGTAAGTGCACTGGCGTGGTTCGCGAAGGTTCCCGCTGGGCGCCAACTCAGGGCCTCTGGGTTGTAACGCGTGGCTGTGAGCTCCTTGTCTCTCCTGCCACGTGCCGGCCTTGCATGGTCACCGTGAGTCGGGCTCCCGACCATACAGGTCGGGATCGAGCCAGAGGTCAGCGGCCCGGGGCATTGGCCATGCGCCTTCGCCTTGTGGTCCTGGTGCTTGCCGGTTTTGGCTGTTTATGCGGCATGCGGCTGGAGGTTGGGGCGTTATGCCTGACTACCCCTGGTATGTTCCTCACAAGAGTACTCTGTTTCATAGAAATTGTCCCTTTTAGTATGGATTTCAGTGTAAAGTACTGACTACCTCTGTTCCAAATTAGATGTCATTCTAGCACTGGACACGGAAATTAAGGAGAGGTGAAAAGGTGGGCGCACAGAAAACGATGAGGAGGGGGATAGAGATGTATTGAGAAGTGAGAAAGTTGCATTTAGAAGTGAGAACGACAAGTAATTTGAGAAAACTAGAGAAGGCTAGAATGACAAATAAATTGGAACGGAGGTATTACTTGGCATAGGAGTGGGAACATCATGGTCATGGATTTCAGTGTTGGTTAATTTGTGCACCTAATCATGATTATTCCATTCTCCGCTATTTCAGGGCTTATGAGTGCTGTAGTGCATAAGAAATGGTAATTTTACTCCACAAGTTTCTTCCTCCCTGCAGGGAACCTACTACGTGTCTGCAGTAGAGCATAGGCAAACGGTCAATATGTGTAACAAGTTGTGTTTCATTTGACCAACTTTTACTGCAAAACACTCGTTGCTCTTTTCCAAAATGGTCCTGAAACTCATCTGTCTAAATATTGTTCATTGCCACAGGTTCCAAGAAATTGTGCCACTGAATGCTGGAAACGTCCTAGGAGCTGAAGACAAGGGCCCCGCTTACCAGTGGCTCCATCTCATCCGTCGAGCGCTAAACCCTGGTTCCTCAAAGAGATGCCAAGGTTTGCCCCCGAGTCGTCGCTACGCCGCAGAGACGAACCCATATCTTCATCAGAACGCGAGGGTTAAACTTCTCGGACCTGTTGGCAGCTGAGGATCGACCCAGTACAGTATCAGAGCCCGGCGACAACGACAGCGAGTCGAACCTGGGATGGAGCAGCGATGAGGATGCGAGCGACTTGGTGGCGGGGCACGGAGGGAGGACGGCGCACGGGTACCGGCTCGCCGCGAGCAAGCAGATGGTGGGCATCTTCCTCTGCGTGTGGGTCCGGGCCGACCTCATGCCCTTGGTCACCAGCCTCAAGGTTTCGTGCGTGGGCAGGGGCATCATGGGGTACATGGGAAATAAGGTATCGTGGAATTTGCACATTCGTAAGCTGATTGATTGATGCACCTCCTGACTTGGCTTTTGATGAATTGTAATTAATGAAGGGTTCGATCTCGGTGAGCCTGAGTCTGCAGGGGAGCGCGACGATGTGCTTCGTGTGCACGCACCTGGCGTCGGGCGACAAGGACGGCGACGAGGTGCGGCGGAACAGCGACGTCGCTGAGATACTGAAGCGGACGAGGTTCCCGGAGACCATCTTGGAGCACGTGTAAGCAGTAAACGCAAGGTGGATGTTGGCACGATCGAAGATGAGATCAGATCAGACGATCAGCCGTGCCTGAACGTTTGCACTGTTGCTGTTGCAGCAAGGTGATCTGGCTGGGCGACCTCAACTACCGGCTGACGTCCGGCGGCTCTGGCGACTCGACGCAGGAGCTGCTGGAGAGGAGCCACTGGGAGGCGCTTCTGGAGAGGGATCAGCTGCAGACGGAGCAGCGAGCCGGCCGCGTGTTCGCCGGCTGGGAGGAAGGACGCATCCGATTCCCGCCGACGTACAAGTACCTGGCCGACTCCGACGCCTACACCACCGTCACCTCCTCCACTTCGTCGTCATCTCGCGACAAGAAGCGCACACCCGCATGGTAACCACTCTTCCATCATGCTAATCATTTTTTTCCTTGACACGAGATTAGAGTTACGGCTACGGATTAGAGGATCAGTTAGGCGTCACATGGCATATATCATGCTAATGACAGTTGGGTCATAATTCAGCACGAGGACGACATGGGCGAGCACTACTCACGCATCATGCAAGTGACCAAGTGAGCTCCCGCTCGGCACACGCACTTGCATTATACCAAACCTACAGTTCATCATGTGATGTTTTGACTTGATCCCATGTCTCCATCGCCATCCTCCTCCCATCACAGTAATCCTTGGAGGAGTAGCGTAGACTCGATGGTGTCGAGCACAGGGGAGCTAAGAAGATCGATGCCAGCAACTTTATGCATTCACGTACGTAGCTAAGAAGATCGATGGTGTCGAGCACAGGGGACTTTTGCTTTCTTCTTAATGAAAAGGCAGAGCACCTGCCATATTATCCTTCAAAAAAGGAGTAGTTAACAACTGTGACAGTGGTGCAGTAATCACCTTGTCTGCAACTTGGCTCACGCATGCGGCAATTCCAACTTGGTGTGTTAATAAATTTGCAGGTGCGACCGCATCCTGTGGCGCGGCTCGGGGATGGAACAGCTGTGGTACACGCGCGGCGAGTCCCGCTTCTCCGACCACCGCCCCGTCAGCTCCCTCTTCTCCACGCGCTCGAAGCCAAGCGGACAGCCGCCACCAGGGGCGGGCTCCTCCGGCCACCCGACACGGCGGCGCGGTGCGGTGGTGGCCGAGGAGATGCTCGCCGTGCCGCGGACCAGCTGCCCCCCATTCCTCCAGGTTCTGACATCATCGTGAGAGCCAGACGAGCATGGAACAGAGGAAGGGTGACGCGGCGTCGGAAGCGCCACCACGTGCGTGCTGGCTCATGATTGCTTTGCCATTGGAGAATTGAGGAATGAGGGTGACGAGAGTGTTAAGAATCGTTCGTGAACAGGCGTGACCTGTTGGTGTGACGAGTTAAATCCGAACGAGTCGGACCCGTTCGTGTAACGTGGAGTAGTCCCTACTCCACCTCTATGTATAAATAGCAGATCTACAGGGCAATAAAGTTACACACAGTTCATTGTCATTCACTTCTACTGTAACACGTACGCTCTACACTGAGTTCAATTCTTTTTTTTTTTTTTGCGGAAAGGGGGAAATATATTAAAACTTAGACAGTACATCCCGCCTTTTACAGAAAAGTCCCTGAAAAGAAAGAAAATTACAACAAGGACCTTCTCCATCTTCCAGAGACCTCCCGACGCACCGACGAACACGCCGCCGGAGAAGAATCCACCTCCCTCCATCGTCGGTGACTCCAAGATTTGGATTTGCCGCAAGATTCAGCGCCCGGACCCGCCAGGACACATCTGCAAGAGCTGAAAGAGCATCGGCCGCCACCGCATCGAAGGAGGAAGAGGAAAGAGAGTCCACGGTCGCCGCCAACGTCGCCGACCGGGACAACCATCGCGCGTCGTCAACGCCGACGCCGACAGCAAGCTTGCCCATAGGGAAGCACAAAATACCGGAGAGATCGACGGGCGACCACCCGGAAAGATCTTCCACCATCACCAGCAACGCCGGCATCACCCGACGCAACACCGGCAAGGGGAAACACCATCCACCACCACCAGCAACGCCGGCGGGGGGAACCAAAAGCTCCCACCCTTCCGCAAAAGAGCCGAAGCAAACTAACCTCCACAGGACTGCACCGGCGCCGCCTTCTCCGCCATGGACTCGAGCGCCGCCAGATCCGCCATGGGAGGGAACAAATCCGGCCAACATGGCCGGAACCCTAACCCTAACCAGGGAAAGTACTAAAACTACACTAACTAGTAGGTAGATAGGTGGCCGGACGGCAGCTCCGCCGCTCTCCCGGCCTTCCGAAGCCCTACGGGCCGCCGGAAGAAGGGAAGAGCGAAGGGAGCCGCCGCCGGAAAGGAAATCGCCTCCGGTCGCCCCTCTCTACTGTAGCTGGGGAGGAGTTCGCGAGGGATACGCGGGCGGGTACACTGAGTTCAATTCGACTAGTAGAACTCGCATAAAGGGCCACGAGAGAAGACACTCGCTGTGTTTCATAATTGAAAACGCCGACCACTTCTAGTCTTCAAAGAAGACATCATCTTCATCGCCAACTACAACAAGATGATGAGGACAGAGGCAAAGAGGCCTTCAGAAAAAATGGGAATCCATCGGGTACTAGAATTGTTTACCTATTCTACTCCTTTTTTTTTTTTTGAGACCGGAGATTCATTCATTACTCAAGAGCAGGATTACAATCCGACACTAAGTGTCGTCGAATGCAAACGGGGCTTCAGATTGCCACTCCCCCGTAACACACACACACTAGACACCTGTTTAGCTAGCTCATGAGCTACTTTGTTACAAGCCCTGCTAACAAAAGTGAAAGAAAAACCAAGTAGCGAGAGACTTAGGTCATGAATCTCCCTAAGGACTGTAGATATTGATGATCTCTGTGTGTCCCGTGTAGACCATTGCCGAACCAGTTCCTGAGAGTCGGTTTCCAGTAAACTCGCGGCGCGCCATGTTGCCGCGCAAAGGCAACTCCGTTTCTGCATGCTAGAGCTTCCATGGTTAGTGCATCCTGACAGTGCTCATACCAATGTGCTGCACCGCCCAGGAAAGCTCCGTGGTGATCACGCAGCACCACCCCAGTCGCCCCGCTACCATCAGCATAGAAAGCGCCATCAGCATTGCATTTCATCCAGCCCTCGTCCGGCCTTTTCCATCTTGGTATAACAGGCTGCACTTTTTCCTTCCGCGGATGCAAGAGCTGCCACAGGTCATGAGCTGTATCGCGAACCCATGTGACCAGTGGCAGACCCAGGTCAGCGAGTCAGGGTATGCACAGTAGCAAAACAGTATCAAACAGTACCGAAACAGTAGCAAAACAGTAGTGAACAGTGCATGAATAGTGCTTCAGTGGAGATGAATCGCCGGATTTTGGGGTATGCCGAGGCCTACGGGGCATACCCCGTGGGTCCGCCACAGCATGTGACAGCATGTCGAACCGGTATTTCACTTTCGCATGGCGGCGCCTATTCCTGAGCATCTAGAGTGACCACATTCCGCAGATGATCACAGCCCTATCTTGCCTGGAGCACACCGAGTCTTGGAACAGGTCGCACGCCCATGTATCAGACCTTAACCTCGGCAGCTTGACCCCCATCATCTGTTTGGCCTGCTCCCAAAACAATCGTGCCACTGTGCACCAGGGTCCAAAAACCGCTACAGTAGCAGTTTTCAAAAACGGTAAAAACCGAGCGGTAAACCGAAGAAACCGAGCGGTTTTCGTTTTTTCTACAGTAATTAGGCTCGGTTTTTAAGAAAAACCGAACGGTTTTACCTACTGAGCCGGAGCGGTAAGGCCGGTTACCGACGGTTTTCAAAACCCTGCTGTGCACTCCATCAAGATATGTCTAATTGTCTCCTCATCAGCCCCACATGTATCACAAATAGCAATTGGTTCGATATGTCTATGGTGAAGGATTTGTTTAGCAGGTAAATATTCATGAAGAACCCGCCACGATATTCTACTCCTTCGATGAATTCTTGCTTCTCCTCTTCATCTCGCGGCGTCAATATCAACAAAAGACGATGCCTTAGTATGCATAGCCCATCAAAGGCCCAAGCCCGGGACAAATTCTTCGTGGGCACTTTTACATGTAACTTAACAGGGGGTTATAGAGTCATAAAGGTCCGGGCTTGCATTTTTCAATAAGAGTGAAATGCACCGGCGGTCCTTCAACTTTTTGGGTTGTGTCATCTAGGTCCATCAACTTTCAAACCGCACATCTAGGTCTCAAAACTATCAAAATCGTTCACCCGAGGTCCATTGCTTGGTTTTGGTTTTGAAAAAATGCAAAGAGGCCCCTAACTTTCCCATTCTTCCCGCACACGAGCCCTCAGCCTCGGCAGCTCGCTCAGCATGCACAAGCACCTTGTCCCCGCAGTCAAGACGTCAGCTCGCTCAGCGACGACGTCAGCAGCGCCTCCCCGAGGAAGTCCACGAGGCCCACGAGGCGGGTCCGCGGGTGACCAGCACCGAGCTGGCCAGGACGTACGGCACCGAGCTGGCCGACTGACTGCTTGGCGAGCCTCTCGAGCAGCGTGCTATGGCATCGAGGGCAACTTCGTCGCCGTTGGCGGACAGCAGGCCCACGAGAACGGCCTACGGCTTGCGGCGAGCCTGGTTTTGGTTTTGGAATCTCGCGAGCGCGAATTCGGCTCTTGTCCGGGAAGCTGCGAGCTCGTTGGAATGGTTGGTGGGTTGCTGGATTCAGTGATTAATTTGGTTATTTACCTTGGCAAACGAAGAGCTGGGCGCGCTTAAGGCTCCTTATGTTTGCTGTAGCTGTCGTCCTGCTGCAGCATGTGTGGAGCAGCTCGGCACAGAGCTAGCAGCTCGATCGCGTCCTGCAGCGCGGCGGACACGTCCACCACGACGTCCTGAACGGTCGCCTCTGCCCTGTTGACGCGTGCCGCACCGGCAGGTCAAGCAAGCGGAGCGCGTCTATGAGGCGTGGCGCGTCGCGTCGGTCGTTAGGCGCAGCCAGCACCGCCGCCTTCCGCATGGCCATCCGGACCTCCGCCAGTTTCTCCTCGAACACGAACCCGCTTCTGCCATTTGACGCGGGGGCGTAGCTCGGTGATGTACGCGATGGCGTCGACGAGAGGATGGACGGGACACCGTCGGCACGGCAGCGCAGAAGTCGCAGAACCGGCGTTGAGCTTCTCCCACATGCCATGGCGAAAGAAGTGTGCCTAAACCTGGTTCTTCGCGTGGCTCTGGTGCTCGGGCAAGCCAAAACCAGGAATGGACCTCCTGAACGGTTTGGATAGTTCCGGGACTTAAATGTCCGATTTAAAAGTTGGTGCACCTAGATGACACAATCTGAAAAGTTGGAGGACCGCCTGTACATTTCACTCTTTCAATAACTTAAATGTTACGAGCTTCAAGAAATTTCTACCTCGGCCATCTGATTTTCACAATATCAGAGAATACTATACAACAAAAAGGAATACTAATAGTAGTACTGGAAGTGTTGGCCTAGATTTGGAGCTTGGAACACCACTAACACGTGCACATGTTAAGACATGATGTTCGGTTACAGCATACTGCATATGTAGCATACTGTCTCCATATTTAACCATGCAGTTTACATGTTTTTATTTGTCCTTAGCACGACCAATTCCCTTTTGATATTTGTTATTGAGGTATATTGAACATTCCCTTGGACAGAAATGCTAAATGTTCACAAAACTCAGAGAAAGGTTCGAAAGTGGTGCAAATCAATATTAAAAGACAGCAAGCAGGACCTTAGTCATTCCTTGATTTGCAAGTGCCTTCCATTCATGATCTCAGATAGAAGATTCAAGCAATCAATGAATTAAAAAAAAGATCCAGGACTGTTTTTTTCTGAGGTTGAGTGATGCAGAATCTACCTGCTACTTCACAACACAAGCTGTCGTGGCTCCATAATAAGCTTCAAAGTACTTGAGGAATCACTTGCTGGTATCTGGTGACATAGCTCCCCGTGAATCTCTTCTCTTCCATCAGCAGATGGTTCGACTTTATGCCCTGCTCGATGACACATTGACACCCCTCGACGCCAGTAAGTTGAGCACCGCGCACTCGGCAAAATCCGCTTCTCATAGCTATGCTTCTCTGTGAAGAAGCTCATGAGTTGTCTCACCTTGTCGTCTGATGACACCGTCATGCAGAACGGGTACCTGACAAACGCCTTCAATTCCCCACCACTTGCTCCTCAGTCCCCCCCAACCTGCGGAAGTTTTTCACCCTGCGTTCCCATTTCGACTGGCGCATTCCGGCGAACAGCCCAAAGGCACAGGGGAAGATGCGGGAGGACGGGCTGACCCCAAAAAGCAAGGTCCATCATGGCGACCATGGTTGGGCCTAGTTAAACTTGGGCAAATGCATATTTGGAGTAGGCCGAACTGGCAGATTGCAGAGCCCATTAGGCAGGACAGGCCACGAAGACGGGCCCAAGACCACCGCCAATGGCCGTGCGATGTCACTTTCTTCACGAGTGGCGCATTGTCATTGCTAAGCCGGTACCACTAACCACTTGCCCTCCTATTACTAATTAATTGAGGCAGGAAATAATTAGGAAATGCAGTACCTCTGCGTCTTGCGGTAATATCCTGCGGAAGCATATGCCGGTAATGCAGTGACTTTTTTCTTAGCGTGCGGGGCTTACACGCCTGGCATGCATTGACCGGCATCAAAGTGTGAGATATTACCGGCATATATATGCTACTGACACAATTCCACACTGCCACACAACGGAATTTTCCCATCTGCCTCAAATCGCCACGAAAATAGGTAAAATTGTCACAAAAATATTCGGCCTGTTCGGCAGGCTGTTTTGCAGCTGTTTTACTGCAGCGGCTGCTGAAGAAATGACTGCGAACACTGTAACGGCTGCTGAAGAAACAACTGCGAACGCTGTAGCGGAGGCTAGGCGAACAAGCTGATTCACATCAACACAATGGAAAATTGCATTCTCGCGGTGGTTGACTCTCTGGTACATTTTCCGTGACGAGAATCCGTGAAATAGAGGAAAATAATTCTTGAGAATTGCTAGTTATCATTTTATAGAGAGTTTGAAGGCGTCAGGAAAATATCTTCTAATATCCCAATGCCGTCGCATTCGTCACATATGACGATGTCCACGTCAGCAAAAAAATCACCACCGTCAAAAACAAAACTGACGGTGAATCAATGCAAGCTTCGACCACGCCTAGACAACGCTGCCGCCAATGATGCGCCGCCGTACCCCGCGGCCGTTGCGCGCCTGCCTGGCTGCTCCTCCCCCGTACAAGCCCGATGCGTCGCCGTCGCCCTCGGCCGTACGCGCCTGCCTGGCCAGCAGCCGTGCGCACCTCCCTCGCTGCTGCTCCTCCGTACCCACCTGGTGCGCCGCCGTCGCGCCATCATTCGCCGCTCGCGCATCTCCTGCGCTGCCCGCGGCCGTAAGCGCCTCCCTCGCCGGCGGCCATGCGCGCCTCCCTCGCCCACAACCGTAGGCTCCTACCTCGCGGCAGTGCCAGCTCCAATGGAAGGCCGCAACACCACCAGGCCACCTGCGCCGCGCCTTCGCAGGGACACGTCGCGCCGGCGAGCAGACGCGCCGCCCTGCCGCACCACGCCTCCACGAAGAGGCGCCACAGCTCGCCGCAAGTGCAGCCCGGCCACACCTCGAGCGCGGCCCTCCCGCGCCTCGCGCTACGCCGCCCCGCCCTCCCGACCTGCCTCGCGTTGGATAAGAGGAGAGGTGAGAAATTAATGGCAGATTCCCATCCAGCTCCCTCTGCAATCGATTTTTTTTTTTGAGAGGACCCTCTGCAATCGATAAGAGGGGCAAAAGCAACGTGGCAGCTAATGGGCCTAATAGGCCAAAAAATAATTCGGACACCTCACCTGAAGCTGTATCGAGAAGACTCCGTCAGGTTCAACAAGAAACACTGGTGTTTGCTCAAAAAAAAGAAAAAGAAAAGAAACACTCTGACTTTTTCTATTTTGTGAACGAGACACACCCAATACCTATCAGTTTGTTATGATTAGGTTCACCATTATATATTTCTCACGCCATTCATCATAATAGCTTAGAAAATAAATTAAAGATCAGTACAATCCTGTATAATGTTACGCAAGGGGCGTGGGTGATGCCCCTGTTTGATACTTAGTTGTCATCATTGCTGCAAATTGACACCCTAACCTTCATGATTTAATTTTTCAGTTTGCTGTCCAAATACGAAATGTAGGAAAAACTATTCCAGATTTCTATTTGCAAGGCTCGGTCAAGCTATGAACTAATAAGCCTATGATTTACATCAGTATTTAGGAAAGATCTTTCTATGTTTATGATGTGAAGTAGACAACTAGGACAAACGTGTATTTTCAGAGAAGATGCATTCCCTGTAACAATTTTATTTTGTTGATAGGGTTTGGCTCATCCAATATTTGCTACATTGCAAAAATATGTAAACAAATTCAGCATTTAATCTGGGCATCTGAGCATCCAAGAGCATTTGTATTATTTTATTTAGAGCTTCGAATTTGTTACAATTATATATATTCTAACTCATACACCTACTTTTGTTTCAGACAATCATAGCTTAATGCTAACCTGAAGTTTCTCATCATTGATTCAGGTATGATAAATCTGCTTGATATCGCATTTGTATGTTTCATATATATCAGTATAATAATTACTTTATTACTAACAAATTTAATTTAATGATTCTTTTACAAAATGTACAGATTAAAATATAATGGGTATAAAATGTAATAGAGATGATATTTCTTTAGATGGAAAAAATACAACAAAAACTATAGAAGTAAAACGAAAAAAACGTTCTTTAGAATTAAGTAATGGAGTATATGAAAACTCAAATGATAAATGTACGAGAAAGACAAAGTAAAAGACGAAACTTAAATATGGAAAAGAAATGAAAAAGACATTTAGCTGAGATAAACAACGAAAAGTTGAACCTAATTGTAGTAACCAATTCAGGTACTATTTTTTTAATATTGTCTCTTGGAGTTCATCAGTTAAAACCTTGCTAGAAAATTCGTTACCAAAGTCAAATTCCATCAAGGCAGCTGCATTCTGAAAGTTGAAACAAGTTCATTGCTGGATTGTTTGATTCTGTTCTATTAATAAGTTCATTACTGGATTCCTCTCCTTTCTCTACTGAAAAAAAAAAATACTACAAAGTCGAGTCTCTTTATTTTGTGGCACAGCGCTGGTCACCGAGCTAAGGGATCTAAGGATGGACAAGTGCCTCAGCGTTCCAGACATCGGGTAAAGACCCCACTTCCATAAAAATACAAATGTGCAGATACAAATCAATTATAAATCAGATAGCTCTCATATGATGAGTTCTGTATTTCATTCAATTGGTAGTCTTGTCTGCAACGTTCTGTTGATGATTTGTTATATCCATGGACAAATTGCTCAGGCTCAAACGTCCAACTATCAGGCGGATTTCAGTGTAGAATAATTGTTTATCTACCGTTTTAAATGTATTTTTTATGACTGTGATTTTCTCATCTTAAGTATACATCGATATTGCATCAGATCGTATCTAAGCATACTGTTTTTTTTTTGAGACGTACTGTTATTGATCACACTTGTTGCTACTTTGTAAACAATGACTTAAGCATCTTATCATCACCAATTCCTCATGCTGAACTGTTCTGAGGCAAATATTTGTTTGAAACTGATAAAATGCTTTTCTTTTTTGTGCAGGAAATATTACAGGCACGAAATTGGCAATGACACAGTATAAAACACCGTGATGGATTGATGATCATGATCTCCTTTGTTTGAGAGGATATGACAATGGCTACATATTAGGCGCGTCAAAGACGCGCCATCTTTCTAGTTGTTTTCATGATGGTCCGTCGTTAGGAAAATGATCTAAATGCATATTTCTCCAGTTTTGCTTTTGCTAGCACGGTCTGAAAATTACTCCGGCCCACACAAAAAGGTTTTGTGGTGTGGGGAAAAAAAGAGAAAAGGCCACGCGAGCTGCTCTGGCTCTATGGGGTACATGAAAGTTTCGGCAAGAAGTGAGCATGGCGCCGTGGACAAAATATTTTCGTGGAGGTTGAATCCGGTCACAATCATCCAACTTTCGTGGAGGTTTTGCGTCACCGTCGCAATACATATACTTTTCTTGGTGGTGAATCAACACCATTCTTAAAAAAGAAACAATTTTCATGGTGGTTTTATAACACTCTTACATAAAAACCACCATGAAAATAGATCACTCACGGGGAAATTCTATTAATCTCTGTGGATAGCGGTTCGAAGTCACTGTAGTAGCTAGTTTAGATGGACCGTGCATAGATCGGCGCCAACTCTGAATTAAGATGAGTAAATTGTTGCATCGATCTTTGGATTACTATTGGCAGATCAGGGGCCCAAGGTAGAGCACCGCTAATGGCCGTGCGATGCCATTTTCTTCCACGAGTGGCGCATTGCCAGTGCTAATTAAGCCGGTACTACTTGCCTCTTCCTAGTACTAGTACTAGTTAAGGCCGGAAATAATTAGGAAATGCCGTACCACTACGTATAATCGAATTGGATGGGTGTGTGTACTTCTCTAGCTTAGACGCCAAACTTTGCAGACTTTTTGTTTGGAGCGTGGTGCGTTGCATGCACGCCATCCATTGACCGGCAGCGAAAGATATCACCACCGGCGCATGCTTCGGGCAGGAGGATATTACTGGCATATGCTCCTGGCTCAATTAAGCAAGTCGGAGGTCACTGTAGTAGTTTAGAGCGACCGTGCATAGCTCTGAATATTAAATTAGTGAGTAAAGCAAGGAAAGTAAAGTTGGGTTGTCCCAAGTCCAAGAAGGTGGGGGTGCAAGGCATTGGCGGGCCACGGGGTCAAAGTCAGTGCGATGGACTGGAGCGAGCAACGCGTGCCAATTAAGCACGGATCCATTCCATCCAACTGTTGCCGCCGGCGGCGGCAAAAGTGACCTGACCCAGCAGGCGTCGGTCGTACTCATTGGATGGAACCGAGCGAGATGACTTGTTCATTCTAATCTAGTACTAGTATTGAATTGAACCCTTCTTCGAATTGACCGTATCTAGCTATCCCCCGGCGGCGAGGCAAGAAATATCAAGCGCATGCGCTGCGAAGGCGAATGAGCTGTCAAGAACATCGTGTGTACGCTTCCTGTCTGCGGAGACGTAGTCATGACGAGGAGATCAAACGTCGCGCATGTGCGCTTTGGCATCCAGGCCAGCATCAGCGCCCGCCCCGCCTCCCCCGGCTACGGCCTCCGCTGCTCCACCGACGAGGAGGAAATGGGAAGCGGCTGCCGCGTCGGTCGCCACCGACCGACCGATGGATCGCCCAGATCGATCCAACCGACGTGCGCGCGACCGACACACGCGTAGCGTAGGGGTGCACCAGATTTCCCCCACAAAAAAGAAAAAAAACTGAAAATACGAGTATACATACTGGACAGTGGAATCCCACGCGGCGCCAGCTTCCATCATCGTCGTTTTATTTTTTTGTGTGTATGCTGCTGGTGCAACAGGACAGGAGGAGGGGGGCGAGAGGCGTCGCTTCCACGCCAGCTTTGTTGTTTGCTTCGAATCCGATTCCCCCCGCCGCGGAGGCACGTCCCCACCGACACCTCTTCGCCGTCTGATCTCCGATCAACAGTCGCCATCCAACTCCGAGTGGGTGCGCCACGTGGAGGGGATCGAGAAATGTGCGCATTTCGCCGGCCCGGATGCCCTGCGCCATTTGCACCTGGGGCCACTATTTTTGCCAGAGCCACAGGTACGTCCTAGCCGGTAGACACGGCGAGGGGCCTCTGTGGAATTACTCGAAAAGTGGAGGGTTCATTTATCCACGGGATGTTGGAACAAACGGAAAGCGCCGGTGGGGACTTTAAATGGTGGAAAAGTGCAGCGGCAGCAGCACCACCCAAGAAGCGGGAAGTACACAGCCTTCCCTTCTCTCTCTCTCTATCCCTGCCCTGCGCTGCTCTGCTCCGGCCGCCCTGCCTCCTCGCCTTTAAAAGCAGAGCTCCTCCGCCTCCTCGACAAGGCGTGTCTTCTAGGGTTTCATTCCTTCCTCCACTCCTCTCCGCAGCCGTCGGCGCGCTCCGCCAGATCTGACCCGAGGTACGCGCGCGCGCACCCCTTCAGCTTCACCCTCCCTCCATCTCGTTTCATTTGATCCGCACCGCAAGCAATCCGTTCGGTTCGGTTCGGATTCTAGATCCCCATTTCGTTCGGTTCCGCCTATGTTCGGTTGGTATTTCGAATCCGCGGATGCCTTAGCTGTTTCGTTTGCCTATCGGGTTAGTTGCTCTGCGTACACGAGGTTCAGAATCTGGAGGTTCGTTGCCGCTCCGGCCGCCGCCGCCGCCGCTTGCGATGCCAAAGATGAGTAGTATGTGTTTTCCGTTTTTTTTTTTAAGAAAAAAAATATATTTCAGCCACGCGCTGAAATAAATATCTTGCCGCGAGATCCTTTTTGTTTCCCCCACGTACGATATGCTAACAAACCCAGACCCAGTAGTTGATGGATTTCGGAGGACGTGATAATTTTCCGTGCAACTGAAATTCGATCCTCCTTGCGTGATTTTCTTTTGTCTAGTCATTTCACACAAAGTCATTCAGATCGCGTGTGCACCATTAATTACTGCTTACCGTATTATTGTCCTAACAAGTCCATGTCAACAATACGCGACGGCTGCATTAGGCACACAATAATGGCTTTGCACCAATTTCCTCTGTACACACATAGGCATAGGCGTATTGTCTTGCTTTGGTACCAGGATGTCCACACCGTGTGTGTTGTGCACACGGCTCTTTCACTCCATACACAGATCGGACGCAGACAGCCCTGCGAGATCCCGTGCCATCCTGCTAGTTTCGGGTCTCTGAAATAGGCAAGCTGTTTCAGCACACAACTAGCACCTGGCAACCACTAACCATGTACGCGGCGTGGAAGTTGCGTGCTGATCATTGCTATGTGTAAATATAGACTACTACTACTAGAAGAAGTACCCACGCCACTTTTAGGTTCTTACTTTATTGATGTAACTCATTCAAATGGTACAACGTAAATACCTTTCTTTTTTTTTTCCCCCCTTTTGTGCTGCCGTGCTACTTGGTGCTTCTTATATTGTGCATACTGTATGCTCTTGGTATTTGATATGTTTGGTCACGCTGCATCATGCGTTTGGATCTGTTAGCATTTTGTTTGTCCATTGCATTGGTGAGGACCACACAATGTGCATGACAATGATATGCCAAGCGAAACTCAGATTCATGTTAGCTTGTCACATGTTTTTCGTCTTTAATAACACCTCAATTATTGCAGAATATGACTTCACCCATCGGTTTGTATTGTTTAATGTGAATAAACCAGATATTTTAGTGGCATCCATGTTAGGATCAGTAAATCTTACAATCATGTCATCCAATTTTTTATCCTAGCCTGTGCAGTAGGATGAAAAATATCTCTCTTCCTCCAATCGGTTCATTGTTCCCAATAATCTGATATCTCCTGTTTCCTAACTGTGTTTCACTGTACATTGAGATGTTTCATAGCGTAGTACATTTCTTGTAACACTTTATTCTGCTAATCTAGGCTTGCGGGTTATTAGTCTTCAATTATTCCTTTCATTGTTGGATTATTTGTCTCCAGTGTATATTGTTCCTTTTCCAGGAATGAACTTGAAATCAATTCCATTTAACTGGAAAACTTGTGGTCTTTTACAGGTTGTTTCGATGGCTCCCGCTGTGGAAGCTGTGAAGAAGACGACTGGCTCATTTCAAAAGGTTCCTGCTCTGAATGAAAGAATTCTGTCATCCATGTCCAGGAGATCTGTTGCCGCACATCCGTGGCATGATCTGGAGATAGGTCCTGATGCGCCTACTATCTTCAACTGTGTAAGGCCATCATATCTTGCTTCATACGATATTCTCACCGTTTAAGTTCGGTTGTATATGTGCCATTTGGAACAACCATGTCATTTTTGTCCTTTCCAAGTCATGTGCCACTTGGCACTCAGAAAGGCATGCTCATATTTTAGAAATGCTTATAATTTTGGCTTCTTTCTTTGTCAGGTCATTGAGATCCCCAGAGGCAGCAAAGTTAAATATGAACTTGACAAGAAAACTGGGCTGATAAAGGTAAAGAAAGCATGCGATTTGTCTCACATGTTGTGATTTGTGAAACTCTGTTTTTTCTTCAGCTGTATATCGTCCTATATCCCTTCTGAATGTGTGTGCATTTGCAGGTGGACCGTGTGCTGTATTCTTCAGTTGTGTACCCTCACAACTATGGATTCATTCCTCGCACACTCTGTGAGGACAGTGATCCTCTGGATGTGCTGGTTATAATGCAGGTATATTTTAGTTTTAGTTTGTCGACTGAAAAATGGTTAAGCTATTGTCTTAGACTGTTAGCATTCTCTGTGCTTACCAACTATTAACACTTCTCGTTTCTGCGCATATGTTGGAGAATAATATGCTACCTTTGTGCATTCAGGAGCCAGTTATTCCAGGTTGTTTCCTACGTGCAAAGGCCATTGGTGTTATGCCTATGATTGATCAGGTTTGCTTCCATCTCTCAGCTTTGTATGTTAATGGTTTTACAAAGATCCTAACACAGATATGTTTGGGACAGGGTGAGGCTGATGACAAGATCATTGCAGTCTGTGCTGATGATCCAGAATACAAGCATTACAATGACATCAAGGAGCTCCCACCTCACCGCTTGGCTGAAATCAGGCGCTTCTTTGAGGACTGTATCCTTTTCATGCATTCAGTATTTTTTTTTTTGTTTTGCTAGCTTAGAGTCAGCTCAATAAACAACAAATGCTTTCATCATTGCTTCTGAAATTTTCAGAACTTGTTGGGCAACATCTAAGCAACATGCAACTGCATAACTGCCATATGTGCCATTGCCCTTTTTCGTTTTATGATAAATGAACCGATTGAACCCTTATTGTGGGTTAACTGTACCAAGACTGGACATAGGTGGTCATACTAGCCTCCTCTTAGATTAAATGCTTTCTTTAACCGGGATATTTAGACAAGAAGAATGAGAACAAGGAGGTTGCTGTGAATGACTTTCTGCCTGCAACTGAAGCTTTTGAGGTCATCCAGCATTCCATGTGAGTTCTATGAACTAATCCTCAGTCCTGATTACGGTGGTTTTTGTAAATTGCGTTCGTCTCAAGCTGACCCGCGGCAATATTGTGCTGTTACACAGGGACCTGTACGCCACCTACATCGTGGAGGGCCTGAGGCGGTAGCCTGCTACCAATTGGCGATACGGTGCCTTGTCTATCAGCGGCTAGGGACCGAGGAGGATGTTGACGAAAAGCTGTGGAGATACTGTTACCTTATGAAACAAGTACTGCTATTTGGTTGGTGTCATGTATTACCGCTAGTAACGAACCCTTAATCAACGGCCTGGGGAGTCGGTGGAAGCTAGTAGCTCAACAAAAGTGATGACATATTCTTTTTGGGCCGTAGTGCCTATACATTGTATTTTGTGATATCCTGCTATTAAATTGTTGGTGATATATTCATCAATGGAGATTGAGTTTGTTCTGCTGTATCTTTGGAGGTAGTCTTGTTCAGTCTTCAGTCTGAAGCTGCTTCTCTCTGGAGCATAGGTCAAAATCGCTCAGTCGTTTTGTCATGGAACACACGCCAAATGACCCAAATTCATAAATAGTATACACCGCGACGGAATTTCACCGAAACAGTTGAACTTGATCCTTGTATTACATGTCTTAGTTTACAAATCTTCAGTATGTTTTAGTTCACCAAACATAGCAGATCTCGACCATTTCCCCTCAAATGTTTGGTCCAGGATTCTATCACAGGAACTACAGACTGCAATCGAATTCAGAAGACAGCATCCTGTTCAGTCTGCAATCGAGTACAAAAGACAGCATCCTAATTGCAGAGATGCAGAAATCTAACTGTTTGAAAACTGGTAGTAGAGTACAATACACAAATATCTTCTCTGTAAACAGTTCAATTCGCTCATCAAACTCCGATCCGTTTACACAAATCGTCAGAAATGGAGCACTCGTGTCATCAGGAATTCATCCCCAAATTCATCACAACTCAGATCCGAGATAACAATATATCCAATTCGTGAAGTCAAGAGCACACGCGAGGAGCAAGACAGGAAATGAGATTCAGAAGACAGGCAAAGATAGTCGAAAGCAAGCCACTTCCTCTTGTCATTAGAATATGAAGTAATCATCACACCATAAACAGCAGCACCAATTGATAACTAGAACTAGACCTAGATGACACCGAGATTGAACCATACGCACAGCACTAGATACACAGCAGAAGACAAGAAGACCGCCACTACAAATCAGATGAAATTCGATGCACTGGACGACCGTCAACTACTTCTTGGGGGACTTGGTGGCGACCTTCTTGGGCGACTTGGCGCCGGCCTTCTCGGCCTTCTCGGCCCTCTCGGCGGCCTTCTTGGGGAGCAGCACGGGGTTGATGTTGGGCAGAACGCCGCCGTGGGCGATGGTGACGCCGGCCAGCAGCCTGCCGAGCTCCTCGTCGTTGCGGATGGCGAGGAGGACGTGGCGCGGGATGATGCGGTTCTTCTTGTTGTCGCGGGCGGCGTTACCGGCGAGCTCGAGGACCTCGGCGGCGAGGTACTCGAGGACGGCGGCGAGGTAGACGGGGGCGCCCGTGCCCACGCGCTGTGCGTACCGG
Source organism: Eragrostis nindensis (assembly GCA_012490785.1). Taxonomy (NCBI): domain Eukaryota; kingdom Viridiplantae; phylum Streptophyta; class Magnoliopsida; order Poales; family Poaceae; genus Eragrostis; species Eragrostis nindensis. Next base: position 422,097 of record JAAXCT010000074.1, on the reverse strand, counting down.
CCCTTCTTGAGGTAGCGCCCGATGCGGCCGACGGGGAACTGGAGCCCAGCCTTGACGGACCGCGACACCGGCTTCTTCTTCGGGCCGCCGCCCAGCTTCCGCCCCGCCGCCGCCTTCTTCACCTTGCCGCCGCCGTCCATCTCTCTCGCTCCGGGCTTGGCGGGATCTGAGGGGAATTTGTTTGGGAAGTGTGCTTGCGAGCGAAAACAGGGGAGCCGAAATGATTTTGGATGGGATTTCGAATCCTGCGCTCTGCTTTTATAGCCCCCGCGCGTTTCGGGGGTGGGGGGAGCGATCCGCGTGATGTGGGGTGGGTGCCGTTGGATCGAGCGGAAGCCGACGGCGGATATCTCAAGTTGGGGAGCGATCCGTGGGACGAGGCAACGGGCCAATCAGGAGCGGCCAAATGGAACAGCCGGAGGACTGCTGTGACCCTGTAGTGCTGCGGTCGGTGGCAGGCGAGAGGCCCGTGTGTATGTTGTTGTTCAGCCTGTTCGGCAGGCTGCGCTGCAGCTGCGGCTGTTAAAGAAATAACTGTGAACACTGCTGCTGCGAACATTGTAACGGTTGCTGAATAAATAACTGAAACACTGTAGCTGCTGCAAAGTAGCCAGGCGAACAGGCTGAACCAAGTCGTCAGCCAGGCGAATTTGTTGACGAGATCAGGTCGATCAGGTGCCCGTGCGCCCAAATGCAGGCTCTTTTCTTAGTGAAAGAATACAAATTCGCATCAATTCCTCTCTTTGAGCTCACAAGGGTATGTCAATCTGGATTAAAAATGCTACTAATTCCGCACTAATAGTACTCCCTCCATTCATAAATACATGTCATTCTAAACTTCTCTAGTTTTCTTAAATTACATGTCATTCTCGCTTTACAATGCATCTTTCTCTCTTTTCAATACACATTTATTTCTTTCCAACACACTTCTGGGCATGTTCGCTAGACTTGTCTGGTGGCTTTGGCTGCAGCAGCTAGCCGGTTTGCACTCACATTGCTACAGTAAAAACAGCAGAAAACAGCTAGAAGCAGCCGCATGTCAAACCAGCCGAATAGGCCCTCTATCTCTATCTCTCTCCTCTTTGTTTTATGTGCACCTACATTTTCCACATCTCCTTAATTCCCATGCTCAGAGCTAGAATTACATCTATTTCTAAACAGAGGGGGTACTTATTATTGGATCCTTCCTCTTTTGTTATGAGCTCGGTAGCGATTGTCTAAATCTACAACAAACCTCCTAAAAAGCCGAACATGTCGTCTTGCTACCACTTGTTAGTCACATGATTTACATCCTATCTCGCGCCTTTCTTCCCCTCATGACAGCATGTCGCCCCACTACCATTATGCAAACCTCAAGTTGTTGCCGTCAGTTAGCGTGTACCGGTAACAAGATTCTACCACCATGCTCCTAATATGCCATTTTTTGGTTCCATCCACACGAGGGCTTGATACATGTTGCACATGTCCATTTCCCCCGAAATGATTTCAAGTTACCAAAAAACGTAGAAAGTGAAGGGATTGGATTTGTTCAATAATTATGCATATTGGTTGATTAAATGCATTAACATGCACACCGTAGTCACAATATATGAAAGATAAAACAAAGTTTAGTAGATTAAATGCATTAACATGCCCAGTGATGCACAAAACCGCTAAGCTTTGTTTTACTAAACATAAACTGATATTACGATACCTAATAATTCAATCATAATGAACATAAGAAACTGACAACTACAACTAATTCATCATGTGAGTGTTGCTGCCTTACCAGATAACTCTTCATTATGAGGAGCTAACATACAGTGTCCGAAGCTGCAATCATTATTCAAACAATGGAGAAGAGAATAGTGTGTAGTTTTTCTACGAGTTCAAAGTGAGCAACAAGAACATCGCGAGGAATGTTTTTTAGAGCCACGAAAGAAGGAATATTTGAACTACTAAGCTATTTTAACTAATGATTACAACATTGAACAACATGGTTTTTCAATGTTCATACCTCATATGATGTCTTGTGTAATGATATAAGTAGTTGAAAAACTTAATATCTGGGCAAGCACCCAAAAGAGATGAGCGAGCTAATGCGTTTGAATCGGTGTTTAAACAATTCATGATTTTTACAGGCAACAAAGATCCAATGACAATATTAGCATATATGGGAAAAAATAGTAAGAAATTGGATTTTGTCATCAGAAAGTTCAAAGACCTTTTTTTAGATAATGGAAACCAAAAGAAAGTTCAAAGACCTACTGGACCAAGTGTATATGATCAATTATGTGAATAGGTGAGAAGCTGCCACTGATCAATTATCATCATGAAACGATTAAGTCGATAAAGTTTTCTTTTCTCTATATACATTTTGAAGACCTGAATAGGTATATGTGTTTTCATCACTTGTCATACTTGTTTTTCTATAAGATTGACTCGTTAACTTACTGCTTTTGCGGCATTTGTGGAACTAAAATGGGTAAAGGCTTTAAAGGCTCGACGAATGGACCAAATGCTTGGATACTTGACATGAGGTATCCCAGGCACGGTGAAATTACACAAGTTGAGATGAGAATGCTACATCTGTGATGGTCTGTGTCAAAATCTTCGTCTCTATTTAGGGGTTCAATATAGACATCACTAATTGGTTGCAATTAGTGTTTTTTGCCGGTTATTGGGGCAGTAGTAGTAGCTTTTTGCAATAATGAGAAATGCGATATTTAGATTGTACTATATAGTGGAAGCTAGATTTATTTATTTATTTTTTTCTGCGAGGAGAAGCTGGATATAAATAGAACAAAAACAGGCGACGGGCCTGTGAGGTCTGAGCAGCCGCCGGGCCAGTTCACGTTAGGAGTGATCTGGATTCCAGTCCAACGAAAGGAAGGATCTAGAAAGCTCAGATAACGGCCCAATGATGAGGGCAAAAACACTGGCGAAGCGTCATCTCCGGAAGCAGGATTTCTGGTCTGAAACGCCAAAAAAAAAAGGCCCAGACCAAACACACGTGGCACCTTATCCACACAGCCACTCGTATTTATAGAGACGCGAACACCGGACTCGCCTCGCGTCAAGAAAAAAGAAAGGAATCGAGGAGGAGTGGGAGAGAAGAAAAAAAATCGGCGAACGATTCGTCGGTCAGTCACCTCAATCGCCGCGGAATCACCCAGCTCATGCTCAGATCTGCGTAGCCCAATCCATCAATCTCGCCAGCGGCGGAGGCTCTGGGACCCAGGATGCCTTCGACTGTGCGGGGTTGCTCGCCCCTGCGCCGCTTCCCCCGCCAAGACGACGATGCGCTCTCCTCCCCGTCCGCCTGCTCCCATCACCTCAAGCCTTGGTCTTGGCGTGCCCAATTCGTCGCAGCCTCCTAACGCGGTCCTCCGTCGATCTATCTCCCCGTCCCCTCTCATCCTTTCTTCTAGCTCTTCCTGCCTGCCTGCTTCAAATCTATCCTGCTCGTGTCTGTCATTTTATCTCGCACGTGGACTTATCTGCCGCTGAGTTCTTTGTCTTGTTGTACTGGATCGGATTTCTTTCTAGTTTTCTGGATTGGATCTGGGCTCCTGGAATGAGTCAGGTAAATATCTCGGATCGCACCTAATGGTTCTTAGTTTCTTACATCACCAACTCGAGGCCTAGACAAAGTCTCATAAATTTATTTTGTTGTGTTAAGTATAATTGTTTCGTAACACACTCAAGATAGTACGTCCTTATCCTAGGTTTGTAGCTTAAAATAGAGCTTGTGGCAACGAAAATCCGCTGTAGCATCAGTATCTAGCTTAGCTTAAAGTCGGCATAGTCTGAGAAGGAATAAATATAACTACTATTTTCTTTTGTAGCATCAGTGCCGCGTGGTTTTGGGGTTTACATTTGCAATTGTAGTACTACATCACTGCTACTAGGAAGCAATTTGCTTGATGGACGGTTCCTGCGACCTAGAGGGAGCACCGGGAGTGATATCCAACGGTGTGTCTCCTGCCAGCTCTGTCTGCTCAGACATTACGCTTCCGCTGGAGAAGCGTTGTGCGTTGGTGGATGAAACTTGTGAAGAGGCGGAGGATGACAATGGTTCAATGGAGGCTGAGATCTGTATGGATTTCTCGAAGGTGGTCAATCTGGGGATGAAAAAAGGCCTCCAGAAGTCTGCGGACTATTCCTACCGCTTCTAGTGAGGCTGAACAGGACGGTGACTCAGCCGCCATACCTTTTTTTTTTTTTTTTGATCGGAAGCCGCCATTATGATGAGGTTATGAAGGATGTTCCTTTTTATGAACGTTCAGTATCCTTTCCTGTGAGTACCTCATGCCCTTGCTAATGATACATGCTCTACGTATAATTGAATGGAACTTTTAGGCTGTTGCCATTACGACCAAAGTCTTAAATACTAGCAACAGTCTGTTTTCCAACTGGAAGTGATTGGTGGGAAGATTGACATCTGTCTGCTTTAATGATTATAAAGTCATTATTCACTCTTGCTGATACAGATTTGAGGCCTCCTTTGGAACGCAGGAATTTCACAGGAATCGCATAGGAATTTCAGGAAACAGTTCAATTTTACAGGAAAAACGCAGGAAAGGAAAAATTTTCCTCCAATCCAAATGAGCCCTTAGCCAGTTCATAAATACACGTATTTTATTCTGTGTTAGCTGTGTTTGGAGGCTAAGGCTCAATACAAATATGAGACCTTTCCATATTAGCAAACCCAGATATGCTGTGCTAGAGCCCCAGCATGCCATTATTTCTTTGTTAGCTGCTTGCAAGAACAAATGTAAACCTGGTCGTAATTGTTTCATTTTGTCCATATCCATAATCTGACATTCTGTGTAAACATAAAATTTGTGCTTATAGCCATGGCTATTACTATTAATAGTAACTGGTAAGTCTGCATGATACACGAAGGCTAGCCCCTAAAAAAAAGGATACACGAAGGCTAGAGGGCTTTCCCCCCTTTTGTATAAGCTATTCTGCTTGTTAACTGTAGAAGATACTCCCTCAGTTCTTTTTTTGTTGACGCCGTAGTTCAGTTGAGAATGTGTCTAAATTGTTGACGTCGCTAGTAGAACGCGATTGCAACTTCCTTTTCTGCCCTTCTTGCTCTGCCCACACCGAGACCAGCGCAAGCACAACCGCCGCCGAGCGAACTGCGCGTGGCCGGTGGCCGGTATAGAGGACGACGCTGTCAATCGAGGAGCCCCCCAGTCGCTCACCTGCTCTAGCAAAAGCGGCCGTGGAGAGGAAGCAATTGGCCGCGGACGCCATCCTTACGGAGATCGCGCTCGAGCAGATCCACGGAGTCGTAACAAGCGCGCTGCTGGAGATGCAGAGAGGCTGGAAGTTGGGGAAGGTGCTGAAGGAATGGGAGAAGGTAGGCAGGGAGGGGAAACAGGCCGATGCGGCGGGGAGATGGACTGCACGGCGCGGCGGCGCGCGGCCGAGCAAGAGAAAGACGAGGGCAGAGCAGTCAATTAACGTAATCCTTAATCTCCACGAACCTGTCGGAAGCGTCAACAAAAAAAGAACGGAGGGAGTATGACAAACATGAGGTTATAAATACATGATAAACTGCAATTGTATCTTTTATCAATTATTATATATATAATTTGATCAAGAATTGAAGCCTCCACGTTCGCTCTCAAGGCCTAGGAGCCTCGACATTTGCTCTAAAATGCTACAAATTCTCATATTAATCTGAGAAAATAAGAAGAGAAAATTACCCACCACTGCCATTATAAAAAAATTAATCACAAAACCCCCTATAAATATTTATAAAATAGCTAAATTCGAAATAATAAAAATAGTCAAAAATACCCCTCGAACATATTTCTAATTACCCACCATGCCATTATGAGTCAAAAAAATAGATAAATTCGAAATAATAAAAAAATAACAAAATACACTTCACACTTATTTCTAAATTACCCGTCATTCCATTATAAGTCCAAAAAATAATTAAAATCGGTTTATAAAAGATATCTAAAAATATTCCGAATCCTTATTTCCAATTTTCCCACCATATCATTATGAGTCTAAAATAGCTAAATATGACGTGATGGGTAGGCAAGCTGAAAAACAAGCTATGACGATGACAAAGTAAGGATGAGTGAGAGAACTGGAAAACAAGTTAGAAAGGAGGACGGGAAGAGCCTTGAACGAGAGGGCGACGAGCGGCAATCTGAACAACAAGATGACCAACCTACCAGTAGGAAGGCGAGAGGGGAAGGTGACACGTGAAGGTAGTAACCCTTGCCGGAGTGGGCGACAAGTAGGTGGGACGGATAATGAGTTAGCAGAAGTATACTAAAGGAACAAGTAAGTCGGACAACAAGCCAAGGCGACAACTAGCTGAGCATCTTTACGAGCAGGCAAGGGATGCGACCGTAGGAGAGAGCATATAAAAGTTTATTACAAAATATCATGAAATACCTACATACAAGTTTATAAATTTTATACTATTATCGTTGTGAAAACAATCAACTCTAGCCGCGCAGATGCGCGGGCAACCATACTAGTTTCTGTAAAACGAGTACCATAGTACTGCTTAAAGTTTGGATCTGCTAGCCATGCAGGGATAACGGGCAATTTTGGCAGTTCAAACGACCGATAGTGCTTTTAACTTAACGTGAACCGATTGGTTTATTTTCCATGACACATTGGCCCACCGTTGCTTGCTTTATGGAGCCTTATGTGCAAATGACAAATTAGGACTTAGGAGTGAGTGCTTTTGTGATCATTGACGCCGCATAATGACAATTTTTTAACGCCCTCTTCATTTTGTTGCGTTAGCAGCCAACGTTGAAGCCAATATCTGCTATGAAAGGAAGCCGCCAAAAGAATGGAATTGCATCACCAACCAAAAACCGCCACGTTAAATGGGCCCCTGATGTTTACGATCCCCTGCGACATCCGTGTGCCACTCAGTCAATAACAGTTGTCACTATCAGCGTCGGTCCAAGCCCCGCAAGGAGGAGAAGAAGGAGAAGAACAAACAGAAGCAGCAGCAGAAGACAAAGTCTAAGAAAAGCCACCAGAATTCTATCCAGAATCCATCTGTACTGCAGACTCCTGATCTTGGGTACGATCTTTGCACTTTTTACCTCTATTGTTGTCTATGCGACTCACGTGTTGTACATTTGTCCAAGCCCCGCAAAAACGAACTCGAGGGATAACTTTCAGTGCAGAGGATGCAGTTTACATAGTCCGGTAAGTAGCAAATCGAAGCCACTCACAAACCAGTGCCTCAGGGGAGCACTAATTTCTCCTCTGAGGCTGATACTTAAGCAGCAATACAGCCATTCCTCAGTTTGCACGGCCTTTGATCACGTCAAGACCAACCTCCCCTTGATCGGTTGCTTGGAGCTCCACCTGAATGCCGTCGAGCTCCCGCTTGAACCTTTCCTTGGAGCTCGCGTAGATCATCTTGCTCCTCACGCGCGACGTATCGGGAGACCTTCACATTACGACATTAGTAGGCAGCATTAGCCTCAAACCCACAGAGAAATAGGAAAAACAGAGACGAAGAATGCCAAGGGATGAAGTACGCACCATGCAATGAAGAATATCTTGCTCTTCTGGCAGTTCTCCTCGGTCACGAAATCGTAGTCGAAAATTGCATATCTGCACTCATTTGCAGGAAGGCTCGCAGCGAAATCGTCGTAGTTCAACACGGGCTCGCCAACCTTGTCAACAACCACCATCTTCTTCTTCTCATCTATCTTGTAAATGATGAAGCGGTGGGTCCTCTTGGCCTTCAGCTCCAGGAACTTGAGCTTGCACTCATCGTCCACAGCCATCCCTGACGCTGCATTCGCCTACAAGCAGAAGAAAATAAATTACAGGTTCGCTGGCAGAACATCCTAAAATTAAGAAACAATTGCTTCCTAATTGGAGTATTTGTAAAATTACTCTTGACTCCACAAGATATAATAATGTGAAATAAATTCGTTGGGACCAGGGTATGATGCAGCAGCAGAAAAACAGTAGTTAGCTGTGCTATTTTCAGAGGAAGACTGGGGATGCAGTTGGGCTGTCTGTAACTTTCATCTGAACTAAAACAATCAATACAAATGACTGGCAGGATAATGGCTCTCGAACAAACTGAAATGGAGCGACAGGGTCCATTCGGTGGATCTGAATCTTAGCTGGCACAATGTCTACATATCGTAACCTAGTGGTCGGCTCAAACAGGTCCCCATCAACCAATGTTAATGGTTACAGACAGAGAGAAAGAGAGCAGAATGATTTTTTTTTTTTCTCGAATACGCAGGTTGCGTATCGTTGTATTAAGAAGAAGCGGAAAATTTTACAAACTACGCCGACACTAACAGACTCGCGCCGGCCCCGTCCTCTTGATTTACCAAGGAGGACGCCCTATTAGTCTATTACAAGCGACATGGTGACTACTCGCACAACAAACGACCTAGTTTTCTGGCTCCCGCGTTACACCACAGCGTCGCCTCTCTTTTGATCACTTCCGCTAGCGCGTTTGGCGTTCGCACCTTACCACGGAAGAGCCTAGCGTTCCGCTCCTTCCACAGCTCCCACACAACGAGCATGAACAGAGGGTTGAGCCCTTTCCTGCGGTTGTGTTGCTGTTGACGCCTCGTTCTCTTCCACCAAGCCAGCAGCGACAGGTTTCCTTGAGCAAAATTGCAGTCACATCTTGGCCAGGAGAGAACGATCCACCAAACCTCTTTGGCGTAGGAGCAATTGACCAGTATATGGGCCGCTGTCTCATCTTCTTGGTCACACAGCCAACATTTGACGTGCGCCTCCAGACCATGTCGCAAGCGGTAAGTAATAAGTAGCAAGCAAGCATCGTGTTACTGCTTGGCATGTTCATCTTATGATCCCAAACCTCTTTGGCGCAGGAGCAATTGACCAGAGAGCAGAATGATAACACAGCATGACTTGGGACCAATGGACCATATACCACAGCACAAGAAGTTGGTTGTGCTGACACCTCTGCCGTTCCTCTTCGTCACTTACGCACTTGTATATGCCATGTCAAACTGCCTGGGCTGTAGCACTCGCTTCAGGGGAACAGCACTCAAAGATCACAGCCGAGAGAGTGCGTCTCGCTCGTAAGCTAAGCTACATCTGATCACTGCTAGACATCACCGTCGTAACTGAAGGTTAGTGGTTCAGTTAACCAACTAGACGCACGAATCATAGGCAAAACCAATAAAGTAGCAAGCAAGCATCGTGTTACTGCTTGGCATATTCATCTTATGATCCCAAATCGACTCTGAACCAAAGGCAGGCACCATATGCAAGGAACGGAACTACCGATAATGTGGCCTGAGCCTCTGCCTGGTCTGCCATAGCACAAGCAGCCGAAAGGGGAAAACAAAAAGACCAGAACCTCATTTCGCACATGTATTCAGCAAAGATCTGGATCGCGTAGAAAATGCGCAGATGTACTGTGCACAATTGGTACTCAACTGTAGTGACCAATGCGCAGAGGTACATGCTGAGAAAGGAAGGAGGTCGGAAGAGAAGGGGATGGCCGTTACCATTGAAGCAGAGCTGAGAGCCGGAGGTGATCGCAGCGAGAAGAAGAGATGGATCCCTTAATTTGGCCTGGCGGCGAGAGGAAGGATCAGCAGACAGCGATTGCTGCTGCTGCTCTCGCTCAGAGGCCTCCCTCCCTCGACCCTCCGGAGTCGGTGGGGGCGGTGGTGTGGCCCTATTTATGCGCGGGGAGTCGCGTGGAATGGACGCTCACTACGGCATCTTTTCAACCGACCCTGGGCCCACAAGCCAGTTCGAGGTCGCGTGGAATGGACGCTCACTACGGCATCTTTTCAACCGACCCTGGGCCCACAAGCCAGTTCGCTCTTCGGTGCTTCCCCCCTGCGGCCAGATGGGCTTGGTCCACCTGCACCAGCCACACGAGCCACCTGCACGGTGGGCCCTCTCTGCTAATGGGTCAGGCTGAAGCGGCCCATTAGGCAGCCCGATAAAGGATGTATCGTAGGCCCAACTTTAGCTCTAAGTAAGCTCCGTCAGTGTCGTTAGCCTCTTACAACTTGTGCTAATTGATCGAGTGGTTATATGTCCAAGCAACTAAAGTAGTAATAGATGATACCCACCTTTGCCTTCAGAACAACAAAAACGATACAAAAGAAATGGGTCTAAATAATTGTCTAGTGTTGCACGCTCGGAAGATATGTGGTCATACAAATGGGAAACATATGTGATTTCTACTTTTTAAGGTATAAAAAGCTGCCATACTAAGACGTAACTAAAATTTGGCATGTATGACCTGTGAACCTGTGATGAAAACCACGGACATAAAAGTTTAAGGCAAATGAGAACATCAGACAACAATAAAAATGAATTTTATTATGGCCTGATTCTAAGAAAGTGCCACATATTTCATATTAACATGAAGATAGTTTAACATAAAAGTGCTTTAAGAAATTTGTTTTGAAAAGTTTATTCTCCACATACTTTGGTGTTTATATCTATTTTGTTAGCAGGTCCTTTAAGACATGAAAAATAAAAGTTCTGCTTCATTTGGTACAATTTAGACAAACAAATTGACATTGCTCAAGAGGAGGTTCATCACGTACGTATGTCACAATACCTTTGTCCAAATACAAATGTGATAGTAGTTTTATTATCTTTATTTCTTACAAATTTGTGTGATCATGTAATGCAGTTGTCGATGCAACTACCGATGGGTCACCTCAAAGGTAGGTGTGAAATTATCGACCAAGAAACTTTCACGAGCATCTTAAGGGAGCCACAGGTAATTTCATCTTGATCTCCGGCGCTGGCTCTTGGAGTAAATTTAATGGTGCTTTCAACTTCACCAACACCCGTCTGGGCAACAACAGTCACTTCCAACTTCTCCGTGGGACATACGGCTACAACAGGTTGCAATAATTGGACAACTCTTTTACCATCACATGTCATCACGTCAGCCACTTTGCTATCATGAAGCACCATGATATTCTGGATGTTGGTGGTGCAAGCAGTGATTTTTCCACAAAATTCTCCCTCCAGAACTTCAATTGCAATAGTAGCCTCTACCGCGTGTTTCACAACCGCATATGTCACCTCCACCGTACCGAGTTTAGTATCAAGAGAGTCAGTTTCAACCTTCATTTTCTCCCATGAAAGCCGTGGTATAACATCCAACATTAGGAATCCATTACTAAGTTGCTTGTCCTTTTGCCCTTGGTCACCCTTGATCTTTAGGTCCATCTCAAAATATAGAGCACTTATCAGCGCGAGTCCTCGTTTTGGGCCAGTCAAGATCAACAAGTCATCCTGTCAAGAATTAACATAATATAGGTTAATGGCAGTTTTCTGAAAAAGTATAATAATTTCGGTTACATAGCGTATCAAGAAGCTATCATGGTCTATGAAAAGTTAGCTTTAATCCTCAAAGCATATGGTATATCAAATCATGAAAATTGCTGAATAAGGATGAAAATAATTGTACAGAAAGTGCGCTTTACACTAAATCCTTTGTAAACACTTATTACTCCATATAATAACAATAGAGTATTTAAGGTAGTTCCAAGTAATTATAGAGTGTACCGTCCACTTGACTAGATCGCAAATGGCCTAAGTTAATTGTACCTCCTACGAGATAACAGGTCACCCATAATTTTCTTATATTTTTAAGTTTGAAAGTCAACTATATTATTTAGCACCTGGAGACCGGACATAAATTCAATTTAATGACAAATGGATCTATTCCCTTTAACACATAAAATGATATTTTAACCAACAAAAAAGAGTAGAGAATGATTTTCTTTTTTGAAAAACTCGCTACAATCCTTAGAATATAACGTCGGTTGCCAAAACACAAACTTCGATGGTACCTCATAGACTGATTGTCCCTGAGAATAAGGTCTCTTTTGTTTCATCTTTTGACTATGTATTCTAGATTCTAAAAGCAGAAGCTGAAATAAAAGGTTAGGTTTTGTCTAGATTCTACAATCAGAATCAGAATTTGAAGCAGATTCCACAATCCACTCAGGACTAGCTTTTATTGGATTGTGAAACAAATATTTATCCATTTGCCTTTGTTGTCCTAGAAAACTAAATTGTGGAATCCAGACAAATAAACACCTTTGAGATTTTGTCCCTCAGATTCTACAATTTTAGATTTCACAATCCACAATCCAAAAGCTAGATCCCAAGAATCATAATCTAAAACAAAAGGAGCCTAACAATTTGTCGAGGAATGGAGAGCGATTACCTACCTCAGATGAGTTGATGAGTTGGCAGTGATTCCTATCGCGTCGGAAGAGATGAACACACTTTTTGTCAAGGCCGTCCCTGGCAATGACAGTGCCGTAGACATTGATGGGGAAGCCAACGTCGGAGGAGGCAATCTTCACAGAGAGGACGTTGACGGAGTCATGGAGCAGGAACCGCTTTTCGCCTTGTATGCAGACAGTGCCATCAAGATGGAAGGGATCCCCTGTGTATCTCATCGGGCCAAGGGGTGCTGCAGTACAAGAAAAGAAATGAGCCGCGACATGGACAAGCACATGTGCATTCTGTAATCAAGCTTGGTGATAAGAGGACAGACAGATTGATGGACTTACATTCCTCGTCAAGATCGAAAGTGCTGAGGTCGGCAAAGTGGAATCGCCTGAAGTAGGATCGCTTGAGCTTGTGATCGTAGTCACGGATGGAATCGAGGACGGACATGTGGGCTTTCGACCTCCGAAGGAGCATCTGCTGCTCGCACGCCTCCTCCTGCTCTTTCTGCTCCTTCTGTTTCCTCTTCTCCTCTGCAGCCGTATGATCGGCAACCGCCTCCGCCTCGTCGAAGAAGAAGGGCTCCAAGTCCACACACTCCTCCTCCTCCTCCTCCTCCTCCTCCTCATCATCATCATCCTTGGACGCCGCCTCGTCCAAATTCTCCTTCAACACATAGGAGAGGCCGCGGCGCCTCATGATTCTGTTGGGATAACGGCGCGACTGCCGCTCGGGATTGTGGAGGAGCCGAGCGGACTGGGCCATGAACACCTTGCGGAGCTCATCCCTCCTTTCCTTCTTCTCGCTCAGCGCCTTCCTGTACGCCTCCTCCTGCTGCTCCCGCCTCCGCATCTTCTCCGCCGCCAGATCATCTGCTGCAACCTCCTCCGCCTCGCCCAAGAAGAAATGTCTCAAGAACGAACGCTCCTCCTCCTCGCATACCTTCTCCATCACGACGGAAGAGTCGCCGCCGCCGCCGCCGCCTCTGTTGCCCTCCGCCCTCTTCGGTTTCGTCGAAAGTCGAAAGGTTATGATTTAAGTCGCTCAGAGTCGGTATATATATATATACCAGATACAGATCGAATCATAGTCATCACCGAATCGGAACATGGCTTGTAGTACGAGTACAACTTGAAGACGAAGAGTCATCACGGAACCTCGTCTCTCTTCTACTATCTACTATATATCTTTCTCTACTTTATATATTATACTAGAAAAAATGTCCGTGTGTTGCCCCGGGCTAGATGGAGAAAGAAAGCCTCAATATTGTAATAATAGACCTATTAATGTTACTCATACAATCATATTATATTTATTCAAAACTTTATGACTCACATCTTTATAAGAGAGCAATGAGAGCAATAGATAATATATATAAAGATCAGAGGAAGCTAGTTAATTCAAATCTGCCTCATTTATTTAATACAGATCCGAAATCTTGGTCAGCCTTTTGTTTTCTATATAATTCACTGCATCTCAGTAATAGAATGACAAACTGTAAAGAGCACTTCGCCTAATCAGCCCACACGCCAAATTTAAAATTTTATTTCATTCAGCACATGATTTGCTTGAGCAAAAAATTATTTGAAGTGCAGATTGTCTCCTATTGATCTCAATGGATGTTGCGTCCTCTGCTTTCTTTACCAGGTTATTTATCGATATCCTTTTTATGTAATCTGCAGTAGAATTAGAGGAAACAAGTTAAACACTAATCCTACTGCTTGAATGGAGGACCTGAGCTCTTCACTTATTTCTTCGGACCTAGAAACGAACACTACATAGCGGTCGGTCGAAACAATGTTACCAAGCAATATCTACTACTAAATCGAACTACCATGAAGTTTTTCTTTTATATAGCAGAACAAATGCAAGAAACCAAGGATACCTTTTTCTGCAAGACGCCGGCTCCAAACTGAATCAACTTCAAGAATCAGAACCATTCTGCTTCTTCTATGCCGACCCAATCCAGCTGCAAGGTGAGAGTGTGAGAACCTGTCCAAATTTGGCAACGGCAGTTCAAAACTAATAGTCTACATATTCTAAGTCGACATGTTAGAGGTTGAAACAGTTTGAAACAATTGCAGGGAGGATGAACAAACATTGACAAGTTTAAAAACATGATCTGTGAGTGTTTGTTACCATAGCACCAGGAAGTAGAAAAACCACAAACAAATTTTGACAGTTATAAAATTATACCTAACTTTGCTTCGTGAAACGACACAATCTGCAGAGTATTATGATCCTAGTGAAAATAGTCCATAGGCATCTCATCTAAAATATCATGCATTTACAGTCCATATCTTCCGAAAATGCAGTTGTTTTATGCGCTTCAATAACTTCAGTGGAGCAAAATCACGAGACTACAAGAACATTGCAACAGCTAACAGTAGTAAGCACAACTCAGCAGCCGGTGCAGAAACTACATAGCCTCCATGTCATTGATGTTGTTGCCTGCCACATCCAGCAACCTGATTGCCGTGAAGGTGGACATAATATGTTTGAATTAAAATCCATATGAAGCACAACATTTTTATTTCTTGGTAAATTAATTCTACATAAATCTTGGATTCTTGCGTGTATTCCAGAAAAATGAAAAAAAAAAAAAGACACTGCAGATGACCCACACATGAGAAAACCTTACCTCTCAAAGGCGCCTTCGATTCTCAACAGGGACCCAAAGTTCTCACACATGGTACTATTCGTCGTGCGACAAAATTGCAAAGGGCAGTAATACTCACTCAACAAAACAGCAAAACGAGGAAAACAGCAGTGTGATTCGTGCATATCTGAATGTCTGAGTATGGGGAAAAATGTCTTTCAACTGGCCGTACCTCTATCCTGGGACATCGATCTTCTTCGGTGGTTCCATCTGTTTCAGATAGGGTTAAAATTATGCTCCTCAACCACACTCTAAAGAATTTCCAAAGAATGCAAAGAATGTGACACTTCAAGAAATTCAGGCTCATGTTTAGAGAGAAAGTAAGTCAAACATTTACGAGATGGGAGTACCTACCACGTGTGAAGCCTAGTCTCAAGTGATCGATGGAAGTTGACAGTCCTCATCATATCTGTCTTTCAGTTCCGAAGTTTGGTGTACAAAAGTTCAAGAGTATTGACCTCTGAAAATAGAGCCTGAAAGCAATGAGGAATTTAAACTGTTAAGCAATTAGGAAGCATATAAAGACTCTGCGAGTCTCATGTGACCTAGCATTGTTTATGGCAGCTGTAACACAACTATTGTAGCACAAAAAATCAGACAATGCAAATCGGTGACGCAGCTGAAGCTATTGATAGGAAAAGAAATTTCTAGGCACTGGCCATTGATCACTGATCTCTTAAAGCAATAAAAAAAATTAAGTGCAAGCACCAGGGACTTAATCTCACTTAGGATTAAAAGAGAGAGAAAAAAAAGAAGGTACAGTATATGCAAGATTCATTTGACCTTGCAGATACAGATATGTGGAGTGCAGTGAAAGCTCTCTCCCATACTTGTCACTTTAAGAGCCACACAACAAATGTGAGAATGAACAAAAATCTGAAAGAAGAGAGTACTACGGCAAAGCTGGTGGCCGCTTGTTCAGCAAAACAGTGAGAGGTTGACATTCCTTTTTCAGCCAACGCATGAACATCATCTCTGAAAAAACAGCACTCTGAAGTCTGAACAATAGTTTAATGTATGAATGTCGAGAGTGATGGCCGTTGAAAATGATGCACAAAACCAATTAAAATTTAGCATGCCATGTATGCAAGCATTGTCTGGCATCATAACGTAATCCTATCAATACTTAAACAACATCCAAACGCGAGAGATCAGAAGCCTAAAGATAGCAAGTGGCAAAAAAAATATTAACCTGTACAAACCTACAGGATAATTCAGCAGCTTGTTATGACTGCAAACTTGAATACGTGCTCGCGGATTATGTATTTTAAAATAACCCCTTAAATTGTCCATATTTATATTTATCTTGAATGCTGCCATGATCGTGCAAGTAAAATATCATTCACATTATTTCTACTACTTGAAGAATTAATCATATGTTAGGGTAGCATTCAATAAATATATATACAGATCAAAACTCAGACAACAAAGACATGAATTCATGTCCATCTATTATACGTATAGGAAAGTTTATATTGCAATTCAAAAGTCAATCAGCCTATGAATATCTCCATTGTCCTTGTTACTACCAATAAACAGAACTAATAAACAAGAGTTCAATGCAATTCACAAGAAAATCAGTCCATTTCTCTCTCTTAGCGTCCTTTTCACCACCAACAAACAAATAGTACTCCTGTTAAATCCTGCTACCAACTTCAAGAACAAAACCAAAATAAAGAAACAATAATATTTAGAGAAAAATCTGTGCAGTATTTATTTTTGCAGTGATATCGTCTCCTCTGTATTTCACCTCTCCCTAATCTACCTCCCGTATCCATAATCCCACCCTAACTTATATCAATGCTACTAAAACTTGTGTTCTGACACAGAGCTGTAACAAAAAAAAAATGATCATTTTTTTCCGAGCTATTCGGGGGGAGAGTTTCCCCACCTAATATATTAATCAAAAAGAGCAATGAACAAGTTCATTACATAGACGCCGGGAGCCTAGCCCACGCAATGCCAAAAGGCAGACCTGACAAGGAAGAAGGAGGAGTGACAAGGCTGCATCTAAGGCGCCCGGAGGCTAAGGTAGGTGCGCCAGGTCGCCATGTCGCGGATGGCGTCCGGTTTCGTATAGCGGAACCCCCAGGTATCCAGATCCGCGAGGACAGTCCGCAGGGAGGCAGTAGCGTCCGCGTCGCGCCTGTTGACGACAAGATCGTTCCGGCTCGTCCAAACTCGCCCATAGCAGGATGAGCTGAACGTCGACCCAGTGTCGGCAGCAGGATGCGGCATCCACGGTTGGCTCGGCGACGCAGACCCATCGTTGATGCCGATGAGACTGAAGAGGGCGAGGGCGGCGGGGCACTCGAAGAACAGATGGTGCCCCGTCTCCACCACTCCCGGGCCGCGAGGGCAGAAGGCCTCATCAGGTTGCAGGCAGTTCTTGTGCAGGAGGTTGCTCCGCGTCGGTAGGCGGTCGTTGCAGACTAGCCAAGCAAAGAACTTGACTTTGGTCGGCACCGACGTCCCCCAGTTCAGCGCGGCATTGATGTCATCGCCCCCGGTCGCCATGAGGCAGTGGTAGGCTGCGCGGGATGAGTACTTGGCAGAGCTGTTCCAGACGAACATGCGCTCATCATGCCCATCAGTCAGGGACACTCCCCGCAGCAAGGCCAGTAGGGAGCGCAGCTCCTCTTGAGCTGCCATAGATAGCCGCGAACGCAGCGGCAGGTTGGTACCACCGTCAAGGGCCGCGGCCACTGAGGCATGCGGCTTAGTAGAATGAGAGAACAAGGCCGGCCAATGGAGACAGAGGGGACCGACCGACAGCCAGTCATCAAACCAGAAGGAGGTGGAGACCCGGTTGCGCACTGTGACTCGTGTCAGTGACCAATAGTGCTGCAGCTGCTCATTCACGAGGCGCCAGAGGAACGTGCCATCACCGTGGTCGCCAGCAGTGTCGCCATAAAGATCAAATAGGAGCCAGTTCTTCCAAGGCGCCGGCTCGGTGCTGAAGAGCTTGTGGATGAACTTGAGGAGGAGACAGTGGTTCTGGGTGGTGAGGTCCTTGACGCCAAGACCGCCCTCTAGCTTCGAAAGGTAGACCTTGTCCCAGGCGATGAGGCACCGAGCGCCAGAGCACGTCTCATCGCCCATCCAGATAAAGGCACGTCGACAGCAGTCGATGGCGTGGATCACCCCTTTAGGCAGCAGGTGGAGCACATGTGGTGCACCGGCAAGCTGGAGAGAATCGAGTTGGTGAGGACGAGATGGCCGCCCATGGAGAGAAGGCGCCCTTTCCATCCTGCCAGGTATTTGTCACACTTGGCGATGAGGGGCTGGAAGTCCGCATTGTGTAGGTTGGTAGAGGACAGAGGAAGGCCGAGGTAAGGTTGAGGGAAGCTGGCGATGGGACCGAGGATGCTCGCCATGGCCGCCACGTCGTTGTTGTCGACGTTCATGGGGACAAAGGTAGACTTGTGATAGTTGATGACGAGCCCCGTTGCCGCCGCAAAGTCGTCGAGGATGAACTTGAGGTAGTCGACCGCGGTCATGTCCGCGTGCACAAGCAGCAAGATGTTGTCGGCGTACTGAAGGACAGCCGGCGGAGCATCGGCCGCCAGGGGGTGGTGCAGCTCGCAATTGCGGTGCGCGCGGTCGATGAGGCGGCGGAGCACGTCGGCGACGATGATGAAGAGGTATGGTGACAACGGGTCCCCTTGGCGCAGCCCTTGCTTGGAGTCAATCCAGCGCCCAGGAACACCGTTCAGCAGCACCGCCGTCTTGTTGGTAGAGAGGATCGTGGTGATCGATCCGCACCAGACGTCGTCGAAGCCGCGCGCACGCAAGATGGTGTCGAGGCTGGACCAGTTGACGGTGTCGAACGTTCTCTGAAAGTTCAGCTTGAGGACGATCGTCGGCGCGCCCCGCGTGTGGCAGCAGTGCAGCAGTTCGGCGGCGTAGACAAAGTTGACGGAGATGCACCTGCGCTTGATGAAGCCTGTTTGGTTAGCACTTACCAGGTCCTCGATCACCCTTTGCAGGCACGTGGTGAGTGTTAGAGTATATTTGGTAGGCTAGATATTATATATCACGGACTGCCATATGTATTTTCGGAAGGTGCCTTGCCCTCTAAGTCTTGTACTCTCATATATACCGGCCGAGAGGCTCAATGTAATACAATCCACCATTATACGACAATCTATCCCTCTTACATAGTATCACGAGAGGGTTACGATCCTGTGACCTAATCCTAACCCACCACCGCTTCCGCATCGCGCGCCCCCGGAGAGATCCTTCTACGTCGGGGGCAGTGCCCCTGGTTAGCGGCCGATCTTATTGATCCTGCCGCCGTTGTGTCGTCAAGCAGAAGATTGGATGGCTCCACCGTCACCTCTTCTATCGCGTACTGGCTACAGCTCGTCACGAGCCGCCGCTGAAAGCGGATCTGGACTCGCCATCGCGAGGGCTGCGTCGCCAACTGCTTCACTCCTTCAGCCACGCAGCCAGGCGGAAGCGAAGGCGCGCACCGCGACGGCTCTCTCCCCGGCGCGACTGGCGCATCTGCGCAAGGGCGGCCGATCCAGACGTGTGCGGCCCGTGCATGCCTCAAGTCCCAGTTTTTTTATTCTTTTTCTTTGTCGTCGACCACGGCAGAGGAAAAGAAAGGGAAGAGGGACCGCTGTGTGCACACGGGAGTTGCACGCGGAGCTTTCCAACTACTGCTGCTGCTACATTTCTTTTTTTCTCCTGATCTGTGATCGGGTTTTGCGTCTCCCATCGCCGTCGAGCTCGCGTACCTCTTCTCCGACATCGGCATCGACTACATCGGTCTGCATTTCGTCTCCAATAGCTAGACGCTCGATGTTGGAGAGACGCCTTCATGCGTCGCTATCCGGCTACCTCGACTGCTTGTCTCCGCACCGGTTCTTTGTCGCCGCCACCGTCGAGACGACCTCGACATCGCCGCCCGTGGTCGCCACTGACGTGAGAAGCGCCCTCCAAGGCCCGACACCGTCTATTGTTGCACGTCACTGCATCTTCATCGCCATTCCTGCGCACCGACGATCCCCTGATCGTCTACGCGCATTGTCTTCGTCACGCCGTCGAGCTCTTCGCCTTCTACTCCGAGCACCGCCGCCGCGCATCTTCTGGCTACCCGCGTTGCCACCTCTCGCCGCCGGTTTAGCTACGTCTTCGGTCTTCGTCCACCACGACCATGTCGCCAGAGTCGTCGTCTCTTCCTCGACTACTTCATCTACTCTGACAACTGCGGCTGCGCCGGCACCCTCATCCTCGCCACTCTACGTGCTGCGACCGTCATAGAGGCCTTCTCTGCTGGTCCCTTCCGGCACTGGTGTATGTGATCATGATGATCCCTCCCTTCGTGCGCCCGGTATTGGCAACACCGGTGCGTGTCTTCGTCCCCGACGCGTTCCCGAGCTTGGCAACCCTGATGCACGCCTCGACTATGGCGGTCTCGACAGCATCGACTTCGGCATCAACTTTCTTCCTCACGGTGCCTCGATCGCATCGCCGTCTTCTTCCAAGCGCGTCTTCGCGCACCTCACATTTTCGCCTCCCTGCGCCCGAGGCTTCATGTGCGGCTTCCTCGACATCGGCAACCTCTACTTCGGCTTCGTCGACCATGGCTACCTCAAGCACGACTCCTCGACCACGGCTACACGCTCGCGCTTTCGGCTACCTCGACATATGGCACAAAGAGCTATCATCCGCATGAGCTACTCGTCGGTTTTCTCTCCAGTCGCAGCATTCGCACCACATGGACACTACAACTGCGGAGGGATGTCAGTCCGTTGGCTTCTACTTTCAGATTCTTCTCTAGTCTCACCGTCTGTGGTGCTCCCGCTGTGACTGCGAGAGGATGTTAGAGTATATTTGGTAGGCTAGATATTATATATCACGGACTGCCATATGTGTTCTCGGGAGGTGCTTTGCCCTCCAAGTCTTGTACTCTCATATATACCGGCCGAGAGGCTCAATGTAATACAATCCACCATTATACGACAATCTATCCTTCTTACAGTGAGCACCTTAGAGATGCTCTTCACCGGGCACCCTTGCAGGGAGACTGGGCGGAAGGCGTCCGCCGTCCGCGCCCCATCTTTCTTCGGGAGTAGGACGAGATGCTCCCGGTTGAGCCCCCGTAGGTCGACGCCCCCACCGTGGAACGCGTCGAACAGGGCAAGGACGTCAGCCTCGAGCGTGGGCCAGAAGGCTCTGTAGAAGCCGGGACCGAATCCATCAGGCCCTGGGCTCGAGTTCACATTCGTGTGGAAGAAGGCCGCCCGCACCTCGTCCCGGGTGAAGGCAGCGGAGTGGGCCGAGCCGTGGATGGAGGGCTGCCCGTAGAGGTCGTCGATGTAGAAGCGCCACGACGAAGCGGAGGCGACGCCGAGGAGCGAGGAGTAGTAGTCGTGGAGGATGTCCGCTTTCTGCTCGTGGGCGACATGTTCTTCCATGCACTTGCATCCCAACGGCTACGGAAAAACTCCGCGCCGTCGTGCTCGAGCACTCGGATGGAGTTTTTCCGTAGCCGTTGGGATGCAAGTGCATGGAAGAACTTGGTGTTCTCATCCCCTCAATCGCAACTTTGACCTTGGATCGCTGTCTCCAGTAGCATATTTTCTCCTTGATCGCGCACTGCAGGCTTTCAATGGCCAAGGAACGCAGGAGCCGCGGCAGAGCTCATGTTCTTCCTCGAGGAGGTCAAGGGAGGAGATGATGGCTTTGCAGTCTAGCTCCCTTTGGGCGATCGGTTTGATCCGACGGCGCCAGCTCTTGCTCACACGCCGGCAATGCTTGAGGTTGAAGCACAGCCTCTTTGCGGGACAGGGATCGGAGGAGGCAGCCTAGGACTCCGTTATAAGCTCGCGGTAGTCTTGGTGGAGAGCCCAAGCCCGGTCGTAGCGGAAATGAGCACTACGGGGAATGGTGCTGGAAATGGAGAGGACCAGAGGAACGTGGTCAGAGGTGAAGCGAGTGAGGGAGGACAGAAGGGTGGCCGGGAAATGTTCACTCCAGAGTGTGTCGATGAAAACACGATCGAGGCGAACCAAGGTAGGGGAGTCCCTGCGGTTAGACCAATGTAGGCGTGATCACGCAGCAGAGATCATGAATTGCATCGTTAAGAGGCTTCCACGAAAGAG
Source organism: Eragrostis nindensis (assembly GCA_012490785.1). Taxonomy (NCBI): domain Eukaryota; kingdom Viridiplantae; phylum Streptophyta; class Magnoliopsida; order Poales; family Poaceae; genus Eragrostis; species Eragrostis nindensis. The sequence goes on along the minus strand of JAAXCT010000074.1, from coordinate 400,110 downwards.
AAGTTGTCGTTGTTCTTATCCGCGGGCATTCTGGTGAGGTTGAAATCACCAAGCAGGACCCATGGAGTGATCGCAGGAGGAGGTAGAGTGCGCAGCTCGTTAAGGAAGAGTTCTTTGTCAGCGTGGCAGGTAGGAGCGTAGACGTTGGTCACGCGGATGGTGACACTGTCAAGCAGGGACGTGAGGTCGAGGGAGAGGGAGTAGGCGCCGGCGGTGGTGCTGGTGAGTTGGAACAATTTGGAGTCCCAGGCCATGATGATCCCGCCCGGGGCTCCGACCGAATCAACAGTCGCAAAGGAATCAAGGGAGGAGGGGAGGAAGGAGCAAGCTTTACGGTGGTCCGTGTGAGTGAGTTTGGACTCCTGTAAGGCAACCAAGGTGGGGCGGATGCGGAGAAGTTCAGAAAGAATTTGGCCGCATTTCAGTTCATCGTTTAGGCTGTGCACATTCCAGGAGCAGAAAGAGTACGAGCGTGAGCTAGACATGATAAACCCCCAAGTCACCTAAATTAAGAAGCGCGTAGCGCGTGCAAGCGCAACGAAGGCGCAGGTCATCAGATAAGTTCAGGAGAACAGCATAGATCGCCACACAGAGGCGCAAAAGACAGGGAGGCCACGCAGGGCTCTCAACGGAAAAGCTAGCCAAGGAAGTAGACGTGCCGCTGTCCGTCGGCGTGATGGAGCAATGCACGACGGAGACAAAAGTTGCTGCAGCCAAGCGGGGGGGTGTCGCGGCCGCAGCAGGGCCAGGAGGCCGAATCCATCTAGCGACGAGGGACCACCACCGCGTCCAGCTCCGCCAGGCTGAACACGCATTTTCATTTTGGACTTGTTATATCCATATTAGACCTGCATGCAGTTACTTGGATTAGCCCTGGCGTGGTCAACACGCCCTGGCCATGGAACGAATCAAATCAAACAGATGCTATGTGGATCAGATAATCGCCTAACTTGTTGAGGGAGCAGTTGTATCATCAGAATTTATAATCTGCCACATACCTAGAATATTCATGTCACATCTAGATGAAAAGAGCACTAACATGAAAAAAAAAAAAGGGACAGATCACAGATGCATTCATAATTTTATTGTAAGGTGACAATTCAGTTTTAAGAAAGTGAACAAATCATTGCTGTCTCTCAATAAAAATCAGATATACAGAAGAGGTTATCCATTCACAAATGCAGAAATAAGAACTTTCTAACTTGCAATAAGTCATTCAATGTCCTTTCCACCTTTTCAACATTTTTACTCCTGAGGTTACAATCTTGTATATGATTAGGGTTATAGAAAATCACCCATTCATATTACATCAGTTCCCAGTAGTTAGCTAAAAATGATAGCACAAAAAAGGAAAAACATAATGCCTTAAGTCTTACATCAATAGATATCATATTTTGAACTGTGAGGTCAGCAACTGTGGTGCCCATGATAATTAGGAAATCATTACATGTGTCGGATTGTACTGGGAGTACTTAAAGAGTGCCTGCACGATTGAAGAAATCTAAGCAGATCAAAGAATAACAACAGAGCTACCATGCTTTTGTCAATAGAGCTTGCACAACTCAAGGTCACAAATAACTCTAATAAGGCTTGTCAAGAATCAGTGCATAGCCAATAAATTATTTTTCACCATTATGACACGAATTTACCTACTACAGGTCTAGAGCAAAGTGAAAATAAATAGAACTTAGAACAAGAAAGCATGGATGGTTACGCTCAGTCCTCCAAGAGAATTTATCTATACTAATAATTTGCAGTTACTCTAAGTGTCGAGATACAGTGCCATTACTTTGAAAGCTTCAAAAAGCAAAGAGTATGGTTTCTTATTACAGATACACATACAACACGCATTTGGCAATCTAACTGTAGTCCTTCATGCAAAGTCATGTGAGTTCGCTGGATACAAAAGTATAGCAAATGGCTGAATACAAAGTCAAATATCCAATTAAGGACAAAGTATTTAGCCATGAGGTTTGATAAGCGATAGAGAGGGAAGCCAAATATTTACCATCCCAATAGCAGAATTTTTTTATCATTATCAAAATAGTATTTCCTCTGAAAATTAAAAAGTTAGTGTATCTTATGTGCCTTTAAGACCATAACATTAAAAATGAAAAAAAGAGTCAAACCAATTTATATCCAACCTGTGCTAATACACTCTAACCAGTGAAAGTAATAATAAACGCCAAGCAAGCAAACAACCTGTAACTAACTTCAATGCAAAATCATGTACCGAAAGATCGCGACTTCTGTGAAGTACCATTAAAAGACGTCGTCTCCGTAGAATAGCACCGAAAGGTTGAAACGTTACCCGAATGTAGCACTCTATTACTTTTCACTAGAATCTCTGTTAAGCCGGACCAAAATACCCCCAAACCGTTTTTTTCTCTCACCTTCCCCCTTTCTTTTCTGTTCTCCCGTGCTCCACAGCCCTGCTTGGGCGCCAACCCAGCCTGGGCGCCAGACGTGGCCTGGGCACCCCCTGGTGACCCACAAGGCCTCCAATGCCTTGCTCAAAAAAAAAAAAAAAAAAGGCCTCCAATGCCTCATAAAAAACAGCAGGGACATAAAAAAAAAATAGTATGAGCATCCCTTATTTTGGACAGCATGCACAGAACATCAAATGGTTCACCAAATGAGATCTTAGTTCAACAGAAGCATACATCATGGTTCAACAGAGGCATACATCATGGTTCAACACAGCCATACATCATGGTTCAACACAAGCAAACAGTCATGGTTCAACACAAACATACATCATGGTACTTCAATACATAAATGGTCCACCATGGTCCAACACATACATCTAGCTTATAATCACTCTCCTAGCAATCCCTCCTGGTGATATGTTCATTTGGGCTGCCATTGCTCTGGTTGTTGGCCCTGGACTTGGAGTAGAAGTAGAAGCTGCCATCCTTCTTGTTGTTGGTCCTGGACTTGGAGTAGAAGTAGAAGCTGCCATCCTTCTTGTTGTTGGTCCTGGACTTGTTGGAGTGCAAACAGAGGCTGCCATCCTTGTTGGTGCTGGACTAAGTGGTTCTTGAATTACTAGAGAAGTAGAGGTGGTTGATGTACCAGGTGCTTGAGTGACTAAGCAAGTAGAGGTGCTGGTTGCACCACCTTTCTTGTACTTTTTAGGACCATTCTTGGGTCCCTTCTTGGATGTAGAGGTCCCAGCCTCTCCTTTCCAAAACAGCCTTGAATGGTTGTCAAACAAAGTCCCTGATGGTGGTAATTCAGAAAATGTCAAACAAAGATTGCAGGTTCAGTTTACCCAGATTTTTTAGGCAGCGATGGTGGCAATTCAGAACCAAGTTCAGTAGAGGGCTCTCTGCATCCCTTCTCTATATGGCCAAACTGGAAGCATCTTTTGCATTGGTAAGGTCCCCTTTTCCCTGGTTCACCTCTACTCTTGATTCTTTTTACTCTCGGTCTACCAGCTGCCCTTTCTAGCTTTGGAGGCAACATCTCAAACCCGGGGTCTAGCATACGCCATCGTGACTTGTCGACCATTGGGTTCACCTCGAACTGATAAGTAGCCTTGAAACGCTCAAGTGAATAGTAATCATGCACATAGTCCTCAAGGTTAATCTTTCTCAGGGAGCCTATGAAAGATATAGCATGAGTACAAGGTTTACCAGAAATCTGCCACTGGCCACATGAGCATGTTTTAATTTCAAGATCCACAGCATGCCTCCAAGGATGGTTGTCCTTGGTGAATCCAGAAACCTCAGCCTTAAGTCCACCACTCCCCTTGATCGTGTACCTCAAGTTTCTACTCTTCATCTTTAGTTCATGCATGACACTAGGAAGAATTGGCCCTTCAAGCTTACTAGCTATGACTTGCCGCATAGCTATTTTTTCCATGATCATCTCCCTAATTGTGTCCATGAGGTTATCCACATGGAGACCTTTGCACTCCTTAATCCAATTGTTAAAGCACTCTGAAAGGTTATTGTTCACATAATCAACCTTGCATTCCCCTGAGAATTTAGCTCGTGACCAGATTTGCTTGTGTTTATGTTTCAGGTAAGGTTCTGCATCCGGACAACTTTCAACTATTCTGTCCCAAAGCCACTGGTGCCTTCGTGTAGTACATGCCCAAGCGCAAGGCCACATGTACTTCAACACATCTCCTTCAAAAAATTTCGTAAAATTCTGCATAAGGTGTCTGAAACACTCCCTATGCTCTACTTCACCTTCAAACACTTTCTTCACTACTGTCTCTAAACCTTTGCAAGCATCTGTATGGATGGTCAATCCTGGTGGAGCCCCAATTGCTCTCTTCAATTGCCTCAAGAACCAAGTCCAATCAGCCTTTGTCTCCTTGTAAAAATTCCCATATGCCACTGGATACATCCAATTATGCCCATCAATAGCGGTTGCTGCAGCTAGCTGTCCATTGTATTTACCAGTGAGGTGAGTAGAGTCAACTCCTAGGTAAGGCCTGCATCCAACAAGAAATCCATCCACACATGCTTTGATGGCCACAAACATCCTAGAAAAATACACTCGACCATCTTTCTTCTTCTTGCAATCAATCTCTACTATGCTGCCAGGACATGTTGCTTCTAACTCTGCTTTGAAACTCCAAAACCTTTGGAAACTGCCTTCCCAAGTACCATGGAGTTCTTGCATTGCACGCTGCTGTCCTTCCCACACCTTGCTGTATGATAGCTTGAGTGGAAATTTTTGTTCAAAATGATCTTTCAGCTTCTTTGCTCCCATGGCTGGGTTAGCTATAAGTACATCTTTTGCTCTGTCTGCAATCCAACCTTTACTGGCCTCTTTACCCTTCACCTGACTTGTGCTAGCACATGTATGGCCCTTTGAAATGGAGACAACCTGAAAAAAATAGACACATGATGAGCAAGGCAGATCTGAAATACATGTGGTATACAATCTGAAAATGTGGTATACAATCTGAAAATGTGTAGCTAAAACACATGATATACCGTGAAAGTAGGGCAGCCAAGAAGTTTCTTTGCATGGATTTTCCGATCACATGTGGGATCTTCCAATCACATGTGGGATCTGCACACCTAGCCCTATACCTTGAACTGTCACTATGCACTACCCTAGTCTGAAACTCTTTTGTTATGGCATATTGCTTGATAATCAGAATGAAAGCCTTTTTGTCAACAAATGTGGATCCTTTCTTTATGACTGGGTTGTCTCTGTCATATGTAGTGTGTGCAGCATATGGAGCATCTCTCATCATAGTTGCTTCATCACTGGGTACAGCATCAGGACCTGTAGCTTCATATGCCTTCTGTTTCTTAGCCGCTTTCTTCTTTTCCTGCTGCACCTTCTCATTACTTCCTCCTCCTTGCACATTTTCTTGCTTCTTGAAATATCTCCATTCTTCATCAGCTCCAATTGGATCATCACCCTCAGGATCAAAACCAGGTTCCATATAGTGCTCCTTCTCTTCCTCCTCTTGTCTAGCAGGTCCAGCGGCGGAAACCCCAAGTTCTGGTTCCTCTACCCATTCCTGACCTTCATATTCTGAAAGTACAGCAGCACCAGCAGCCCCAACTGAAACCCCCTCAATTCTGACCTGAAGCTGCAACTCATTATTCTGATCTTGGAAACACCTATCAACAGTCATGATGAAGTTCACAATTTTGGAAGCCCGCATCATGTTTAGAAGTTGTTCATCAGTAGCTAGGCGACATGTTAGACCGGCATGATCCACAAACCAAAAATTTGCTTCCTGATGACTTGCCCAACTAAAGTACTCCGAAACATCTTTCTCCATGTCTATAATGGAGTACTCCTCTGCATCTACCCACCACTCCAATTTTCTGCCTTTTCGGTACACAACTCGACCATCTTCATCAGTTGAGTAGGATGAAACATCAACTACTATTTTACAAGCATTGTTCTGATCCATCCTGAAATAATAGCAGAGCACAAATTAAAAGCACTGCCAACACATCTGACTTTTGCTTGCATATCTCGTTGAATCAAGGCATGAATCACTTCTGACCGCACACATTCCATACCAACAATCCATACCAATCTGACAAAATCGTTCCGATTCGAGCATCCCAACTAGTCTACTACTATGTATCAAGCATGAGAGGGATCAACAAGGGGAGATTGGGTTCGGATCTTACCCCTTCCGACGGCTGGGAATAGCTAGCCGCGACCAGTGGCGCTGCCTGGGGGAGTGGCGCTGCCTGGGGGAGCCGCGCCGGGCTGGGGGAGTGGAGCTGCCTGGCCGGCCTGGGGGTGCCGCACCGGCCTGGGGGAGGAGCAACGCGCCTGCCGGGGGAATCGTTGGCTGGGGAAGCCGCGCCGGCCTCGGGAAGCCGCGCCGGCCTGGGGGATCCGTCGCCTGGGGAAGCCGCCGTCGGCCTGGGGGAGAGCGCCGCCTGGGGGAGCCGTCGGCCAGGGGGAGCGCCGGCCAGGGGGAGCCGAAGGCCAGGGGGAGGGGCCTGGACGGGAGGCTGTGCCGCGTGGATAAGGCCGGCCCTCCCCAGCTCCTTAGGGCATTTCCCTGCAGGGGTAGGAACGTCATTTCGCATCCGTCTAATGTGAGAAAACAGGATGAAAATGAGTTTTCGGTGAGAAAAAGTAACAGAGTGCTACATTCGGGTAACGTTTCAACCTTTCGGTGCTATTTTACGGAGACGACGTCTTTTAATGGTACTTCACAGAAGTCGCGATCTTTCGGTGCTACCAGACCAATTTTCCCTTGATCAAATAGCAGAGAAGCATCGCATCCAGTGCCTGCAGGCGATGAACATACATTGACAACGGTGACTATGTGCACTCTTGTCCAAGGTTAAAATATCCAATAACGTCGTCAGAATTTGTTCATTCAGCACCAAAAGAAACACATTAGCTACTGGTGTTTTTTATTTTTAAATTCGATTCTTGCCCAGTTCTGCATTCCATTTGATATATCATCTTGTACAGCTTGCTAGTAATGGCCTCCTCAATCAAAATTGTGCACGGGGGTATGTGAGTAGATTCTGACCTTCACCTTTGTGAGGAGAATGGTACCCTCCAGAAAGCAACAGCAGACCTGGACAATCCTCCAGCACCCAAGCTACAAGACTTGCTGTCTCCTGCACCATCATTACGCCATGAACACAGATATTAGTTAATTGCAGCACACAGTTTCAGCTTCTTACAAGGTCCATGATTTTATTGAAAAGCTTGTAGAATTAACAGCGTAACGCTGTAAGGTCGAATTCACCAAATGAGAGCAGCAGTGCAACAGAAAAAAAAAAGCCTGTCTCAAATCCTCTCGGATGAGTGATTGTCATGTTGGATCAACAGATTTCACCTTTCATCAAGGAATGCCCCAAGAGCTTGGCACAGCCGGACCAGGCACAGCAAAATCCACAGTTTCCCTATGCAATGGCGACTGCACGGCGAGGAGTTCGTCCGGCGTGCGGGGCTCCTCCGGCATCGCGGGGCGACGCTCTTCCTGCGCTGTGTGGCGGTCCTTGCTGACGGGGCTCGCTTGACCGCTTGGGCGACGGGGGAAACTCCTCTGTATCAGGACTCCCTCCCAGCTGCCGCAGTCGGTTCCTCAACCTCCGCCCGCGGCGGCAGCTTCCAGTACAGCGACGGCGTGGCGCGCCCCGCCTTCCTCCGCGCCCGCGCCGCCGTTAGCCCACGACGCAGCAGCTCCTTCCCCGGTTCTTGCGGTGGCCTCGCGGCTTGGGCTCCTCCATTTGCCGCTGGAACCGGTGACTCCTCGGTTCCTGCTACCATGGGCCGTCCTTCAGCAAGAGAAGAGGAGGGGTGTGGGGAAGGCAGGAGTAGCCGGCGTGGTGGACAAGGTCGGCGACCCCCTGGGCAGGCCAGGCAAGCTCACCCAGCGGAGCGGATGAAGGCGGAGGTTCCACAAGTTAGGGTTGGGGACGGGGACAGGAGCGCGTGCGAGTGCGGGGAGTGGACAGGGACCGGAGCGCGGCCGCCGCGCGGAGAGAAGGTGAAGACGCGCCGCCTTGTGCAGTCGGAGGCCCGCCGCGGGGCGAGGGCGGGCGGGCGAGTGGGCTCGACGGCAGGGAAGGGGTAAGAGGAGGGAGGAGGGGTACTGGGGTAGTTGATGGCAGCAGGATTGAACGCCGGCGGCGGCGGCGACTGGCGGAGGCTCGTTAAACATAACGAGCATAGAAAAAGTCAACGAGTCGCGACTCGCGAGCCGAACTAAGACCAACTCCAACGGGTGTCTTATTTGACACCCTATATTTAAAATGGGTCACCAAACTCTAAATTCAAAAATTCAACCCTCCAACGAGCGACCTATACGCGCAACCCATTTTCAGTGCTCGTTGCGGGGCGGCCGAGAAATGGGGCGACTCGCGTGGCGCCCCAATCCCGTGCGCATCTCCCCCACCCCTCGTGACCTCAGCCCCGCCCCCAATGCGCATTGCGTGCTCGCGCCGCAGGCGCCCCCCTCCCAGATGCCGGCCGCGAGGCGCCCCGCATCGCCTCCCCCTCCCCCTGCACGAGCACGGCACAGATCCGACCGCCGCCGCGACACCCCCTCCCCCCCCCCCCCCCCCGGCGGTCCTCTCCACACGCGGGCGGCCTGGACGCCGGCGGGAGGCGGAGGCGGGGCGGGGACGGCCCCGTGCGGCACTCGCGGGTCGAGCTGTCTCACAATCTACTCACGAGCCAAATGAACCAGCAAATCTTAACAGGTCAGCACCCCCCATTCCCTCCTTCCTCGTGAGCTAAACGAGCCCATTCACGGATGCAAGTACCAGCACCCCTCCTCCCTCCCTTCACCTTATCCATTTCATGAATCACGTCGCCACCGCACCTTGCCGTCTCTCCAGTCGTCACCGCGCCGCCTGCCTCGTTACATCCGCGAGCTGCGTCGCCTGCCTTGCTGGCCTGGCACCCTGCTCCCTCACCGCCCTCCTCAATCTTGTGCGGTGACGCCGCCCCTCCTCCTCCTCCCCTCACGCGGTGGTAACGGCTCCCCCTCCACCATTCCTCCACGTCACCAGCGCTGTCCCCTCTCGGTCGCGACGACCTCCGTGATGTCAGCCTCCGCCTCCCCGCGCGGCACACCGTCGTGATAAGTGGTCGTCGTCTTCTTCCCCAGGTCGCGACGGAGGTGCTGGAGGCGAGCGGCGGTGAGCTTAACGAGCTGAGCCAGCGTTCCAGCTCGTTAAGATAACGAACTTAGCCGAGCCCTAGTTGTGAGCGTGTAAGTTGTACTGTGTAATTCGAAAAAAAAATCAAGAAATATTTAGCTACAGGTAACAAAAAACACAGAATGGGCCAGAAATCAAATTAACACTGTAGATTTTTTTAGGCGTATTAACACTGTAGATAGCGAACACCAAACTTAGTGGGCCAACTGGGCTGGCCGATTATAACATTCCCTGATAGCGCGTAGACATTTTTGGTGGTGTGGTGAACGGCGTCCTGGGCCTTCAGAGGACCTCTCGGTCTCTCACAAGTCACAAGACCTACCAATATCTGAGCACATCAGCGTCCAAAAAAAAATATATCTGAGAGCATCTCGGATCGGATAGGTTCCCCTCTTTCTCCTCTCTTCTTCCCGGCGGCGGCGGCGGCGTGTTCGTGGCGGAGGGCGACGGCGGCGGCGTGTTCGTGGCGGAGGGCGACGGCGGCGGCGTGTTCATGGCGGAGCGCGACGGCTTTTTGATACTGGAGAGGTTCGGCGGCGAGCAGTTTGGCGCCGTGCGTTACCGCCAGTCAAGGTCATGGATGGCGAGGCGTAAAAGGTATGATGGCGCCAGGTTTTCCCTAGGTCCGTATGTGGTCCACAAGGATGCTGTGGCGGAGCGTTCGTTCTTGAGACATTTCTTCTTGGGCGAGGCGGAGGAGGTTGCAGCAGATGATCTGGCGGCGGAGAAGATGCGGAGGCGGGAGCAGCAGGAGGAGGCGTACAGGAAGGCGCTGCGCGAGAAGAAGGAAAGGAGGGATGAGCTCCGCAAGGTGTTCATGGCCCAGTCCGCTCGGCTCCTCCACAATCCCAAGCGGCAGTCGCGCCGCTACCCCAACGGAATCATGATGCGCCGCGGTCTCTCCTATGTGTTGAAGAAGAATTTGGACGAGGCGGCATCCAAGGATGATGATGATGAGGAGGAGGAGGAGGAGGAGGAGGAGGAGGAGGAGTGTGTGGACTTGGAGCCCTTCTTCTTTGACGAGGCGGAGGCGGTTGCCGATCATACGGCTGCAGAGGAGAAGAGGAAACAGAAGGAGCAGAAAGAGCAGGAGGAGGCGTGCGAGCAGCAGATGCTCCTTCGGAGGTCGAAAGCCCACATGTCCGTCCTCGACTCCATCCGTGACTACGATCACAAGCTCCAGCGATCCTACTTCAGGCGATTCCACTTTGCCGACCTCAGCACTTTCGATCTTGATGAGGAATGTAAGTCCATCAATCTATCTGTCCTCGATCACCAAGCTTTGATTACAGAATGCACATCTGCTTGACCATGTCACGGCTCATTTCTTTTCTTGTACTGCAGCACCCCTTGGCCCGATGAGATACACAGCGGATCCCTTCCATCTTGATGGCACTGTCTGCATACAAGGCGAAAAGCGGTTCCTGCTCCATGACTCCGTCAACGTCCTCTCTGTGAAGATTGCCTCCTCCGACGTTGGCTTCCCCATCAATGTCTACGGCACTGTCATTGCCAGGGATGGCCTTGACAAAAAGTGTGTTCATCTCTTCCGACGCGATAGGAATCATTGCCAACTCATCAACTCATCTGAGGTAGGTAACTAGCTAGTAGAACCAGCACTAGATATTGATGACCTACAATTAATCGCCCTTGATTCCTCATGCCACTGGTAGTCTTTGACAGTAAACATATTCAATTGCCTAGGTTACAGGATCCCTCAGTTGGTGCTGCATGATATTTCTCGTATACCTTGTTTATATGATGCTGAAAGTTGTAATTTTACACTTCCCGCGTCAGTCTTCGGAATACCAGTTTACTGTCTCTGTGTTACGTAAGGTCGAACAAACTTATGCAAATGTGTAGTTGTATAGTTTCATGGTAGTGGTCGAGTTCCTTTACTGTTTTGACTTTTGGAGTTTACTTAGTTGTATATGGACCCAATCATTGTACAATTTCAGTCTCTGGTCTGCATATGCGGTGGGACAGAGTGTTCAACAACGCACATCTTTTTGTATACATTGAAGCTGAATATAAGCTGTGTTTTAGTGAACTGAATTCCAGTACTTCATTATTATGGGGTTGGTACAAAATATATATGGCACCTGCTGTTTATTTAAAACACCATTGTTATCCTGCTTCTTATCAATCTTCATGATTCCACTGATGTTACATTGCAGTTATCATTCCCATGTGGCAGCTGTTTCTTAAAATGCCATCCTCATCTTTCTTCTTATCAATCTTTAACTGACAGTGCATATACAATGACAGCTTCTGTTACACTATATGACTGAATATTATCCAGAAAAAAAGTAGCACTACCTCATCATTTTAACTCTTCACAGGATGATTTGTTGATCTTGACCGGCCCAAAGCGAGGACTCGCGCTGACAAGTGCTATATATTTTGAGATGGACCTGAAGATCAAGTGTGACCAAGGGCAAAAGGACAAGCAACTTAGTAATGGATTCCTAACGTTGGATGTTATACCACGGCTTTCATGGGACAACATGAAGGTTGAAACCGACTGTCTTGATACTAAACTCGGTACTGTGGAGGTGACATATGCAGTTGTGAAACGTGCGGTGGAGGCTACCATTGCAATAGAAGTTGTTGAGGGAGAATTTTATGGAAAAATCACTGCTTGCACCACAAAAATCCAGAATTGCATGGTGCTTCATGATAGCAATGTGGCTGATGTGATAACATGTGATGGTAAAAGAGTCGTCCAGATGTTGCGACCCACAGTAGCTGTCTCTGTGAAGGAGAAATTGGAAGTGACTGTGGTTACACAGACTTGTGTTGGTGAAGTAGAAAGCATCATCACTTTTACCCCAAGAGCCAGCGGTGTGGATGAAGATAAAATTATCTGTGCTTCCGTTAAGATGCTCGTGAAAGTTTCTTGGTCCATTATTGCATGCTTACCTTGATGTTAACAATATGCGTAAGTTAATGTAATAGTTACCTTAGTCATGTCTTGTGTAATGGCTACCGCTATGCTGCTTCTGTTTGACACTAAAAATATAGTAGTATCTGTAACTACCGTATTTATCGAGCTGGGCTAGCTTGTCATGCCCTAATCGTGGATTCTGACCGTTGTATGGAGATCTCGCCTACCTTGTAATGGTGTTGAGCCCAGTGTTAAGCATTTCGTGGCAGCATAGTTCCTGCTTTGGCCGTTCTGTAGAAGGCCTCTTGACGTAACTGCTGAACTGGAGGTAGAGTAAAAACAACATCAACTGGTAGTGGTTTCATATATATATATATGTGTGCATTCTAATAAGCAGTTACTGCCGCTTCGCAGTTAGTTGACCGACCGATGCTGGTCTTTGTTTGTTACAAGCAAAAAGAGCTACTCCATGTGTTACCTACGAATAACATAACCTCAGGGCTGGGGCATCCATGTAATGAGAATAATCAAAAAATTGGATTGAATGCTGAAACCGACAGTTAAGCATTGTTATTTTGGTTCTTTATCATATATTTTAGGTTAACCATTGTTATTTTGGTTCACAAATCATATATGTTTGGCTAACCATTATTATTTTGCGTTCAACATTCAAAATCCAAAACATGGAAATATCAAGAGAATTTTGTACGTCTCATTTCTGAAGCCTTTGTTGGCGTATTTAAGTTTTTACTAGTATCTTGAATGGATCGATGCTTTTAGCCACAAAATAAATAAGAGCAACACAAATCATACACAAAACTGAAGATGGCAACGGCTGACTGGCGTGCTGATTTATTTGGAAGGGTGCCAATGGAACCATCTCAACCATCCCCCATAAACAGAAAACTGAAGATCTCCCCCTCAATGAAGCAAAGGTCTTTGCAATCTGCTGTGGAACACTCGTCCTGGCACCCTCAACCCATATTGCAACTTTGAAAGTTTCCGTCCATGCATTTTGCAACTTTTGGAGTTTGCTGTTCCAATCCATGGAGGCTTCATCAGGATTGTAACAGGAAGAAACAGTTTCCTTTTTTTTTTTTTTTCCCGACGGTGAAAATTCGCTTTACTGCAGTAGTAGGTCAGGCAGCAATTCGATTAGAGTACTACCAAATGTTTCCTACGTACCAATATTCGCACAAGAGCGAAAAAAAATCTGCAGTGATTTTTATGGTAGGGGGAACTAGCTAGTGTGGCACTGTAGAGAGAGTTCAGGTTCAGCAATCTTGAAACCAAACTTGCGAGAGCTGCGTACATCATCCTAAACTTTGTTAGCCACCGTGTGCGTGTGCAGCTGATCGTGCCTGTCGCCCCGGAAGGCCGGAACCTGAAAGTTTGTTGCTAGCATCGAATCCACCAACTTCGGGCGTTGCCAGCCCAGCATCACGGCCAAACGTGATATACCTAGGCGCGCGGCACCTCTGGTTAGATATCGGCGACCATCTCTGCGCCAAAAGCTTCAAGAAAGATACAAAGGGCAGGCCCAGGAACCAGTAGCAACGGAACCATGCATCCTGCCTGCCGGTGCTGAGGGAAACAAAGGTGGGCGAACACACGTAACGTAATTATCTGCGTCGTCGACTTCTTCTACCCTGCGTCGATCGACTTCTTCTAAGTTGCCATGCTCGGCCACCAACACAACACAGACGACCTCGTGTCCTCGTCCAGCCGTGCGCTAATGCTGCAGGTCTTCGTTTGTTGACAAGAAAAGGAGAGCGAGCATGTGTTACGGATAACGCTAACCATGTCTCAGGACCAGGGCATGCATGTAATACCAATAATAATCTAAAAACGAATTGAATGCTGAAACCGACAGTTAGCCATATTATGGTTCACAAATCATATGTGTTTGGTTAACCATTATTATTTTGTGTTCAATATTCAAAATCGAAAACATGGAAAAATATCACAAGAATTTTGTTGCCGCATTTAAGTCTTTAGTCTCGAATGGATCAGTGCTTTTAGCGACAAAACAAATAAGACCAACAAAAATGATACATAAAACAAGTAGTCCAAATAATAACGAAAAGACAAGGAGTAAAATTACAAAGCTTCTAGACACTTTCTAATTTTGGGGAAGAGGGTTTCTGCTTTGCTCCATGAAAAGACGAATTTGCTGTATAAGTTGTTGTTGTTGAGCTTATCATATATACTGTACCTACTGTGATATGCCGGCATCATCTTTGTACCATGTGTTTTAATATTTGTACCGTTGAATTTTCTTAGAAAGAGAGGGTGATTCCAAACTTCAGTTAAAGAAAAACCAAACACGGAATAGCGAACCATTATCTTTTGTTTGCTAAGGTTAGATTTATCATGCATCTTTCTCAGGCTACTTCAATTTTAGTTTCTTTTCAAAGTAAATGGAGAGAACCGTATAAACCAATTTTTTCCAGCCCTGGGGCATTGCATGTACGGATGCCTTTCTATTGGACTTATGCCACAAGTGCTAGGCCATGCACGTCCTAGGTTTTCCACAGTTGAAATTTGCCAACAACTTATGATCTACATCGCACCACAAACTAATCCAATCACACTAATCTTCTATGAACCGAGCTAATACACCAATTATATCCTATAACCACAACAAGGCAAATAAACCACTAATCGAAGCATAAAATGAACGGATACGAAGGAGGATATCTTTGTTAGGCAATCAATGCTAATTAAGCAAAACCCTAGCATTTAGTTCGATCGAGGTATCTTGGTTAGTGCACCCATTCGTGCTTTACCATGCCAAATACTCCCTCTATTCTTAAATTGTTGTCGTTGTTGACTTTTGTAGTTACGTTTAACCGTCCATTTTATTCAAAATATTAGCTCAAGTGTGCAAAATTATAAGTTACATTTCAATTTTCTTTAGTGATAAAACAAATAATAACAAAATATATGATATTTTTATTTATTTTTTGAATAAGATGAATGGTCAAACGTAATTCAAAAAGTCAACGACAACAATTTAAGGCCTTGTTTGGATCCACCTCCTAAACTTTTAGCTGGCTAATTTTAGTCAGTTAGGTTCCAAACATAACCTCCTAAAATCTCCTAAACTTTTAGCCCACCCCTCCTAAACTTTTAGCCTTTAGTCACCTCAAAGCTACTAAAATCGACTAAACATGTAAAAAAAAAGCAAGAAACACATTAAAAAGGCAAGAAAAGTCTAAAATCCAGAGACATTAGTCAAGGATCCAAACAAGTACCTCTTAAAATTAGTTGGCTAAAAAATTAGCTGGCTAATGTTTTAGTTAGCTAATTTTAACCGGCTAGAGGATCCAAATAGGGTCTTAGTTAGCTAATTTTAACCGGCTAGAGGATCCAAACAGTGTCTAAGAACGGAAGGAGTACAATGATAAATAATAGGAAAATTTCTTGTATGTCACTTGTTAAAATCATTGTGTGTCATGATCGCTTTCTTAGTAACATTCTGTCATCATGAAATTTTTTTTTGGGAGCTCATAACATAGGAACAAGGCAGTCAAAACTCCAATATAAGCTCTGCCTCTCTGCCTGTTCTTCCAGAATTATTTCCTTTTTTAAAAGAAGACAAAATAAGAACACAACAACTATGAGAAACAATTGTGAAATTAATCGAGTCTCGGTAAAAAGAACCACTCATCTTTAAACATCATTATATGCAAGCATCCGACGGACCGGAACTGTGTTTCCAAAATAAAAATAAAAAAATAAAAAAAAGACGGACCGGAACTGTGAACAGACACCAGGCTCCCTCTTGCTCGCCAAGAGCCGTGATATATAAAAGAATGGCGGTTCCGCCCCTAGGTTAATTCACGCCCTGGTTCTTCCTACCTGGCGAAGGGTTTTTCTTTTTCGTGGCGGGGTTTTGGTCGCGGCGGGCGGCGGCGGAGGCGGCGCCGCATCCATCGGAGGGTTTTGGTCGGGGTGGGTGGCGACGGAGGCGGGGGAGGCGGCGGAGCATTCGTCGGCGGGGAGTGCGTGTTCCAAAGGCGACCGTCGAAGAGGATGGGGCGTGCTCGTGAGCGGGGGTACCGCATCCGCAGGAGGCGGCGGGGGACTCAGCCTACTTCCCGTTCGTCTTCCTCTTCCCCTTCCCCTCCTCCCGAGGGGGATGATGTGCCGCCATTCTTTGAGGTGCGCGCACACTCTCCTTCCTCCTGACATGGATTTGATCGAAATTTACCTGCCTTTATTTCGCGCGTGTGTGTGTATATATGTCCTTATTCTTCGCATATACCGGGCTCAAAAAAATTAGGTGGAATTTATTTCCTCATCTGCAGGACTGGAATTATTATTTGCAGATATGCCAATTTCAGGGCCGTCCCAGGATTTATTTCCCCTTTTTGTCTGCTCGACAGCACGACTGGAATTTATTTCCTCTTTATATGCGTGCATTGAATCTATTTTCAGATGGCCCATCCCGCAGAATTAGGGCCCCCCTCCCGAATTTCACGGCCGAAATCAGATCAGTTACTTATACTACCAAAATCGGGGACCTTTTAATGTGCTTTTGCTTGATTAAATGTTGAAATCTCAACCATTGTGAGATCAATTACCAGCCACTGCAATTAATGATGTGCAATTCTGCATTTGAACCACTTCTCATGGGTTGTCATGGCATTGTTATACTCAAATCGGACCAATGCTTTGCTATGTCACAGAGGATAAGTTGTTATGTGGTCATTTTTCTCTTCCAAGATATTCTGCAGTAGAAATACTTTGTTGAATGAGTAGCCAACCGAAAAGCTTACATTTATTCAGGTTGGCTTCAAGTGTTTGAATGATCCAGCAGAGACTTATGTTTTACTGTAACTGTCATCAGTTGTCCCCTTCCAAGAAATGGAATCCGGTATATCTATTTGCGGCACATTGTCTGAGATATCCCTGTAGGTCATAAGCTACGGATTGATTTGCAGTTCTATTCCTTGCAGATCTCTTGTCTATAATTCTTTTCAATGTTTTTGTCTGAGGGATAACCCTGTAGGTCATTAGCTACAGATTGTTCTGCAGTACAATTCCTTGCAGATCAATTAACCCTATTGGAATTTTTTGTCCATGACTATAATTCTTTTCAACGTTTGTCTGAGATATTAACTCTGTAGGTCATAAGCTACGGATTTATTCGCTCTTATAGCAATGTGT
Source organism: Eragrostis nindensis (assembly GCA_012490785.1). Lineage (NCBI taxonomy): Eukaryota > Viridiplantae > Streptophyta > Magnoliopsida > Poales > Poaceae > Eragrostis > Eragrostis nindensis. The sequence continues at coordinate 382,917 of JAAXCT010000074.1, read as the reverse complement.
TACAATCTTGGTGCTGTATCTTTTGGGGCTTGATCATGCAGCTATCTCATTCCCAAATCTTGTTTTTGGGCTATTGCCCAAAGTAGTTTCAGTAGAAGCTGCAAATAAGCACCGGTCGGTTTCATCACAGGGTAGTGTAGCACCCACCCATGTTATTTTTTTTCCGGTCGCTGCCATTCAAACCAAAGCCAGCATAGTCGCAAGGCTCTCCAAACATCGTGAATTTATTAAAATCACCAAACTGCTTTGGCTGGCATGCACGAAAAGCCCTTATAATGTGATCCATACTTTAATGGCCCATTTATTCAAATTTGAAGACCATGAGAGAGTAAACAGGCTGCGATATTACAACCGAGTCTGCGAGGCTTGCCTTTCTACCTGGGATTTTTCCTAGCCATGTTGTCAATGAGATGTTGTATATCTAATTTTTCTTAGATGTTTGATGGTTAAGGACAAAGCTCAAATACTTATGTGGAAAGCTCTTAAGTTTGGTTCTTTTTATAACATTCTGATTTCTAAGTCTATATGATCTGTTTTGTAGGTAACACATATCCTCTTTCAGCTGACCATGGAGGGTAAAAGCATGGCACGCAACTACCGTGGGACACGTAACAACGTATTCAGCGAAGTTAGAGCACGATCAGCTGCAGAAAATCATGGAGTTCCACAGTTGTTCAAGAAAGTTGCTGTTATGCTCACTGAAATGGCCGATGACCCAAGGTATGAGCTGTTCAAGGTTCCTAAGGCTGAGGTAGATTACAGCATGGACCACTACGAGTTCGTGATACCTATTCTGCCAGGCAGTGGTTTTTTTGTGTTGCTGATGCGCCCACCCTGCAGCTGGGGCAACAGGAGGCCTGACCTGAAATTGCTGTACAAGCTATCTGATATGTACATCCAGGGCTTTTTCCACAGAGGCAAGTGGAGAGTGTTCCAAGATGTTGATTTATCAGGGATCCTGACAAGGGAACAAGAGAAGCGCTGGGTTACGCGACTGCCTTTCAAGAGCACCTACGGCCATCTGGGTATGGAGGTGCAGTTCGATCGTCTCATACTAGGTCCCCAGGGATTCCTTGATACATACAGTGTGCTTTCACGTTTCCACCGTCACACCATGGCACAGGTGCGAGAGGCCCTCGCTAGAATGACAGTGTGTGGACCTGAAGCGTGGAGGTTCCCTTTCATGTTCTCCAGGATTGAAGACTTGTGTAATGAGTGGGAAGCAGAGGCAGTTGATCCAAGCAACCTTCTCGGGAGCTCAGTCGGGTACTCATTGATGTTCCAGGACTGGATGGATGATTGTGACAGCATCTTCTTCAAGGAGCACCAGCTGAGCGAGGACGAATACCAGGACCTTCTTCGACATGTCACCCTCTTGAAGCGTCGAGCACGGGACAATGCGCAGGCCTGAAGTATCCATCCTTGTCACTTTCTTGAAGCGTCGAGCACGGGACAAGAGCAGGCCTGAAGCATCAATCCATCTCTGATCTTTCGCAGCGGTTGTGTTGCTGATAGTTTTGCATGGTTTACCTACCTGGAGAGACATGTTAATATCGTACTTTATGTGGCAAATTTTGTTTGTGGGAATTAAATCCACCGGTTTTTGGGGGGGGGTGTGGGAGCAGTTTTGGGGAAACGGTTATGAAACTTTGTGTTGCCGACAGTTGATGAAACTTGGATAGATAATCTGCTTCTTTCCTGCCATGTAATGTAATCCTGTTGACAATGAATCTTGGAACAAAATTCAGAACCATTCTCCTACTTTCGTTTGTGTTTGATGGCACATCGTGGGTATAATTAAGTTGTCTCCTGTCCGCTTTCCAAAGGTGTTCAGGTATCTCCATGTCCAAAGAGAAGATGACGAAGATTGTTGTAGGCCAGTGACCGGATGTCGCTGACCTTTGCTGTTTGCATCTGTGATGTCTGCAGCCTAAAGAAATCTGTAAAGTCACAAGTAAACTAGAGAGTGAAGCATTTAACAAAACAAGAACTTGAAAGTAATTAGTCATCACTCTCATCTTACTGGATCAAGGCGAGGCGATGCTTGAGCACTCGTTCAAGTCAGAGCATGGCCGTCACGCGCTTAAGGCTCGATCGTGTCCTTGGCAAATTAAAAGTCGCCGTTGAGCGATGACTGGCACCTTGTCGGCGTTGCTCATGTCGTGCTGCTGCACCACCAGGATGCCAACCCGTGTCAACGATGGGTCCGAACTCCGGGTGGACGGCGAGCTGCGCCACCATCGCGGATGACCACAAGGCCGTACTCCCTGCTCCGAGCCATGGTGGCTCGCTCTCCACGAAACTACTATCATCGCGATCCTTGCGCACGCTACATCCGTCTCGATCCGCCGCCACACAACATGCTGGACCCAACGCAACCAAACATGAAGGACACCAACAACGCAGGCACACACACTGCGCGCCATCCGATTCCACCTAGAACGCGGCCACGTACACCGCCATTCTGGCCTGACACAGTGACACTGGACGCAAACTCGTGCACCAACAAAAGGGAGAGGGAGGGAGGGAGGGAGGCCAAAATCTAATTAAGGTTGTTTTAGTGAACTGAATTCGGCATCTTCTGTAGTAAAAACACCATCCTAATATCCCGCTTCTTATAAATATTCGTGATTGCGCTGATATTAAATTGCAATGATAGTACCAAATGTACTCTTCTATGGTATCATTTCCATGTAGCAGCTGGTTAGTAAAATACCATACTCGTCTTGCTTCTTATTAACGGATTCCTAATGTACCACGGCTTCCAGTTTAGGCTACGTTGGATCTTGTACCACGTCCTCCATGGGACGACGAAATGAAGGTTCAAACGGACTCTCTTGATACTAAACTCGATATGGTGGAGTTGGCGTATGCACTTGTGAAACGTGCATTGGAGGCTACCATTGCAGTTTTTTCTTTTTTTTTTTCTTTTTTCGACTAGAATACCATTGCAGTTGAAGTTGTCGAGGGAGAGTTTTATGGGAAAAAAAATCACCGCTTGCACCACCAATTAACATCCAGAATAACACGGTGCTTCCGTTAAGATAACATGTGATGGCAAAATTATTCACACCAAGAGCAAGCAGTGTAGATGAAGACCAAGTTATGTAATATAAAGTAAACTTTCATTAGGGTCTTTCTTTGGGCCTACGGCCTTGTACAATGTACATATTCTTTTACAAAATTTAATAGAAAAAAGAAGTAGGGGACTCCCCTGCTGTTCGTTTCAAAAAAAAAAGAAAAAAAAAACACCAAGTTGCCTGTGGTTCCGTTAAGATGCTTGTGAAAGTTTATTGGTCTTGCAAGCGTGCCTTGCGGGTTACCCGTTGGTAATTGCATCACTTGGGTGAATAATTTTTACCCAAGTAAAAGTTAATTAATGTAAAGATCACCTTGATCATGTCTTGTGTATTGGTGCCGGATTCTGTTCGACACACTAGATGATTAGTGTAACCACCGTGTTTGAGCTTTGCTATGGCTTGTTCATGGATTCTTATTCTGCCGTTGCATGGAGAACTCTGCCATGGATGTAGTTCTGGTTCCCTGTGGACCTGAATATTGTTAGCACCAACTGATTTGTCGACACCAGATGGAGCTTCAAGGGACAGGGAGTTTGACTGTTCTGTGTCACCAGTTTAACTGCCGAAGTCATGTTGCTCCTTGTTGCTTCTCATGCGCGTTTAAATGAGATCTTAAAATAGTAAACACGAGCAATTCATTGGCAGGAGTAATACTTTTCCTATTAGCATAGTGTGTTAATGATCATCAAAACACAGCGAAAAACACCATTTAATGACATGCTGAGCGAGCAATGCCCACCTCGCCCAATAGACTGATACACATAAACAAGAACTTCAATTAATAACAAACTTAGTCATCGTCATCGCGGTCGTCGTCATAGTACTGGAGGATGCAGGCTATGGGCGCTTGAGCACTCGCTCAAGCTCAATTCAGAGCCTTATTACGCGGTTACACATTACGGCTCGACCATGTCCTTGGGGGACTCGCCTCCGTGATGATGAGCAATCATGCCGTCGACGACGACGGAGACGGGCACCTCGTCGGCGTTGCTCATGTCGTGCTGCTGCACGACGAGCACCGACGCCGTGACCCCGTGGCCCGAGGAGGCGAGCGCATCGCCGATGGGCCCGAGCTCCGGGTGCTCCGCCGGGCGGACGGCAAGCTGCGCCACCATGGCGGACGGCAGGCGGCCCTTGCCGACCACGACGAGGCCGTACTCCCTGCTCTTCCCGATGGAAACCACCTCGTCAACGACGTTGCCGGCCACCGCGCGCTCCTCGAACCGCACCAGGCGGCCCATCCGCTGCCGGAAATCCGCCACCGCCGCGTCGTCGAGCTCCTTCTCGCCGCGGGTGTCGACGACGGCCGTGGAGAAGGTGTAGTTCCGGTCGGCGTTCTTGGTGTTGGACGGGCGCAGCGTGACCTCGGCTGCCTGCTCCTCGGCCTTGCCGTCGATGAACCGCACGACCGTGACCTGCACGCCGGGGTGCTCGGCCATCCTCCCGGCGAGCTCGAGCGCCTCCCTGTCGTCGGGCCCGCCGAAGAAGACGACGCAGACTCCGTGCGCCACCTCCTCGGAGCTGACCTGCTCGCCGCCGCCGAAGCCGCGGTCGACGAGGACGGCGACGGAACAGGGCGCCTCGCGGAGGATCCGGCGGTTGACGGCGCGCCACTCGGGGCCGAGGTCGTCGACGTCGCCGCCATGGCCCGTGGAGTGCTGGCGCTTGTGGAAGGGGAGGACGACGAGGGAGACGCGCTTGTCCTCGGCGACGGCGGCGACGTCTTCGTGCATGGTGTGCAGCGCGGAGACGGCGGTCATGGCGCGGACGCTGACGTGGCCTAGCTGCGCGTACGTGTCGAAGGCCACGTCCACCTGGTCGAGTCCCCCGCGGCGCTGCTTCGGGCGGAGGAAGGGGAGGCCGTTCCGGCGGGCGGCGCGCGCCATGAGGATGGAGGAGGTGCGCTCCGTCAGCTCCACCATGCGGAGGATGTAGAGCTTCACGAGGCGACGCGGCTGCGTGTGGCCCCGGATCGTCTCCACGAGGTTGATCACGGCGGGCACGTCGCGGCCGCCGTGGATGCAGGCCAGCACGCGAAGCTCCTTCGCGTTGGCCGTGGCGGCGCTGGCGGCGGACGACGGGGAGGAGGGCGCCGAGGGGCCCTGGAGCTTGCGGTGGTGGAGGCGGCGGCCGGCGTTGCGGGCGGGCTTGTAGATGGCCATCACCGTGGGGGTGGTGATGAAGGTCGTCACCAGCGCCATCAGCACCAGGATCGCGAAGATCTCCTCGTTCAGCACCTGCATCGAATTCAGCAGTTTTCGTCTGTGAAATTAATTTCAAGGTTTCAAATTTCAGGAATTGAGAATGAGATTGTTTGAATTTTGATCCCCTGCAAAGTTGATCGAGATTGCTCTCCTTGTCCTCATTCCTCGCATTTTCATTTGGGTAGGAAAAAAAATTGGAACTTGCCGCCTGACAAATTTGGATGAAGATAGGCCAAAAAACAAACAAACAAATAAACAAACAAATTTGTGTGATCTTGAGGTGTTGGATGGAGGCATGGAGCCAAACGGCAACTTTGCCGCGCAGCTCGATAGCTGTGAGGCCACGTGGCAGTGCAGGACAGTGCATGACTGACAGATTGACATCTGAATGAACCCCATGTCAAACTTGAAAGAACCATCTGTTTGACATTTTGCTTTCTGCAGTATGGAGTTGAATGCGGCACTGACACCATGATGGCCTCACCATAGCTTGTGCGCGTTCTGTTCTTCCAATGCAAGCATGGGATCGCGGAATAAACGGAGCAAGAGGCTTTTGACAAGCCAAGCCATGTGTAATGCTACTTATGATGTGTTTTACCTACTACTACGGCGAAATCGTGTGCAAGCAAAGGTGATGGCTACTACTCCTGATGGATGGAAAGACGATGAGGAGAAGATTCACGTAAGCTGTTAACCCTTTCTACAAGATGCGTCCCCCTTTCCAACGCACCGTTTAATTTCCACTGAGGAGATTCATGCTCATACTGCAATGCAGTGCAGGTGGGACGTACTGTTCCAATTCCAATGGCCGACTGACTGCCTATGATGTTTGTTCATGCCTCCATCAGAAAGTCTAAAGAGCCTAGTCACGAGAAGCAGCTACATGTGTCGCACAAAGTCAGTAGGTCATCACATGGATGCGTTGCACATGGTGCGCGGCGGGAACCAGGTGACCTCTGCTTTTGTCCTCACTCACATGACCTCTCACTTTGTTGTGTCATTGTTGAAGCAAAAAAAAAAAAAAAAAAAAAAAACAGAAACACTGTATGCGCAAAGGTTGCACCGCATGAATGGATACGTCCAAAGCAAAGCAGAGGATGAGAGGAGAAACAGAGGAGTATGTAGGAGTAGCAAGAGAGAAAACGCTGTACCTTGCGCTCTCGGCCGATGTTGAGTACGATGAGCTCGACGAGTCCCTTGGTGTTCATGACGACGCCGAGCACGATGGACTCCCTGGCCGACATGCCGCACGCCATGGCGACGGCGAAGGTCCCCGCGATCTTGCCCGCGCAGGCGGTGCCGATGACGAGCGCGAGCATGGCCCACGCCTCGCCGCCGCGGATCGTGGCGACGTCTGTCTTGAGGCCGCTGGAGGCGAAGTAGAGCGGCAGCAGCAGCTCGGAGACGAGGTCCTCGATGCGCTCCGTGACACGGCCGGCGAACTCGCCGTCCTTGGGCACGGTGAGGCCGAAGACGAAGGCGCCGAAGATGGCGTGGATTCCGATCATGTCGGTGGCGAACCCGGACGCCAGCACGCCGGCCAGCGTCGCCGCCACCCACACCTCGCCTCCGTTCCCCGCGGAGTCCGCGCGGCGCGCCACCCAGGACATGGCCGGCTTCACGGCGACCATCCACATCGCCACGAAAGCGGCGCCGCAGAGGAGGACCCAGAGCGACACGACGGGGCTCTTCCCCTGGTCGCCGGAGATGGCGACAGCGAGCGCGAGGAGCACCCACGCGGCTACGTCGTTGAACGCGGCGGCGGCGAGCGCCGTCTCCCCGATCGGGGTGGTGAGCAGCTTGAGCTCGGCGAGGATGCGCGCCATGACGGGGAAGGCGGTGATGGAGAGCGCGACGCCCATGAAGACGAGGAAGGGCGCGTAGCCGGCCAGGTCGGCGCCCGGGATGGCGGCGCGGAGCACGAAGGCGACGCCGACGCCGCACGCGAACGGGAGCGAGATGCCGGCCGCGGCGATGGCGAAGGCGCGCTTGCCGCTGCGGCGGACGGAGCGGAGGTCCAGCTCCAGGCCCACCAGGAAGAGGAAGAAGAGCAGGCCCAGGCTCGCCACCGACTCCAGCACCGGCATGCTCCACTCCGGGAACAGAGCGCGGAGGTAGGCCTTGTTGCGGCCCAGCGCCGAGGGTCCGAGGAGGATGCCGGCCACGATCTCGGCGATCACCTTGGGCTGCCGGAGAGGCCGGAACGCGAAGGCCAGCAGCCGGCTGAGGACGAGGATCAGCAACGCCTGCAGGATCAGCAGAGGGAACGCGAAGTGGAGAGGGTCGTCGCCCTGCCACACGCCGTTCGACGACGTCTTCACCGCAGACAGCTCCGACGACGACACCGCCATTATTGTCTTATTGAGACGATCGAAGGAAGCTAGCTAGCTGTTCAAAACTCTAATTCCTCTCTCTCTGTTGTGACGAACCCAATTAAGCAGAGCCCGCGCGCGCGGCGGCAGAGTCAACTCTCGTTCGATCTCCCTATGAATCGATGACAAGCTCTGCTCTGGTGTGCTGTGTTTAAGTAGGAGTGGCGGCACGCGGCGCTGCGAGCGCGGCGGGCGTCTCGTGGCTCTTGAGAGAGACGCGAGCGCTTTTGCATGTGACAGATGATGCAGCTCTGGGGCGACGAGACACTGACGTGTGGGTCATCGAAGAGTTTTCTTTTGGTCACCAAGTCAGAGATCACGGCCGACTTATGGAGGTGTATACGACTACTCCAGGGGAATCTAGTGCTGCAAATGACGGTAGTTTCCAAACTTCTTGGAAACGCTCACTATAATTTAGAATCCACAAGTTTTCTTTTTGTTTTTCGAATTTACAATCTGCCACTAACTCACTATAATTTAGTGTTTTGTGTAAATCTTATAAAACCCTTTTTTTCTTGTAGACGCAGCATTACTCAGCGCCAGCCGTCTCCTGCGCGCGCTGATCCATCCCGGGAATGGAATGAACACCGTCGTGTGTAGTGTAACAGCACTGATCGTACCTATCAGTGATTGAGCGTGACAGCCACACATCAAGCCTTCAACCCGCTTAATTAGCATACTCTTCCAACGTCATTTTATACAAGAGATCTGGCATTTAAAATGAATTTATCCTCAAAATATGGTACAAAATTCTAAATATACGATAAACTTGAGCAGTTAATTTAACGTGAAAGGTTGGTGAGCTGAGCTAAAATAAGAGCTAGGCAAAATGAACATCTCCTTCTTTGCTCTTTTATGGTTCAAACACTAGAATCCCTTAATATAAACCTACAGCTGCTGACCCAACAGGAGTAATTAACAATGGCAGGAAGATGATGTGTGATCTCAGTCCATATGCAGGTGTGGCGCCATAATATAGGCTCTATTGTGAAGAGTAATAAAAATATATGCCATTATACTGGAAGGTCATCAAGATGCCTTCAAAAAAGCGATGATCACGCACGCGCCATGCCTCTGCTTGGTCAACCGTACGTACTAGTATATAGTGACCATCATGCAGGTCCTAGATACTAATCGACCGTTCGTGTGTGCACTATATATCCACCTCCACCAAGCTCTCACTCCATTATTTTTCCAGTACAAGCAAACACATACTGACCGTCCATTCTAAAGTAAAAGCTGCATGCCGAACAATTCAGCTTGTATCACCAACATCACATTAATATGTCTACTAGAATAATGTTCTCTCCTAGTAGGACCCATATAGAATGACGCAGTGTAACCTCTCGCTCCCCGAGCCAGTCCCGCATACATCTGCCAGCCCTCTAGGATCTCAAGACTACCCTCACAGACCAACACAAGTTTTTTTTGCGCACTTTGTCCTCACTCGTGCGCATCCGCAAAGAATTTCCCGGCCGGTCACCCATCCCGAAATTGCTCCAGGCCAAGCACGCTTAACCTCGGAGTGCTTTCGAGATGAGCTTCCGAAAAAAAGTTGCAATATGAGTATTCTATCAATCCTATTAAACCCTAGGGCAGGATGTCACACGCAGCAGCGCCCAATGAATGTTTTGAAACTCTGTAGCATATAGCTACCCGGCCACTGCACCTTGCTTATATATATATACAGTATATATATCATGCTGATTAGCCTTGATACCATTATTTCTGAAAATAAACTCTTATGAACGATGTACTAGTTGTATCTTGCAATCTAGTACAGCTTGCGGGCTTGTGTGGCATGCATACAGTGATTGATGAATTCATGCTCTCGACAGGCTCATGTCACCCAGAGAAAAGATCTGGTGCTCCCGCCTCTTATGGTGCTACCGTGCTCCCACGCATTATAGCACCCAAAATATGCAACCAAAAATTACAACAAAAATATGAATGGATAGCTCATGCAACGATCTATAATTCATATTTTTGGTTGAGGTGCAACCGAAGCTCGTGCAAGAAGATAAAAAAAAGAGAAATCAGATTGTGAATAGTGCGGGTTGCAACTGTTCATCACGAACCCGCAACCCGTTACTATTCAACGTCTGATTTCTCCTTTTTTTATCTTCTTGTACGAGCTTCGGTTGCACCTCAACCAAAAATATGAATTGTAGATCGTTGCATGAGCTATCCATTCATATTTTTGTTGCAATTTTTGGTTGCATATTTTGGGTGCTACAGTGCGTGGGAGCACGGTAGCACCACAAGAGGCGGGAGCACCAGAGTTGCTCTCATGTCACCCATGCTATCACGGAATCTTCTCGGCCGGCTGGATCACCGTTTATACTACTCCTAGGATGCAGGTGAGCCGGACACATGGCGAGCGAGCTACCGCCACCTCTCAAAGTCTTAAGGCTTTCCGCACTCGTGTTCCTCTATATCCTTTCTCTAAAAGGAATATTCTGTCCTGGTCATCAAGATTCTTTCCTCTAAAACAATTTCTTCCGCACCCATCATTCCTCTATATCCTTCCTCTATACCCTACTATTCTATATTTTATTCACTTATCTCAACTACCATCTCCTCTCTCTTATTTTTTTCCTTTTTCTTTTTTCTCTCCCGCCGCCCCTTCTCTCTCTCTCCTTATCCATTCGTGCGCCGCGCCTCTTCCCCGCCGCGCCTCCCGCATCGCCCGCCTCGCCCCGCCGCCTCCCCGCCACCCGGCCTCGCCCCGCCGCCGCGCGCCGCCGGGCCGCCTCCGCCGCGCGCCGCCGGGCCGCCTCCCCCACGCGTCGAGCTCGCCCCGCCCCCACCGCCGCCCGGCCCCGCCCCGCCGCCGCTCGGCCTCGCCCCGCGCGCAGCGCCGCCCGGCCCCGCCTCCCCGCCACCCGACCTCGCCCCGCCGCTGCGCGCCGCCGGGCCGCCTCCCTCGCTCGGTCTGCGGCAGCGCGACGTCGTTGGCGTTGCCGGGACGGGCTCCGGCAAGACCGCCGCCTTCGCGCTCCCCATGCTGTCCTCCCTCCGCCGGCGACACGCGGTGCCGCGCGTCCTCTGCTCCTTCTCTCCCCAGGCGCGCAGGCAAGGCAGTTGGATGGGCGCGGGCCCCGCGGGCGATGGCGGACGTCCTGGACTGCGCTCGGAATAGCGGAACGCCCGGCTTCCGCTTCGATAGCGGAAGCGGTAGAGGAGCCCGGTGCAGGGGCGTTTCCTCTATTTGCTTCCTGAAGGAAGCGATAGAGGAACCCAGTGCGGTCAGCCTAACAGTCTAGCTAGCCCTTTCCATCCCCTGGGCGCCGTTGAGTAGCAGAACTGCGCAGTAATCGTGCGCCGCATGATCTGCCTTGTCCGCTAGCTGACGCTAGAGAAAAGTCTAAAGAGAAATTGACAATACTACTCATGCGCAGTTGATTAGTCACTAGATCCTTTCGATGATCCACTTAAAAGCACTGTAACGGTGCATTCAGCAACATGGAGTACAGTACATATTTGGCAACTTTAATTGGTGGAAGCTACGATTGTGGCATTCTCTTCTACTCTTTCTTGAACACGTACCGGCCCTGTGGCTTCCATCAAGAGGGACAATCCACGGTTCACCAGCACCACCATCCACCACCATATGTATATGCATGTATGCCGTGCAAGATCGAGCAAATATTGGCCGTCCATTAACTCTAAAGTTAAGAGAGAGAGAGAGAGCTCGATCCAGCTGCAGCTAGCATGGTCCACTACTGTTCGTGTGATCGATCTTGTCGTACGTACGTGTCACCAATGTTTTCATGTCCTGATGGATCGATAATAATTGTACTATATGGAATGTTCCCTCCGACCGAAGCATCGATTCAGCACAAGGAGCGGTTCGAAACACTGTAGCATCTAGCTATACCCTACCTTGCTTATATAAGTGGAGTATCATGTGCATATGTCGCTGTAGATAGGGCACGGTACTGATGCTAAGATCTTATTACCTGCAGTCGCAATACATAATTCTCGTTGGCAGCTGGTGGTTTCAGTAAACTTAAGTAACTCACAGAGAGTAATTTAACGTTGTTCGTGGTTTCTGCAGAACGGACGTATGTATTCGTGTCGATCGTGGTCTCGGGTCAACTTTGAGTTGGATGGACATCACACGCGTCACGAAAATCTGAGATGTGAACGTAATAAGAGACAAATAAAAAAGTGGTAGAGCAATTTCTTCCCCGTTACTGCTAGTACTTGGCTTGGGCGTGTGATGTGTGGGAGAATGGAGATGAATTCATGCTTTCAAACAGCCTCGTGCATGTCACTCATTTGATTTTTTTTAAATATATATAGAGTTGCTCGCTACAAAGTGCAGATTAGGCACTTGTTACTTGTTAGAACAACTCATCATTACCCGGGGCTGCCGTTCAACGATGGTCATCCCGAACTATTTCCTCCGGTTTTAAATTGCTGACATTTGATTATTTTTGAGTTACGTTTAACCATACGTCTTATTCAAAATATTAGCTTAAATATGTAAAATTATAAGATATATTTTAAATTTTTTTTAGTGATAAAACTAATCATAACAATATCTATGATAATTTTTAAAATATTTTGAATAAGACGAATAGTCAAACGTAACTCAAAAATGGTTAAACGTCAACAATTTAAAACCGGAGGGAGTATGAGGCTATTTTTTTTTGTTGTCGAAAAAGGTCATCGTACGTAGTCATGAGCTATGAATTGATGATCATACCAAATTAAGCCGCAGTGGAACAAATGTATATAACGATCAGCTGAAATGAGCCGCATTTTATTATTGGTAGCATTGCTAATTCACCGGCGGCGGGCCGCACTAATTAACCAGCAAGATCTGGACCTCCGATGCGAACCGGTCCATGGCCGGCTGCGGCAGCACGACGAACAAGCCCATGCTAGCGTCCTCGCCGTCGCCATTCTTGAGGGAGACGAGCGAGGAGATCCCAAACGGCGCGGTGCCCGCGAGGCCGCCGTAAACCGGCTCGCCCCACCCAAAGTCGACGCGGTGGAGCCCGGCGTGCCGGACGTCCGTAGGTGTTGGCCTGCGTCGTCAAGCGCGGCCGTCGGCGCACCACCAGCGCGTCGAGCGCGGATCGCACGTACTCGGCGGTCGCCGCGGCCTTGGCCGCCCGCACCAGCTCCACCGCGTCGCCCAGCGAGCCGGCCACCAGCGCCCCCGCGGTGGTCGCCACCGCCGGAGTCACGCAGGCGTTGCCGTAGTAGCCGGCGGTGGCGGTGGCGGGCAGCTGGCTCCGGATGTTGACGAATACCGCCAGCCGGGCCTCGTCGTCCGGCGGGAGCTCCAGCGCGGCCACGCGGGCGCGCCAGACGGCGCCGATGAGCGCCTCGAAGGACGTGGCCTTGTCTCGGAGGTGCGGCGGAAGGCCCTTGTCGAGGTTTTAGGGCCTCGATAGATTATAATGGGTAGCGAAGGAACCAAGAATACGATGGTGAACACGAGACACAAGGTTTAGACAGGTTCGGGCCTCCCGGAGGATAATAACCCTACGTCCTGTATGTCGTGGTATTGTATTGATTGTCTTTAGATGGAGCCCCTGCCCGCCTTATATATCCGGGGGATCAGGGTTACATGGAAAGTATCCTAGTCGGTTACAACTCGGAATTACTTGGAGTACAAGACAAGAGTCCTGATCTATCCTGCCGACTAGCCGCACCTTCCTTTTAGCGTCATGGGCTACTCGGTTTCCTCTGGGCCGGACCGACTACCCTTGTCAGGCTACTCGGCCCTGCTGGTCATGAGGGTACCCGGGGGTCATGGTAACGACAGTAGCCCCCAAGTGCTTTTTGATTGATCTTGATTGCTTCCCGACTAGGCTTCTCTCCATGTACAAGTAGATCTTCAGGTTGACTGATAAATTAAAAAGGACTTAACCTGAATCAAGCCTGTTGTAAATTGAGATACCTGGCCCCGAGTGACTCAGGGGCAGCAGGGCCTTGAATTAGGCATATTAGCGATTGACACCCAATACTGAACTGAGTCAGAGAATTGGATGAATCTGAAAAATAATGGCCGACTCAGTCAGTTGCAGGTTCATAAGAGATCCATAAAAGAATTTTTATAAAAAGTCAGTTCTCAGAACTAACTAGATCCATAAAGGAATTAGTGAATGAAATGCAGCATCTGACTCGGTCAGCTAGGGCTGTAAAAGCATGCTAACAAATCAAATGATGAATGCACGTAAGTGCATCATATAGATGTAGCCCCCGAGTTACTGTGTAATTCATAGAATTGGACAGAAACTCAGAGCAAGCATGAACCAAGATATACTGTCCTGGTCCAAGTGAATAAGAGCATCATATAGATGTGACGAAAAATTGCATCTATTAGACGCTGAACTCCCGATCTCATGTGCACAGGACTGCTTAAACAATCGATCAAGGTGAGTCTTAGCCAAGAACTTATCATTCCGGACTAGTAGTCTGGGTCCATCTGTCTCAGCCTCAGCCGAGGATGATTACAACCCGTATGTTTATATATGGATGCGCGCCAGCGCATCTATATATATAGATGTAGCCCCCGAGCTCCAGCTTAATTGAGGCAATTAAGGTGAAGATCAAGGAAATTTCTAGGTAATCATCCGACAAAGAGTCAAGGACGAAGCAAACCGTGTGCCTGGCATAGAGCCGAATAAATCTGATGGAACTCACGCAAGTGAGTCCATATGGACTAGCCCCCGAGTCTGTGGACAATTGGAACAATCGTGTACAGACTCAAAAGAGACTAGAAAAGCTGGAACATAAAAAACAAAGCCAAAAAAGCCTGACTGATAAACAGCCGAGTAGATTTGTTGGACTCACGCAAGTGAGTCCATATGGACTAGCCCCCGAGTCTGTGTATAATTAACATAATTATGTACAGACTCCAAGGAGAGAAAGTCTTTATGTGAAAAAAATTATATGTAGGCAGAAATCAGCTCCACACATCATTACCGAGTGATGAGAGGAAGAACTAAGTGCCACAGTATCCAACGTCAGCCGAAGCTTATCCACCGAGTCACAAGAACACTGTTGTAACCGAATCGATTCCGTCAGTATTGTCTTCACTCCACAGAGGGAATATGACCAGCTGCTTTTTCAGGCGAGGCAGCACGATCGTCAGGCACCCCGTGACTGTCCAGATTCCAGCACCTCAGCCTTAAAAAGACCTCGATCGGATTGAAGCAAACACGAGCTCACCACCATGGCAGGCAAAAAAGCGAACAAGAGAGGTTCCTCCTCCGCGCCAGCACCGTCTGGAGGGCCAATCCCTCCTCCACCAGCAGCCCCCGAGCTGCCATTGCTGCCGCCACCGGTAGAGATGCCGCCGGTGATGGATCTGGTGCCGTATGGCGCATCACCGCTGGTTATGATGCCGCCTCCACCAACTGCACCGGCGCTGCCAGAGCTCATCGTCATCACCTCCTCGGATGAGGAGGACGGTGAGAACCGCCGGAGGTGGCCACCGGGTCGTCACGACCGCCTGGACAAGCCATCGCGTGTGGCGGACCGGACCAGGAGCCGTCGTGGAGGCTGAAGCCGCAAGGGAGTGTGGGGAAGATGCCGGGCGCCCAGATCCAGGGGTGGTCTGTTGCTGATGGTGCCCGAAGAGGAGTCTCATGTCTGCATCTCGTGTTGTGTTCTTGTAGTCGTGTTGTAGTTCTTGCATCAGTTCCTGTTATGCATTGTAACTCATCCTGTTCAGTGAAATAAGAGACTCCAGCGTTTATGTGTGCCGAAAATCATCTTTGCCGACTGAACTTGATTTGTAGGTGTCGGCTGAGTCAATCGAAGAGACTGGCCGAGTAGTCATGCCCGAGTAGTCGAAGGGGCGCCAGTTTTCCCGCGTTCAGAAACCCTAACGAGGTTCCGTACCGGGGAAGCCAAACGGTTAGGCTTGATCTGAGCCGTAGAGGCAAGATAAGGTAAATCTCAGCCGTAGAGGCACATTCAGTTTGGAAATAAAAGAAACTGCCTCGCCGCCATTAAACCATTTCACATCACAATCGCATTCCAATCCTCAGATCCCTCATTCCCAACACCAAATCAATCCGCGAAGAACACTGAAATGGCCCGCGTGAAGTGCACCGCCGCTCCGATTGCCGGCACAAGCAGTGCGGGTGGAGGAAATGTTGCGAGTGAGCAAGGAAGAGGCGCTGTAGATGCTATGGTCGTGACCGCCAGATGCGCGAGTGCAGAAGTTGCTCCCGAAGAGGAGTATGCAGTCGCGTGGCCACAATCCGTTACCACGGATGCCCGGCTCCAGGTCTTGGTGGATTTGGGTCTGCTTCCGCCGAAGGAAATCATCGGGTGGAGAGCAGCAGAAGGTGAAATCTACCCGTCCCCCGGTCCAGGTGAAACAGTTGTCTTTGAATCATTCTTTCGCCGTGGATTGGGGCTGCCAACGAGCAGATTCTTGAGATCGCTACTTTTCTTCTACGGCATTGAGTTATGCCATCTGAATCCAAACGGGATTCTGCACTTGTCGATGTTTGTGACATTGTGCGAGGTGTATCTGGGGATCGAGCCCCATTTTGACTTGTTCAGGCATCTGTTCTTCCTGAAGCCGCATCCATCAGCCGATAACCCAACCACTGTTGGAGGAGCCGGGATTCAACTCCGCAGGAAAGACAGATTCTTTGATTACGAGTTGCGGACTTCAAACAAGGGCTGGCACCATGAATGGTTTTACTGTGCTAATGTCATACCAGCTCTGCCGAAGTTTGTTGGCAAGGCTCCGACCTATAACTCTATCTGGAAGAGTAAGCCAGAGAAGGACATGACGTCCGAGTTGGATGCCTTAGTGATGTAGCGACCCGCGTTTTTGCCCGTTGCCAAAAATCACTAAAAATTTGAACTTTTTAAAATTTTTCCAATTAAAATCAATTTGCTAGCTTTAGTTAGTAGCGAAACCAAAAGATTTTGAATTTTAAACGATGCATAAAAGTCACCATATGCATATTCGAGTTTTCTTGATTTGTTTGAGTGTTGGATTCAAATCCTTCCTTTTGAATGAATTCAAAATTCATTCAAATTTAATCCCAGCGAAAAGATCAAATCAATTCTCTCTTCTCGGGCCGCTCCTTTTCTTTTCTCTCCCGCCGGCCCATCCTCTCCCTCTTTCTTTCCTCTCCCGCGCTAGCTCGTTCCGGCCCAGACCGCGCGGCCCAGCATTCCGGCCCAGCCTGCCTCTCTCTCCCTCTCCCGCTGACGTGTGGGCCCCGCACCCCCGTCGCCTACCTCGCGTCGCCGGCGCGATTTGCGCCGCCGCCCATCCCTCCATGCCGGCGAACCGCCACCGTCATCTCCAAGCGCCAGTAAACGCACGTGAAGCTCGCGCGCAGCTCAACCGCCTCCACTGCCCCGTCCCGTCACTCTCTTCCTCTACTTAACGCGCGCGCCAAGTCCCCTACAAATCCGGCGAGCTCCATGCCGCTCTCGTCAGCCACAGCGGCTTCCTCTCTCGCTCCGTTCCGTCCGATGAACTGCAGCCATGCTCGTCGCGCGTCACCGCCGTTCTCGAAGCTCGCGAACCGCCTCTGCGCGTCGCGTCGAGCTCCAGTCCGGCGAGATATTTCTCGCCGGCAAAACCGACCTAGCAGCCCCCTCGAACCGCCATTGACGGCTATAAACCAAGGGGCAGACCCTCTCTTCTCCTCTCTCATTTCATTTCACTCCCTCACTCACTCCCGAGCTCTCCACAGTTCTTTTCCCCTTTCTCGCTCAAGTCCGGTGAACTCTCCGGTGAGCTCTCTCTCTGTCGACGGTGAGTCCCCACGACAACTTCTTTCACTCCTAGCACCTCCATTCCGCGCTTGACACGCTGATGCCCTTCCTTGGCGCAGCCGTGACTTGCAGGAAGAAATCGACTGAACCCTAGCCCGCCGTCCGCCGTCTTCGTCGCCGGCACTCTTCCGTTCTCTCTCTCACTTTTCTGAGAGCACGGTAAGCACCCTCAAGCTCATCCCTCGCTCGTGCGCGTGATCTCGTCGACTGTATGCTAGCGCGTAGCCCTTTCCGGCGAGCTCCGAGGTAGCGCCGCCGTGCCCCATCTCGCCGCCGGCCACACTCCCGGCCGCCCGCGAGCCCGCCAAGGCCACCAGTCACTTCCTCGCACTCACGCGCACGTTCGCACCCACTCTAGCATGCTCTTGCGCGTGCGCATTCCTGCTCTTCCCCGCGCACCCCGGCGCGCCGCCGAGCTCCGGCGAGCTCGTGCCGCCGCTCCGGCCCTTCTCCACGTCAACGTGTAGCACCATTAGGTTCGCCGTGACCCTCTCTCTCCCTTGTGCCCTCCCTTTTTCTCTCTCGCGCTCCCGCGGCATCCGCGCATCGAGCGCCGGTTCCGCCGCCGCCCTTCCCTCTCGCCGCCGGCCGCCGTGGGCTTCCTCCGGCCCGGCTGAGCTACCTGCGCGACTCCCCGCACTTCCGCGAACCCGCACGACCACTCACACTCGACCGCGGCACACTTCTCCGTTGTTTCCCTTTCGCTCGCCGGCGCCTCGCCATCTCCGGCGACGTCGCGCCGCCGCGTCCGTCATCCCCGACGACAACATCACCCACCGGACGGTTCGCCTTCGCACGTAGGCCCTGTTCGACTAGTTCTCGTCACCTTTGGACCTTCGTGCTCGTCGCCGGCGAGATCTCCGGCGCCGCGCCGCCGCGCGCCGCCGTGCGCCCTTTGGACCGCGCCGCCGTCCGACGTGGCGGCCACGTCGGATCGGTGGGCCCGGTGGAGACCGAGTCGCCGCCGATGTGGCAGACTCGGTGCACCGTGGACCCGCCGTGATATACTGCCCGGTCCACCATTCCATGGACCCGGCTCACGAAACAGTAAAGCGCGGACCCCGCTGGGCCCTTTGGCCCACCGGTCAGCGAGATAACGCGCTGGAAATTGCTATGCGCACCCAGATTTGTACACAGAAAATCATTTCGACCACATTTCCAATATCAGAAAAATTCCCTAAATTCCTCAAAAATCCAATAATCACTCCTAGCCATTTTCCAACCTTTGCTACACACTGGAAAATTAGGATGATGGTTATATTTAATTATGATAATCACATCCAAATCAATTTCCTTTCTTTTACATCAAAAATCAATATCTTTTTCATTCCAACTCCGATTTTGGCGAAACTTGCGCCAAAATTCATCTAAAATCATGATCTATCCAGTGCCACCAAAATCAACTCCCATCTGGTTTTATTTGGATTTTATTCGGATTTATTGCTCTGTTAATTTGATTGCAAGCGGTAGATTTATTCTTTTTTTAACTCGATAGATAATCAAGACGAAGATACTGAAGATCCTGATTACGAGGATTTAGAGGAAGAAGAGCTTGGTGAAGGCAAGTCTAACTTCCATTGATCATATTGATCCTATGTTTGCAAATATCCTAAATAGAGCTGTTTATAAATAAATAGCATGGCATTTAAATGGATTTAAATGCTAGAATGGTCCTATGCAATATTTGATTGCCTGCCTTGACTTGATTATATCCTGTATCCTTGTTAACCCTAGGAATCAACATCATTAATTTAATTAATGAATTGTTGATATGCTCGCTGCTTAGGACTTTCACATGTGTTTAATAAATATTGGTCACATGATTTTCGTGTAAATGCGTGTGTCTTGGTGGTGTGTGTAAATGTGGAATTGGGTGGTTAATAATAAGTGCAACCCTAGTGAGGGATATTTTGGCGGGATCAGGCGAGGTAGTCCTCAGTGGGGAGGCTATCTCTGGGACGCCCTTCCACTTGTGGATTGGCTATTGAAGATGCCTGGTTCGGTCGTATAAGGACCGGTTCTTGTGCCGCCTTTGCCTAGCACCCCTCGCGCAGCCACAAGCCGTGAATGGGCACGGAATTGGAACCACACCCTACTAGTACTCACCCGGTACCCCCCGGAGGCAGGAGATTGCAACGGAGTCCCAGGAGAAGACTCGTTCGTTGGTGGGTGTTCGAGATCCGGCATTTATGACTGGCCATATTATTTTGATTGTGAAGCCCCTGGTGATGTCCGTGGGGGATGCCGTGGTGGTACCAAGTAGGTATGGAACCTTTAGTGGGACAGTCCAAGCTATGACGATAGAGAGGACTGGACCACCTTGTGGGGAAATTTGTGCACCCTTGGCCAAGGTTAAAAATCTTTCCGGAAAGCCGTGTTCCACGGTATTGGACAACGCGAAAGCATCGGCCACACTATGATTAGATTTTCCGCGTGAGTTCCCTTGGTGTGTTTTTGGAAAAACGCCGGTTTGGAGCCGTGTGCTGGTTGTCGGCCAGTGGTAAAATTGAGGAACTGGCGGGATGGATTGCATCTCCCCCAGGGCCGCCCAACCCCACTTTTATCTACAAATATTTGATTAGAATTGCGAAATGTTTTGTTTTCAAAACAACCCTGCATAAACTTGGCTTTCTCGCCTTGTCAATAAAACCCAGCCTATCCTTTGATAATCCCTTGCATAATCATAACCCTCGTGTTAGGCTTGCTGAGTACCTTAAGTACTCACTCTTGCTTCAATCATTCAGAAGATGAGCCTGAGTATGACTTCCAAGCTGATGGTGAAGAAGAGTAGAGTTCGGCCTACGCTCAAGCGGTGCCTGTAGGAGTGGAGCCGTGTCGTCTTCCGCTAGTTTAAGTGTTAGCTCCGGCTGCTGCGTCAGCCTTTGAGCGTGCTGTCTGTGTGTGCTGAGGCTGCTCGCCTCCTCTGTACAAAGACCTTTATGTATTCAAAGGCTTGTAATGACTCTCGGTAATATAAATAAAGTATTTGCTGTGAAGCATTCTGTAAAAGTGTCGTATCAGCTACTGATCCAGGGACTG
This sequence comes from Eragrostis nindensis, assembly GCA_012490785.1. Taxonomy (NCBI): domain Eukaryota; kingdom Viridiplantae; phylum Streptophyta; class Magnoliopsida; order Poales; family Poaceae; genus Eragrostis; species Eragrostis nindensis. The sequence continues at coordinate 362,442 of JAAXCT010000074.1, read as the reverse complement.
ATACGGGAAACACTAAGTACTCCAGAAATGGGGTACGACAAGTGAGGACCATTGCTGAGCTGAAGACACCTGACTTTGGAGTCACTGGTCCAGCTATTGCCATCAACTTTTGCATCAGAAAGTTTCAGCCTTTGAAGGCAAGAGTTCGACCTGCTTGGACCTGTAAGGGTCCAGGAGACAAGGATCAAGAACCTATCCCTGGAGGATATCAGGAAGCGCAGAGATTCCGAGTGATGGCTCGAGGTCAAGAATTCTTCACCGCCAACTGCAATGTGACCATGTTGAAGCCAGACGGATCAATGCAGTGGGTAGGTTACTGGAGAAAGATCCCCAGACCTGCGGTAAGCGATTCTGCCGAGTTAAAATTTGAGATATGCAGCTTAGCATAATAGCTAAAAGCTATCCTTCTCTTTCCTTGTGCAGGAAATGGAGAGATACAAGAGTCGGGGACTGGAGCCCCCAGTAAACGATGACGGCTCTTTGAGAGCCCTGCCGGCCAGGGACCAAGATTTGGTCTTAGCCGATGACGATAAGTCGGACAGCGATCTGAGCGCCCTTTTCGCTTCACTTCCTGACTCGGATGATGAGGCAGTAGAGAGTAACAGAAGGGCAGATGACGAAGGGGCCCCCGAGAATGAAGGGAACTCTGCTGCCGAGTCCGACATTCCGAAGGAGCCCACGCCAAACCCAGCCGGTGAGTCACTTTGTTCCCGAGAACGGCGAAGCAAAACCAACCAGGACCGTGACGCTCGTCGTTTGATCTTGGAGCATGCTGCAGGTCAGTCTTCTCAAGGCGAGCGGCCGTCGAGAAGTGGTTCCTCTCAGAAGAGGAAGAGAGCTTTAATTCTCTCCAGCTCTGAGAGTGAGGGCGAGGCCCTCAACCCACCAACCGGGAGGAGTAAGTCGCCCGAGAAACTGGCGGAGCCAGAACCCAAAAAGGTCAAGAAGACCAAGGATCAGGTCCGGCGTCCGGGGTTATATCCCCAAAGAGTAGTCAAAATACCCAGTGTACCTATAAAACTTCTTTTATGCACCTTATTCACCGCTAAGGGTCCTAATTTACTTGCAGGAAGCCACTCCGAGTCATTCGGATGCCAATCCTGAAGTTGCGCCGACTGGCGATGGGGGTGTGATTCCCATGGAGACACATAATGTCTCGGTTGTCTCTGGTTCAGCCAGTGCTGGTGACACTGAAGTGCCAAATCCTGAGAAGGACGTGGCAGCTAGCCATGAAGGCAACACATCTCCTCCTCCTCCGTCACCTCCAAAGGGGGTACATAAGAAGAAGAAGCAGCCCGTGATCAGAATCCGGGTGTCTGACGTGTAAGTATTGGTATACTCATCAATGTCAATGAATATCGACAATGCAATAATTACTGTCATGTTGATGGCTTTCGCAGCCCTCCATCTCAAACGCTGCCTGTGGAGAAAACTGATACTGCGGCGCCGAGTGACAAGTCAGTTGAGGAGACTACTTCAACACCACAAGCCCCCGCGACTGAAGACACTCAAGGAGTGGTGCAGCAAGAGGCTCCGGCGAGTAAGGCGACTCCCCAACAAGTTGAAGGGACACAGGGCCCGAGTCAACAGCAATCCTTAGCAGACCCTAAGTCGGTCGCTACAGAACCTGAAACTCAACTTGTCACCGGTCCGAGTCATCCTCCTTCATCTCCAGAAGAGGAGATCCAGCGGGGCCAGTACAGCTTTGAGAGGAGAACTCCTAAGGGCTCCTTTTCTTTCAACTTCCAAGGAACTCAAGTAGAGATCAACGAGAAGGAAGAGGAAGAGCAGCAAGACACGCTGGAGGGCATGATGTTTGACATGATGGAACTTCAGCGAGTAAGTTATGTTCTTGTGCTTTCCGTCAACCCATAAGTAAAGCGCTTATAGCATCTGGTTTTTATTAGAAAATTACTGACGCCAATAAGGCCAAGACGAAGTTCTTGAAGGTGCTGAATCCAGCCGCCGAGTCAGTGTACAATGCTTTAGCAAGCAAGAGCGCACTGATAGGCAGTCAACAAGACAGCATTGATCAGCTGAATCTGCAGCTGGCCGCACTCAAGGAGGAGAACGCGACACTCGAGAAGACCATAGCAGGTATAAGTCGAGTCAAAAACTGTCATGTTTGTCCTGGATGTCTCTGACAGACATTTGGTATTGTTTTCAGCCCAACCTAAGATGACTCAGGCGGACACGGAGGAGCTGGCTTCTTTGAGGAAAAATGAGCCACTGATGAGGGGCAAACTTGAGGAGCTGAGAGCTCAAGCGGCCGAGAGACAGAAAGAGATGCAGGCCATCGTTGATGAACAAGACCGGCTGCAATCTGAATCGGCTGCTCTCAAGTCCGAGTCAGATAGGTTGACAAAGCTGGAGACAGAACTCAAAGGTAAGTGTCTCCATACTTTGCGAAAAACCTATTGCTATTTAGCCGGAAGAATCCGACTTATTGTTGTCCTGCAGGTGAGCTCGGCACCTTGAAGACTGAAAATGCGGCCCTGTATCAGAGTTCAAATGAAGTGTTCCAGTATGTGTGGCCTGATCTTGAAGATAGACCTAAGGGTTCCGTGGCTGAGACGCTGAGTCAGGTACCACGGGCCATGAAGGCTCACTGCAAGCAGCTGGCAGAGACTGCTTCTCGCCATACCCTGAGTGTGGTCAAGTCGCACTTCCCGCTGATGGACCTGTCGAGCTTGCAGCAAGGATTCGCCCTTAGGACTACCCAAGAGAAGGCACTGGAGCTGATGAACGAAGCCACAAGGTGTGGTGAAGAACTGGTAAAGGATCTCTCTCTGTCACCCTGAGGCGGGCCCGAGTGAAACTCCTGTAAAGATACAATATACTGTAAATAAGTAGGAATATAAGATAATCGACAAACGAACCTATGGGTCCTTTGTGAATATGATATTTTGTTGAGTCGGCTCAGCCGCTCTCTTTCGATCTCAAGAAAAGAATAGCGTCTTATGTTTATGCACTCAGTGTTGTCGGCCAGCCGAGTAGTGTTGGACTGTGAGTCGGCAGACACGTTCGGGCGATGGCGTTAACTTTTGAGTTTCACAATCAGAGCAACCATCTTAACTCAGGGATCTATGAGATTGACATAAGTCAAGAAATTAAAGGTGAGTGTCAGTCGGACGAGTCTCTTTGGACTGTTTTCAGAGACCAGTTGTCGCCTTATGTTTATGCACTCTCGGTGGAGCTTCACAATCAGGACAGACAAGGCTTACTTAGTCGGCCAGAAGAACTCGTGACATAACTCGGTAATTATGAGTGATATTTAGCCCCCTGGCTCTGTCAGCAGTAAGGCTGTTACTGGTTACAGAGTCAAGAAAAACTTTTAGGGAGAAAAAATGCACTTTATTGTAATGAGGTACACAAGGTAGTTACAAGATAGAGTAAAAATTAAACAAAGAAGCGACGTAGCTGAGTTATGTTCCATGTATTTGGAAGAAGTTCTCCGCTCTCACGCCGCAGTCGATACGATCCAGGACGAGTAACTTCATGGACGATAAATGGTCCTTCCCAGATAGGCAACAGCTTGTGTCGGCCTTCTGTCGTCTGGATCTTCTTGAGTACTAAATTCCCAGCTTGAAAAGCCCGGTCACGTACTCGGCGCTGGTGATAGCGCCGTAATGCTTGGAGGTATCTCGCCGACTTCCTCCGCGCGTCATCCCTCATCTCCTCGAGCTGATCGATGGACTGCAGGCGCTGATCTTCTGATGACTCGGCCTGATACGCCGTGACTCTCGGGGAGCCATATTCTAGTTCAGAGGGAAGAACTGCTTCGGCGCCGTAAACGAGAAAAAATGGCGTTTGCCCCATGGGTCGAGTGGGAGTTGTCCTAAGCGCCCATAGGACGGAAGGTAACTCGTCGACCCACCGGGAAGCATATGATTTGAGCCTATTGAAGAGACGTGGTTTGAGTCCTTGGAGAACCATGCCGTTGGCTCGTTCAACAGATCCATTGCTCTCTGGGTGGTACGCAGAGGCGTGGCAAAGCTTGATGCCGACGTCGTCGCACAAGGCGGCGACTTCCTTGTTCTTGAAGTTGGTGCCGTTGTCAGTGATGATCCTATTAGGCACGCCAAACCGGAAGATGATGTCGCGGATGAACTGGACTGTACGACCGGCTGTCTGGTCTCTAATGGGTACAGCCTCAATCCATTTGGTGAACTTGTCCACCATGACGAGTAGATGAGTAAATCCACCTTTGGCCTTCGTGAGAGGGCCAACCATGTCAAGCCCCCAGACAGCAAACGGCCAAGTCGGAGGTATGGTCTGGAGAGCTTGAGCCGGCATGTGTATCTGCCGTGCGTAGAACTGACAACCTTCACAGGTGCGAACTATATGCTCAGCATCAGTGACGGCTGTGGGCCAGAAGAAGCCTTGGCGATAGGCTTTTCCAACGAGGGAACGAGATGCTGCGTGATTGCCGCAAACACCCGAGTGAATGTCCTGGAGAAGTTGCTGGCCTTCTTTCCGAGTAATGCATTTCATGTAGACGCCGAGTCCCATGATGTCTCTTCTGTCGGCGCTTTTTCAGAGGAGTTGCCCGTCAACGACCTTGTATGACTTGCTCTTCCTATGAATGGCTTCGAAGTCTTCCTTCTTGTCCGGGAGCTTGCCATGTACAATGAAGTCGATGTAGGGAACTCGCCAGTCTTCTTCTTCCGGGGTCCCGGGGTTGTCTACGACCATGGCTGCTAAAGCGTCAGGCCGCGGCTGCAATGACTCGGCTGGTTGAGAGCCGGGTTGTTCCCGCTTGATGAAGGGTGCGGAGACGATTTCCATGAAAACTCCGGGTGGTACGACGCTTCTGCTAGAGCCCAGGTTGGCCAGCATGTCGGCTTTTTTGTTAAAGTCACGGTGGATGTGGAAATAATCCAGACCTTCGAACTTTTCCTCAAGCTTGCTGGCTGCCTGGACATAAGCGATCATGTCTTCATGGACACAGGACCACTCTTTCTTCAGCTGGTTGATGACGAGTTGAGAATCGCCTCGCACGATCAGGTGCTTGATGCCGAGTGACACGGCAATGCGTAGGCCGTGTAGAAGTGCTTCGTACTCGGCCGCGTTGTTGGAAGCCTTGAAGTGTAGCTGTAGTACATAACTCAATTCATCACCATGAGGGGAGACGAGTAGGATACCAGCACCGGCTCCTGAGAGTTGAAGAGAACCGTCAAAGTACATGACCCATTCTTCAAACTTCTCAGGCTCTGGAGGGACTTGTGTTTCTGTGTACTCAGCGACGAAGTCGGCCAGAGCTTTAGCCTTAATAGCCGTTTGTGGCTTAAAGGTGAGATTGTAAGTACTAAGCTCGATGGCCCATTTTGATATTTTGCCTGTGGATTGCCGGTTATGCAGAATCTCGCCGAGGCCATAAGACGTCACCACGATGATCGGGTGGTCTTGGAAGTAGTGGATCAGCTTGCGCGATGCCATGAGCAGGCCGTAGACAATCTTCTGGATATGAGAGTATCCGATCTTGGATTTGGTCAGCACCTCGCTGACAAAATAAACTGGGCGCTGTACTTTCTGTATTTGGCCCGGCTCTTGTCTCTCCACTACAAGGGCGGCGCTGACCACATGAGTGGTGGCTGCGATGTAGAGGAGAAGAGGTTCTGTTGGCTCCGGAGGAACCAACGTTGGGGGTGAACTAAGAAACTCTTTAAGCTGAATCAAAGCTTTCTGAGCTTCCTCGTCCCACACGAACTTGTCTTGCTTTTGGAGTAGCTTAAAAAACGGTAGACCCTTCTCGCCGAGTCGTGAGATGAAGCGGCTGAGGGCTGCCATGCATCCCGAGAGCTTCTGAACGTCTCGCTGACACTTCGGGATTGGCATCTTCTAGATTGTTTCGACTTTTTCTGGGTTAGCCTCAATTCCACGGTGGGTGAGGATATACCCGAGTAGTTTGCCGGAGGGCACACCAAACACGCACTTGTCCGGGTTGAGCTTCATGCTGAAATTGCGTAAGCAATCAAACGTAGCTCGGATGTCGTCAATAAGGTCGTCCTTATTTTTGGTCTTGATGACCACGTCATCGATGTAAGCCTCGACTTTCCGCTTCTTAAGAAGGCTTTCCAGACACTTCTGGATGCAACGCTGATACGTTGCTGCAACGTTCTTAAGGCCGAAAGGCATTGTTAGATAACAATAAGCGCCGAAAGGAGTAATGAAGGAAGTTTTGAGACAATCCTCCTCTTTGAGTCGGATCTGGTGGTAGCCGGAATAACAATCAAGAAAACTTAATAATTGACAACTGGCAGTAGAGTCTACAACTTGATCAATCCTAGGGAGCCCGAAAGGATCTTTGGGACAAAACCTATTGAGATCTGTGTAATCGACGCACATGCGCCACTGCTTATTCTTTTTCTGAACAAGAACTGGGTTAGCCAACCAGTCGGGGTAGAAGACCTCCTTGATAAAACCAGCAGCTAACAGTTTTGTTACATCAGCCCTAATGGCCTCCCGACGATCCGGGGTAAAGCGACGGAGCCTTTGCTTGATAGGTTTGGCTGTCGGGTCGACACGTAGAGCGTGCTCGGCAAGATTCCTGGGAATACCAGGCATATCAGAGGGTTTCCAGGCGAAAATGTCCAGGTTTTCCTGAAGAAACTTGACGAGCGCGAATTCCTATTTGTCGTCCAGGTCAGTCCCGATGTTGGCCGTCTTGGACGGCTCAGCCGGGTCCAGTGTGATCTTCTTGATCTCGGGGTCGAGGTGCTTGACCCGGAGCTTGTACTGTTTCTTCTGCGAAGCGAGGTCGTCGTCTTGAGCAGCGTCTTCCTCGATCGTCAGCATGGACTTGCCTTCTGCAGCTTCTTGGAGCTGAGCAAGCTCGAGGCTCTCGGACTCACAAGCATAGGATTGCTTGACATCTGCCCGGAGTGTGAGGACTCCCTTAGGAGCTGGCATCTTCAGAACTAGATGGGTATAGTTCGGAATAGCCATGAACTTGGCCAATCCTGGCCGGCCAATGATGGCGTGGTACGCCGACTCAAAATCAGCGACTTGAAAGCAGACATACTCCTTGCGATAGTTGTTGGCGTCACCGAAGGTAACTTGCAGGGAGATCTGGCCGAGTGGAAGAGCAAAGCGGCCGGGAATAACGCCGTGGAAGGGAGAGTTACTCGGCTGAATGCTCGACCTCGGTATCTTCATCTTGTCGAGTGTCTTGACGAAGAGGATGTTGAGAGCGCTGCCGCCATCGATGAAGACCTTGCTGAGTCGGACCTCATCAATGATGGGTGAAAGGATCAGTGGGTACCGACCCGGCTTGGCGATGAAGTCGGGGTGGTCATTGCGATCAAAAGTGATGGGCACTTCTGACCATGGGAGGTAGCGAGGAGCGTCAACCGAGACAGCGTTGACTTCTCGGAAGGTCAGCTTCTGCTTCCTCTTTGACTCGTACGCGTCAGGGCCGCCGAAGATGTGTAGAACAGCTTTGGGCTCACGGTAGTCGTCCTGGTCCTTGTCGTCCTCCGGCTTCTTGGGCTCTTCTTGCTGCTTGGACGTGTATGTCATGAGGCCTTTGAGGCGCATACAGTCTCGGAGCTTGTGAGTGGCTGACGGTCCGCCATGGAAGATGCAGGGTTCGTCGAGCATTTGCTCGTAGTTGGCCGGCGCCCTGGGGCCACGCTGTTGTTTCCTGAACTTGGACTTGTCGGCGTGGGCGACCATGTTGTCGCCCTTGCGCTTCTTGTCTTTGGAGCCCGAGTTGTCGTTCTCCTTGGACTTGCCCTTGTTGTCCTGCCGTTGGCGGTACGCGTCGCGGTTCTGCTCGGCGCAAAGCTCGTTGCCAGCTGCAAACTGGTCGGCGAGCATGAGCATCTCTCGGACAGTGGCCGGGTAGTCCTGGCCGAGTCGGTGGAGAAGGTTGCGGTCGGTGCATCCTTCGATGAAGGCTGCAATCACCTCGGAGTCCGACACGCTTGGAATCTCATTCTTCTTCCGAGAGAAGCGTTGGATGAAATCCCGGAGGGACTCGTTGTCCCGTTGCTTGACCTGTTTGAGGTCTCTGCTCTTAGCAGGTCGGTCGGCAGTTGGCCGATAAGTGTCAATGACTATGCGGGTGAGTTGATCCCAGGAGTCGATTGACTCGGCAGGAAGGTTGGTTAACCAGCGCCGAAGTGGAGATGACAGCATGAGGGGGAGGTAGCAGGCCATGACAGCTCTGTCGCCACCAGCGATTTTGACGGAGAGCGCGTAGGACTCCAGCCACTCAGCTGGGTCAGTCTTGCCGTCGTATTTCTCGATGTTTGTCAAGCGCATTGACTCGGGAAAGCGTGCCGAGTTGCGGAGACGTCGAGTGAACGAGCGAAGGCCATCTATTGAAGATGGATCTCCGTCGAAGTTGTGATCTCTCGGGGGAACACCGTGGTGCTCGGGCCGATCGAAGTAGCGGTCGTGGTGACGGTCATTGTCGCGGCGAGGTGGAGTTCGGCGACGGTCGTCGTCACGATCACGCCGGTACTCGTCGTGGTGACGCCGTTCTTCTTCACGGCGCCTGTCGTCATGTTGACGTCTGTCGTCTTCATGACGCCTGTCGTCGTTGCGACGCCTGTCATCATCGCGACGCCTGTCGCCATTACGGCGACGGTCGCGGTCATCTTCCTGGTTCTGTTTTGCTCGGGGCGGTGACGGCGGTGGTGACCCGCCTGGAGGAGTCCGCCGCTGAGGAGCACGTCTCGGAGGAGACCTTGACGGACGGCGCGGAGAACGTTGGCGTTCAGGCGAGCCGCGTCGTGGTGGAGATCTCGAGGGTCTTTGGGGAGAGCGTGAGTGCCTGGGCGAGTTGCGCCGATGTGGGGATCCCACACCGAAGCGATCCCAGTCATCCCGTCGGGCACGTTCCTGGTCTTCACGTCTCTCACGGCGCAGAGACTCGATGTGGCGCCGTGCATCGTAGTCGGGCCATGGGTTGGCCTGTCTGTTGGCGTCCGTGGGACGATTGGCCGGGTCTACCTGTCTGTCGGGAGAACGCTGACCAGTCGGGCGGTCGGCGATGGCCGGAGTCGGCTGTCGGGGACGGTCGCGATCCCGAGAGTGAGTATGAGAGCGACGGCCGCGTCTGTTGGACGACGACGAGCTAGCTGTTCTGGCTGAGGAGTAACTCTTCTGTAGAGCTGCTGCCTCAGCATAGCCTTTGGCTCGCTGGATGAGGGCCGCAAAGGCATCTGTGGTGACTCGGGGGTCACGCATCGCGACCTCGACTTCATCGAGGATGGTGCGATTGGCCACCATGTTCTGTTCAGGAGTCCTGAATGCTTGGAGGCCGTTGACGTCGACAAAGAGGCTGCGTTGAGTCGGTTGTCTTCGTCGGGGGGGCCGGCTGGCATCATGGGCGTCTTGAGGTCCGTCGTCTCCTTCCGGGATGGTGGAGAGGTGGCCAGCACGATTGCGCTGCTCATGAAGGGTCCGGCGTGCACCAGCCGCTGACGACTCGGCAAAGCCAGCGCCGACTGGTGTGGTGACCGCCGCCGCATCTGCGATCGCCGCCGTTGTTGTAAGAGCGACGAGATCCGTCCCTGGAAGAGGCGGTGGCGGTGGCGGTGGGTGAGCCGGAAGTGGTGGTGGAGGAGGCAGCTCTCCGTCGTTCTGCCCTGGGAGAAGGGCGAAACACTCGTACCGCTCCGGCGATGATGAACCGCTAGAGCAGTAACCAGCTTCTTGCTCCAGGATGTGGTGTAGGGAGTCGAGATCTGACTGGCTGTCTTGAAGACAAGCCACCAGATTGAAGGACTCGTCGCCTGGAGCCGCTAGCAGATCCTGCATGTCCCGTTGGTAGATAGCAGATGCGTTGTCGAAACCATAAGGGAACATACCAGGAGGCCGAGTTATATAACTCGGCTGAACGGGGTGAAGACGAACGTTGTCCAGGGCAGATTGGATATCGGCTAGCGAATAGTCCGAGTAGGATCTGACCCGGAGTCTGGAGAAGCCGAGCTCCAACTCGGCGAGAGTAGAGTCCGGCTCGATCTCAACCGCGCGACTCGGCGAGTCAGCGAGGGTGAGATTGCTGGCGATGTCGGCGACGAACTCCAGGCTTCCGAAGCGGATCCGAGTGCCTGGAGCGAAGTTGTTGACGAAGCGATCCATCGTACTCGACGAACAGGATCCCGACGCGACCCCTACCTGACGCGCCCTTGTCGAGGTTTTAGGGCCTCGATAGATTATAATGGGTAGCGAAGGAACCAAGAATACGATGGTGAACACGAGACACAAGGTTTAGACAGGTTCGGGCCTCCCGGAGGATAATAACCCTACGTCCTGTATGTCGTGGTATTGTATTGATTGTCTTTAGATGGAGCCCCTGCCCGCCTTATATATCCGAGGGATCAGGGTTACATGGAAAGTATCATGGTCGGTTACAACTCGGAATTACTTGGAGTATAAGACAAGAGTCCTGATCTATCCTGCCGACTAGCCGCACCTTCCTTTTAGCGTCATGGGTTACTCGGTTTCCTCTGGGTCGGAACGACTACCCTTGTCAGGCTACTCGGCCCTGCTGATCATGAGGGTACCCGGGGGTCATGGTACCGACAGCCCTTCTTTATCGACAGTAGATCGTCTCGGCCGAAGGTGAAGATTCGCATGACCGTCGTCGACTCGTCGGCGGTCGACGGCGGCGGCATTGGCACGGCGTCGTACTCGTGGTGCGGAAACCTCGGCTTCGGAGGTCGACGCGCCTCTAGGAGATCCCTGCACCACACGGGCTCCACGGTGACGACAGGAAGGCCGCGGCGGGCGAGCTCGGCGACCGCGGAGATGAACTGGGCGATGCCGATGCCGTCGCAGACGGTGTGGTTGAAGCGGAGCGCCAGCACGAAGCCGCCGCAGAGCAGCCGGGTCACCTGGACGAGCAGCAAGGGGCAGTGGAGCACGCCGCCGGAGCCTTCGATGTCGAACAGCAGCTGATCCATGCACGGAAATGACGGCCTCATCATCATCTGCCAGGCGGCCGCCTCCAGCTTCGCCAGCCGGACGTCGGCGTCGGCCTCCAGGAACAACACGCCCTCGCCGGTGCAGTCCACGACCAGCTTCCTTTCTTCCACCTCCCGCAGCCGCCCGGCGAGCGGGTAGTAGGGCACCAGAGCCTCGCCCAGCGCGCGGCGGATGATGCCGGCCGGGTCATCGTCGGCACGGCAATGGCATGCACCCCGGCCGCCGCAGCGGTAGAAGAAGACTAATGGCACTTGGCCCCGCAGAATCTCCTGGTCGTCGAGGTCGGGAGAGGCGTTTGGTCTCGCGTGGCGTCGCTGCCGCTGGGCCAACCAGCAACGGCGCCTTCCGGTGCACAGCGAAGGTGAGCGACATCATGGATGGATGGGCCTAGCTTCTTTGCTCTCATGTGTGCCTACGTCTTGCTTTAGGATATATACATGTATGGATACCTGGAGAAGAAATTAAAGATACCAGCTCCTCCAGAGGGTTAGGTTCTCCGGTACGTGCTTAGCTAGTTGGCAGCTAGTATATCGTTATCCAAAATTTAATATGTACTAGTACTCCCTTCGTTTTTCTAGGGATGTTCGGAAAGTGTCTCTTAGTTCAATTGTGCATTATGAGCCTTTGTCTTAAGGTCCATAAAAGGAAACTGGAGGGAGTAAGTAAATAAACGTGTAGTAAGTGTCTTTTGACTTTGAGCAACGTACATGTTGACTTTCAAAAATGGGAACGAGAACGTAACTAAGCAGCATGAAAAAGAGATATGCTTGGTTGGTAACCATCTCTTTTCTGAAATGAATGAGTATGGTGGCCCGCACATTTTGTAAATATTCAAAATATTTATAAAAATATTACTTATTTTGGTATGACTTATTTTATCATTGGATATACTTTGAGTATGACTTATTTAATTTTTTTAATAATATGAATGGTCAAACGTGATATTAGAAAGTCAACAAAAGCGTATATTTAATTTTGGTATGACTTATTTTATCATGTAATGCTGGATAGTACTTTATATGACCTTGTGCAATTTTTTTTTCTTATAACCCGAAATACATCTGTACGATGCAAAAAGGAACCCTCCATAGGTTCAATATAGTTTGAAATAATTGCATATTAAGAAGCGCTTTTATGCATCAACTTAATGGAGCAGGACGTTCTGTTACGTACCTTTTCATGACGACAGTGTACATATCCAACTTGATTCTGAGCATCATTTTGAAAATGGAACATATCTTTTTTGTTGTTGTATAATCTGCTCAAATGTTGTAAATATTCAGTGAATCGTAATAAAGGAAGCATACTTTATTGTATGCCCATCAGCCATGTACAAATTTCTGGTTTGTGTTTCTACTCTGATCACGGCGATCACCCTGACGGCCTTCAAAGGGATGCGCGTGGAGAGCATGTCAAGCAGGACCAGCCGGAGGCCATGTTGGAGTTGCAGCAGGCCATGAGTTCCTCGGCCGCGGGAGATGCAGTTTTGACACTGCCGTGCTACTGCGTCCTGCCTGACATCACTACTTCTGAACTAATACGTTGTCTGCACTTCACTGAACCAAGACGATGATGTGCAATAGATCTTTAGTCTTTACGTTGGCCAGGCGGGCATTAAGCTCCTTCAGATTGATGACGGAGGCCAGGGAGACAATGCCTCTGGCTCTGCCGCTACCTGGGCAGGCCATGTAGGAGCTAGAGATCTTGGTCTCGACGTTGGCTGATTGCAGCAAGGCCATGGTCACCATGAGTTCCTTCTTCTCACCATGATTCCGGCGGCTATGGGAAGGAGGGCCTGCGTTGAATTGTTGTTTCACGTGTAGATGGGATCGAGAGGGTCGCGTGAATTTGAGGTAGGGCCGCAATACGAGATAATTATTGCCCTGTGGGTATTACTTATTATGAGGGGTTAAGGGTTAGATATTTTGATTTTTTGAGAATTACAGATTATTTAATATAGTTTTTTTTCTAGCCACCGTGGTGAGAAGATCATCTGCTTTGATCAAGCCAATGAGGTCCGCCACTGCCACCAGCTCCTTCTAGCTCGCTCCATCTTTTTCCTAGTAGTATAGTGGAAGACTGGGAGTAGGCATTCATGAGTACCACCATACAAGCAAATACTGACCGTCCATTCTAAAGTAAAAGCTGAATGCCGAACACGAACAGTCCAACTTATGTCCTATATATGTCAGTACCACTATACCTGGTCGATCAATTAGCAGTTCGATATGTACTATATATGCTCGACTCTCCCTGTCGTGCCATGATGTTTTCATGTCCTGATGAATAATAATAATTGATCATATATATGCAATGTTCCCTCCGATGATCGAACCAATAGAGCATTGATTCGATCAGCCGAACGAGCGGTTCGAAACGCTGTAGCATCTATCTACCTACATTGCTTATCATGCATGCCACTATGCGCGGTCTTGAAAATATACTCCTTACTAAACACGCTCGCAATAATTTGGGTATATATGAAGTGATTTTGCTAGAAGCTCTGCACGTGTAGTCTAACCCCATATTTTCCACCTGCTGTTGTGTGATGAGCAGTGTAACTGGTCGACCCCGAATATACAGATAGACGCGCCGGTGCACAACACAATACGCCACTCTTTTTATTTGGATCATATTTTGGTTTCAGAAATAGCTTCCTATCGCTAATTCTCAATGCTCTGGATCTTACCCTCTCAATTTCTTATGGGACACGGATTTGGCATGATCCCACCACCAGTCACTTAAAATCCACGGTCAAATGGTATCGTGAGGCCCGTGCAATTGCAAAGTCAAGATGCCTTCATCCATCAACACGCCAACATCTCGTGCCAATTGAGTAGCCGTGTGTCTCTCAGCAACTTTTTTTTTTAGAACAATCAAGGATACATCAAACGTTCCATCGCAAAAAAAAAAAAGGATACATCAAATGTAGTATGTATGTGTAGACAAATTAAAAGGATTAATTGATGGGCAGTTGAATATGCTTGATGCGCATTTAGCTGGTGCTCAACTTTAGTGGAGCGCGCTCGATCATCACTTCTGATTGGATCTGACGAGAGGTTGAAGGTGATCATGATACGTGCAGAAGTGTGGGACCGGCTGAGAGATCAGTAATAATAATAAAGTAAAGAAAAAATGCACATGCTTTCATGGAAATTTGAAATTGTTTCCAAATCAAAGTAACATGCTTCATGGAATCAAAATCTTACGGCGCACAATCTTCACTTTTACTATTTTTTTGCGAATAAAGAGGAATCGTATTAAAATTTGACGAAATACAGACCCTCCCATCACTTCATAATTTGAATGAATTGTTTTGTTCCATGCAAAGTTAGAGGTCGTCCTGATTCCAAACAAGCTCAGTATTTCATTTTTTGAGAAGGCCCAACTGTTACTGGGCCTCGACCAAACAACAATTGTAGTTGGGCTCGTGCTAAATAAAGAGTTACAATTGGGGCTTCATCATTTATTCTCGTCATCACCGTCTCACAGAAGTCGTCATCACTAGTGTAGTACCAAGTGTACGCCCTTTGATTTTTATATTGACCATGTTAGTAGGATAATTTGTTTTCTAACATCATCAATTAAAACTGGAATCCGCCGGAACGAGAATATAATAATACAAATTACTAGGAGTAACATTGTGCTATGTCAAAACAGTGCAGGAGTTCATATCTTTGCGCTGCATAGCAAAACAAACTGCATCTGATCTGCATCTTCACCAGAAAAAGGAAAATGATGGAGCATACAGATCAACACTATATATCAAATGCAGCATGTCATGTGACGCATATGCGACAAACGCGCCGCTGGCTTGGGTATAGGCATGTTTTGTCATGCTGCTTATTGATTTGCAATATTCTGGGGTCAATGCACAAGGAGTGGAGGTGATATCTACAACTACAAGCTCTATAATTGCCATATACTATTTATTTTGACGAACAAAGTACTCAATTTCGGCCTTGGCGTCTTATCGATCTCCCGTCAACCAGCCAACACGACAATGCTTCTTCAGTTCAGTACAAACCAGTCCATCGAACACTAGCAACTGTGGATAGTTTCAGACTTGCATAAACTAAAACATTTCATTTGACATAGTAAGCATGCTCACGACACCAATCATGTTCTAGAAAATTAGAAGTAGTTCCGCCACAAGGAAAAATTTTCTCTGTGGCGATCAGTCGAGCGGCAGCGACTGCAGGCCAGAAAACAAGATGCAGTAGTATAGGCCGCAAGCAAGTTGGGCAAGTGGCGTTCTCTGTTGTTTTGTAATCAGCGAAAGTGACGGCCGATGATGGAATGGCTACTCAATTCAGGTCAGGCGTCGCCATCCCGAAACCATCAGCCGCACAAGTCACTGTCTTCATCCTTCCCAATTCTCTCTCTGAAAAAATTGAAAATAATCTCTCCTGTCTTCTTAGGTTCAGCGTGCAGTCACATGAGTTTCTCCTGTTGCTATCCAAATGTTTTTGTTAGGCTATGACTAGTGTTCTGCAAACTATGGCCGTCCGTTTCTCTGTCATGATACTACTGTAGCAGGTTAGGCACAGACCCCATATCATTGAGCAGAAAAGAAAAGGGGCACTGCTGTTTCGTAGATATGTGCTTGCTGACATATTGGACCCACGTGCATGTCTCCTACAAGAAATCGGAAAAAAAAGGACAATGGGACGTGGAGAACGGAAATCCTCACGGGCAGGATGCACTGGTGATGATCAAACCAATAATGCAACAGTCCGCTACTCACTAGAACATTCAGCATCTGGTCATGTCCCAACTTATTAATAGCAACACATGCTTTGCATAAATAAAGTGCTATTTTCCAGAACATCATGTGCATCCTTACAACAAAGCACGGGCTCTCCATTAGGAGACAAACAAAGCTTACTTTCTTCACAAAGTACTAGCAATCATACACGAGGTAGGCGGGTGGGAAGAAAGGAGGCAAGAAACAGGGCAGGTGAAGGAGATGTAAGAACACAATCACATTTCCAGGAATAATTTACAACCAACAGACTGATGTATCTGTGTCAGCATCCAGTAATCCCCTTAACCAAACAAAGCTCAATAATTGCTTGTTGCGATTTGCACCTCCCACCAAATGCGCTCTTTTCTTTCTTTTCTTCTTTATCAGCATGTGGACAACAGAACAAGGCAGGAAGATTGTGGTGTACAAACCCTTGTGTCCCCAATCCAAGCTAACCGTGGCACATTGTTGGAAGCAGGAGAACCAACTCCAAAAATATCATTTGCAAAAAGCTTGCCTTGCTTTGTCAGTCACACAGCACTACCAGCTCTGAAATTCAGTGGAGGCCTGGATGAAGCTTCAACATTTCCCATCATATCATTTATCCTGGGGAATTGTTCGTGTACTCAAATAGTTGTTCAGTTCCACAAACAGAAGTTGGTAACTGCGAGTCGTGACAATGAATGATATGGCCACCAAGTTATTACCAATTATGCCGACTCGGGACTCTGGAGTGGCCATAATCTGAGCTGTTGGTACATAATTTACTGGATACATTGGAGCTTGGAGCTGACAATATCAGTCACCTTCAAGCTTTGGATTCTTGGAGTTAGAAACCGAATCTTAGTTGCAACATCCCATCAGCGTTTTCCTTACCCTATCGACAACACGGTTCCTATTAGTCACACTGTTTGCTAAGGGGAACTCTTTGCTGTCATCCAGGAGAAATCTGTAGACCTCCCATTGCCGTTCTGATGCCGCCTGTCTTCCGATTTCAGCCTGGAAAGGAAGTAAAGATGTAAATAGTTACTCAAAATGAACTGGCTTTCTAACCTTCTCCTATCAGTTAGTTCGGAAAGTCTTACAGAGAAAATGCAGATCCCAAGAGTTTTCAGAGCAAAAGTAGCATCATAGAATACATGTGGCCGTCCCTTCCCGGATAGCTCAACAGGGTTGGCAACAAGGAGTTCAATATCAGGTCCCCGATTGACAATCATCACTCTAAGAGGATGGAGCATCTCGGACCTCAAGCGTGACCCCAAAACATCCTGTTTCTCAGAATCAATAATCTTCTTGCCATCTACTTGCTTGACAAAAAGATCAACCTCTCGTAAACCTTTGTTGACTTTCTTATCTGACCTGAATCGCCCATAAAATACCTAACATAGTATAGAACATGGTGTAAGATGATGTACACAAATTATTTGAACAACATTCAAATACAATGAATGTTTCGAGGACAATATTGTTACGCTCTGGAAAGTGGTAAACTGTCAATAGAGTAGCAATCGATAGACATATCTCCCAAGTACCTGAATATTGCAGTCCTTCAGCGTTCTCAAAGTGTCATAAATGAGCCCCTTCTGGTCAGCACAAATAATTTGCAGTAGTGTGTGTGCAGGGCTCATGGCATTGTCGAAGTTGATGGTGGCCGTTTGCATCCTTTTCAACTCTGCCGAAAGCGAACTTGTGTAGATTTCACTATCAGCCAGTTCCACCCTGAACAGTTCCTCAGCGATTTTTGGAGGAAGAGAAGAGAATCCTTGCTGGAAACCCTCTGCGGGCAGAATCTCACAGCTTATGGAAAGACCCAAAGTAGCAGTCAGCGTCGAGCAAGTCTCTTCTTGCCTTTCCTTGGTGTGCAACAGTTCCCTCCATATGGAAATGTGAACAATCAGATTTTCGAATTATTGTGTGGTTTATCTAATCCACAACATTTGATAAATGAAGTGCTTTTCAACAGAAACTAATGCCTCATACAACAAAATAAAATGCTTGAGCTGTTAACATTGCGACTTACTTGCCATCGGTGATAAAGAAGAGGTCAACGACTTTTCCATCAGGAGTGGTGCACACCTTAACCCTGTGGATTATAAGCTCCAGGTCGGATAGAATATGTGTCACATCTGCAAAGAGTATGGCGTAGTCAGGATCTCACAGCCATTTTAACTACTCAACACATGGGCCTGAAGAGATGGTCTTACCATGCAACAACCCTTTCCGGTCATGTGACAAGAGCTTGAGGAGGTAGTACTGCAAGGGTCCTGGTTGGCTTATATCGGAGTAGAAAGGGACGGAATATGCGGAAGGGCACATTGCCATGAGCCTGTTCTTGAGGCTTGCCCATCGGATTTTGATGGGCGGCGAGCGGGGCACGACCCAGAACACCACGTAGCACCAGTGCCCATCAGTGGATACATCTGCTACAATCAGTCGATAAGGATTTTAGAATGACAAAAAATTATATACAGATGGTAAAGCTATGGGAAACTATGACGAGCGAGATGCATCGTGAGTAAGGAGTTGCAAGTTGCGCTGGTTTGTCAGTCTGTACGTTCAGGATATAGATAGCTTGTACTAGCAATGATTAACAACGACATGAACTGTACCAAGATACCAAATGGCGGCTTGGTCCAAGAAAAGAAATTCTAGCCTTTCCGGAAACGAAAAGAGGCGTCAGACAGATACCCACTACAGAATCAAAAGGCGTAGCCAGTGAGCTGTACGCCCGGATCAAACGAGAAATCTTGAACAGAGTACAACACCGAAATTTGAAGTATAAAGAAAAATGAAAAATTGGAAGCTTCGCCACAAATACGCCGAACACTAATAATCCGGGAGAAGAGGTGCAAAAGCACGACCTTTCTTCCCCGTGATTGTAGTAACCCAATTCTCATCGTAGGTAGACAGCGCGATAGATGTTCATAAGGAAAACGAGAAAATTGAACTTCCCCAAACGAAACTCGAAACAGAAAGTACGGACGACGCAGGCATCTCCCGAGAGAAAGATGCTAAGCAAACATCAGGAACTAGAGTTGAATCGAATCAGAGTTTCCAGGTGGGAATGAGCGAGGAGGCTGGAGTCATACCGCCGCGTGTGATGCGGAGGCCGAACTCGAGGATGGTGTGGCAGAGGTCGCAGCCGAGGCCCGCCTCGTCGGGGCAGTTGACAGTGATGACGCTCTCCTCCCCCTCGACGGCCGCCAGCTGCATCACCACGGCATCGTCCGCCCCTCCCGCCGCCGCCGCGGCAGCGCCGCCGCCCAGCACCATCCCCGCTCCTCCTGCCGCCGGCGCCAGCGGCATCACCGCGGCGGCGAGATTCGGGATCCTTCCCCGCGCGCGCTCTGTTTCTCTCTGACTTGCGCTCCTCTCCTCGTCTCCAAAATTAATCTCCCGTTGCCTTAAAAATTGGATTTTGTAGGGTGATTTGGGGAAGTGGGTGTGGTGGTGCGCAGCGCAGCGGCGGGGGGAAGAGGTGTTTCGTACCTGTGGATCGCGGGCGGCCGAATCAGCGATGGGTCGGCCAGGATCAGGCGGTCAGGAGGGCCCACTTGTCATCGACCCATCCTGGAGGCGGTTTGGTTTGCGTGTTCATCTTCGGGGAACGAACCAAACCAAATCTGTTACCGCTAGGTTGTCATCCTCGATGGTTCGTTTTTTTTTTTCCTTCCATTTTTACCCTCTTGACAGCTTGGGTTTCTCTTTGCCAAACTCATGCCAAGTTTCGTTTAAATTACAAGCTTTTTAAGAAGTTTTAGTAACTGCAGCCAGGATTTCAAAAACCGACGAAAACCGTTCAAAAATTGGAAAAACCATTCCGGCGTGGTAGGCAAAACCGCTGGGTTTTTGTCCAAAGCCGGACCTATACACTGCAGCAATTTTAAAAACAGCTCGGTTTTACTGGTTTACCGAGAGATTTTCAACAGCAATCCTAATTGCAACCACCTAGGTAGGAGCTGATGTTTTGTCGGAAGTTGAGGTCGAAATGCTTCTCTGTTTAACCTAAATATGGTATGGTACGTAGATGGTAATCTATTCTCCTCCATCAGTAATGTTTAAATAATATGTAGATTTCTTTGCGAGTATTAATAATATGTCATTCTGCCATTCTCTAACATATTTAAGATAATAGAAAGATATTTGGTCCATGTTATACGTAAAATAACTAGATTTCAAAAAGAAAAGTCGCCACAAAATTTACACTCTATAAATCATATACTCCTGCCATAGGATAGGTCATCCGCAGAGAGAGGCCAGGGCCCCGTAAGGGCAGATACAAAGGTGTTGTCTTGTAGGTGGTCTCATCATTATAAGACAATTTATGAGACCACATATACAATGGATGGTTGTTTTTAGTTGTCTCAAAAAAGTACCATACTTCCTTTATTTGTGGATGAAAAAAGAAATATTTATGAGTTGCATGGCAACAACAACTCCTACAATGGTGCGAAAGCCGTCTCATACTCCTAAATTTTAGCGCATGAGGTGGTTGCTTCGCGAAACAACCGCCTCTTTCTCTCACCTTTCCCTCTCTCTTCCATGTCATCAAAAATTCCATATGACAACGCATGAGACGGGCTATGAGACTGCCTATGTGTAGCGTTGTACCTGCCCTAAGCTGGCCCCCTTTAAAAGCCATTCCTTCTTAATAAGGATAAAAATACGAATTTTTGGGTTCCTGCAATCCATAGACTGTAAAAGTTCCTCATTCTCTATTTTTTATTCATGCAGTTTTTTTTACTTTCCCTATTCCTATGTTAATTATTGCGTTTTTTTTTTCTTTCTATTCATGCGTTTTCATTCCTATATGTTTGATTCAAACAAGGCCTGATACTTTCCTAGATCTGGGAGAGGTTGATACCTGGATGGATGTAGCTTTTCCATTATTCCTGCAACATTTGTGGTGCTACTTAAAAAAAAGGGAGTAAAACAGACGTAGTGTCGCTATCTACTGCGGGGGCTACGTGGTGCGCTGGCTACGGTCCCTGTAGCGGTGGAGGGAGCCCGAGCCACCCGTTTGGCGGAAAAATGGATGCATCACGATTCACGAAGCTGTGCCCGCCAACTAACGCCTTTCGCGACCTTCACGACTTTTCCTTTCCCCGTCGACAAATGGATCAACGAAAAGCAAAGCTGTATTCAAAAGCCTTGCGCTGTAAAACGTTTGTCAAGTTCAAATGTTACTCCAACATGCATGACATGATGTTCGTGTCACGTTCGAAGCTTCCGTCTGTTTGCGTCTCGGCATGCTGCCTGTATTGTAGCTAAATCAATGATAAGATAGTTGACTGTAGTAGCAGATAAAGAATTATATGCACGACTCTCCTATTTCGGTGGCAGGCTAGGCTACGGTAGCAATATTTGTGGCCGTCCGTCGAATACAGCACACTGCACGACTGCACGTGGTATAGCTAGCTAGGCTGCACATATATACTCGTAGTATGAGATCGAGAGACCGCTAGAGCTAGAGATTAATTAACCGAGAGCATATCGATCTCGGTGATCTCTCTGATCCGACGATCAAATCTCGGTAATCGATCATAGTCTGATCTGACGATCGACAGGCATGTTACGTTTATTTTGCGCCACAAGATTTCAGTCAAACGGATATCAAATCGACGTCCTTGTCCCGCGCTTCGTCCCTTCATGTGTTCGGGTTTTTCCATCGTCAAAAATGAAATTAGAATGACTGGTACAAATTAAAGTATTGGGTCGTTGGCAGTCCATCGATCGCACTTGTGCGCGCGGTAGTGAAATGTAACCACCATGCATGTAAAAATGCTTGGTTTTCGTCCCCTAGCTGGACGCCGTTACTAACGAAAAATAAAGCAGCTAGCTGACATGGTATTGATTAGTAGGAAAATGATGGGCAAACAGTGAACATCCATGCGTGCACTCGATCTTCTCCTGGCCGATGCCACGAGGCTTCGATTTTGTGTCTGTAGCCATTAGGATTGGGCCATACAAATTAATGGCTAGCTCTTGGAAAGCTGCCTGAACTAACTAATCATCTATATTGAGTTGCACGTATTGATCAACTCATCTACTAACTTAAGCTGATGGGAAAAAGCAGATAATTCACTTACACTCCAACAATTTAGAATCTCATCATGATTATTTTTCAAGAGCGTATAGTCAAGGCATGATAGACGACGACCTGTGAGCGATCAACCTCCACAGAGTTGTCGAAGACGAAGAATCAACACACAGGCACTCACACAGCACAAGCTCAAGCTCCACCTTAATTACCTTGGACTGGCTAGCGATAGATCGACGAAGAGAGGCAACAGCCATCGCTGTCGTGTGCGAGAGAGGCCGGGAGGTCCTCCGTCCGTACGCACCATATTGCCCATCGTCTCTGTGGTCCTTGTCGGGAGCATCCACCGAGTTCGACTCCATCATTGATCGATCAGCGGTGCAATTTTTTTTTCCCGCAGGTGAAGGTAGCCAATTTTTATGCTGGCCGTTCCGTTCGAATACAATGCTTCAGCACGTGCTATAATAGCTAGGTAGCTTGACGCATCGGCCGGGCCAGCCCGCGCATATGCCTGCATGTTACGTTCGCACAAGATTGCAGTCAAACAGATCTATAAATATAGTGTAGTACTATGATTTAATTTGCATGTTCTTGTCTTTTGATTTGAGTGTCTCTCACGATGGGGACTTCGACCTTGAGCAGTGTGTTTCTTCGGTTCGGCCGGCAGTGAACAAAATTACTAGCAGGCAGCTAGCGCACTGTAGATAATTTCTGGCTGTCCGTTTTCGATCGGAACATATACGTAGCCCTTGGAATGCTGGAAGCGCCGCCGCCGTACGTTGGGCGCTTCATCGATCGACGATGAGCCGGCCACCGGAACTCTCCGTGCGTGTCTGCTAGAGACGGCGACTCGTCAGTATATAGTGGCCACTTGACAAACTGATCAGGATCCCCGCAGGAACCGAACGAAACTCGAAACGTTTCTACATGTCGTACGTGCAACTAGTCCCTGTCGAGAATCCGCCGTGGTATCCAACAGAAAGTTACGTACATCCTGTTTATTTGACTTGTCGGACGGCCAAATATCGAGACCCCGCGCGCGCTCGCCTCTTGCTCCTATCCGAGAGACACCATGCATCAAATTTACCATCTCGATCGGTCGCCTTTAATTAGTTGGCAGGGTACGGTCGCAAATTAAACGCTGCGACATGAGATATCTATCTTTCTCCGTATATTATCGATGTTTTGTCTTGTTCCGTAGTGCTTTTTTTTTAATGAAAATCAAGAGTGACGACATTTTCTTTTCTTTTTTCTCAAAAGAGAGGGAGAGGTGAGAACTGAGAACAACACAACCAGCAGGGTATTTTTCTGAAAAAAATCTAGAGTGTCGGCATTTTTTACAATTCTGGGCCCAGTGGCATCAATTTGGGCCCAGTGTCCCACACAAGCTTTCACAGAAGCAGCTATCTGGGCCTGTAGTAAATTCCTCCTTACTGAACCATACAGAAAATCGAGGCCTGTAACATTCTAGCGCATCTGGCCTGGCCCAAATACTCATCGCTGCGACCCAGTCCCCACCACCAGTGGAGGAGGGAGGCGTCTCGATAACCCTAGTTCGCCGATACGCCCAACAAAGGGAAGGAAGAACGAGATCGAAGTCGATTCCCCAGTCCCCGTCCATTCCACCCACGAACACAGAAGGCGATCGCGAGCAGCCGGAGAAGATGAAGACCTTCGATCCGTGGCCCGTCTTCTTCCGCCGGGAGTGGAACCGCAACTGGCCCTTCCTCACCGGCTTCGCCATCACCGGCTACCTCATCGTCAAGATGACGGCCAACTTCACCGAGGAGGACCTCAAGAACTCCAAGTTCGTCCAGGAGCACAAGAAACACTGACCAGGTGACTTGACCTTTTCCTCCCCTGCCTCCATTTATTTCCCCGGCTCGATCTGTTCTCGCCTAGGTTAGGTAGGTAGATCTGGCGCCTTTGATAGATAGATAGATCTCAACGGGATGTCGTTCGGGGTTGTTCCTTACAGATTCGCGCCGCTGTACGAATTTACTGCTAGATGGCGCGATGATATGCCTTTTTTGATCTGTATTGTTGTCGCTGAGTCCGAATTAAGAGGCGATTTGGTTGGAAGGAAAACATGTATGCCATTTCTGAGAGGATGATGGCAATATTGAATTGACATATTCTCTTGCTAGAGCTACTTTGCCCCTGTCTGAGATGCAGTCTTTAAATTTGCAGCAGTCGATGATGTAGTTGCCATTACCGATTTCATTGAAATGGTATCCATTTTACTACCTTACACCATGCTCTGCTAATAAAAGTGATATGTGTCTGCATTGGCGTCAATTGCCAAATTTGTAATCCTGCTGTCGCGATGCCAAAACTTTATTTGCGTTTGCATACCTCTTCTTGAGGGTTTTGTTTTGATACCCATACAAACAAAGGAGCATGCTACAGAATCCCATTAGTTTGTTGACGTCCATTAGGGCACAGATGCAGAAAAAGAAATCCCATAACCATTTCTTCGCTTACGGGACGTCAGGGAATGTCTATTCTGGCATTGGGGATGGAATAGTCATGCCTGACCATATATGTTTGTGTGGCTTCAACTAGCTGCCTGTGGGTAACTGGACTATATAAAATATGACGAGAATTGACCTTAAACATATGGAGTATTAAAGATGTTGCTCTTGTAAATGTTCTTTTGACCGTATTAGCATGGCAAGCAGTCGATCCTTGGTTTTGAATGTTGGCTCAAACAAAGTTCCTGTAAATGCGAATAGGTTTAGCCATGGCAATACTGGACGTTTGTTTTACTTTATTAAAATTAGTAGTCTTGATTCATTTGTTGTGTCTATCTCTCTGTAAAACTTGCAAGGATCTCCAATTTTCGTCACTGATTCACTGCTAAAAGCCATATTTGACACTATCTGTGTGCTTATGTTCATCCTATATTTCATAGCCCCTTGTGCCTCTTGGGATACTAGGTTCCACACCATTCACCGCTATAGTGTTGTGACTTATGAAGTTCAATTGCATAATGCTTACACTATCTCCTTGCAGGTGAAGGAGCAGCTGATTTTATGTGGAGTGTTGTCTGTCATGCCGGCGAGCTCTTGCTGCTTGAATGAAATTAGGCCCCCTTTTCTTTCTTTTTCCCTCCGAATGTGTGCACTTTGTGCTCCATTTGTAATGTAATAAGAGGCAAATGAATTGTTGAACCGAAAAAGTTCGGCTTTTGTTTATGGTACTTCAAGTCTGATTCAGCTTTCCTGACTGAAACATCGTGTTATCTATGCAAATGAAAATATGTTTGGGTTTACCATATAATTTTGCCTTCAGGCTGTTTTTTTGGGGGATTCCAATCCCTTAAGATTGTCGTGGAAAAGCTAAGATCCAATTTTCAGTGTGTTTATTATGTTTTGCACATCCAAACAACAGTATGCTGTTGACAGGTGCAAATTCCCAAAATATGCTCCACACTTGCGTCGTATGCCAGTCTTAAACTCGCGTATAGTACAAGATCCGCTCGGAGGCTTGCCGGAGCTCTGTCGCGGGGATGGCCGGATGGGAGAGAGATGAAAGAGTGAGTGACAACACATTTGGACCATTGCTAATGTAGTTGAAACTAGTATGGTGCCCGTGCGTTGCAACGGTAAAAATTAATCATAACATAACACAAAACCCTTATGGTAAAATCTGACTACATTAACAGATAATCTTAAAAATAGAGTGATAAGCAAAATCATTTTGAGCAGTATTAGATTGTTGATTGAAAATTCAAAACATCATTTCTCTTATTTTTCCTATTTGAGAGAAAACAAGGTTACATTAGAGATTAGACAAGTAGCCCAATAGTTCCACACATCACTGGTTAAAGTACCAAACAAACACTGAAAAATTCTAGGTGGCCCGAGCCAAACCTGACAAATACAGCAGCCTTCAGACAACTCCAATGCATGATCAACGCCCACAAATCTAGAATTGCTTAAGTACTTGACAAGTCTGTATAAGTTGACAAAATATGGAGACTGCTGAAAAACTTCACCAAGCCAAAGAATAGACATTCAAACATCATTCCAACCAAGGACCTGAATACTAATCCCAACAAAATAAACGTCAAATTTCTTTCACGGAGAGTGACATAGCCAAACAGATGACAGTACTGCCATAGTGTAACTCGAAATTTCTTTCCAATACCATGATCACTAATTATGAAATTTGATCAGTTTGTGAATCTGAAAAAAAAAAACTATGGCCTGCAGTCATATATAGGAAAAATGATACTACTATACTCCAACTGTTAAAAAATGAAAATAATCTGGCTTCTAAGTTCTAAGCGAGCGTCACTTACACCTGCTGACCTGCATCCTACTATCAGGTTACCTAAGCAGTGCAATGCAAGCACGGTGATATCTCGTCGGAGTCGGAAATGCCTAGACGGAGAGAAAATTGGAACCTCACACATGCTATAGCTGGAACTATTGTGGCAGACAAAGCAAGCTGGGAATGAAGCACGCGCACGTCGCCGCATCCTTAATAATGATGTGAGCAGATCAGCTGTCGTCTAGCCGGATGGAGTCTGAGATTAGGAGATCCTGGAGCAAACCAACAGATGCAACAAATGAGGTCGTCCTTAATCTCGGCAGCCAGCTTCCTCCTCCCCATCTTACTTCATCCTCGACCTTTCGTGCTCCTGCCCCCATGGTCGGAGGGAGAGGATGACGCGGATAGAATAGCCGGAGAGGAGGAAGAGGAGCGGTTCTTGAAGAGTTTCTATGGGGAGGCGGTGCGTTTCCGGGAGCAAATGGCGGCGGTGCGGCGGGGGACGGGGGCACCAGGCAGTGGCGGCGGCGAGTGGAGGTGGGGCGAGGGAACGGCTGCGTTTTATTTCTTTTCGTTTCTTCGTCGCGGTCGACTGGCCACGCGGGGTGGGCTGCGGGTCCCATCTGTCGGCGAAAAAATCTGTGCGGAACGGAGCCCCATTCGCAAGCGTTGGATGGACATCAGACGACCTAAAATGGAAGATAGCAGGAACACCATCATCACCAACTGCGTTTTTAGAGAAGTAGATAGAGATCTCGCGATGGTGGTGTCAAATCTGGACCAACTGAAAAGGCCTACGACTACGGGCCTAAGAATTTCAGAGAGTTCTGTTTTGGGTTTAGGGAGAAATGTTTATGTTTAACATTTTGTAACTCGGTTCAGTGCGACTAAGCTGTTATGAAGTTTTTTCGTTCAGGAATCAGGAATGAAATCAAGTTGATCCGAAAGGATCTGAGAAAGTTTAGAACAACTCGAATGTATCTTGCAGTTATCAAGGAAAAAAACACATGGATGAAGCTTCTGCAGGTCCCGACGGCTGCACGTAAATCGTTTAGACACCTGTTCACATAAAATTTTCAGAGAACACAGTCACGCAGTCAGGCGTGACGTTCAGATAATAAAAATTTTCAGTTACCGGTTCCTTTGATTTTCTTCGACACCTCAGTACTTCCGGCACTTCACTTAAGCCACTGAGTCAGGCTAATGTCACTAAAAATTAAGAAGATATGTATTTGCCATATAATTGTAAAACGTACACATACACTTGCAGTATTTCATACAAATGGATACATGCGCTGGTCCAAGACGTCAAATACCGAACCTACCAAATTGCATACTCTGTTTCCAAAATTTCAGAAGAGTAGTAACCTGTCCATTCGGTAACCTTCAATGCGCATGTACTGTTTTCCTTAGCACCTCATCATACAAATCATATATAAAGAATTTGAACGAAACACCTTACATTCTGACGATATAATACTCGTACTAATGGCCGAATGTGACAGACCGTACACTAGTTTACTGGATAATAGGTTCCAATGAAAAAGAAAAGGAAAAGACAGCATCCAGGTTGTACATAAGTTAAAGGTCTGCACATCCTAAGAGCAGCCGTAGTGTTGCGCCGAACCGAGCTGCATGCATAGATATGGTAAAATCGATTTCTATTAAAGTTCGACCGCCGCAGTGTTGGTTCGGTTCGTAGGGCCCATCTCAGCAACTAAAATACTTATTTCTGTTGGTGCCGCATGCAACGGAGAGCAGTAGGACAATGCGACCGCCTGTGGTTTGTACTTTTTTATTCGGGACGGTTCGACGCTTCAGTATGGTTCGATTTATTCTCTCACCTTGCATGGTTCGATTGCCACAATGTGCAAAGTTCGATAGACGAACCGTGAGATGAACGACGGTTCGATTTTGAACAACACTGCGAGTGCTCTTATGGTGAACAACAGTTACAACACAATAATATTGTTAGACACGGCGAGCAGAATATTGTCAGACAGCATAGGGTTCCAAGCCTCCAAGCCAGGAAGACCGAAGAGGTGTTCGATGTCTTCTTCAGAGGCGACACAAAACGGGCAGTTGGGAGTATCGACAATCCAAGACCATGCAGAAAAACCCAGTGTGCGTCTATTGCCATGCCTCAGTATCCAGAAGAAGACTTGGAACTCTTGGATGCAAAGTCGCTTGGGTGAAAAGTTGATAATTCATTGAAGAAAAATTCAAAGCTTATACCGTAGGCAGTAAAAAAGGGAAAATCTACTAGAACTTCAGAGAGAGTTCTCATCCCACACACATTTTGGATTCAGTGAGAAATGTGCTGCTATTTTTCATTTGTATGTTAGTTCAGTGTAACTAAACTACAAACTCTTCAGTGTTTTTCGTGAAGGAACAAATCAAGTTCATCAGAAAGGATCTGATAAAGGCTGAAAACAACCAAATGTGTCTCACAATTGTAAGGTAAAAAAAAACATGGATGAAGCTTCTGCAAGTCCTTACCCATGGCACATTCCATAGAACAGGTGGCGTGCGCTTCCTGTTCACCACCTAGGGGTGTTGCCTCCTTGGACACTAACGCCCTGTGGCCTTCTGTAGCAGTCTAGTGACTGACATGTCCAGGGATGGCTTGCTGGAGGCTGCTGAACATAGGCATCCCGCCGCCGAGGCGGCGCTAAACTGAGGTCGCTGGCTTGTCGTTCCCGTGGAGGACGCGTCGGCGGCCGCCGGCCTCTTGTTCTTGCTGCGACAATCAGACGAGTGAGGAGCGCCTTGGGATGGAGAGAGGTTTGGGTGGTATGGGGTCGCGCGACGGGGGGGGGGGGGGGGGGGGGGGGGGGGGGGGGGGGGGGACAACGGGAGGTTTTCTGTAAAATATTTGAATCGCGACTATTAATCGCGATCCAAACCAGGAGGTTTCTGCAAATTTTCTGGTCCGGCGGCGGCCATTGCGTGCGGCTGACGGCGAGGTTGCGCTGCCGCCGGCGACCTCCGTTCCGTTCGAGTCTTCTTGCAACGCCCTCCCGCACATTGGCCTAGCTCCTCGCGCCCTTGCGGCAGTGCCAGCGCGCCGGGAGTGCGAGAGGCGGCCATGGCGCGAGGCGGCGCCGGAGCGCGGACGGGTACTGGCTGCCGTGTACACGATGGCGTGGGACGGAGCAGGCGGCGTCCAATCCGAGTCCCCTTTCTTCATTGTCTCCTGTTCATGGGGCTGTTCTGCTCCTCGTCGGCGGCCACGCATTCTATCACTTCTTTGAGGTCCTGAAAGAGACTACTAGGACGAAGACGATGACTGAGAGCAGAGCAAATCATTCCGGCATTGGAGAAAGCAGTGTTGCTGTTGCCACTGGTCACAGACAGAGTGTGCTGCAGTTCCCAGGAACACAAATACTGGCGCCGCCTGCCGTCGTGGGGGTCAGCTTATTGCAGGAAACAGAGACGTTTTTTGATCGTAATGTCAGATGTTCTGCCTTTCATTATAGATCGAAGAGCAAATGTTCAAAGTACAACCAAACCGGCCTGAGCCAAGGTTAAAAACAGAATTATGTACATTGAGCACCAATGAAAAGGATCGTAGGCTACTCCTCCCAATTTGTGTGCGCCGTTCGCCAAGCCTGGATGTCTTGCTTGATGATGAGGACCAGTTGCGCCCGTGGTCATGGCCTTGTCGAACACCCGGCGACATCTTTCTTTCCATACTATATTATTACAGGCGATTTAATATGCTCCAGTGAACTCAATTGTGTGAGCAGAGCTCACGGAATATGTACCGTTGGCTGAGAAACTCCAGGCGATGTCGTCCGGTTGATCACTGAGCTGCACCTCCTGGATGAGTGCCCACAACTCCAGGTACTGGTTGATTTCAGCTGTGGTGGACAAAGCCCGCAGACCCAGTTTGCACCGTCCATTTCATTTCCAAAAGTCTTTCACAGGCATTTTGGAGTACTTGTGTAATTTTGTGTGGAATGAAAACATTCAAACAGTTACCTTACCTCAAAGTTCTGAAAAACAACTTGCCGAGAGAAAATGCTAACATTGCAATTTTCCATCCAGGATACTTGCATGTGGAAGCTAAAGGATCGCAAGGCTTCAGGTAATGTGAACAGTCTTTTTCCCCCCATATAACATGGATTATTGCAGGACTTCTACAAGAGCAACCTGGAACCAAGCCATGGAAGAACCTCATGGGAGTAGGGCCTGTGAGTCTGTAGGCTTCAGGGAAGTTGTACTTTCGTCCAGGGAAGAAATCCATCTGCAGAGATAACAAAGCAGATCAGAATCTCGAAAGCTAATTCTCATGCAAATGTCCACACTCCATATGACATCATAGCATATATTTTCGGAACAAAACATATATGAGATAAACAAGTAATATATTCCCTTCAAAAATAAACAAGAAATATAGGAGCACTGATAATGCCAAGAAAGGGACAACATCACATCTATCTTTTGTATGATGCAAAACCAAACTATCATTCTGGGATCAAGCAATAAATAATATCAAAAACCATACTGAAGTATAAGTCTCCAAGAATGAGCTTACAAAATGAAATCCATTTTTGACATTCGATTCCTTCAGTAACCTATTAAAAAAACACATCCACGTAAAAAAGAATATTTTGCTACTGTATGAAGGCATCTGAGATTTGGAATATATACCAGTATTTGTAATTTTACACTACATTTATGGTTGATTTCTTTATCTTAACTAAAGAGACCCATAATTGGAGATTAATCTGATGTGAGCAGCAAGAAATTTCAGTCACTGGCCTGCTAATGTGCTTTAAACCACAAATGATACTTTTGATAAACTTTTTTTTCCCAGTAAACCATTAACCAGATCATATTTCCATGTAAAATGCTACCTCTAACTGAAATGTATGGCACCAAAACTTTGATTCCAGTAAATCTTCAATGGGCATCATCAAACCGTACTATAATGGCAGAATTATATATTCGTATAGCATGTTTTTTTTTTGAAAGTCAACAGGGGGAGGAGGACTCCCCACCTGAATTTCATTTGCATGAATAAAGTTGCCCCTGACGGCCCGGTCCTGGGTTACAATTTCATTCGAATAGATCACCAGAAGTACAAACATTGCTAAATATTCATGGCTTCATGCCACACACATGGTGGCATAACGGAGCACCAACCTGCTTAAACATCTTCTTTCTTTTGCCTGCACCAAATCACACAGCTCTTATGCGTCTCTACACACACAATGATGATTGTTTGTCGAATGACTATCAGTTTATCAAACTTGTTTAAAAAAGGTTGAATGGTTCCCAAGAAAGAGAAAGGAGGTTTACTGATATTGATTGCATCCTAAATTAAATGAAGACTATGACGATAACAATCTTTTTAACAGGGGAAAACTTAATATTCAAGGGTACTTTTTTTTTTAACCAAACAATATTCAAGGGTACTTACATGAGAGAAACAGAGGACTTTATCTTAATACAATATATGGCATGAAATTTATTACTGAAATAGTTGCAAGTAGGATTGGCAGGCTAAATATGTCTGCTGCATTGTCGGTGCAAGAGTAGTAACCTCTCCCTTAGCTAAATACATTCAAGACGGGCACACATAGTTTACTGGATAGGTTCCAATGAAAAAGAAGAAAGATTAAGCATTCAAGTTGTACATAAACAAAGGACCTGTACATCCTACTGTTGAACAACACAATCATATCAAAGATATATTATTCACTCATTACAGTGAGACCAGTTGCCTCTGCAGCTTTCTGATCATTGCCAAATAA
Source organism: Eragrostis nindensis (assembly GCA_012490785.1). NCBI lineage: Eukaryota > Viridiplantae > Streptophyta > Magnoliopsida > Poales > Poaceae > Eragrostis > Eragrostis nindensis. The sequence goes on along the minus strand of JAAXCT010000074.1, from coordinate 330,674 downwards.
TTTTCGGTTTACACAACATTGCAGCAGAAATTCATGAGCATATGATCATATAATATTAATAAAAAGTGGATTATACAGAAAAAGAAAAGCATACCATTTGCAAAGCCAACTAACCATAAAAATCAGAACACAAAATGGCATAAATCAGTACGAAAACCTTGACCTGTTTTGCTTCAGAATGGTGAAAATAAACTGGTGGTTGATTTTTTATTTTTTTGACGTGAAATATGGCAGGTGCTCTACCTTTTCATTAAGACGGAAGGAAACAGAGTACAAATAGAGCAGCGGCAAAACTGGTGGTTGATAATTCATGGAAGAAAAATTCAAAGATTTTACCATAGGAAATAAAAAGGGGAATATATTAGAAATTCAGAGAGTTCACTTCACGCCCCAAGCATTTTGGATCGAGTGAGAAATGTGCTGCTATATTTTATTTGTATGTCATTTCAGTGCGACTAAACTACAAAACTTTTCAGTGTGTTTCGTTAAGAAACAAATCAAGTTCATCAGAAACAATGGTATGTATCTCACACTCGTAAGGTTAAAAAAAAACATGGATGAAGCTTCTGCAAGTCCTTACCGATGGCGATGGCATATACACATTCCATAGAACAGGTGGCGTGCGCTGCCTGTTCACCACCGGGGATTGTTCCTTCGTTCTGCCTTGGACACTAACGATCCGTGGCATTCTGTAGCACTGTAGTTACATGTCCAGGGACGGCCTGCTGGCGACTGCTGAACACAGGCAGATCCGCAGTGGCCGCGGCGCTCACTGACATTTAACGACAAGAGGTCATCGTTCTCGTAGAAAACGATTCGGCGGCGCCCTCCTGTTCTTGCCGAGGGAATCAAACGAGTACGGAGCTCGTTGGGACCGAGAGAGGGGAGGGTGGTTTGGTGTCGCGCAAGCACGGCGGGGAGGACGGTGGCGGCCGGCGGGGAACAGAGAAGGCTGGGGGCCCAATCAGGGGGTTTATTGTAAAATAATTGGATCGCGATTAATAGTCGCGATCCAAGTATTTACACATATACCTCTAATTTAGATCGCGATCAATAGTCGCGATACGGATCGCGACTATTGATCGCGATCCAAACAAGGGGCTTTGTGCAAATATTCTGCTCCGGCGACAGCCATTGCTGGCAGCGAGGTTGTGCCGTCGCCGGCGACCTCCGTTAAGCCTCACCGACGGGCATCCTGCGCTAGCTTCCGTAGACTACTCGCGCCTTCATCCCACCCTCTCCGCCCCCATGGGTAGGGGTGGGTGTTCGGGTATACCTGGAAATTCGGTCCGGTCTTTTCGGTTTCTCAAAATTTCGGTTTCTAAGAATTGATACCCAAACATGTGCTGAGATATTGGATACCCGACAATTTCGGGTGCTGAAAATTCGGTTCGGTCATCGGGTATACCCAAACCCAAGCTACCTAATATTTCAGAACTTGTATGAACTGCAGATAGCAGACGACGGGATTGAGAGAGCATATATTGCAAGATTGCAGAGATCGTCTTGAAGCCATGTGACGGCGGGCTCGGGCTAGTTGAGGTGCCGGCAGCGTTGCTGCGGGTCTGCGGCTCCAGCTGGTCGTCGACTCCGGGTGGGGGGTGGCTCCTCCTGGTCGAGGCTGGTCGACGCGGTGGGCGCACGGGTGCTGGGTGGCGCAGGTCGCAGGAGGCGGTGGCGAACTGGCTATGCGGCGTCAATGCGCATGCGCAACTGAGGCTGCGTTCGGATGCCCCTATAAAAACTTTAGAGGGTGCTGTAGCAGTCACATCAAAGATGTCGGCACGATTTATGTGTACTAAACAAAGTCAAATTACAAAACTAAGTTCAGGACTCCCTTCTATTTCGCGAGACGAACGTAATGAGGGTAATTAAGCCGCGATTAGACGATGGTTACTGTAGCATCACTGTGTCAAAACATTGATTAATTAGGCTCATTAGATTCGTCTCGAAAAATAACGCCCATCTGCAGAAAGGTTTTGTAATTAACTTTTATTTAGTACCCCTAAATAGTAAGATTCTTTTTTACTTTAGAGGGTTAAAGTTTAGAGGGTAGTTTATAGGGGGAACCGAACGGGGCCTGAAGCTGAAGCGACGGCGGCGGCGTGCACAAGCGAACTGAAGCGAAGCGTTTACCTGCCAGGTTGCGTGGGCTGCGTAGCTGCATGGTGGGGGCATAGTTGCGTGGTGGGCTGGGAGAGTTTGGTGGGCCTGCTGCTGAGCGTGAGGCCATGGGCCAGTGGTGGGGCGCTACAATATTTCGGGTTATCGGGTACCCAAGGCTGCTAACCGAACCGGACTGAAATAGATCGGTTACCCGAGTTCAATGCCCGATCTGGTATCCGAAGCCCGAAATTTCGGGTATTTCGGACTCGGTCTCGGTTTTTCCGGTTTCGGGCTTTCAGTTCCCGTTTTTTTGCGCACCCCTACCCACGGGCCTAGCCCCTCGACCCTCGCGGGTCGCGGCAACGCCGCCGCGCCGGGAGCGCAAGCGGTGGTCATGGCCACAGCCCGTTGTGCGGCCATGGCGCGAGGCGGCGCCGGAGCGCGGACGACGGGCGTTTAACGGAGAGAGAAGCGTCCACTTTGAGTCCCTCCTTCTTCACTGGCTGCTGAAGATCATCATGCACGGGTCTGCTCTGCTCCTCGTCAGCAGCGCGCATTCCATTCCATGTCGTCTTCTTTGAGGTCCGGAAAGAAACTATCAGGACGGAGACGATCACCGAAATCGCAGCAAACCTTCTCGAATCTCGATCCCAAGCCACAACACGTAGCTAGCTAGGCATTTCTGACTGAAAACCGGTGTTGCCGTTGCCACGGGTCCCAGACAGAGCATGCTGCAGTTCCCTGGAAACAGAGATGGCACCGCCTGCCGCCATGAGGGATGAGGCTGAGCTTCTTGCAGGAATTAAACAGACTCGCTTCAGCACCTCTTGTTTTGTTCATCAGCCTATTCAGCCGCATCCTGCACCATCATTGCAAATTCATGCAGCTTCAGCTAGCGGCGATGATTCATGGATTAATGTTGGCCTGTGACGGTTATAGTGCATCATCTCTTAACTTCTATAATAGGAAGTTTTTCGTTTTTTCAGACTAGCTCAAGCCAGCAGCACCTAAACACAAACTAGATTTCCAGCAGCACCTAAGCACAAACTAAATAAATAATAGGAAGATAGTTTCCAGCAGCACCTAATTTAGTACTCTTCTAGTTAGGAGTACATTTTAAAAATAAAGGTTTGAGGTTTATGTGTTGATACCAAATCTAATCTGAAAATGTACAAAGAGTTTGGCGGGTGGGTAATGTACGTGCGAATATCTGGACAAGTGATTTTCACGTTTTTTTTCATTTTTACCTTTTTCACCTCAAGTTTCAAGGACAAAACTACATCATTTTGAAGAAATTCAAAGAAAATGTGAATATCTCATTCCGAAGAAATTTGCACTCCTGGTGCCTGAAACACGTGCAAATTGGATGTGTCAATTCCGACGGATCGGGTCCCTTATTTTATACCGTCTATTGAATTCTCGTACAAAAGATCTATACTTCCTCTGTTCTAAAATAATTGTTGTTCTGGGTTTGGTCAGAGTCAAACATGCCTATCTTTGACTAACAATTTATATTAGTTTGTATAGTTTTACAACATAAAATTATTTATTATATATGAAAATATTTCTCAATCTAAAAACATAAACATTAAGTCATTAAACTACATGAATTTATCATAATTATTAATAAAAAAGTATTTGACTTTAACCAAACCCAGAATTACTATTATATTTTGAAACTAAGGTTGTACGTGAGTGGTTGGAACAAGGACAAACAATTTCGAGGACCTGGCCAGAGTGACTTCGATTTTAAATAATATGATGGCCGATCATTAGCGCCTCTCTATCGATCACTTTCTCTTAATGCTAGCTCTAAGTATACTCTCAGAGCATCTCCAAAAAGGGGCTACGGGCCAGCATATATTATACTATACTATGAGAAAAAGGTGCAGAGGAGAGTGTCACAGGCTCTTAGCGTTAAGACACTACCACCTTACACATAGCAAGCCCCTGCAAGGGCTAGAAACCGAGAAGACATTGACATTTTGACACTAATTTTTTCCAAATCAAGCATCGTGTTACACACCTCTGTTATAATAATTTCAAGGTAACTTTCAATGAACCGATAAGACACTGACAAAAATTCTTTCCGTATCGACACTGACACTAAGTCTCGTACATATTGAGATCGATATATATATTTGTCAGACTAGCTTCCAATCTTCATATGTATATATGCCCATTACTCCTTCGCAAAAAAAAAAAAAAAAAAGCCATTACTGAGCCAAGAACACATACTGGTGCCTCGTGTTTCACGCCTCTGTTTTGAATTTCATGGTTGGCAATACTCGACTAAGTCATGTACTGAGGTATATTTGTTAGACTAACTTCCAACCTTCATATTATATATGCGCATTATTGAGCCAAAAATACCCAACGGTACTTCACAAGGCATTGAGCATGTGGCTGCAAGGTCGGCCGATAACGACGTTAGATATTGTTCTTGTTTCGCGTAACAGAATTAATTGGAAATAACTATGTTTTCGAGAATCTGGCTATTTAAGTTGGCTCGACTCACCGTATAGTTTAGTAAATTTCACACCCTTCTAACAACTTGGTACATTGGGCTCCTTGTCGGGTCAGGGTTTCGCAATCAGGCTGAAAAAGAAAAAACCGTGACACGACAATCATGTAACACAATTCTCAAATAAAAGACGCCACCTCAATTCTCAAATATATGAGTTTAGGACAGCTAATTTAGTTCGAACTGAGCTACATTTGTTGTCCTAAACATCATATGTTTTAAAACGGTGAAGTATATATCAATATGATGACCAGAGGAAAGGAACGCTATAAGTCTTTGCTTGATGCAGACACCATATAATTAAGTTTATCATAGGTAGAATTAAATATACACCAGACCCATCTATCTATTACACGTATTACTCGAAGATTAATCAGAAGAAAACGAGATCAACGTGGTTAGCGACCCTGCCTGCATGTAGTGCTATAAATTACCACACCAAGGCTGGTGAAAGGAAACCAGAACAAAGTCGATCAGTGGCTTGCCTGCAATAGTATAAAGCTAGCTAGCCAACACAACGGTCACGTACCGAGCAGCAAGTGACGAGCTATAACCAGGCATGGCCAAGAGGTGGCGCGAGCTTCAGGGCGAGCACTCGTGGGACGGCCTCCTGGACCCGCTCGACATCGACCTCCGGCGCTCCATCATCGGCTACGGCGAGTTCGCGCAGGCCACCTACGACGGCTTCAACACGGAGCGGCGCTCGCCGAACGCCGGCGCGTGCATGTACGGCTACGACGATCTACTCGAGAAATCTGGCGCGGCGGCCGCCGGGCAGTACAAGGTGACCAAGTTCATCTACGCGACGTCGAGCCTGCCGCTGCCGGACGCGTTCCTGCTGCTGCCGCTGCCGGCGCTCAAGGACGTATGGTCCAGGGAGTCCAACTTCATCGGGTACGTCGCCGTCGCCACCGACGAGGGCGCGGCGGCGCTGGGCCGGCGCGACATCGTGGTGGCGTGGCGCGGGACGATAAGGCCCTTGGAGTGGTCTCGCGATCTCGACGTCGCGCCCGCGCCCGCCGCGCCCGTGCTTGGCGCCGCGGCGTCCGCGAACCCACTCGCCATGGTGCACAATGGATTCCTGTCCATGTACACGTCCAGCAACGCCGAATCAAAGTTCAACAAGACCAGCGCCAGAGACCAGGCAAGCAGCCTGTTTATTTTTTTAGAAACTAAAATATGCCTTAATATTTTAGCCTCTGCATCCACTGATGCATTATATAGCCAGACGCGAAGCCAGACTCGAGGTTCACCCGTGTCAGCTTTGTTTTTTGCCGGTATCACTAACATTTTAAATAGTACTTGAGCAGGGATTTACACTAGATTTTGAGAAATCCGTCAGCTGACAGTGACACGGACGACAACCTATTGCTTCGCCCCGGCATCTAGTTGTATATTATTAAATGCAGGATATAAAGCCTTTAAACAAAACAAAGATTTGCATCCTCCCACTCAAATTAATTTGTGTATTAATTTAATTATTAACAGAGGCAGAAAAAGCATGGTTGTTGCAGGTTCTTGAGGAGGTGAGGAGGCTGATGGAGCTGTACAAGGACGAGGACACCAGCATCACGGTGACCGGCCACAGCCTCGGCGCGGCGCTCGCCACGCTGAACGCCGTCGACATGGCCGCCAACGGCGTGAACGCGCCGGCCAACTCCTCCAAGCCGCCGTGCCCGGTGACGGCCATGGTGTTCGCGTGCCCACATGTGGGGAACGTCTTCTTCAAGGGCGCCTACAGCTCGGTCCGTGACCTCAAGTCCCTCCACATCAAGAACCTCGGCGACGTCGTGCCGCTGGTGCCGGCGCTGTCGTACGTCGACGTGCACGTGCCGCTGCCCATCGACACGGGCCGCTCGCCGTACCTGAACTGGCCGCTTTCGCCGGCGACGCTGCACAACCTGGAGCTCTACCTGCACGGCCTCGCCGGGGAGCAGGGCAGTGCCGGAGGGTTCAAGCTGGAGGTGGACCGCGACGTGGCGCTGGCGAACAAGGGCGCCGACGTTCTCAAGGACGAGTACCCGGTGCCGGCGAATTGGTGGGTGGTTCAGCACAAGGGCATGGTCAAGAGCGATGAGGGCAAGTATGAGCTCAGGGACTTCGAACAGATCTAATTAAGGAATCAAAGCCTTTGCATCCCCCGGCCTCTCATCGTCATATGCATCCGACCGACGGTGCCTTCTCGATCGTATGAATGGTTCTACTACACTATGGATATGTACTTTGTATTCCAGGTTCCAAATGTTGTGTAAGTTTATGTTATGTTGTTTTCCCAATAATTCACAAGCAGAATGCGCGAGCTTGATGTTTGGAACGCACCGCGTGCCAACATTTGTAACAACACGACAATGGAATAAATAAATAAATAAATGAATATGTTTATCTTGCTTGAACTCTTTGGAGTTTTCCTGAACGTTTCAGATCATTTCTTGGACTTTTAAAATCTATAATTGCACTTCATATGTCGTAATTAAGAATCTTCAAGTTACACTGGGGGAACAGGTCATGGCAAAATCATCATTGAAAACTGCTGTATCATATTGTATGTCAGAAAAAAAGTTCGTAGAAAATTTGAAATGCAAACGAAACAGGAAAATAAATATGTTTATCTTGCTCAGTCTGGTGTTTTCCTGAAACTTTCAGATCATTTCTTGGGCTTTTCGAATTTATAATTGCACTGCAAATCATTAGAAGAAGGCTTAATTGCAAATTCCACCTTATGAGTCGACCCTAGTTTGATATCCTCCCCCCAAATAAGCTTGTTTCTTGCAAAAATCATTCTACCCCACCACAGCGCAGGTTGAAATAACCCCCTGATTTTGCATCAAAAAAAAAAAAGCCCCCTGATTCGTATGTGCTATTGTTATTCTTCTACTGCTCGTCAAGATATCCACCATCAATAGAGTTAAAAAAACTAGCTGATGAGGATATTATTGTTACATCCTATTTAACGTTATCATCTAAGGTATTAGTGCAATAATGCACTTGTACATCGATCGTACCTAGGTTCGCGGTTGGAGCAAACGAACTGCGCGACAACCATTTTATATAGGACCTGAGAAAACCCACACGAGATTTATATTTCCCATGTCAACTCCTCCATCGCTGTCTCTAACAATTTGGGGTTCAAGAAACGGTCTCTAACATACCAAACAAGCTCAGAAAACTACAATTTGCATCAGACTGATACAAACCTACAGCTTCTTGGTTCATTTTAAGAATAAGAAAATAATTAAAGTATGTATACTTTGTCTATGACGCAAAAACTAGGATTTTCTGACCTAGCACCGGTCACCAACCACAGAAGACATCTGTTCACAAGAACTCTCACCGTTCTACGCACATGCTGGTCTAATCCAATAGACACATGCGGACACATCAACAGGAACATATATTGCTGATGATAGGTTAGAGCAAGTCCAGATCAAAACTAGCGACTTTTATGACACAAAGTTGTATAAATACATCTACGTACCAAGCTAACGAGTTGAGAGCCCAGAAGCAGCCAACCTGAGCTAGGCACTAATCCAAAACGAAGGTAGCTGATCGAGCAAACCAGCTATTCGCCTAGTTCGTGCGTGCTGGAAGGAAAGCACAAATTAATGGCGTCGTCGGCCGCAGGCATCACCAAGCGGTGGCGCGAACTCCACGGCGAGCATTCATGGAACGGCCTCCTGGACCCTCTCGACATCGACCTCCGGCGGTCCATCATTTCCTACGGCGAGCTCGCGCAGGCCACCTACGACGGCTTCAACAAAGAGAGGCGCTCGCCGCACGCCTGAGCGTGCATGTACGGCCAAGACGACCTCCTCGAGAAATCCGGCTCGGCCGGGCACTACAAGGTGACCAAGTTCATCTACGCCACGTCGTCGCTGATGTTGCAGGCGGCGTTCCTCCTCCTGCCGCCGGCGGCGCTCGAGGACGTCTGGTGCCAGGAGTCCAACTTCATCGGCTATGTCGCCGTCGCCATGGACGAGGGCGCGGCGGCGCTGGGGCGGCGCGACATCGTGGTGGCGTGGCGCGGGACGATCAGGCCATTGGAGTGGACCGAGGACTTGGACCTGAAGCCGGCGTCGGCGGCGCCGGTGCTGGGCTCCGCCGCGTCCAAGAACCCGCTCGCCCTCGTGCACGATGGATTCCTGTCCTTGTACACGTCCAGCAACGACAAATCAAAGTTCAACAAGACCAGCGCCAGAGACCAGGCATATATAGTCAATTACTATGCGATTTCGATCATTTCTTACTTATGCTCTCGATTGATTACTAACACAAGCATTATGCAGGTTCTTGAGGAGGTGAGGAGGTTGATGGAGCTGTACAAGGACGAGGAAACGAGCATCAACGTCACCGGCCACAGCCTCGGCGCGGCGCTCTCCACGCTGAACGCCGTCGACGTGGTCGCGCACGGCGTGAACTCCCCGGCAGGCAAGCCGCCGTCGCCGGTGACGGCGATCGTGTTCGCGTGCCCTCACGTCGGGAACGTCTTCTTCAAGACTGCCTACCACTCGTTCCGCGACCAGCACCTCAAATCGCTGCACGTGATGAACTTTGGCGACGTGGTGCCGCAGGTGCCGGCGCTGTCGTACATGGACGTGCACGCGGCGCTGGCCATCAACACCGACCGGTCGCCGCACCTGGTCCGGCCGCTGCTGCCTTACTCGCGGCACAACCTGGAGCTGTACCTGCACGGCCTGGCAGGGGAGCAGGGCAACAGAGGAGGGTTCAAGATGGAGGTGGAGCGCGACCTCGCGCTGGTGAACAAGGGCGCTGACGTTCTCAAGGACGAGTACCCGGTGCCGGCGAGTTGGTGGGTGGTTCAGCACAAGGGCATGGTCAAGAACGCTAACGGCCAATGGGAGCTCAGGGACTTCGAGCATATATGACATTATTAACCTTTAATTTGCTTTGCTGCCTCTTCTGCTTCAACTGTTGTTTAAGCTTTTACTATTGTACGCCCTACGTTTTTCTTTTCTAGACGTTTGATTAGTTCAATTGTGAACTAACCAACATCATCAATAATAATAATAACTAGTATGGCTGCCCGCGCATTTGCGCGGCTAGAGTTGATTGTTTTAACAACGATAATAGTATAAAATTTATAAACTTGTATGTAGGTGTTTTATGATATTTTATAATAAACTTTTGTATGCTCTCTCCTACGGTCACATCCCTTGTCTGTTCGTAATAATGCTCAGCTATTTGTTGCCTTGGCTTATTGTCCGGCTCACTTGTTCCTCTAATACATTTCTGTCAACTCATTATCTGTCCCACCTACTTGTTGCCCACTCCGTCAAGGGCTTCCTACTGGTATGTTGGTCATCTTGTTGTCCATATTGCCTGCTCGTCGCCCTCTCGTTCAAGGCTTTTCTTGTCCTCATTTCTAGTTTGTTTTTCAGTTCTTTCACTCATCCAGTCATTCTTACTCTCTCATCGTCATAGCTTGGTTTTCACCTTGCCTACTATCCAATCATAATCTAGCTATTTTAGACTCATAATGGTATGGTGGAAAAATTAGAAACAAGAATTAGAGGTATTTTTAGCTATCTTTTATAACCCGAATTTATTTGTATTTTAGACTTATAATGGAATGACGGGTAATTTAGAAATAGGTGTGAAGTGTATTTTTGGTTATTTTTGATTATTTCAAATTTAGCTATTTTTTGACTCATAATGGCATGGTGGGTAATTTAGATATTGGTTTGAGGGGTCTTTTTGGTTATTTTTCATTATTACGAATTTTTCTATTTTATAAATATTTATAGGGGGTTTTGTGACTAATTTTTTCATAATGGCAATGGCGGGTAATTTTCTCTTCTTATTTTCTCAGATTAACGTGGGAATTTCTAGCATTTTAGAGCGAACGTGGTGCCTCCTTTTTCTCGTCAATTATATATATATATATATATAATAATAATAATAATAATAATAATAATAATAATAATAATAAAGGATAAAATACAATTTACTCTCTGCAAGTTCGGACACAGTCCAGATAACCTCCTAAACTAAAATTTGGTTTACTTTCCTCCTGCCAAATCAACTCATTTTTTTCCACATTTTCTCTCTGTTGCAATTTTGGAGGAATTTGAGCTTCTTGTTCCCCACACAGCCATCTCTCCATTATATTCACCATTTTACATTTGGGTTCCTTACACATTCATATATTATATCCACAGTCTCCAATCCAATGTTACACATATTCGTCCGCACATCTTCCCTCACCCCACCCATTCCCTTCCCATATCCACTCTCGTCATCCCAATCCACGTGGCCATGGTGAAGAATCCTATTCTTCTCACACATGTTGGACACGCGTTGGTCAATACTAAATAGGTCAATGCACTTTCTCGCCAAAAAAGAAAGATCAATGAACTGGGTCAGAATAACATTGTATGGGGACATTTCCAAACGTGAGTACAAAAACCTCGTCGAGATCACTAATTATTGACATTTTTGCAGGGAGCTTTTCTAGAAGGGAAAAACTAAATGACCTCTGAACCTTTTAGCATAGAGCTCCAACACTTGTATTCTAATGGCTCAGATTTGTATCAACATTTGAGATCGCTAATTTGCTTGCTGCCACTCCTGCTAGCTCCAACTGTTGTTTAAGCTATTGTACTCCCTATGTTTTTCTTTACTTGACGTTGATTAGTTCAATTCTGAACTAACCAACGTCAATAATAATAATAATAATAAGGTCCATTTTACTCTCTCTAAGTTTTGTCATAGTCTACATAACTTCTTAAACTAAAATTTGATTTACTTTATCCCTAATATTTTTCAAATAAGCTTATTTTTCACCTTTGCTGACCAATTAGTCCGCACTCCTCCCATACATATTGCCTCATCCCACTCATTCCCTTCCCATATCCACTCTCGTCATCCCAACCTACCTGGCCACAGTGTTGAAACCTTTACATCTCGTTTGATAGAGTGAATTTTAGGAGCATGGGGACAAATGCCACCTATGATGTGTGCTCCTTCCACACTCCTGCTGGCGTATTCTTCTCATACATGTTGGACATGCATTGGACCTAATGGTTATGATCAATTACTAAACAGATCAATGCACTTTCTCACCAAGAAAAAAACAGATAGATGGACTGGGTCACAAATAACATTCATGTAGGGAAACATTTTCAGACGTGAGTACAAAAGCCTTGTCGTTATCGCTAATTATTGACAGATTTTTTGTGGGAGATTTTTCTCGAAGGGGAAAATGAAATCGCACCTGAGTGTTTTAGCAGAGACCTCCAACACTTGTATTCTAATAGCTCAGATTTGTGTCAACATTTGTGCCAAGAGGTAGACTGTACGAGTAAAGAAAAAGTTGTGTTTTATATGGCCTTTCAACATTGGTTTGTACTCACACAAATATTAAAATGATCTTTTGGTGTACCATTTTAGTAGTGATGGTGTAATGAAAAAACTTCAGGTGTTACAATCCGTGAAATCACTTGAGTTTTTTTAATGCTTGTATAAAGTTAGATCTAATCTTAATCATATATCTCATTCGAGGGCTGAAAAATCAAGCATTGGAATCCCCTAAAATGTTCTTGTGTTATAGTAAGAGTCTCCAAGTTTGATTAGTTCTCTTGAGTTATGGTGGCTAATATGACCTTGAACATTTTCATGGCTTGTTTGATAGCTGAATAAGCATAGACGCGATTGGGCGAGCTAAACACGAAACCAGACTACTCATGGCACTAACAATGACCAGTCAACTGCCCTGCTCGATCGACTACAATACTCCTTCCGGTTTCATATTTTTTTGATGTTTTGATCAGGTTGTCCTGAGTTAAAAATTTTAAATTTGAATATAGATATTCTTTTTATATGTTAAGTTTTGAAATATGAAAATAATATGCGTAGATTCATATTAAAATATGATTTCATAATAGTACACTCTAACTATATTTTATAAATATTTTATAGCAAAAAATATTAGTCAAAGTTATGTTTTGAAAGCTATGTCAATATTCTAAACGCCAAGAAATATGAAACCGGAGAGGCACGCATGATCGTGGGGCACCAACGTAACAAATGGACATATCTTTAGAAAGCGCACACATCAACACATACTAGATGGATTCCCCGCGCGTTGCCGCGGGATTTTTGGGACAATTTTATATGGCTATTGAGTAAAAGAAGAAAGGGTGAGGTAGGATTCCACCCCCCCCCCCCTTGGAATAGAGCATGCCATAGTTCACGAACAAAGAATATGTATGAAATGAGAATATAACCGACATGGAATTGCTGACTGGAGAAAGTTAATAAGGCAAATTACGATGGAATTCGGTGGATAAAGGAAATGAAGATCCATAGAGGATGAAACATTATTATATTGATTGAATGGACACATTTCACTGGCAGAGGCCAGATTAATTACGATCCACATAAATTTATTGCATAAATAATGTACAATTGCAACAATTAAATGACACAACTTTTATTCGTATTCGTGGAGCCCTCTTCACATCAAAAGGCTTGTACATGCACGTTTTGTAGAAGAATCGTAAGCAACATGACACGTTACTATTTATTTGGGAATAACGTAATGCATTTAGTTGGATCAAATATCAAATGTAAAGCTTAAAGGGTGAAATTAAGGGATCAATCAAATGAAACATTTTTTCACATCCAAATCGACCATCAATCTAGTATCTCTGCAATTTTGCACCAGCTCCGCATTTCACCTTGACTCTTCAGCACCCTGTAGCACTGTTCGGAGAATTAGTGGCTAACAATAGAACACTAAAGAGAAATAAGTTTGTAAATAACCTATTGATTAGTGTTGTGGTTACAAGCCCACAATAGTAGAAAGAGGATCCTCCAAGGGTCTACCACAAGTGAGGGACCCCTGGGAAGGACTAGGAAGGGACCAAACAAGAGCCAAGAGAGGTATGTAATTAAGAGCTGGTATTCAATGCCTTGTCTTGAGGGTGGTAGGGGGGTATTTATAGGCTGATACACCCATACAACCCTAGAATTACAAGTACCATATTGCCCTTCCTTCAGGGCACTATGGTCATTTCCTTATTACAAGGTGGGATTCCCTAACCCTAGTGGGCCAGAGGCCAATGTACATGGGTCTACTCTATACTATATGTCATCTTGGGCCTTAATGGGCTTCATGGCAGGCCAGGCCTTTGGGCCAGGGGGAGGGGACACAGTGGGCCTCCCCCAACAGCTAGCCCCACACAGTCGAGATCCACCTTCGGTAGGGCCGAAACTGTGTCCATCCGGAGGTCCGCCCGTCGTCCCCTCTTTCGGCGCTCCGAAGGTCTGGCCTGCTTCGGTTGTGGAAGGGATACCTTCGTCATGTTGCCGAGGTCGCGACTCCGAGGGGGTGTGATTGCCGAAGGTGCCGTGGTCGCCGAAGGTAATCGCTGGTGGCGCGGAGGTAGGTGCCGGCTACGGTTCGGTGCTCGCCGAAGGGGCACCGGCGCCGAAAGTTGTCGCCGATGGCGCGAAGGTAGCTGCCGGCTACGGCGCCGTGATCGCCGAAGGGGCGCGGTCGCCGAAAGTTGTCGCTGATGGCGCGAAGGTAGCTGCCGGCTACGGCGCCGTGCTCGCCGAAGGGGCGCGATCGCCGAAAGTTGTCGCTGATGGCGCGAAGGTAGCTGCCGGCTACGGCGCCGTGCTCGCCGAAGGGGCGCGGTCGCCGAAAGTTGTCGCTAATGGCGCGGAGGTAGCTGCCGGCTACGTGTTGAAGGTGTCTTCAATGCTCGGCGCGAATTGCGGAGCGACTCCGTCTCGTTTACTGGGACTGAATCGGCGCGAATCGCGGTGCGACGCCGTTTCGCTTGACGGGACACGTCTGCTTGCGTGGCGTGATCTGCGGCCGTTGATCCTTCAACGGACGGCCACGTCGATTCACCGGGGGCTATAAATTTACCGCCCGGCGCCTAGGGTTTTCACCCCGCCACTCATCTCATTTCACTTTCACTTACACCGCGCCGCAGCCGCTCGGTTAGCTTGCTTCAGCGTTCTCGCTGCTTCCGCGCGCTTCGTTGCTTTAGCTCGGTGGTTTGAAGTAGTCACCCTGGCTTCGGAGATGGCTCGGAAAGGGAAGACCAGCGCTTCGCAGCGCGTTCGCATCGACGACCGCTTCCCGGCGTCGCCGTTTCTCGACCGGAGCACGATCGACGCGAAGGCGCTGGACGAGATGGCCGACGATGGGCTCCTGGATCGGAGCCGGGCCGAAGCGCCAAGGAGGGGGGAGACGACCCCTAGTCCGAAGGACGGGTACATCATTCTGTACCGGCGGTTCTTCGAGGGCGGGTTTCGGATGCCGTGCTCCCCCTTCGTGGCCGAGGTGTTGGATCTCTTCGGCCTCGAGATTCAGCAGCTCACTGTCAACGCCCTTGTGCGGCTAAGCGTCTTCGAGTGGGCGTTCTGGCTCGAGGGGTCGCGGCCGCACGCTGGGGCCTTCGCGGCGACGCATTATGCGCACGCCGTGAAAAAGATCTTCAAGTTAGACGGGAAGGACGTCGTCGGCTCCATGGGAGTCATCTCCTTCGTCCCCCGCCCTGAGGCCGTCGTTCCGGCGAAGGCGTACAAGTTGCACTAGGGGCGCTGGACGACCGTGTGGTTTTACTACCGCGTGGAGGACGATTGCCCCCTTCGGTCCACGATGTCGGAGGTGCTGTTCGATCGGTACCCGATGGTTCAGTTGGACGGGACCGGCGAGTCCCGGGTGCAGTTGCTGGCGACGGTGGCGCGGAAGCTCTCGATGTGCGACCTCTGCGAGGAGTTCGTCGTGGCGGGGGTGTGGCCTTTGCTCCGTAACTGGGAGCAGAAATTCGTTGTTGAAGTTCCGGGCGGGGACCCGGAGGTCCACTTGAAGCCTGAGAATTTTCCAGGTACGTTTGCTCCGGTGGACACTTTCCTTCGGTTGTTTGCCGTAACTTGATGACGTGGTTTGTGCAGCTAAGACGCTGAGGGAGGTGGAGGACGGCGCCGCTGAGATTCTCGGCCCCTTCCTTCCGGACGAGGCTTCGCGCCGGGCGAAGCTTGTTGGGGGTCCCCGCATCAATCGGGTGCTCTCCATCAAGTACCCGGAGCTCGAGCTGCCGGAGCGAGAGGTGCTCGTCGCTGTCCCTGCCAGCGGCGAAGGGGAAGATGAGGAGGCCGAGAGCGAAGCGCCCTTGGCTCCGGAGGTCATTGTCCCAGCAGGCTCGAAACGCGCAGCCGGGGGCTTCAGCAAGCCGGCGCCGAAGAGGCCTCGGCCAAGCGAAACGCGTGCCGCTGCTTCGGCTGCCGAAGGGGACTTGGGCTATGGCACCGACTTGGAGGAGTTGACTGACGACGTTGCCCGAGTGGCGATTGCCGCCGCGGCGGCTCAGCGCTCGGCCAAGGTGGTGAGTGTCGACTCCGACGATGAAGACATCGGGTATTTTGGGATGCCTTCCTTCGCGGCTGAGGTCGAGGGGACGATGGAGCCGGTCCTTCGGTCTCCCGGTATCGTTTTTTCTTCCCATCACTCTTGCTTTGCTGGTTGTGGAAATCCCACTAACTCTGTTGCTCTAGCGGAAGGCGTTCGCGTCGAAGCCTCCGAGGAAGAGCCTTCCGGAGGAGGGAAGGGGGTGGCCAGCCTGGAGCCCACTCATGGGCGGGGAAAGGGCTACTTCGGGAGGTCGCTCACCGAGCAGGCCGGGCCTTCGAAGACGTCGGACGCCCGCCTCGAGTGGAGTGACTTCCTGGATCAACCGGAGGCCGCCGAAGTCCTTCGTGGAGTCTATGACTTCAACGGGCTCGGTGAGCTGGAAGAAGCTATGGAGGAAGTTGCTCCGGAAGAAGCTGCTTCGGCTCTCTCCGGGCTTGCGATCAAGGTTTGTTGTCCTTGTGCTTTGCTTCTACTTACTTTCTCGTAGCTCGCTTGCTTTGCCTCGACAGGCCGCGGTGCTTGCCCGACATCTGCAGGGGGCGCTCGAGGGCTTCGACCTTGCGCGGCTCCGGGCGCGTGTCGAAGTCGCGGAGGCGGCTGCGGAGGCCGCCAAGGAGAGCCAGAAGGCGGCGGAGCAGGGGCGCGATGCTCTTGCGTCGGAGCTGGAGAAGGCCTTAGCGGCAAAGAAGACGGCGTCTGATGCCTTGGCGTCGGCGAAGGAAGTCTCGAAGAAGGCTTGGCAAGAGCTGCAAGCTCTCAAGACCTCCTTCGATTCCTTGACCCGCGCGAAGGAGGCCACCGAGAAGGAGTTGTCGGAGACCCAGGCGCTGCTAAACGCCGCCAAGACGCAGAGGGACGAAGATGCTGCGGCGGCGTGGCAGGCGCTTGGCGACTTCAACAGCCTGCTGGAAGGGTTGGGCGTCGAAGTGCAGACGATGAAGCATGCCGCCGATGACCTCGGTGGGAGCGTCGGGCGCCTCGTGCGGTCCGTGAAGTTGGCCTCCCGGGCCATGAAGTCCTTCGGTACCTTCTGCGCGAGACCGCATGGACTGCGGCCTTCGGCTCGCTCGCGCACGTGGGCTGCACTCACCTTCCCGCTGCTGCTTCTGCTTCGCCGCAGCTGGCGGAGATGGCGGCTGGGCATGGGGGCCGGTTTCGGGAGCTGGCCTCGAGGGTGCGGAACTTCGGGAACCAGCTCGGCCAACACTTCTGGTTGCCGGTGGGTGAGAAACTGGCCCGCCAGTCTGCTCTCGCTGCTGCAGCGTCCCGGAAGTCGAAGCCCGGAAGCAGCGCCTTTGTTCCCGCTCCGGCTCCGGCTGCCGCTTCCTCTGTGCTGACGCCTCCATCGGGCGAGATCCCAGCCGGGGCCGGGAGCGCTAGCACCTTAGTGGGTAGCGGGGGTGGAGGCTCGGTGGCGGCCCAGGGCAATGTCACGGAGGTTGACTCGTCGGCCCAGCCTCCCCCCAGGTGTGAGTTCTTCGCAGGCTTCGTGCCATGCTTTTGGTGTACATAGCCTGTACTAGGTGCCCTTCGGGCTTTTGGAATGGAACTGTTCTTCGTGATGTTTACGTGCTTCCATTGCGACTTATAGGCTTCAAGTGGGACCTAAGGCAATCATGCCTTAATGTGCCTTGACGTCATTCCGGAGAGCATCTTGATTCCGGCCGGGAGTCCGTCCGCTCCGGAGGGTCGACCCTACTATGTGAAGGGCACGCAGTGGCGGCGTTGGCTTCGGCGCAATCAAGGGGGGTCCTTTGGGGACTTCTTCCGGGATTTGCGCCTCCGAAACTCGCGGTTGATGTCACAGGTACCGAGAGTCCCTTCCGAGGCTTTGCTTGAGAGGCGGGTCCGTCGCGAAGCGCGTTGTTTGGACTTGGCGCTGAACCCTCCTCTTCTTGTTGCTCCGAAGGCAGAGGTGGTTGACGTGTCGAGCGATGATGAAGACGCTGGCCGCAGATGTGGACTTGGAGCAATTGCAGGCCGATGTTGCTTCTGCATCGACTCCGGCAGACTTCGCTTCGCTCCGACGCACACTGGCGCGACCCCGGGCGGAGATAGCTAAGGTCGAAGCGTCATTAGGGGTGCGCTCCGGGAGTGGGCTGTAGGGGGGGCCTTCGGGCCCTGTGTCGAGGTGCCGGTTGTCCGGTATTGTAATCCATGTCGAGCTACTCAGCTCGACGTATGTTGAAATGGAGGCTCTTTCGAGCGTATGATAATGTTGTTGACGTCGTTCCTTTGAGTGGAACGAAAATTTGTTCGTCAAGGGTAGCCTCGGAGGTACTCCGTCGCTCTACTTTCGGCGAGGAAGTGAGCTCGTTTCGAGCGTCGTCCCCCCTTTGCTCGTCGGGAGTGGAACGAAGATTTGTTAAGTCGAGGATAGCCTGGAAAGGACTCTGTCGCTCTACTTTCGGCGAGGAAGTGAGCTCGTTTCGAGTGTCGTCCCCCCTTTGCTCGTCGGGAGTGGAACGAAGATTTGTTAAGTCGAGGATAGCCTCGAAGGTACTCCGTCGTTCTACTTTCGGCGAGGAAGTGAGCTCGTTTCGAGCGTCGTCCCCCCCTTTGCTCGTCGGGAGTGGAACAAAGATTTGTTAAGTCGAGGATAGCCTCGAAGGTATTCCGTCGCTCTACTTTCGGCGAGGAAGTGAGCTCGTTTCGAGCGTCGTCCGCCCCTTTGCTCGTCGGGAGTGGAACGAAGATTTTTTAAGTCGAGGATAGCCTCGAAGGTACTCCGTCGCTCTACTTTCGGTGAGGAAGTGAGCTCGTTTCGAGCGTCGTCCCCCCCTTTGCTCGTCGGGAGTGGAACGAAGATTTGTTAAGTCGGAGGCGTCCCCCCATTGACTTAGTTTAGTTCGTGCACGTTTTGCAGGGTCTTTAACGAATGCCCCGCCTTCGACTATTACCGATGGGAGTTCCGGTTTACCGAGTCGGCATCGATTTCCCCTTAGGGTTCGGAATCTAGGACTTATGTGTGCCTAGCTTCAGCCTCTTCCGGCGTTTGCCTCCGGCTCCCGGCTGGATTTCTTGTAATTGGGCACCGAAAGAGGATTTCTCATTTCATTCATTGGTACCGGTTACATGGCCCCTTGGGGAATGCAGCTAAGGGGATCATCATCGCCCTACTGCCGAAAGAAAGAAGAACACACCGAAGCAAGATACAGGTAATTTGTAGCACGCAGGCAACACGGCTTCAAAGGCCGTCGGATGCTAAGTCCTTAGACATAGTATCGGCGGAGGGCATCGGCGGTCCATGTCCTCGGAACTGGTGTTCCGTCGAGCTCCATCAGATGAAATGCCCCCGGGCGAATTGAGTTGTAGATGATGAAGGGCCCTTCCCACTTGCTGTTAAGCTTGCCGACAGATGTCGGGTGAATGTTTTGCTTGAGGACGAGGTCGCCCGGAATGAAGTGTCGGGGGTTGACCCTTTGGTTGTACGAGTTCTCCACCGAAGCCATGTACCGCTTCAGGTTGGCGACTGCTTGGAGTCTTGTTTCTTCGAGGAGGTCCTTGGACACGTCCTCGTCGTTGGCGGGTGGCGAAGTAGTGCGAAGTGATCCGTTTTGTACTTCCTCCGGGGTGACTGCTTCGGCGCCGAAGAGGAGGCGGAAAGGCGAGAAGCCCGTCGGCCTTGACTTAGTCGTGCGCAGCGACCACAGCACATTGAGCAGTTGTTCGGCCCACTTGCCCTTCGGCAGGCCGAGGAGGCATTTTTTGATGCCATCGAAGACAGTGCCATTGGCTTTCTCCACTGCTCCGTTGGCTCGCGGATGAGTGACGGAGACGAAGCACTCCCGAACGCCGATGGAGAGGCAGTATTCTTTGAAGAGGCGGGACTCGATCTGGGAGCCATTGTCGATGGTGATGTGCATCGGCACCCCGAAGCGGCAGACGATGTTCTTCTAGAAGAACTTGCGGACGGACCGCGCCGTGATGTTGGCGAGAGGCTCGGCTTCGATCCACTTGGAGAAGTACTCGTAGCCCACCACCGCCCATTTGAGGTTGCCGGGAGCGGTGGGAAGGGGGCCGACGATGTCGATGCCCCATCGGGCAAGAGGCCAGACCGGAGGGATTGGCTGGAGCGGGGTGGCTGGGCGGTGAGATTGTCTTCCCATCCACTGGCAGCTGGGACAGGTGCGGACGAGCTCTTCGGCGTCGCGGGCTGCATGTAACATCCCAGGCCTGAAATACGGCTCCAGACCAGCTCGCACGTCGAGCGGTCCCACCTCACAGAAATAACTCTTACGCTTTCGTCCTCGCTTCGCGTAAAAGGGTTAACCCGGTTATTATTGCATTTCCGGACTGGGTATTTAAATCGGTCTTACTCCAGTTCTCTTACCGATATGGGACTATCCTCCCGTAGCTACAGTGTTCTGCGCTGCTACAGTGGCCGTGCTACAGTAACCCGCCTCCACAACTGAGCACGTTTGGGCCGAATTCGTTTTTGGGCTGGGCCGGGATGTCACAATCCTCCCCCCTTGGAACTCGACGTCCTCGTCGAGTAGCGGACCAGTTTACCCCGAAGGGACAGATGTACAGGATCGCCTCTCTTGGCCACGTCTGTGTGTCCAGTGCCAGCGCATGTGCCATGCTGTGTGACCACTCGGGCCCACACCAGCCATGAGCACCATGCCTGCGCAACTGCTCCCACACGCGCCCGTGAAACCGCGAAAGTCGGCTCTGATACCACCTGTAACATCCCAGGCCTGAAATACGGCTCCAGACCAGCTCGCACGTCGAGCGGTCCCACCTCACAGAAATAACTCTTACGCTTTCGTCCTCGCTTCGCGTAAAAGGGTTAACCCGGTTATTATTGCATTTCCGGACTGGGTATTTAAATCGGTCTTACTCCAGTTCTCTTACCGATATGGGACTATCCTCCGGTAGCTACAGTGTTCTGCGCTGCTACAGTGGCCGTGCTACAGTAACCCGCCTCCACAACTGAGCACGTTTGGGCCGAATTCGTTTTTGGGCTGGGCCGGGATGTCACACTGCAGTAGGCTAGTAGAAACCTTGCCGGAATGCGTTGGCGACGAGGGCCCGGGGTGCGAGGTGCGATGAGCATAACCCCTCGTGGATGTCCCAGAGGAGCGCTTTGCCTTCGTCAAACGAAAGGCAGCGCAGGAGTGGCTCCGAAACACCCTTCTTGTACAGGATGTCGTTGAAGATGATGTAGCTTCGGGTGCGCAGCTTGACCCTTTTTTCTTCGACCGGATCGTCGGCGTAGTATCGTCCTTCCAGCTGTGCTCGAATCGGGGCGCGCCAGTCTTCACCGCTCAGGATCATGACCGATCCCGGCTTCTTCGGAGCGAAGGATGCTTCCGATAACACTTCGTGGAAGGCGTCGGGAGGTATCGGGACCTGATTTGCCGCTGCCTTAGCCAGGGCATCGGCCTCCTGATTGTGTACCCTCGAGATACTCTTCACGTCGAAGCCGGAGAAGTGTTTCTCCATGCTCCGGACGACTTTGAGGTAGCTTGCCATCTCTGGATCTCGGGCCATGTATTCCTTGGAGACTTGCTCGGCGATGAGCTGGGAGTCGGTGTAGACGGTGACCCTCCGGACTCCGAGGGCTCGAAGCTGGCGGAGCCCGAGGAGAACGCCCTCGTACTCTGCTGTGTTGTTTGTTGTTGGAAATGCGAGCGAAGCCGAGTACCGGAGCTTCTGGTTGCTCGGCGAAGTGATGACGGCAGCACATCCTGCCCCGGAGGAGCCCCAAGCCCCATCGACATGTACTGTCCAGAGCAGCTCTTGGGGCATCGTCTCCGGGATCGGAGCGGGTGTCCACCCGGCGATGAAGTCGGCGATGATACCGGACTTGATCGCTTTACGAGCCACGAACTTGATGTCGAAGGCTGCTAGCTCGATGGCCTACTTAGCCATGGTGTCGGACGCGTTCCTGTTGCCGAAGACGTCCTTCAGTGGGAACGAGGTGGGCACCGTGATCTCGTGGCCTTCGAAGTACCGGCGCAGCTTCCGTGATGCCATCAGCACAGCGAGAGCCAGCTTGGTGACGACATTGTAGTTGAGGCGAGCTCCGGAGAGGGCTTCCGACACGTAGTATATGGGCTGCTGCACCAGCTTGTCGCCGACGAGGACTTCATGCACGAGGACCGCGCTGATTGCTGCCGGAGCGGCCGACATGTACAGTAGAAGTGGCGCCTTCGGCGGCGGCGGGCGAAGCGTGGTCGCCTTGACCATGTAGGACTTGATCTCTTCGAATGCTTTATCTTGCTCGTCCCCCTAGCGCATCGGGCCGGAGCCCCGAAGGCATTGGTAGAAAGGGAGGCACTTTTCTGCGGCGCGGGAAATGAACCTCCCGAGAGCAGCGAGTCTGCCGGTGAAGCGTTGTAGCTCCTTGGTGGTCTTGGACGGCTCCATGTCGGTGATGGCCTTGATCTTCTCCGGGTTCGGGTCGATGCCTCGCTTGGAGACGAGAAAGCCGAGGAGTTTGCCGGCACGCACGCCGAAGGTGCATTTCGCCGGGTTCAGCTTGAAACCCACCTTGCACAGGTTCGCGAAGGTTTCGGCCAAGTCGCCAAGGTGGCCGGCGTCGGAGATGCTTTTGATGACGACGTCGTCGATGTAGGCGGCGGCGTTTCGGTTGAGCTGGTCCCCGAGAGTCTTCTGTATTGCCCTGGAGAAGGTTGCTCTGGCGTTCTTGAGGCCGAAGGGCATGCGGACGTAGCAGTAGGTCCCATCGTCTGTCTTGAACGCCGTCTTCTCTTCGTCTTCGGGGGCCATCCATATTTGGTGGTACCCGGAGTAAGCGTCGAGGAAGCTCATGAGCTCGCACCCGGCGGTGGAGTCAACTAGCTCGTCGATGCGGGCTAGGGGGAAGTCGTCTTTCGGGCATGCCTTGTTGAGGGTGGTGTAGTCGATACACATCCTCCACTGACCGTTGTGTTTCTTGACGAGGACCGGGTTCGCAAGCCAGGTGGACTTGTTCACCTCCCGGATGACTTGAGCATCCTTGAGCTTCTGGATCTCCGCCCGAAGCGCCACTTTCTTTTCCTCTGACCACTCCCTCTTCCTTTGCTTGATGGGAGTCACCTTCGGGTCGATGTCGAGCTTGTGCTCGATGATGCTGCGGTCTACTCCGGAGAGCTCGCTGGTTGACCAAGCGAAGACGTCTTTGTTGTTCCGGAGGAGGTCGATGATGCTTGCTTCCAGTTCCGGCGGGAGCCCCTCGCCGATGAGGACTGCTTGGTCGGGGCGGTCGGGAGACAGGACCACGCTCTTGACCTCGCCTTCGACGCGCGCCTTCGGAGTTCCGGCCGGAGGTGTCGGTGTAGCTGCTTCGACCGTCTCGGGTTTCGGCTCGTGTCGGAGCGGGTGCACTTGCTTCTGGCCGGGTGTTTGGCCGTGCTCGATGCGGCGGGCGGCGAGTTGATCACCGTAAACAGTGATGATGCCGTTCGGAGCCGGAATCTTCATGCAAAGGTAGCCGTGGTGGGTGACTGCGTTGGAGGCATTGATGAGCCCCCTGCTGAAGATGGCGTTGTAGGCGTAGGGCATGTCGACGACGTCGAAGGAGATCAACTCGGTGCGGTGTCCCGCGGGCCCGGAGAAGGAGACTGCGATCTTCATGCTCCCGAGGGCGTGGATCGGCTCTCCCCCGAAGCCGACGAGGGGGTTGTCGGAGGCCCGTAGTTCAGATCGGGGGATGCCCAGTTGGTTGAAGGCGTCGATAAAGATGACATCAGCAGAGCTGCCGCCATCAATAAGCACGCGACAGACCTCCGTCCCGCGCATGTTGGCGTTGATCACGAAGGCGTCCTTGTGCGGGTACTCCACCGGGCGAAGGTCGGCCTGGGTGATGGTGATCGGTACGTGCGACCAGCGGCATTGGGCTAATGGCGGGTGGGCGGCCACGTGGTTGACCCTTCGCACGTAGTCGCGACGCTGCCTCTTCGAGGCGTATGGCTGACTGGTGCCCCCGGTGATAGCCAGGATGACGTTGTGGCCGGTTGGATGATGGTCCGAAGGCGGGGGCAAGGCCTCGCCCGCTCCGGAAGCCCCATGTATGACGTTGACTCCTCGCGCGGCGTCGGCGTCGCGGCGCTCCCTCGCCTCGCGCAAGGCGGCGATTTGGGGGCACTGCTTCGACGTGTGGCCCTGATTGACGCCGTGCACCTCGCAGTATGGGTCGCGAGAGCTTCGGTTGTTGTACCGGCGACCGTTGTCGGAGTGCCGCGAGTTGTTTCGCGAGCCACCGGAACGATTGTCCATCCTCTGCGGGCTCCGGCTTCGGGAGTTGTCGATGTTGTGGACCTCTCGGCGCTGGGAGCGGTGGCCTCCGCGGTCATCCGGGGGGTCGTCGCTTCGGTCGCAGTGACGTTTCCCCTGGTCGTTCTTCTTTTAGCTTGCTCGCGCCTCCTTCTCGCGCCGGAAGTCTTCGTCGGCACGTGCATGTGCTTCCAGGATTTGCAACAGGTGAGTGCATGTCTTTGGCTCGGTCCTTCGGATCTCGGACCGTGCTGGGCACAGGCTCATGCCCTTGGTCACCGCTTCGATGATGATTGAATCCGGTACTCCTTCTACCTGGCACTTCAGATGAATGAAGCGCTGGGTGTAGTCTTGCAGTGACTCGCCGTCCTTCTGCTTGCACGCTTGAAGGTCGGCCGCCGTGACCTTCGCGGCGTAGTGTTGACACCAAATTTTGGCCCAGGGCCCATTGTCAGTAGATGACAGGGTACGCGCCGGGTGGAAAAGGATTTTGAGCGAAGTGACGGCCCACCGAAGATCATGAAGCCGAAAAAAACGTGCGCGTGTGCGTGTGGGTCCGTTTTTCTTTTTAGTTTCTTTTCCTTTTTCTAGAGTTAGAAAGGATTGACCGAATTGTGGTCAAGGAGGAGTTGTGTTTAAGTCCAAGTCGGACTCTTGCCTCGGGTGTATAAATATAAACCCAGGTGCTTGTAGAAAGAAGCAATCAATACAATCAACCTTTCGGCGCATCGCCACAATTTCTCGACGTAATCTCCGTCGACATCGGCGTCCATCGGGGCTCCGGTTTCGGCTTGGATTCCGTCAGGTATGCGCATCGATCTGGTTATGTCGACTTGTCCATAATTAAGATTGATGTGGCTGCTAGTTATCCGGTAATGTCGATCTTTCTAGGGTTTACATTATGCATCGACTACATGGAATTGTTTAAGACCTGGTCCAATTCTTTGTTACGGTTAGTTGACTTGTCCTCGCCGCGACCTTGTTTGCCGATTGCTGATGTCGATTCCTGTTTGATCTAGTTACTCGAGTCACGGTTAAGGTATTTGGTCGATTAGATCTGTTCTTGGTGACTGGGTAGGCAGTTAGACTTGTCCTGTCCGCTTCGCTTAGTTGACGTGTCCTCGGCGAAACAGTTGCTAAGAATTAGATTTAATTTACTGGGTATCTGAGACTGGTAGTTGCCGTTTATACTTGTACCTATCGATCGTGTAGAGCAGTTTGACGTGTCCTGTTCTACTTCACTTAGTTGACGTGTCCTCGGTGAAGCGATTGTTAGATTACGGGTATAATCAGTGGTTGCTGGTTTAATCGTTCTTTCGGGGTGTTTAGCCGATTGTTTACCACGTTCAGATCTATGCTTGCGTGCTTTTAAATATCTTATTGCTCCTGTTCAAGTATAGGTTTGAGCCTTCTTGTTTGCCGATAGCTATTTGCCGATTGCATACTTTGCCGATTGCTTATTTTGTTGCATGTGTCGTTTGCTTTAGTTATCGTGCGAGCATTTACTGTTGCGACATGCCGATTCGTTTCTAGCCGTCAGCCGAGCATTTAATACAGTATTTTATTTATTCATAACATCGGCTGCGGTTACGCATCGGCCTGTACGGGGCCGATAGCCCAGGAATTTTACACGCTTTTCTTGTCTTTGTCGATTTGCAGGGAAAATCGACTGGCACGCTCCGGAATTCACCGCGTTAAAAGTTTGGTCCTGAACAGAGTGAAGCAAATCTCTCAGCCCACGTGTGCGAGCGGTAGAACACACATTTTACCGTCAACACACTTTTTGGCACGCCCAGTGGGACCGATCAAGTTCTGAGAAGCAGATGGCGTTCGTTCAAGCTGTTGCTGATGATGGTACTTTGCTCGTTGATACAAAGGGCCAGAAGATCATGATTCCTGCACCAGTGATTCGAGATGACAAGGACTCTTCTGAGATAACTGGCAACGATGAGTTGAACGCTTGGGAGAAGATGTCTTTGGATCAGAAGAAGCATTATCAGAGTTATCTGTATGGGTGTCAGGTTAAATACTTCAACACAATCAAGATGACTCGTGGCAAGATTACATCAGTGTCAGATCCACCAACAGTGTTAAGTGCAGAAGAATTGGAAGCATTGAAGAAGTTGCCAGATCGAGCTCTGTTGGATGAAGTTGTGAATGCTGCGGTTCACAATGCTTTCATTAACCAATCAGGGGTGCTTGTTAATACTTTGTACAACATGCTCAAGGCGTTTGCTGATGGGACCTTGCAGTTTGAGTCTGGATTTATGGGGCCATCATTTACTTTACCAACTTCTGCACCAGCACGTCCTGCACATCCTGGTGGTCAACCCGCAGCTCAAGAAGAAACAAGTGCTGCTGGTCAGCAAAGGCAACTATATGGCATGCCACCAGAGCTGTGGTCTCCGAGTGCTCAAGCGTTAGCCGCAGGAACAGCTCGGGTATCGGCGCCAAATCTTATTGATGCACCGATGTCCACACAGAAGGAAGCAGGTGTTACGACTACTGAGCCAAGGATTAGTCAAACTCCTCAGACGAGATATCATTTAGCTCCCAATGTCAATCCTGCACTGTTCAACCAGGAGATTCCGCAAGGCTATCATAGAGTGGCAGATTATAGTGAGCACTACAACAGGGAGCAACCTGCTCAAGTTCAGTCACAACCGCAGCAATCATCTCAGATGGCTGGGGGGCAAGTGCAGAATTCTTCAGAGGATATAGTTGCCAGACTGGCTGAAGTCATGAAGGAGCAGTTTGATCTCAAGCCCAAGGGGCACAGCTTTATGTATCGACGTCCATATCCAGAGTGGATGGAACAAGTTGCTCTGCCACATCGATACAAGCTGCCAGAATTCTGCAAGTTTTCTGGGCAAGACAATGTGTCCACAGTTGAACACATTAGCCGATATTTGGCACAGTTGGGAGAGACGTCGGCACAAGATGCATTGAAGGTCCGTCTGTTTCCTCTGTCATTATCTGGATCGGCATTCTCATGGTTCACATCCCTCCCTGCGGGATCCGTGCGGAATTGGGCCGATTTGGAGGAGAAATTCCACTCTTATTTCTTCACTGGCATGGCAGAGTTGAGCATATCAGATTTGACGGCTGTTCGTCAGAAGGCTGGAGAGTCAGTTGCCGATTTTGCCCAGAGATTCAGAGTCATCCGTGGCAGGTGCTATAACCTGAATCTGACGGATCGGCAAATGGCTGAGATTGCTTTTCAAGGTTTATTGCCTCAAATCAGAGATAAGTTTGCACCTCAGGAAGTCGATGGCTTAGCACAGCTCTTTCAGAAGGCGTCGATTCATGAAGGGCGCGTTCAGAATACACGTGGCAGACAGTTTCGGGCGGCTTATGCCGATTATTCTTCTGATTCTGATGATGAAGCTGAAGTCGCTCTTGCTGAGTGGACCAGGAATAAGAAGACTGTTCTCTGTCCATGGGTCAAGCAGAAGGCAGAAGAAAAGAAATATGACTTTGACATCAATAAAGCCGACAAGATATTCGATCTGCTACTACAAGAGAAGCTTATTCAACTCCCACCTAATCACACGTTGCCTCCAGCTGAGGAGTTGAAGAAAATCAAGTGGTGCAAGTGGCATAATACTCCCTCTCATCACACCAATGAGTGCAAGGTGTTCAGGCAACAGATCCAATCGGCAATTGAGAGTGATCGCAATAAATTCTCTGGTCAAAAGCCGATGAAGATTGATGAGCATCCTTTTCCAGTCAACATGATCGGTGGATCTGCTGGATTGATCGGCAAGTACTCAAGGAAAAGAGAGAGGGAAGATAGGAGGACTAGTGATGATGACTTTGATCCACACTGGAACTGTCCTTTCTTCCAGTACTGTTGGGAGCAGGGTATGAAGTTGACACCAATTGAAGGTTGTCCAGGTTGTAGCAGAAGATCTGGGGATTTGTACAGAGAAGTTGGTACTTCAAGCCGAGTCCCTATGCGGAGACAGCATGATCGCTTCGAAGGGAAACCAGTATCAAGGGTTTCTGTGCATGAGAGGCTTGGTCCTGTCAATCAAGTTGAAGATTATGAAGAAGAAGATCAAGGTGAGTTCACAGAAGAAGGGCAATGGTGTCCGAGTGGTATTTTTACCAAGACTCAGAAGAGAAGAGTACAGAGGGCACGTTGCCGGGAGTTGAACAAGGAAGTGAACCAGGAGGATGATCATGACAAGGGGCCCAAGTCAAAAAAGGTATGGAGACCAAAAGTCAAATCTCAAGTACATGAAGTTGAAGCTCCTATCAATATGGTATTTATGCTGCCGCGAGAATTTAGTTCTTTGAACATTAATGAGTCGGAAGAAGAAGCTTCTGCCGAATTGTTATTTGGTCCACAGCAGGCAGTGTTTGAGAAGCCGTCTGGTGTTGATCATCTCCATCTGAGGGCTCTGTACCTTAATGGTTTTGTCAATGGCAAGCCGATGAGTAAGATGATGGTCGATGGTGGTGCTGCTGTCAACGTTTTGCCGATGGCGACATACAGGAAGATCGGCAAACTGCCTGAAGAGCTGACCAAAACCAACATGACGTTGAGGGATTATGGGGGCAGAAGCTCTGAAGTCAAAGGAGTCACCAATGTCGAGGTTACTATCGGAAGCAAGACCTTGCCGACGACGTTCTTCGTGATTGAAGGCAAAGGATCGTACGCCGTACTGTTGGGTAGGGATTGGATTCATGCTAATTGCTGTATCCCTTCCACGATGCATCAGCTCCTTATCCAGTGGATCGGCGACGAGGTGGAAACTATTCAAGCTGATAGATCGGTGAGTGTAGCAACTACAGATTTCTTGCCGATGATGGTCGAAAATTTGCCGTGTATATCAGGAACTTACTGGGAAGGTGAAGCATTGGATGTTACCGATGAAGGTGTTTGCATCACTGAAGGATCGGCAACTCCACGGTTGTTATAGCAATTACCGGACCTGGACATCGATCGGCCGATGGAAGATGAGAAAGAAACAATCGATAATCAGCTGATCGATGAAAGAGAAGAAGGAAAACTTGGTCATGGTTTTGTATCAGCCGATGAGTTAGAAGAAGTTGACATTGGAAATGGTGACAAGCCTCGGCCGACGTTTATTAGTAAGAAGATCTGTAAAGAGTTTAGAGAAAAGTTGATAGTGTTATTAAAGGAATACAAAGATTGTTTTGCTTGGGATTATTCTGAGATGCCTGGTCTTAGTCGAGATATTGTTGAACACCGATTGCCCATTAAGCCTGGGTATCGGCCGTTTAAACAACATAATCGGAAGATTGATCCAAAGATTTATGATGCTGTCAAGGAAGAAATTACAAAGTTATATGATGCCAAGTTTATCCGACCCTGCCGATATGCAGAATGGGTGTCCAGTATCGTCCCAGTGATCAAGAAAAACGGGAAGATGCGAGTATGCATTGATTTCAGGAATTTGAATAAGGCTACACCCAAAGATGAGTACCCAATGCCGATAGCAGATGTACTGATCGATGCTGCTGCTGGACACAAGATTTTGAGCTTCATGGATGGAAATGCAGGATATAATCAGATTTTTATGGCTGAAGAAGATATTATAAAGACTGCATTCAGGTGTCCAGGAGCTTTGGGATTGTTTGAATGGGTTGTGATGACCTTTGGGTTGAAAAATGCTGGCGCCACATATCAAAGAGCGATGAATTTCATCTATCATGATCTGATTGGTCGATTAGTGGAAATTTATATTGATGATGTGATGGTGAAGTCTAAAACAGTTGAAGATCATATTGCTGATTTGCGGCAGGTGCTAGAGAGGACCAGAAAGTATGGCTTGAAGATGAATCCGCATAAATGTGCTTTTGGTGTTTCGGCAGGACAATTTCTGGGCTTTATTGTTCATGAAAGAGGAATTGAAATTGGTCCCAAGAGCATGGAGTCGATCAAGAAAATTCAACCTCCTACCAGTAAAAAAGAATTGCAGTCTCTGATTGGCAAAATCAATTTTGTGAGAAGATTTATTTCTAATCTTTCTGGGAAGATTGATGCTTTTACTCCTTTGTTGAAGTTAAAAGCAGATCAAGAGTTCCGGTGGGAAGCCCAACATCAGAAGGCGCTTGATGATGTCACGAAATATTTAATCTCACCACCTGTGTTGATGCCTCCTAAGCCAGGTATTCCTTTCAAGTTATATTTGTCTGCCGATGACAAGTGTATTGGTTCGGCATTGACGCAAGTACAAGATGGCGATGAGAGGATTATCTTTTATCTCAGTCGGAGATTAGTGGATGCAGAGACAAGATATTCTGAGATTGAAAGGTTATGCTTTTGCCTTTATTTCTCTTGCACTAAATTAAGACATTATTTGTTATCCGAAGAATGCACTATTGTTTGCCGATCCGATGTCGTCAAATACATCTTGTCCGCTCCGGTATTGAAGGGCAGGCTTGGGAAGTGGATGCTAGCAATTGCAGAATTTGATCTTAAATATGAATCTGCTAAAGCTGTGAAGGCCCAGGTATTTGCCGATTTGATAGTCCAGCATGGGAGGCATGATGAAAGTGTGATAGAGCCAGTTCCATGGCGCTTATTGTTTGACGGATGGATTTGCAAAAATGGATGTGGTATCGGCATTGTCATTGTCACACCAAAAGGGTCCAGGTTTGAATTCTCATTCACAGTAGAAGCTCATACTAATAATCAAGTTGAATATGAGGCTGTGTTGAAAGGGCTACAACTGTTGAAGGAAGCCAATGCTGATTTTGTTGAAGTTGTTGGGGATTCTTTGCTGGTTGTGGGGCAATTGAATGGTGAATATGAATGCAAAGACGAAGTGCTTCGGGGTTATTATCAGAAGTGTCAAGATCTAATGAAGAGCTTCAAGCACATCACATTCAGTCATATTCCTCGACAAATGAATTCTGAAGCTAATAATTTGGCTCAGCATGCATCTGGGTATCGGCTTATTGTAAGTTCTATTAACAATGAAGCCGATGTCGATGTGCAAGATTGGAGGATTGAAATAGTACATTATTTGAAGGATCCAACCCAGAAAACGTCCAGAGAATTGCGGTACAAGGCAATGAAATATGTGTTAGTTGATGATCAGCTTTATTATAGAACGTTGGAAGGGATTTTGTTGAAGTGTCTGAATGCCGATGAAGCCAAGAAAATGCTGATGGAGGTTCATGATGGGATTTGTGGGACTCATCAGTCGGCACACAAGACGAAATGGTTGATCAGAAGGGGTGGATATTTCTGGCCTACCATGCTTGAGGATTGTTTTGAATATTATAAGGGCTGTCAGGATTGTCAGAAGTATGGATCGATTCAAAGAGCTCCAGCATCGGCAATGAACCCTACTATCAAGCCGTGGCCATTCAGAGGATGGGGAATCGACATGATTGGTGAGATTAATCCTTCTTCCAGTAAGGGACATAAATATATATTGGCAGCTACGGATTATTTCACCAAGTGGGTTGAAGCAGTACCTTACAAAAGTGTGACTTCGAGGGATGTGATTGCTTTTGTTAAAGAGCACATAATCTTCAGATTTGGTATCCCTCAAACTATCACTACGGATCAAGGTTCTATTTTTATTTCTGAAGAGTTCAGAGATTTTGCTGATGATATGGGTATTAAATTATTAAATTCGTCACCATATTATGCCCAAGCAAATGGTCAGGCTGAAGCTTCAAATAAATCCTTGATCAAGTTGATTAAGCGCAAGATTAGTGATCAACCGAGAAGGTGGCATACCTCATTGGCCGATTCATTATGGGCATATCGGATGTCTTGTCATGGGTCAGTACAAGTAACACCATATCAGTTGGTGTATGGGCATGAAGCTGTTTTGCCATGGGAAGTTACTACCGGGTCAAGAAGAGTCGATTTGCAAAATCAATTGACAGCAGAACAATACCATGATCTCATGATGGACGAATTAGAAGATGTCAATCAGCAACGGTTGATTGCGTTGAAGAAAATTCAAGATAATAAGGCACGGGTGGCTCGGCATTATAATAAGAAGGTGGTGACTAAGCAATTTGATGAGGGAGATCTTGTCTGGAAAGTCAAGTTGCCGATTGGTGTGCGAGATAATCGTTTTGGCAAGTGGTCACCTAATTGGGAAGGTCCTTATATAATTAGCCGATGCGCGCCCGGTAATGCTTATATCTTGAAAGATTTGGGTGGAGAAGAATTTGGCCGAGCGCTTAATGGAAAATATTTGAAGAAATATTACCCCAGCATTTGGGTAGGTTCTTAAAGTGTTCGGTTAAATTTTCAGTTAAGCCGACGTTAAGAGCGTCGCCTTGGAGATGGCCGATGTCGATGGTATCGCCCTTAGGGAATATATGCAGAAAAGAACAAAAGAAGACAACGAAGTTCTTATAGTTTACAAGTTATTACATCATACATGGGAATACAAAATTCTTGCACCAAGAATACACACTGCGGCTGCTGTCAAGTGTCAACCAAGTGCTGGCGCAGGGTAGGATGGGTCGTTGCTCCGGTATACGAGGAGAGGAGCAAATTCATGGACCTCATCACGTCGAAGAAGATGTTATCCCTGAGAAGGAACCTTATCTGACGAAGAACATGAGTTCTTCCTCGAAGTCTGAAGAGGAGCCGCCATCTTCAGGGATTAGCTCAAGAGGGATAGCGTCGGGAAAAGGAACTGGAGAGAAGCAGAAGGAAGACAAGAGACCAGAGCGTAGATGTGTGGAGAGAAGAGGAGCTCATGATTGCTATCTTGCTGCTTAGGATGCATTGGTCAGGCTTTGTGAAAGGGATTTTTCTTGCTGGCCATTGTGTTGATGATTCTGGTGAGGGGAGCCAGTCCTTTTATAAGCCGAGATGCGGAAGAAGATAAAATTGTGGAATAGTGAAAGACCTATTGCAAATTAAAGTGATTGGTATGAATTGTCTGCCGAAGATGTGCACGCCATGTGAAGATAAAGGTACAGCTTATCAAGTCAAATGTACAGTTTTCACGTGAAGGGTCATTTAGAAGCTTGCAGACGTGATAGATGGTGGAGCAATCCGGCGCATGGAGATTCCATACCCCGGCTTGGGGGGGCATGTGTTGACACCAAATTTTGGCCCAGGGCCCATTGTCAGTAGATGACAGGGTACGCGCCGGGTGGAAAAGGATTTTGAGCGAAGTGACGGCCCACCGAAGATCATGAAGCCGAAAAAAAAAACATGCGCATGTGCGTGTGGGTCCGTTTTTCTTTTTAGTTTCTTTTCCTTTTTCTAGAGTTAGAAAGGATTGACCGAATTGTGGTCAAGGAGGAGTTGTGTTTAAGTCCAAGTCGGACTCTTGCCTCGGGTGTATAAATATAAACCCAGGTGCTTGTAGAAAGAAGCAATCAATACAATCAACCTTTCGGCGCATCGCCACAATTTCTCGACGTAATCTCCGTCGACATCGGCGTCCATCGGGGCTCCGGTTTCGGCTTGGATTCCGTCAGGTATGCGCATCGATCTGGTTATGTCGACTTGTCCATAATTAAGATTGATGTGGCTGCTAGTTATCCGGTAATGTCGATCTTTCTAGGGTTTACATTATGCATCGACTACATGGAATTGTTTAAGACCTGGTCCAATTCTTTGTTACGGTTAGTTGACTTGTCCTCGCCGCGACCTTGTTTGCCGATTGCTGATGTCGATTCCTGTTTGATCTAGTTACTCGAGTCACGGTTAAGGTATTTGGTCGATTAGATCTGTTCTTGGTGACTGGGTAGGCAGTTAGACTTGTCCTGTCCGCTTCGCTTAGTTGACGTGTCCTCGGCGAAACAGTTGCTAAGAATTAGATTTAATTTACTGGGTATCTGAGACTGGTAGTTGCCGTTTATACTTGTACCTATCGATCGTGTAGAGCAGTTTGACGTGTCCTGTTCTACTTCACTTAGTTGACGTGTCCTCGGTGAAGCGATTGTTAGATTACGGGTATAATCAGTGGTTGCTGGTTTAATCGTTCTTCCGGGGTGTTTAGCCGATTGTTTACCACGTTCAGATCTATGCTTGCGTGCTTTTAAATATCTTATTGCTCCTGTTCAAGTATAGGTTTGAGCCTTCTTGTTTGCCGATAGCTATTTGCCGATTGCATACTTTGCCGATTGCTTATTTTGTTGCATGTGTCGTTTGCTTTAGTTATCGTGCGAGCATTTACTGTTGCGACATGCCGATTCGTTTCTAGCCGTCAGCCGAGCATTTAATACAGTATTTTATTTATTCACTAACATCGGCTGCGGTTACGCATCGGCCTGTACGGGGCCGATAGCCCAGGAATTTTACACGTTTTTCTTGTCTTTGTCGATTTGCAGGGAAAATCGACTGGCACGCTCCGGAATTCACCGCGTTCCAAGTTTGGTCCTGAACAGAGTGAAGCAAATCTCTCAGCCACATGTGCGAGCGGTAGAACACACATTTTACCGTCAACACGTAGTTACCCTGGAAGTGGATCTGGAGCTGGTCCCGAAGCTGCTCCCACGAGTAGATGCTGTTCGCCGGCAGCTTGGTGTACCATGTCTTGGCGATCGCGCTCGAAGCGAGGACGAAGGCCTTAGCCTTGATGTCGTCGTCGCCCCCTGCTGTCTCGATGGCGGTTTCGTAGCTGATGAAGAACTCGCGGGGGTCGGAGGTGCCGTCGAAGGTTGGCAACTTCGCTGAGATGAACTTCCGGGGCCATGCCACCGATTGTAAGCGCGCGGAGAGCGGTTGGTTTGTGTCGGAGGAGCTTGCAGGACGCTTCCTTCCGCTGGAGTGGGTATGTCTCTCGTCGCGCTCTTGGCTGTGTTCCGGCGTCTCGGCCTCCCGGCGACCGATGCGTCGCAGGGTGTTCAGCTGCGCTTGGAGGTGAACTTGCTGTCGACGCGCGGCTTCGGCTCGAAGGCGATAAGTGGCTTCGTCTCGATCGAAGTTCTCGAGGGCGCGCTGCCTCAGCAGCCGTTCGTCAGCTTCACGAGCTTCGCGGTTGTACGCCTCCTGGAGCTCCGCCAGACGCTGCTCCTCGGCTACGGCTTCGGCGAGCCCCCTCTGGCTCCGCGCTTCGGCTTCGGCGTTCCTTCAAGGTGGTTCCTTCGTTTCGTCGCGGCGTTCGACTTCGCCCGTGTCGATGTTCTCTTCTTCGTCGTCGGAGGAGCCTTCGGCGCCTTCGGCCACTTCCTCCACGGTTGGAAGGTCGACGTTGGTTGTGTTATTGTTGGTCTCCGAAGGTGGTACCACCGAGGTCGATGCCGAAGGAAGTGTCGATGCCGATGGATGTGTCGAGCTGCTGGGGAAGGTGCGGATTATCGTCAGCGGGTCGACGCCTTCGTCCGAAGCCGCGGACCTGGTCTTCCGGGTACCTCCTGCCGGAAGGTCAGTTTTTGATTTTTCAGCCCTCTTAGTCATCTCGTCGTGGCTTCTCATTCGATCCCCACGGACGGCGCCAACTGTTGTGGTTACAAGCCCACAATAGTAGAAAGGGGATCCTCCAAGGGTCTACCACAAGTGAGGGACCCCTGGGAAGGACTAGGAAGGGACCAAACAAGAGCCAAGAGAGGTATGTAATTAAGAGCTGGTATTCAATGCCTTGTCTTGAGGGTGGTAGGGGGTATTTATAGGCTGATACACCCCTACAACCCTAGAATTACAAGTACCATATTGCCCTTCCTCTAGGGCACTATGGTCATTTCCTTATTACAAGGTGGGATTCCCTAACCCTAGTGGGCCAGAGGCCAATGTACATGGGCCTACTCTATACTATATGTCATCTTGGGCCTTAATGGGCTTCATGGCAGGCCAGGCCTTTGGGCCAGGGGGAGGGGACGCAGTGAGCCTCCCCCAACAATTAGAGCACTACAAATAAATAAAATAAATAAGAAAATATTGGAGGAGTTATCCTAACATAGAGCAACCTATTCACGGTTTCAGACATTGTTGAAAAAAGCAAGGACCGAAATGGCTTTGCTTAGTTGAAACGTCCTATGGCCAAAATGCAGATTAGCTAGTAAGGAAAGCTTCGTGTAAAAATTACCTTGGTAGCAAAACATGCAATGCTGTGAAAACAGAAAAGGTACAAAGAAATTAAAACAAATACTGTAGGCGTGGTACGCTATGAAACAAATAATCCCAATCACTGATAAACATGATAGATATGCACTGAATGGAAACTGGAATCATGTTGGGGCGCTGCTACCCTGAGACTCATGCTTCTAGCTAGTAAACTGATACCCCGTGCGTAGCTGAGGTACTTAGAGTGAACTGATTGTAGTTTTGTAAAGAGGTGACAAATATTCATAAATCATTGAAGAAAATAATGTGTTAAAGTCATGTTTCATATTCATATGTAATATTCATAAATCAGGGTTTTACACTCTATTTTCACTGTTAAAGTATTTACACTCTATTTTCACAGTAAAGAGCACCTCAAAATGTTTTAAGCAAATAATGTAGTGGCCTCAAATATAAATCAAGTTGATGAGTACAGCTAAGCACTAAGCAAAAGAAGCAGCATCTATAAGAACAAAATGAAACGAAGATAGTTAGATGCATACAAAGAAAATTCCAAGCCTAGGCACCGGCAGCAGAACAGCAAAGAAAGGTATATGGATGTGCTTGTACGCGGTGGAGGCCTCACGATTGCTCGGAACGTAAATCACTGGCTCATCAGTTAAGCTGAAGGCGCGTCCAAGAATAAGGAACCCTATCGTTGTTGGTGGTTGTACCCTTGCTACCAGGTAAGAAGCCAAGGCATCCAAAAAACAAAAGGTAAGAAGCCAAGGTGGCCGGGCTGTTGCTCCATGAAAAAGGAGATATATATATAATATACTCCTATGTAGCATCTCATCTAGTTAAAGAGGAAGAAGGTAGAAAGGAAAAGGAAGTGGAGGAGATGGAGCCATGTAGGCCATTTGGTCA
The DNA here is from genome assembly GCA_012490785.1 of Eragrostis nindensis. Taxonomy (NCBI): domain Eukaryota; kingdom Viridiplantae; phylum Streptophyta; class Magnoliopsida; order Poales; family Poaceae; genus Eragrostis; species Eragrostis nindensis. The sequence goes on along the minus strand of JAAXCT010000074.1, from coordinate 293,558 downwards.
TGAACGCCAGCCTCTTTCAGTTTCTAATAATTAATCAATGCCGGCAAAAGAAAATGCTAATAAATAGTGAGAGAAGAGATTGGAGGGTGTCGATTTGGTTAATGGGTATTTAGTGCTATTAATTTCATTTGACAATTGGTTGCACCATTGAAGCGGAAGTTTTTTTGCAGCCTCTCTATCCACTTATTATATGAGTTCAATAGAGGGACCGGCTGGAAGAAAATTGATAGCAGGGTGTGGAGGACTAATTAAGATTGGACGGAGGAGATGCGTTGTCAATTATGATCCAACGGATAAAAGTTTTCAGATGATGTGGCTCGCTGAGAGTTGAGAGAATTAGGAGTTAAGACACTTAGTTGGTTGCACTTATAAAGAATACTAGATGAATTCCCCGCGCGTTGCCGCGGGATTTTAGAGACAAATTTAGATGGCCATTGAGTGAAAGGTTTTAATGGAGCATGTCATAGTTTATGAACAAAAGATATGTAACACAGTAACAGACACAAAATTACAGACCAGATGAGGATAAAAGAAATTAAGATCCATAGTGCACGAACCATTATTATATTGAATATACATGCTTCACCAGTAGAATGTAGACTAGTTACGATCAAAGAAAGAAATTTTTTATGTAAATAAAGTACAATTGCAAGAACTAAATGACATTATTTTATTTGCTATCAGTGGAGTCGTCTTCACAGAGAAAAAGTATTGTAGATCTGGTTCTTCTCTTTCTATGTAGCAACCAGTGAGAATATAATTATCTGAAAAAATTGAAGTGAGAATATATAAGGGTCAGCAGTGACATCAAGGAAGAGAATTTTACACCTGTGTGTTGTGTAGATGAATCCTAAGCAACGTGGTATGTTACTATTTATTTGGAAACAATATGTGCATTGAATTTGATAAATAGCAAATCTTTCTTTCTATATCTAAAACGTGAAGGTTTCTTTGCTCCTGATTGGTCGATTCTATCTTCAACTTGCCACCGTTGATTTGCTAACCCGTGTTATCATCACCGTTGATTTCTCCACCTAGCTCCATCGAGAAGGTTCCGGTTTTGATGGACTCTTCCAGTGATCCAGTCTTCCTTCATGCGCTCGCCCTGTCCGCTCCCACCGCCGTTTTCTTCCCATCTCGCTCTCGCCGTTGTCACCTGCTTCGCAAAGGACGCTTCGTACATCGAGCCACAAGGAGCCTGCTGCATTCGCGACCACTTGGTGGTGGCGACCTCCGGCACAGACAAGGCCGGCATCAGAAGCGGTTGGCGAGCTATGGAACGTTCGAGGCAAGGCGGAATATGCAGGTGCCACATGCGTCACGCGCATCATCACTATCTCAGCCTGAACAATGCACTGCATCACATCGATCCTCCTCCTTGCGAATTCTATATACTCACATTCCAGTTTAGTACCCAACCTGTTGCTTGCAACATGTTCGACGGAATGCCCAGCTCACGGCTGACAAAATATGTTGTGCATCTTGGACAGTGGCAAGGCGGTAAACAAGATGATACACATGCCTCATGGGATTCATACTACACCATCTAGCCTTGAGAGTTGACACGATGCATGGCCCTCTTGCAATGGCTACGCAACTCTCCAGATCATTACCATCAATGAGTGGCGGAGCCACCTTGATGCATGGGTATTCCTAGGAATACCCAACTTTTTCTTGCAAAAAAACAAGTTTACATAGTGTTTTTACATATATGCAGCTATGTTGGGCTAAAAACTTCCTTTGTTTGAGTTGTAATCGAGGCCAAACAACACTGAGACTGAGGTTGCAACTAATCAGATAGCAGAAATTGAACATAAGTACTTTGAAAGGGATACCCAACTTGGTAGTATAGAAGTACCAGTGCCATCTTGGTCTCCTATTAGCAATCTTTTCCTAAACGGAATTAGACGGGCGTCTAAACGCGTGTAGACGGTGAACGGAGGCTAACCGTGCAGTTTAGGGCCTGGGCGGCGTCGTAGACGGTTGACCCGTATAGACGGTCAACGACGGGAAAAAACGGCTTGAACGGCATAAACGGGACGGGCCTGGGACGGATCTGGACGCCGTTCAGGCCGTGTAATGATTCGTTTAGGCCATGGACAGGGAGATCGGGAGGAAAATGGAAAGAAACAAGAGGGAGATTGGGCTGGAGATGCAGAAACGAGCAGGAGCGGCGCCGCCGTCCAGCCCGCGCAGGAGATTGAGTCGCTCACCGTCATCGACGCTGTCCAGCCCGCGTCCTCCTCGCTCACCGCCGCCGCCGCTGTCCAGGCGGCGCCGCCGTGGTCGACCAGCCCGCGGCCAGGTGGCGCACTGTCCACCCCATCCCATGCTTGCGTCGAGGAGCAGAAGAGCAGCAACACGGGAGCGAGGGGCGGAGAGCAGGGACTGCAGCCTGCAGGGGCAAGGGTGCTGCGAGTGGTGGCGGAGAGCAGGGAACAGGGGGCAGGGTTGGCGGCGCAGAGGGAGGAAGAACGGGAGGAAGAATGGGGTGGCGATGTGGCTGGTAGCATCCAGTCCTATCGTGTGGATAAGGTAAGGTTATATGGGCTGGGCCTTTGCCCTTTGCTGATGGGCTGAGCTGTTCAGCATATATCCCTCTTCTTTCTCTTTTTCCTCTCTTTTCTTTTCCTTATTCTTTCCTTTTCAGGGGCTACAGTAGGAAAACGTTTAGCCCGTCTAAACGCCGTCTAATTCCGTGTAAACCGTTTAAACGCTAAACGATGGGTCACCGACTGTCTACCGTTTACCGTTTAGGAAAACATTGCCTATTAGAGACTGCAAATATAATGCCTTCCTCCAGTGGCTCATTCAATGAATTTTTTTGCTGCTTCAACTATGAGGAATACCCAACTTGAAAATCCTAGCTCCGCCACTTCATCATCTTCCCTAAGAATTTGGTAGCCTTTCCATTCCGCTTTAGTATGTCTAAATTTCTAGCAGTTGACACAGAATATATATGTTAGCACCAGGGAGGAGAACGACTGAATGACTATGCTGAAGTGGAAATCAAGACAAGGCTAATCTTGGCTGCAGTGTGGTTCAAGTGACCGAACTTGTCCTTAAGGTATACCCTCTGCAGTACATGAGTGTTCTGTGCACCAGCCGAGTTGCACGTCCAGGCCATCAGGGACGGCAAGGAGCCCAGGCTTGTTGAAGAAACGGAGAGATACCTAGGCCGACAAATATATATTTCCTCGACAGAACTAGAGGGGCATTGCCATCTATCTCGCCGAAATCTTTCTAGCCTTCATGTTCATGACTCTTGCCTAGACTTTTGCTCTTAACTGATTTCAATATATCAACAACATGCTTAATTCTATTCTCTTTGTACTTGGCTTTTCCAATACTGTAATATTTGATATAAGGTTCGTTTTCATGTTGAGATACTCTCACCTGTCCACGATATGATGTTTGTCAGTAAGCTATAGCTGATTAGTAACCATCCTTTGTATGTTTGGTTCAATAAAACTGAACCCATCACTTTAACTAGATCCTTTCATTTTTCTGTTATACATACTCTCTAATTTAGAAAAAGATATATTCACAAAAGGCCAGGACAGGTGAGAGTTATAATTCAAATTTTCAAAGTTCAAACTGGCAGAAAAAGATTCAACTATTATCTAATGTCATTCAATCTTTAAGATGCTGATATAACAAGAGGCATGAACAAAGAACTAAAAAGAAAATGTCCTTACAAAAAGTTATTTAATTTTCATAACTATAATGATGTGATGTTCATACTATTTTCTCATTGAGATGTTCTTCTCTTTCCTACAGGCTTTTTGGAGTCAGAGTTATGTTCCTATAATGTTAGCTTGTTACTGTAGACAGATTGATGCTAAATATATGACTATGGTGTCAAACCCGCAAGCAGGTTTCTTGCAATCAAGTAAATGGCACTCAGTTCCAAATACAAACTTCTGCTATATCCTTAAGCTCCTCTGCTACACGCGTTTAGTTGCTTGTCACTTTTGCACATTACACTACATATACAAAACTGAAAGTTCTTAGAATCCAATCACAGATGAATTAGAATAGAACTTCAAATGAATATTCATGATCAAAATATGCAGCAAGGTGAAACGTTAAGCCAGCGACCATTTTTCTATTCACTTTTCCCTAGCTACTTCATCCCAAATGCGGTGTCTTCAGCTCACTGATGCAGCTGCTACTGAAATTACATTCAACGGAAAGCAAAGCAAGAAAGAGTACATATTTGCAACAGGCAGGGGCGCGCCAAAGTGCGCGCCAATTTTCTAGTGTAATCTAAAGGGTGAAATAGAGCAGTCAAACGTAACATGTTTTTCACGATCAACCATCAATCTATTTTGCACCGGAGTCTTGATGAGCATGAGCATTTCACATTGACTCTTGAGCACCTTTATCATTGTTCGGTGAATTAATGGATAATAATGGAATACTAAAGAGAAATAAGTTTGTAAATAACCTATAAATTCATGACAGTACTAATTATTGAAATAAATATGAAAATATTGGACGGGTTATACCAACATGAGTTTTAGACATCAAAGAAAATAGCTAGTGCCAAGTGCCTTATGATGATTGCCTCTTGATTATAGTTACAATTTTGCAATTCGAAAATAATAGAAGGACAAAACTATGCTAAAATCAGCTTATTATGTGACAATAGAAGAATAAAGAAACAATTAAAATTCGAAACAAAGCAACAGGAGAGGATAGTGCCAACAAAGCAACAGGAGGCAATGAAAATTTGACTACCGGCTGACGTTTGCCTCTGGTGGCGATTTGTTCGCCCGTGATTCGTTGTGTAGCAGAGGCACCAAACATGAACAGAGAGGGATCGAGGGAAAGGTCCAACCTTGTAGAAGGTGTACCTGAAAGGTGCTTGGATATGCATGATGGTGATTTATGCGAGCGTCAAAGGAGGCGTCCATCATTGTATAAATCGATGTGGAAAGCTGAAACAAAGCAAGGACACGAGCTATGAAATGATCCACAATAAAATCATGGCAGAAAAATTAGAGCTGAGAAAAGAACATGCTTATTCTAAAGAAATAGATTGGTGATTGTACTCAGCATCTGCCCAAAATGTTGTAAATTCTATCAGGACTGGAGCATGATTGGTCATTTTATATTGGGATGCTGTTGAGTGGAGAGGGAGTTACTACAGGATTAATGCCGCAGGATTAATACCATCAACAACATTAGTCTTTTTTATTGCAAAATGGAGGAGTACTAACACACGGGAGTTTCTTTTAGCCTCTCTCATTGTGGCCAATTACATGATGTGAACAAATGGGTGGACAGGGAAGGAATAATACTGGTTTCAATATGTGCATGGGAGGTACTAATGAATGCTTGGTAGACTATGAACCATGCCTAGTAGTGGGTAATAATGCACCAGGCAAAGGATGGACGGACAGATCAAACCATGACTCTAGGATCCAACGGTGTAAATAATTGAGATGATGTGGCTGCATAAGAGTTGAGAGAAATGAGAGTTAAAGACCTTTAGTTGGTTGGACTTATAAAGAAGATATAGATATAGATTAGGTGGTGAAAGGGTACAAGAGCTTTAGTAGCTTCTGAGGTTCTTATAAAGAATATATAGATTAGTGGCCGTCGATAGCGAGGCGCTAGTGGTGACTTCATTAATCTTGAGGATTTGCCAGCTTAGTCTTCGAAGATGCTCATAGGGATAGGGTTTGCGTATGTGCGTTCATAGAGGTGAGTGTGCGTGCGTTGTGAGTGTATGAGTTGTACTGTGTAATTAAAAAAAAACACATATTAGGTGCATGCATAGCGAGACATATCGCCAGGAGAAGCATGCAAATGTTCGTCAGATCTGCTCGAAGTCCTCGAGCTCCCACTTGCCATCAGCAGCGTTCCTGACCATCTCCTTGTTCTTGGGCACCCACCAGTTGGCCGGCACCGGGTACTCGTACCCTAGGAAAAAAATTTCAGCGAAATTTCACTGAAATATCTGATATTTCGTCTTTTCCGGTGGGGTCCGAAATGAAATCGAAATGAACAGTACCAACGAAATATTGTTCTTGACCACCTTCGTGAGTGCAAATTGTCTTGTTTATGTATCCAATTGTGATGTTTTATAGATTTAAGATAATATCTTGTGAAACCATGTCAAATTTTTTTGAAAAATTCAAATTTTGTCCGTCGAAATTTCCAAAATTCCCGAAATTTCATGTTTATCGGTGACCTCCGAAATTTTTTTATTTCCGAAATAGTTTTCCTAGCTCGTACCTGAGCGCGTCTTCGCGCTTGTTGACCAGCGCTACGTCGCGGTCCACCTCCAGCTTGAACCCTCCGGCGCCGCCCTGCTCCCCGGCGACGCCGTGCAGGTAGCACTCGAGGCTGTGCAGCGTCCGCACCGTGCCCGGCGACCTCAGGTACGGCGACCGGCCCGTGTCGATGCGCAGCGGCACGGCGACGTCCACGTACAGCACCGACGGAGGAGATTTCGGCACGATGTCACCGGCGTTCTTCACGTGGAGGGCTCTCAGGTTCCGGAACGAGCGGAAGGCCGACTTGAAGGAGCTGTCGCCGACGCGCGGGCTTGCGAACACCACGGCCGTCACCGGCGACGGCGGCTTCAGCTGGGAGGAGGAGGTGCTATTGCTGGATGAGTTCAGGACGTTGGCGGCGATGTCGATGGCGTTGAGGGTGGCGAGCGCCGCGCCGAGGCTGTGGCCGGTGACCGTGATGCTCGTCTCCTCGTCCTTGTACAGTTCCATCAGCCGCCTCACCTCCTCAAGAACCTGCACAAGCGACTTACGCAGATGCTTCATTCATAAAGTTGAATTAAAAAAAAAGAACTTCTATCTTTAAGAAATGTGAACTTGAAATTCGATCTAAATAGGTTTGAAGAGAAAAGAGACAGATACTGTCAGCGCAAACTTGCCTGGTCTCTGGCACTGTCCTTGTTGTACTTGGAGTCTGCGTTGCTGGACATGTAAATGGACAGGAAGCCCCTGTGCACCATGGCGAGCGAGTTCGCGGCCGCGGCGGCGCCCAGCACCGGCGCGGCGGACGTCGGCGTGAAATCGAAGTCGTTGACCCACTCCAGGTCCGTGAGCGTCCCTCGCCACGCCACGACGACGTCGCGCCGGCCCAGGGCCGCCACGCCACGGTCCGTGGCCACGGCGACGTAGCCGATCCAGTTGGAGTCCCTGCTCCACGCCTCCTCCCCCAGCTCCGGCGCCGGCAGGAGCAGGAACGCCTCCGGCACCGGCTGCGCCGACGTGGCGTACACGAACTTGGTCACGGCGTAGTCGCCGGCGGCGGGGACCTCCGCGCTGGCCAGCAGGTCGGCGCGGCCGTACCTGCACGCACCGGCGTGCGGCGACCGCTTCTCCGCGTTGAAGGCGTCGTAGGTGGCCTGCGCGCGCTCGCCGTAGCCGATGATAAAGCGCCGGAGGTCCAAGTCGAGCGGGTCCAGGAGGCCGGTCCACGACGTGTTGCCATGGAGCTCGCGCCACCGGTTGGCGATCGCTGCATTGCTAATACCAATCCCAATGGAGGGAGCCAGAAGAAAGAGCAACAAGAACATCGTCTTCATAATATCACACCGGCTGAGATATGGATTGAATGTTGCTCAAACTTCGTCTACTCCCTCTCCGTCTACAAATATATATAGGCAGTCCAAAGTAATTTCAGACCGTTTAAGGTTTCATGAAAAAGACACGTGTCCAGAACTACTAATTATTAAATTGGCAGTTCTATACCTGAAAATCGCACGGATGCACGAATCAGTATAGTTCTTAATATTCACTGATAAATTTTGAGTATCATGTACTGTTATATTTGAGGATGGAGAATGTACTGTTACTAAAAATGCAGGCACGATCAAATATAAATGGGAAATAAAATAAGGACTCATACTTTTTTTTCTGCGATTAATAAGGACTCATACTTTGATGCCACTGATGTGGATATCTTCTAACCTTATTAATTTCCTTGCGTGCTGAAATGATTTATTAATAAATACAAAGTCTTGGATCTCCCATAATTTCATAGGAGCATGTGAGGTGATAAATGCGAAGTCTTCTCCCCGAACATGGATACGCAAGGACAGTGTGGATCAAGGTAGCTCTAGAGCGTGCAATATTATTGTCGTGCTTCCTTTGCTCATGCCACAGTAATAAAATGTTTGGTCGTCGGTCCCAGGCCGAGCTGGCTACAACAAGAATGTGAAAATCGAGGAGTGGGGTTGCACTAATCGTAATTATAGCTTTTAATTAAGAGATGATAATATACTAGCTGGACGATCATGTAACATTCAGCCTGTTCGGCAGGCTGCGCTGCAGCTGCGGCTGCTGAAGAAATAACTGCGAACACTGTAGCGGCTGCTGCGAACACTGTAGCGGCTGCTGAAGAAATAACTGAAACACTGCAGCTGCTGCAAAGCAGCCAGGCGAACAGGCTAATTGTAATTCTTAGCACTTGATCAATCAAGCAATATATATCCTGAATCAGCAATGTTGTGTAGTTGTTGTGAGTAATATATCAATCGTTGATTCCTCATGTGTTATGTAATTTCAGATGGAAGGACTTTATTGATCAATGCTAATATGCATGGTTATCGGATGTAGTTCTAGTTGAAGGTGTACGTAGATTCGTAAAGTATTTTCCACCACCTTTTGCCACCGGAGGTCAGGAGAACATTCAGAGCTTGTGTTATGTGTGATCCCAAAAAGAAGCAATGGAAGAAGAAGAAGAAGAAAAAAACTTTGTATTGTGCGCGTTATTATTGAGTTTCAAGGCAAAGCGAGCAAGCGCTCTTCGGCCCATTCTCTACTAGATCTGGGCCTTCTTGGGCTGCATTTCTGTATCTGGCTGATTTGATTTCCACGCTGATTTTTCTTACTGCGATTACTATGCCATTTCATTCGTTTCTTACTGCGATCGTTTCTTGAGGGGGTGAGAAGAGAAGGCTGATGGATTTGTACAAGAATGAGGAGACTAGCATCACCATCACTGGCCACAGCCTCGGCGGGGCACTCGCCACCCTGAACGCCGTCGACCTGGTCGCCCACAGCGTGAACTCCCTCCTCCCAGAAGCCGCCATGCCCGGTGACGGCGATCGTGTTCGCGTGCCCGCACGTCGGGAACGTCTTCTTCAAGAGCGCCTACCGCTGCCAGGGGAGCAGGGCAGCCGCCGAGGGTTCAAGATGGAGGTGGAACGCGACCTGGCGCTGGTGAACAAGGCTGCTGACCTGCTCAAGGACGAGTACCCAGTGCCGGCGAAATGGTGGATAGTTCAGCATAAGTCAATGGTGAAGAACGATGAGGGCAAGTATGAGCTCAGGGACTTCAAGCATATCTAACTAACCTTTAATTTGCTTGCCTCTCATCATAATCGTTATGCATCCGTCGTACATATGCTTCTAGCACACTATGACAAGACGGAAAATTCACGGTACGTTCTATGTATAGTACGCTTGCCGTACCGGACATTGTTCCTCATAACCATATCCAGTGGAAGTTGAAATTGCCTTTGAAAATTAAAATCTTTATGTGGTATCTGGTTAAAGGCATTGTTCTTACCAAGGATAATTTAGCAAAAAGACAATGGAAGGGAAGTTTAAATTGTTGCTTCTGTATTGTTTATAAAGTATTCAACATCTTTTCTTTGATTGTCAAGTTGCTAGATTAATGTGGCGAATCGTACAAGTTTCTTTCAACATTGCACCTCCTTCAAATTTTCAACATATGTTTGATGATTGGTTAGTTAGGGTGGATAAGAAACTTAGGTACAAAATATTGGTAGGAGCGTGTGCTTTATTGTGGGCCATATGGCGATGTAGAAATGATGTGGTTTTTAACGGTGCAAGAGCTTTTACTCCTATGCAGGTGATTGTCAAAGGAACTTATTGGATGCGTTTCTGGGCACTTTTGCAAAAGGAGGAGGAGCGCTCACAAGTTATGTGGGGGTGTCGTATGCTTGAAACCACATCGATGGAGATTTTTGCTAGCAATGGATGGTGCTGTAGCAATAGGCTTCAGTTTGTTTAATCCTATGGCATTAAGTGGAGTTTTCCTGGGGTTTGTTTTAAAGTTTGTCCTTATTTCTGTAATAATGAACATCTACATGCATCAATCAATGCAGAGGCTGCATTATTGAAATATATTTCTGTTTCTAAAAAAATATTCCAACTGGTGTGTCGTCAGTTATGATGTATTTTGTTCCAGTATTTCACGAGGAGAACGCATATGCATGCTGCCTTGCACACACCGCATGCCCATATATGTAACCACGGCCCACACTTGGAATAAATAATAAATAAATTTATCTTGCATCAACTCTTTATAGTTTTCCTTAAGCTTTCAGATCATTTCTTCAACTTTTCAAATTTATAATTGCAGTTCATATATCTCAGGAATCTTCCAAATTATATTGTGTGGGGAAAGGTCATGGTAAAATCAATTAAAGCAAGTAGTTTAATCTTCTCTTATCATCATTTTTGTACCACTAATACTTTTCACATAAAGACAATACTGAATATAATTTAAAAAATTATATATGGGTATTTTAGATTTATTTCCAATGGAAATGGTGGGTAATTTTTAAAAACATGCAGAGGTGTATTCTGGACTGTTTTTCATAATGACATTGGTGGGTAATATTTTCCTTTCTTATTGATGGGCTATTGGACGGACCTACAAGTTGAATCTTGTAGGTCGCCCTGTGCATAGGAGGCCCCTTGAATCCTATAGGTGATCCTATTCATAGGAGGTCCCGAATGACGACGGGCAAACTTTTGTGCAACATGCTTTGCTCGTAAAGTAGGACACTACCAAAATTAATACCTAAATACTTATCTATATATTCTTACGTATCTTAAAAGAATATAATAGTCCCTTGGAAAACTTCTATATTAATGAAACAAAACAAAGATAAAAGACCATTTTCATGAAACCTCATATTCTAGGTCATGTTTCAATAAACCTGGATTCTATACTAGTGCCTCGAAACCATAAGTTTAGTGGTACTTTGAGTTTGGTGTGAAATCCCATCCTTTTTAAGTTTTGCCTCAAATACAACAACATATGGATCTGAAATGATAGGTCAACAGCGTGATTACGAGAAGATGCATATGGCCCTGCATGTTTGGGATTTTTTTTGTTTTTTGTTTGGTAGCGAAGCAGCTATCTGGAGGATCAGCTTACCGGAGAAGCTGATCGATTGACAACCTTGATTATTCTGTTGGAGATTGTCTGTCCGAAGTGTATAACAATTTTCGATTGACAACCTTGATTATTTTGTTGGAGATTGTCTATCCTAAGTGTATGCATGCCCACGTACCCTTTTTACTACTCGTTTGTTAGCTGAATAAATTATAGATGCAACCATTTGCACAGTTATTTTGGCTGTTTGGGATTGAAATAATTTTTGTAATAGTCCTTCATATATGCAAAAGGGTATAACATGAATTCAACATCACTGAGAAGGCTCATACATCAATACTACTTACAATAGATCCATGCATAGCCAGATATATCGGCATGAGGAGCATGCAAAGATCTGTTAAATCTGCTCGAAGTCCTTGAGCTCCCACTTGCCATCAGCGTTCTTGACCATCCCCTTGTTCTTGGGCACCCACCAGTTGGCCGGCACCGGGTACTCGTCCCTGAGCGCGTCCTCGCGGTTGTTCACCAGCGCCACGTCGCGGTCCACCTCCAGCTTGAACCCCCCGGCGCTGCCCTGCTCCCCGGCGACGCCGTGCAGGTAGCACTCGAGGCTGTGCAGCGTCCGCACCGTGCCCGGCGACCGCAGGTACGGCGACCGGCCCGTGTCGATGCGCAGCGGCACGGCGACGTCCACGTACAGCACCGCCGGAGGAGATTTCGGCACGATGTCGCCGGCGTTCTTCACGTGGAGGGCTCTCAGGTCGCGGAACGACCGGAAGGCCGACTTGAAGGAGATGTCGCGACGCGCGGGCTCGCGAACACCATGGCCGTCACCGGCGACGGCGGCTTCAGCGTGGTGGGTGCGTTGAAGCCGTTGGCAACGATGTCGACGGCGTTGAGCGTGGCGAGCGCCGCCCCGAGGCTGTGCCCGGTAATGGTGATGCTGGTCTCCTCGTGCATGTACAACTCCATCAGCCTCCTCACCTCCCCAACAACCTGCACAAGCGACTTATGCTTAAGTTTTGAATTCAAAATGGGCTGAAGAGTTTCTATGTTCAACAAGAAATGCGAACTTGAAAATTGATCTAAATAGGTTCGAACAGATAGATATCTTGCCTGGTCTCTGGCACTGGCCTTGTTGTACTTGGAGTCTGCGTTGCTGGACATGTAAATGGACAGGAAGCCCCTGTGCACCATGGCGAGGGGGTTCGCGGCCGCGGCGGCGCCCAGCACCGGCGCGGCGGACGTGGGCTCGGAATCGAAGTCGTTGACCCACTCCAGGTCGGTCACCGTCCCTCGCCACGCGACGACGATGTCGCGCCGGCCCAGGGCCGCCACGCCATGGTCCGTGGCCACGGCGACGTAGCCGATCCAGTTGGACTCCCGGCTCCACACATCCTCCCCCAGCTCCGGCGCCGGCAGGAGCAGGAACGCCTCCGGCACCGGCAGCGCCGACGTGGCGTACACGAACTTGGTCACGGCGTAGTCGCCGGCGGCGGGGACCTCCGCGCTGGACAGCAGGTCGGCGCGGCCGTACATGCACGCGCCGGCGTGCGGCGACCGCTTCTCGCCGTTGAAGGCGTCGTAGGTGGCCTGCGTGAGCTCGCCGTAGCCGATGATGGAGCGCCGGAGGTCGATGTCGAGAGGGTCCAGGAGGCGGCTCCACGACGTGTTGCCATGGAGCTCGCGCCACCGGCTGGCGATCGCTGCATTACTGAATGAGGGAGCCAGAAGACTAAAGACCAAGAAAGAGGCAGCTAGGAACGCCATCTTCATATCACACCGGCTGATCGATCCACCGTTGTTGCTCAAACTTCGTGTACTCCCTCTCCTTCGACAAATATGTGTATATATAGGCAGTCCAAAGTTGTTTCAGACTTTCAGGCCGTTTAAGGTTTCATGACAAATACACGTGTCCCGAACTATACTAAATTGGCAGTTCTGCCTGAAACTCACAGATACACTGAAATTCATTGGCAATTCCCAGAGTTCTGATATTCATTGATAAATTTTGAGCATCAGATATTGTTATCTTTGAGGGCCGAGGAATTACAAATTTTTGATACCAGTATAAATGAAGATGCCATCATATATAATAAATGGAAGAAAAAAAAAGGACTCAAACTTTGATGCCGCTGATGTGGATTTCTTCCAAACTTTTTTTTCGAATAGCAGGTTTCCCCTCGTTTTATTCCACGAACAAAACGACATTGTCTGTCAGCTCTCGGCTGTTCACCAGTACTCCCTCCAGTTCCAAAATTGCTGTCGTTTTGGACATGATTTACAATACCAAGGCGTGATTAATTAGGGAATATTTTTTCCCTGTTTGCCCTTATTAAATAGCATCGGAGGTCAATCCCATCCAACAATCGTTGTGTGTCCAATTGGTTCCCATCGCTCGCACTCTAAGTATGAGGTTTGGAGTTCGACTCCTGCTGGTTCGGTTTTACGCTGCGCGCCTTTTTTGCATTGGATATTATTTTCGCGAATCTGCGCGCGTATTCGTTCATTTTTTTTTCACTCGACGCGCTCACGCAGCCAGCCGTTCGTTTTGCTTTTCGGTTGACGGGCGCGCGCTGCAGAAGACTAAGGTTTGAGTTTTGGCGCGTCGCTCGGCAGGTGACGTCCCCTTATCTTCCTCGACGGCGCGGCGCTGGATGTCGTGGACGTCGACCTCGCGCTTCCGCTCCATGGTGTCGCCGGTCACCAGGACGTCGACCTCGACGGCGCGGCGCCGTCGCTTCCGCTCCATGGCGTCGCCGGTCACCGGGACGTCGACCTCGACCGCGCGGCACCGTCGCTGCCTCTCCATTCCTCTCGACTTCTTGCTCGCCGAGGCGATAATTAAAGCAGACAACGGAGCCGGAGCCGAAGCGTTCGTGCGCCCTGGGAACCGGAGTGCTTTTACTCAACGCATGCGCACGCAAGGGTACTATCGTCCGAAGTAGCTGAAAAACCCACCGACGACAGCTTTTGTGGAACTTACGTGAACAGCTCCCAGCGACAGCTAATATGGAACTAGAGGGAGTACATCATTCACAGTCTGAACCTCCTCACACATACTGTCATTACTATTCCCCATCTGGGATGCAATGAGTCCTCCTGGGTGCGCTGGGCGCTGCTCAGGCCACCATTCGCTGGCGCATATAGAAGAATTCGCCATCGCCTGCTTGTGCCAGCTCCCAACCACCTCGTCCATCCTCTCCGCGTTGCCCGGCTTGATAAGTTTCTTCCAAACTTATCAATTTCCTTGCGTGTGCTGAAATGATTTGTTAATAAATGCAAAGTCTTCCATCTCCCATGATTTGAGAGGAGCATGTTAGGTGATAAATGCGAAGTCTTCTCCCCGAGCATGGAAGCATGGATACGCATGGACAGTGAGGATCAATGTATCAGAGGACATGCAATATTAATGTCGTGCTTGTCATGCGGTAGTAATAAATTGTTTGGTCGTCGATTACAGGCAAAGCTGGCTACAGCAAGAATGTGAGAGTCGAGGAGTGGGATTGCAGTAATCATAATTACAGCTTTTAGTGTACTAGCTGGAGGATCGCATATTTAACATTGGTGTTTGATAGCACTTGATCGGTCAAGCAAAATCCTTGAATCAGCATTCAGCAATGTATAGTTGTTGCGAGCAGATCGATCGTTGATTCTTCATGTGTTAGTGTAATTTCAGATGGAAGAACTTTATTGGTCAATGCTAATATGCATGGTTATCGGATTTAGTTCTACTTGAAGGTGCACGTAGATTCCTGAAGTATTTTCCACCACCTTGTGGCACCGGAGGTGAGGAGAACATTCAGAGCTCTTGTACTTATGTGTGATCTAAAAAAAAGGTCATCAGGAAGCCATCTCTTCAACATCGCTAGTACAAATGCACGTGGGTCATAACACCATCGATGAGTGTATCCCACTCTCCAAAGTACAGAAAGCTCACAGCTCACATATTTCTCTTTCAGTTTTTGCCCCCTGGGAGCCATTTGACGTGAACAAGCGCAAATAATTTCGGGAAAAATGAGAAAAAAAATCCAGAGGATGCATCTGAGTCCATGGCGGGCAGGCTCTGCATCGGGCGTTCCATGGCTGGTACCTCCCATGCCGCGCCGCCGCTTAGACCTGCCGCCAGCTCGCGCCGCTTCGTGCTGAGGCAATTATCCCCTTGAAAAGAAGCAATGGAAGAAGAGAGAAAAAAAATCAAAGAAAAGCAACTGAGTTTGAAGGCCCTCAAAACAAAAACAAAAGAAAGAGTTTGAAGGCAAAGAGCAAGCGCTGATCTGGGCCTTCTTGGGCTGCATTTCTGTACCTGGGTTTGAAGGCAAAGAGCAAGCGTTGATTGATTTCTGTGTTTGAAATAGCGGCAGGATGGCCTTTTAATTCCTGCTAAAAAATTGTGATTGATATGGATCGTCGTTTTCTTGCTTGAAAAGTGCATGCACGATTCAGTAATAGAATGCGTATTCGATCGCAAAAAAAGCCGGTGAGGATTGAGGATGGAAATTGGCAAATTGCTTGCTTCTGGAAGCGGATGCCGGTGATGAAAAATCCTAGAGGCTAGACCACGCATTTTCCTATCGGTGACGGGGACCCGGAGTGCCCGATTAGTCACGGCGCAAGATACACAGTTGGACCGAAAAATAATATCTGTCGCTTTCGACCTAGTCAACTCTGCATCCAGAAAGCGTTGACCCATGACGCTAGTCGACCAAACTTGGTCAGACCTGATTTTTGTTGCCCCCATTGGTTCTGCTCATGTTTGGCATCTTGGTCAAACGAAAAGTCTCAAAACAGCACTGATCAAGTCAACAAAAGCTGCTTGTTAATTCCACAAATATTGGGTCTAGTTTGGAGTTTCAACGGTAAATGCCTTGCTTTATGTATGAACGAGTAATTAAGTTTGAGATTTATGCATGGCAGGTCAGTTGCACGGTCGATCAGTTACTTACATTGTGGCCAAGGTTGGACATTGTAATTTGCTGGCGAGCCTAGAGGCTTTCGACATCTTCAAGCTTTTTTTTTTTAATAGAAAAGGACATCTTCAAGCTTTCGCTGTAAAATTGTTGAAATGTGCATGTACGGATCGTGCAAGTGACCTGACCAATTCATAACACCCATTAATTAATTATGTGCTCAGTTAATAAGATTATTGTAAATTAGATTGCCTCATAACTTTCTCCGGTGATCAAATTTGAATGTATCCTAACAATCCTTGATGGATCTCTGGTTAAGCATTTGACTCCCTAATATCAACTATTCCACCATAATCAAATGAGAAATGAGAACGGTATGCAGCAGATTCCGCAAGGCATGTTATAGTCACTGCATGGGGCCCAGTATAATATTTTTCGCAAAAAAGAAAATGGGGCTCAGTATACGTGGGTGGCATAGCATCTTGCTTGCCCAGTAAGCGTGGGCGCAGTGTGAGTGGTCTAGGTAGTGCACTCTGCACCACGTGCAGTGTTGGGCACCAAGCCAAAGCTTATTTTGGTCAACTATGGCTGGCTGCGTCTATCGTGGCGCCTATCGCTCGCTCATCAGCATGTGGTGGATGTATCAACGCTACGACCATGGTCCATGCTGGACGCCTATATTATATATGCATGCAAAAAAACTGATTCCACATTAGCAAAGGGAACAAGACGAGGGACCAACACCCACATCCACCGAAGCAGATCGAATAATTAATGGCGTCGTCACCGCCGCCGGTGCTTCTGCTGCTGCTGCTGCTCGCCGCCGCGGGGCTGTGCGCGGCCGTGGACCCGATAAGCACGTACTGCGCCAAGAACTTCACCGGCGCGCAGAAGCAGAGCAGCATCAACCAGGTGCTCTCCGCGCTCGCCCCCGGTAGCACTGTCAGCTACTACACCACCGCCACCGCCGGTCGCGGCGACGCCGCCGTGTGGGGCCTGGCGCAGTGCCGCGGCGACATCCCCTCCTCCGACTGCGCGCTCTGCCTCGCCGCGGCGGCCAAGCAGCTGGCGGCGGCGTGCCGGGGCCAGGCGGACGCGCGGGTGTGGTACGACTACTGCTTCGTGCGCTACGACGACGCCGACTTCCTCGGCCTCCCGGACACCGGCTACACGCTCATCCTCATCAACACCATGAACGCATCCGACCCCGTCGCCTTCGACCGCGCCGAGAGGAAGCTCATGGCGCGCGTCGCTGCCGACGCCGGCGACGGCACCGGACTGGCCAGGGAGACGGCGAAGTTCGACGCGACGACCACCATCTACGGCCTCGGGTGGTGCACAAAGGACATCAGCGCCGCCGACTGCGGGCTCTGCGTCGCGCAGGCCGTCGCGGAGCTGCCCAACTACTGCCGCTTCCGACGGGGCTGCCGCGTGCTCTACAGCAGCTGCATGGCGCGATACGAGACCTACCCCTTCTTCTTCCCCGTCGACGGCAAGGATGCTGCCTCCTCCTCCTTCTCCGACGCCGGCGAGTACGAAAAGGTCATCCTCAACCCCTAGCTAGCCAGAGAGAGCTGGACGTAGTTGCAAGTGTATCGTTTGTTAATCGCAGTATGGAAGCGTACCTCGTTGTACAATACTATCTTCGGTTCCAATAATATGCACGTGCGCGTCGTCGTGCGTGTGCATCAACCATGCATGCTAAAGAACAATAAATTCTCAGCCATGTTTTTATATTCCCAGATGCAAAATTATTGTTCTGGAAATTACAATGCTTTCAGTTCGCCATGGTAACTAATTTTGTATAGAACTACACGTGGTGTGTCTTGTCATCGTGTTCTCATGCATGCATGTGGCGCAGCACATTCTACCTTGTATCTCTCATGGCTTGGCTGTGTGTGAAGTGGCGCTTCTTATTGTTGGGACTGAGTGTCGCCACAGGCATAGCTAGTAGTCACTCGGACTGGACTGGTCCATTTTGAATGTACACTGATCTAGTATTATGCTGAGAATTCCTACGCATCAACAGCAATTCGACGTCGTCAGATTCAACTATGTGTTCTTCAAAATAAAATAAAATAAAAATCACAATGTGTTGTGGATATTAGAGGAGTTCGGTTGACCGCTAATTTAGGCACAAGAGTGACATAGGAACCACAATACGTAAAGTGACAGAGGATGTTCCTTTTGTTACGAAATTGCCACCTTCCAAAACGGCCAAGTTCTAAAAATCACACAGCTTATTTGAATATGTAAGTTAATATATAATAGGCTTATTAAGGTGCAATTTTTCACATAATATAATATTAACTTTTAAATAAGTCTACAAGTTAACTATGCCACAATCACAAACTAGAGTTGAAGAGCGTAGCCTAGGTGGTGTTTATCAAAGAAATTACATGTTCTAACAGTGACTTGTATCGAGTGAACAAATTAATATATATGCCATATATAGATTGATTGAATGGGGCCATGTGTCCCCCACCCCCAGCCACCCAAAGAACGATATGCGGTCCTATTTAATCGCAAATCACTAGAAATTTATTCTGTTGTATGAGTTCATGCACAAAGGATTTAACATATACTCCCTCCGGTTTTAAATTGTTGACGTTTGACTATTTTTAAATTACGTTTGACCATTCATCTTATTCAAAATATTTTAAAAAATATCATAAATTTTGTTATGATTAGTTACATCATTAAAGGGAATTGAAATATAACTTATAATTTTGCATATTTAAGTTAATATTTTGAATAAGACGAACGGTCAAACGTAACTCAAAAATAGTCAAACGTCAACAATTTAAAACCGGAGGGAGTATCTCTGTAATGAAATTAGTTGTAATCAAACTACGAAAAGGTCATCCCGAACCCCAGACAGTTGTAGTTGCAAGTGTGTCATTGGTTAGTAGCCTAGCCATATGGAATTAATCCAAATGGGTTGTACTTCATTATGTAATATATGACATTGTTGATTTTTTTCGTTGGACTAAAGTCAGAAGTGTTAGATATTTAAAATCAGAGGGAGTATAATATTTGATTTCAATAATATGTAGGCGCCCTTGGTGCATTGTGTACATCTACCATTCTAACGATCAATAGATTTCAGACATGTCTGTTATTCGCAGATGATGCAAAATTAATGTATTGTTCTTGTAATTAAAATGCTCGAGTTCCCATGGTAAGATATTTGTTGAACCACATGTGGCCTATCTTGTCATCATGTGGCACTGCACATTCTAACTTGTTTCTCTCATGGCCTGGCTGTATGTGAAGTCTTACCGCAGGCACACAGCGACAGGTTTGTGGTCACTCGTCTACTCTTAGCTATTGGTCCATTTTGACGTACACTACGATCACCAGGGGGTTTGTTGTCATTTCACCGGCCGGTTCCTATCAAACGTCGCAAGTATTTGTTGTTTTAGATGCAGGCAAATTTATGTACAGGAGTGTCATGGTAAATCACATACACGAAGTAAGAAAGGGATTTTTTGTTATCATATTGCCACATGGCCCGGACGGGCCTCTGGCCTAGTGGTGAGGCGCGGGAGTCGCTGCCCCACGACGCGCGTTCGAGCCTCAGCTCCGCGCCGTTCGCACCGAGCACTGTAGCAGTGAACAGTAACGAGAGTTACTGTTCATTGCTGCAGTAAAAAAACCCCTCGCTCTCCCCGGGTCAAAGCACATGGTCAAAGCACATGGTTAAGACTCGCGCCGAAGCTCACAACGGCCAGCTGAGTCCCTGTGTAGGATTGGGGAGGGAGTTCGGGGGTTTTCTGGGTCTGCGTGAGAGGCTATTCTCCTTAGCAAAATGCCGTCGGGGGCGGTCTTACTCCCGGCAGGTCGAGTTTTTTTTATATTGCCACATGGCCCACACCACATCCCAAATGGTCCAATTTTGTAAGAGATCATACGGCTTATTCGAACCCATGCAGACATCCACTCTGTCGGCGCCTCAAATATCTAGTTGTATCTAGAGATATAAATCCTATTTTCAATATGAACCAGATAAAAACTTTAAAATAGTTATGGATCCAATTTTATGAATTCAGGAGATGAGAACTTCGAAATATTTAGAAAAAGGAAAAAGTCCATTTTGCCTCCCTCAATTTTTGCCCGAGTCCAATTTTCCTCCCTCAATTGCAAAACCGGGTAAGTTGACTCCCTCAAATCATGAAACCGGATTTTTTTCCTCCCTCGGCTGTTTTGGACGGCGGTTTTTGCTCATGTGGCAGTAGGGACCCACATGTCATATGCCATCTCATCATCTTCTTTACTTTTCTTTTCCTCTTTTTTTGTCTTTTTTCCTTCCCTGCCGACCCCGCCGCCCCCGCGCCTCCACGGCTCCCGGCACCCGCCGCCGCGCGCCTCCACGGCCTCCGCTGCACCGCCCTAGCGCCCCCACGACCTCCGTCGTCCCGCCCTCGCGCCCTCGCCGTCCCCGCGCGCCTCCACGGCCCCTGTCACCCCGCCGCCGCGCGCTTCCACGGCCTCCGCCGCCCCGACCTCGCGCCCTGCTGCCGCACGCTCCCGCTGCCCGCACAGCCGCGCCCCGGCGTCCCCCACCACCACGTCGCCGCGGACCCCGCGCTCCCCCACGACCCCGTGGTGCTTCTCCTCGACGAGTCGACCTCGGGGCTCGTCTCCTCGTCGACGCACGTGGTGGTCGGGTGCCTCTGCGTCATGGCGGATCCTCTCGGTGGTGGACGCCCTCCTCCTCCTATCCCGCGACGGGCGGCTTCCTCCACCACGGCTTCCTCGCCCCACTCCTCCTCTCCTGCGGCGGCGTCCTCCAAGACGGTGATGTGGCATAAGACATGTGGGCCACCAGCTGCCATGTCAGCGAAACCACCATCCAAAACCGCTGAGGGAGGAAAAAAATCCGGTTTCACGAGTTGAGGGAGTTAACTTACCCGGTTTTGTAATTGAGGGAGGAAAATCGGACTCGGGCAAGAGTTGAGGGAGGCAGAATGGACTTTTTCCTTAGAAAAAATGGGATGCACGTTACTTCAGGCCCATCTCAGGCCGAACGATGTGGGGACCTGCCTAAGGCTCACTTTCACGAGTAGGCAGGCTGAAGTTGTGAAAGCCCAGATCGTGGAGCACCCGCTGGGGAACTGGATCCTCTCAGTACACTGCCTTGGGCGGCCACAGCCCACACAGGCACAGCAAAGCTCCTCCTCCAGTGCATTGGGCGGCCGTCTGCCTCGCCGCCGGCGATCACCGGCAAAGGTCAGACCCCCACGCTCCTGTACCTTTCGATCTTCCTGCGTCACGTTCTGTCGTCTGACGCCCCCGTCCCAATCGTTCCTCACGGATTCCGCATAACTCTGCACTCCAGCGCCCCGCCTTGAACCGTATCGTGCGGGCATCACCTCTTGATTTGTTCCCGTCACTGTCCGTTCAATCGACTTCCTGTGCATTGCCACTGTACTATACTACTGTTGTCGATGATATGAGACCCGGGTATACTCAAGATACAACAAGGCCGAGTGATCTAGTAATGGGGAAGCAGTTTGGCCCAAGAAGGCCCGGGTGGCCCGACGGACCTAAAGTCAGTCGGCCCACTCGGCCAGGAGATAAACATCAATCAACTTGTACTACAAGGCTGTTTACTATGTAACCGACTAGGTTTAGATCCATGTAACCCTGCACCCCCGACTATATATGGCGGGCAGGAGACCTACAGAAAACTCTCTCGCAATACATCATACCAGCACAGGACGTAGGGTATTACGCCTTTGGCGGCCTGAACCTGTATAAACCCTCGTCTCCTGTGTTACCATCGTGTTCTTGATTCTCGTACACCCGTAAAATAACTATCGAGGCCCTAAAACCTCGACAGTGGCGTGCCAGGTAGGGGGAGTACGGGAGTCCACCACGTCGAGCTCGATGGCTGTTAACTTCATCAACGACTTCATCGCCGGCGACCGGATCTCTTTCGAGAGCCTGCACTTCATCGCCGACCGCCGTGGTGAGCTCCATCCCGTCGACTCGGCGGTACCGGAGATCACTCGGCGGCCAACTCCGTCGACTCGGCAAGATCCAGACCCAGCTAGTCTGGGCTCCAGGTCAAGCCACGGCATCCTCCCTGCAAGGAACTACGCGGACTACTCGCTCGCCGAGTTACGCGCCTGCATGGAGGCAGTCAAGATCGGATCTGCTACACCGAGCCTTGCTCGAGGTCCCGTTCGGTCTCCGTTCGGGCTCAACAACCAGGCCACGATCTGTCAAGATCTGAGTCCTGAGATCTTCGGATCCTTAGCAGATCCGTTACCCAAACAGATCGGATCTTTCGAGACCGACTCGTTCGGAGACTACCCCGATGAATCCGTGCTACGCACGCTTCCTTGGGAGAGCACATTTTTGAGCGGTGCACCACCGTTTGAGTGCTTCATGGTGCAGATCACTGACGCAGCTGCCGCGGCAGCCGCAGCGGCCGCCGGCGCCAACGGCGAGGAAGAAGAACCCCCTGCTGCCGAGGACTCTGCGCAGCGTAACATCAGGTTGCGCGGTCGGCAAGTCCACTACGACCTCATGCAAGAATACGAAGTCTTCACCACCCCTCAGGACAACGTGGTCGGCGCCACCACACTCCTGGATCAAGTTGCTCGGCAAATGGCCGTAAACCCCGATCCCGCCACCATCACCCCGATGGTGGAGAAAGCCAAAGCAATGACGGCCACCGCGGCCCAGCAAGCCGCCGCCGCGACTAACGCCCCCCTAGCCAGGGAGGACTCGACAGGACGAGTCGCATCATCCGGCAGCGTTGACAAAACCTATTCCCTTTCTTCAGAGGACCGGTCCCAGACCCCGGAAGAAGAGCGACGGCGCCGAGCTCATGAACGACGTCCAGAGGCGCGCCGCAGCGCCTTAGATCGGCTTGGCCGACCCGAAGACCACCGCAACAGGGACCAACAGCGGTCACCCGCCAGGCGTCCCGTGTTGGAGCGCCTGACCTTTCCCAGAGGCGACCCCCGCCATGTGACTGCCGGGGATCGGCAAGAGGATCGCAACACAGGCGCCACAATGAACGTCGCGATGCTGAAGTCGCAGCTCCAGAAGCCCCTCGCGGGCGGAACGACCGGCGTCATAGAGACGACCGAGACCACCGGCGCCACAGAGGTAACCGAGATCAGCACCGCCAAGATGACCGTCATCACCGTGGTGGTCGTGACGACAACCGCGGTCGCGGTGATCGTGATCACCGACCCCGCCATGATGATCAAGACAGGCGGCGCCGTCGTGACGATCGCTCGCCGACCTACTACTCCGACGACTACGAGGAACCGGAACCCCGTCCCAGGCGCACCACCCAGGCTCGGGGGCTGCGCTGCCTAGCCGGCGACCTACGTTTTAACGGCTCCTCGCCATCAGGCTTCAAACCGAGTGCCACTTCCATTGAGAAGTACAACGGCACCACCGACCCCGAGGAGTGGCTAGGCATGTACGCTACTCAGATCTACGCAGCCGGAGGCGGTGACAGTGTTCTAGCCAACTATCTCCCGGTGGTGCTCGCCCCGCTGATCAGGAGATGGCTCACCAACCTACCGGCAAACAGCTTCCAGTCGTGGGACGACCTCTGTGAAGAGATGATCGCCCACTTCAAACCCACGGCTGACCGCTTGCCGACCGAGTACGATCTGTACCGAGTGAAACAGCGAGAGGGGGAAAACCTGCGGGACTACATTCAGCGCTTCACCCGCAAGAAGAACGAGATCCCCAACATCTCCGACCACGATGTCATCAAGGCATTCAAGGAAGGCTGCTCCAGGAGGGAGCTCATCGAGAAGCTGGGCCGCAAGCGCCCAAAGACTGCAGGCCACATGCTGATGATCGCCAACACCTTTGCTGGAGGTGAAGACTACTGGTCTGAGAACGCCAGAGAGGGCTTTCACCGCCGAGAAGAGCGCCGTCAGAGGAAGCACGACGACCCCGAGTCATCCCGACCTCACGAGCCATCTCGGCCTCGTGAACGCAAGCGGAAGGGAGACAACCTAGTGGCTGCGGTGGATAGGAACCGGCAGCGACGCCCCTCAAGGCAGGACGATTTTGAAGATCTTCTGGACAAACCCTGCCACTTTCATCCCAACGTCTCGCGCCCACACAAGTTGCGGGACTGCTACAAATACAAGGCTCTCATCGAGTACAGCCAGGGGAAGAGGCCGGAGGAGCAACAGAACCCCAAGAGGGATGAAGACAGAGACGGCCAGGGTTCGTACCGCGACCCACTCAAGGTGTTGAGCATCTTCGGCAGCCCTGCAGCATACGAATCCCGGAGAAAGCAGAAGCTAACTCTTCAGGCAGTCAATACTGTGGTTGAGACACCACGGTACCTCAAGTGGTCCGAAGTGAGCATCACCTTCGACCGCAAGGATCACCCTGATCACATACCCAGCCTGGGAGGTATCCTTTGATACTATCGCCGATTGTCGGCACCGCTCGGCTCTACAAGGTGATGGTCGATGGAGGCAGTGCCCTCGATATCCTCTTCATCAAGACTCTGGACGACATGGGCATCCCATGTTCAGAGATCCAGACAAGCTACGCGCCGTTCCATGGCATCATACCGGGCCAATCATCTCTGCCACTCGGCCAGATCACTCTTCCGGTTGTGTTCGGAGGGTCCGAGAACTACCACAAGGAGTTTATCACCTTTCAGGTGGCTGACTTCGAGTCGGCTTACCATGCCATCATCGGCCGACCTGCCCTGGCAAAGTTCATGGCAATCCCCCACTACACGTACCTGGTCCTCAAGATGCCAGCACCCAACGGAGTCATATCTCTCCGTGGAGACGTCAAGCAGTGCCTTGCGCTGGAGTCCGAGTGCCTCGAGTTGGCTGCGTCCACCGAGGCTAAGCTGGGGGCTGCTCAGCTCAAAGAAGCAGTCGCGTCCCTTGAAGACCCGGGTTCTGTCCCTTCGAAGAAGTCGGCTAAGTCGGCTATACAGGCAGGACCGGAGACCAAGAAGGTTGGCGTCAATGACGAGGACTCCACCAAGACGGCGGTCATCGGGGCAGCTCTGGACCCCAAATAGGAACTCGTGCTCACCAACTTCCTCAAGGACAACCGTGATATCTTCGCATGGAAACCGTCCGACATGCCAGGTGTCCCAAGGTGGTTGGTTGAGCACTCTCTTCACGTCGACCCCAACGCCAAGCCGATTCGTCAGCGCCTTCGCCGCTTCACCCCTGATAAAAAGGAGGCCATTAGGACTGATCTAGCCAAATTGCTAGCAGCCGGCTTTATTAAAGAAGTCTTCCATCCCGAGTGGTTGGCTAACCCAGTTCTTGTAAGAAAGAAATCTGGAGTGTGGCGTATGTGCGTAGATTACACAGACCTGAATAGGTTCTGTCCTAAAGACCCATTCGGGCTCCCTCGCATCGATCAAGTTGTAGACTCCACCGCTGGTTGCAAGTTTTTAAGCTTTCTTGATTTTTACTCCGGTTATCACCAGATTCCACTTAACGTGGATGATTGCATTAAGACTTCATTTATTACTCCCTTCGGGGCTTATTGTTATCTGACTATGCCTTTCGGCCTCAAGAACGCAGCAGCAACGTACCAGCGGTGTATACAAGGCTGCCTCAAGGATCAGCTCCGCCGAGGCCTACATCGATGATGTGGTTATCAAGACTCGGGAAGGCGATGACCTCATTGCCGACCTGAAGGACGTCTTTGACGCTCTACGAGAATACGACATGAAGCTGAACTCTGAGAAGTGTGTATTCGGCGTGCCTTCGGGCAAACTGCTCGGATATATACTCACTCACCGGGGTATTGAAGCAAACCCTGAGAAGGTGGAGACGATTCTGAGGATGCCGACTCCTCAAAATATCAAGGACGTGCAGAAACTCTCCGGGTGCATGGCGGCACTCAGCCGCTTCATCTCGCGACTCGGTGAGCGCGGCGTTCCCTTTTTCAAGCTCCTGAAGAAACACGACAAGTTCGTCTGGAACGATGAGGCCAAACAAGCTTTTGAAGACCTCAAGTTGTACCTGAGCACACCACCGACCCTGGTTCCCCCAGGAGACAATGAGCCTTTGTTGCTGTATGTTGGCGTCACCACCCATGTGGTCAGTGCGGCGCTGGTGGTGGAACGAGAGGAAGAACGCCATGTCCAGAAGGTACAGCGCCCTGTCTACTTCGTCAGTGAAGTTTTGTCAGCATCCAAAGTCAAATACTTCCACATCCAGAAGATCATCTATGCCCTGCTCATGGCATCACGCAAGTTAATCCACTATTTCCAGTCTCACCCAATCACCATGGTTACTTCTTACGGGATTGGAGAAGTGCTCTACAACAGGCAGTCTACAGGCAAGATCTCCAAGTGGGCCATCGAGTTGAGCACTTACGATTTATCCTTCAAGCCTCAGACGGCTATTAAAGGCAAAGCTCTTGCCGACTTCGTCGCCGAGTACATGGAGACTCAAATACCGGCTAAGCCCGAGACGTCCGAGTCATGGACGTTGTTCTTCGACGGCTCCCTGCAGCTCACGGGCGCGGGGGCTGGCATTCTCCTTGTTTCTCCCCAAGGTGATGAGCTCTCCTACGTTCTTCAACTCCACTTCAAGGCATCCAACAACGCGGCAGAGTATGAGGCGTTGCTTCACGGGTAAAAGATCGCTGAGTCTATCGGCGTCCGTCAGCTAACTGCCAAAGGCGACTCCATGCTGGTAGTCAAGCAAGTTAATAAGGAATGGGACTGCCTTGATGATACAATGAGAGCCTACCTCTAAGAAATTCGCAAGATGGAATCCTGCTTTGACGGCCTGGAAGTTGTCTACATCCGTCGAGAGTTTAATCACAAAGCTGACTTTTTAGCCAATAAAGGCTCGAGTCGAGACCCAGTTTCTCCAGGGTTTTTCTTCAACTCGTACACCACCCTTCGGTCACGAAGGAGAAAGCCAAGTTAGCCACTCGCCCGCCGATCGACACGGGTAGTCCTGAGGAACAGCTTGAGGCTATGAATATTGATTTGGCGACTCCGTCAGAGCAAGACGACTGGATGGCACCGTTTACCGAGTGGTTGGTTCAAGGGAGGCTACCGACCGATACAGCACAAGCCGAGCAAATCCTCAGGAAAAGCAAGCTTTATTTCGTCGTTAAAGACACACTGTACCGCAAGAGTGCAAAAGATATACATATGAAGTGTGTTCCAATCTCCAAGGGTAAAGAGCTGTTGCAGGACATTCACTCGGGAGTCTGCGGCAATCACGCAGCGGCTAGAACCCTGGTGGCTAAGGCCTATCGGCAAGGTTTCTTCTGGCCCACTGCCAGTCGGGACGCGATCAGGACCTGCGAAGGATGCCAGTTTTTTGCTCGGCAAGCTCATGTACCGGCTCAGGAACTAGAAACAATACCCCTGTCATGGCCATTTGCAGTCTGGGGGCTAGACATGGTCGGCCCTTTCCAGAAGGCCAAGGGAGGCTACACTCATCTGTTGGTCATGGTTGACAAGTTTACCAAGTGGATTGAAGCTACTCCGATCAAAGATCAGACGGCAAGCAAGGCAATCGAGTTCGTGCGCAGCGTCATCTTCAGGTTTGGTGTCCCCAACCGTATCATCACGGATAATAGGCCCAATTTCAAAGCCGCCGAGTTCTAAGAGTTCTGCGACGACGTCGGGATCAAGGCATGCTACGCCTCACGCTCCCACCCCGAGTCCAACGGACAGGTCGAGCGGGCCAATGGCATGATTCTTCAGGGTATCAGACCACGCGCATTTGACCGCCTAAAGAAGTATGCGTCCAGGTGGATCGACGAGTTACCATCTGTGTTATGGGCCCTGCGCACTACTCCAAGCTCGGCGACCGGCCAAACACCCTTCTTCATGGTCTACGGTGCGGAGGCGGTTCTGCCGACTGAGTTCGACCACGGCGCTCCCAGGATCGAGTTCTTCAACGAAGCTAGAGCAGAAGACCAGCAGTCATTGGGGATTGACATGCTGGAGGAGGAGCGGGATCGCGCTTTCTTCAAGTCGGCCAAGTATCAGCAAGCAATGAGGCGATATCACCAGAAACACGTTCATGACCGTTCGTTCCGAGTTGGTGACCTCGTCCTCAAGAAGATATTAACCACCGAAGGCCGCCATAAGTTGTCCCCCATATGGGAGGGGCCTTATGTCGTAGCTGAAGTCACTCGGCCAGGGGCTTATCGGCTGACTACCGAAGACGGCACCCCGTTGCAGAGTTCCTGGAACATCAATCAGCTACATCGCTTTTTTGCTTTGAGTTATTCTGTACTCATCATTTGCTCAATAACAATCATCCCTCTTTCGTCATATTTGCGTTAATTCGTTTTTGTCTCGTATGTTATGTTTTGAGCCTCTCTTTAAGCTAGCAAGTTGGTGAATTTTTCCCTGTCACGCCAACTCACATCAAGCTCACGCTCACACTCTAACACTGACGGGTTAACGCCATCTGTTGCTAACACCCTAGGTTAACGAGTTCGGCTGAGTCACAATCGAGTTCGCCGTCCGCGGAGTTCATTTATACTTAACGCTTTCAGAAGGGCAATATTGAACTACACATACGAGGCATTATAATATAATTACTGACTACATAAAAACAACCTGTTCCAACATTATATATAAACATCCTGCTGTCTTTACAAAGGTTTTTGCAGACTCGGCATTTTCACCGAGTTCACGGATCTACCGACACTTCCGAAATCATGGCGATCGCCGTGGCCCTTGTCTCCGCAATGATCTGCTGAGCTTTTGCTCGGTCCCCGGCGAAGCCCGTCTTCAAGCGCTCTTCGTCGATCCGAGGGTAGTGGGACTTCACCTTGCCCAGCACCACGCCAGCACACATGCGAGCGACGAACTCGCAGTGCTTCCTCATCTCCAACGGCACCTTCTCCAGCAATTCGGCCAACGGGCGGTCTCCTCTACGCTCGGCAGTCGGGTAGATGTACTGCACGACCTCCTGCCCGCTCAGCTCAAGCTCCGCATACTCGTCCTTGAGTTTGTCCAGTTCCTCTGCACGACACGAAGACTGTTAGCTGCCATCAAATGCAAGGAAGTCGGGATATACACACTCACCTTTGTGGTTCGTCATGAGCAATGTTTGCTGAGCGGTCATCTGTGAGATCTCCTTCTCCTTCGTCGCGAGCTGTTTCTCCAGAGTTTTATACTTCTTCTTCAAGTTGTCGAGCTCCTCCGAAGACGTCTTCCATTCGGCTTGCTTGTTCCTCAAGGTTTGAACAGCAATCTTCTCCGCATCAATGGCTTTATTCAGCTCCTCGAAATAAGTCTTCTCTTTTTCCTTCTGGGACTCTATTTGAGTTTGAGCTTGAGTAAGCTGACCTCGCATCTCGACAAGTTCGGCCTCTTTAGCTTTATAAGCCTGGTTCAGCTTGCCGACCTGTTCGTTCAGCGCTTCGGCCCTGGATTTCGCACGCTCCAAGTCCTCTGAGGTGGATGGAACTGCCGATGTGACAGGATATCAAATAACCGACTTGCATAGTCGAGGCTTGGTAAAGCTTTACAATATACTCACCGGTCGTCTTCATCGCCAAGTTCTTCTCCTGCTGCAGCTGCTGGATGAGCTCATCTTTTACCTTGGCCTCGGCCAGCAGAGTCTTCAATTGCTTCTCCATGGCTGTTTGCTTCTCCAGCTGCGTCTTCATGTCACGGATTATTTGGTCTTTCGCCTTCAAGTTCTCCTCCGTCACCTATTCAACAAGATCTTCAGTCCAAGAAAGAAATTCCAAGATAAAGACAACACGCTGTCCTCTACTTACATTGAACACAGTGTTGAGGGCAGTGTGATGATGGTGGAAGCTCGTTGCATTGTTGAACTCTGCCTGTGCTCCATTCAGCAGATGGTCGTCAACTTGTTTCAGCAGTCGGCAGAGCTCAGATCCTTCAACGATCTGCTCTTCTTCCACTCGGGAAACAGTCTGATCACTCGGCACTGCAAGAGTTGCAGTTTTCTCCACTGCAGCTGTGGTTGTTTCTGGAACAATTGTCTCAGCAGTTCCAGCAGTCGACAGGGGGGCTGTTGCAGCCTCTGGTGGTACATCACCTTGTGTGTCTGTCTCCCCTTCAGCACGGATCTCCCCTTCAGCAGTATTCCTCTCTTCATGGCCAGCGCCAACTACATGATGTCCTTCTTCGACTTCATCACCACGTCCTTCTTGGTTACTTACTCTGGCACCAGTCAAGTCGGGCAACTCGGCGTTTCTCTGCGGGTTCTCCTCTTCAGGCATGTCTTCAGTCCAGTTGGCTGTGCTCCCCCCGCCAGGACCCAAGTCCTCGATGAGCGCTCCCCCGCTCATGAACGACTGCTCTGCAGTCTCCTGGATGGGCGTTTCACCTCTTCGTG
The DNA here is from genome assembly GCA_012490785.1 of Eragrostis nindensis. Lineage (NCBI taxonomy): Eukaryota > Viridiplantae > Streptophyta > Magnoliopsida > Poales > Poaceae > Eragrostis > Eragrostis nindensis. The sequence goes on along the minus strand of JAAXCT010000074.1, from coordinate 263,185 downwards.
GACTTGGAGGAGCGTCTCGCTCTGGCTCATCAGTCAGCACTTCTGTACAGGGAGACCTGCAGTTACACAAGTCATCAGTTGGATTCTTCTTCGCAGTCCTCACTCGACAACACTTGTGAGATTCACTTACAGTGTGGAGAGGGTGAGGTTGATACGGTCTTCATATGATACTTCCCTGGGAGCAGAGGCACCCCTTTGGCCATCTTGCTCACCTGAGGTCCCCTCAGGGGCTCGGCCTTCTTGGGTCTTTGGAGGCGTTCTTCGACTTCGTGGCGACGGCGATGCCGAAGGGCTCACAGTCATAGTGGCCCTGCGTGATTCATACACGATTATTCTACCACTCAGGTTTGAGGATGCAGCTCCCCGACTGGTCGGCCGTTGTACATCTCTCTTCGTTCTCTTCAGTGGAGGTGGCACGGGCAGGGATTCCTCCACTCGGTCTTCTCCAGCATCTTGCTGAGGGGTCTCTCGACTCTCTTCTTCGTCGTCGCTCGGTATAGCTGCATCAATGGCAGCATCCGCGGAGTTTCTCTCCTCTTCACTTGAGTCGATGTCCATGATGTCTTTTCCCCTTTTCTTCTTGGGAGCAGGCTTGACATGCATGGGTTCGCTAGGTCCATCCGAGCGAAATTCAATCTCCATAGCCTGCACGAAATCATATACTTGGATACATTACAACATAGGCAGAATGAGTTACATTGGTATTGATCTCAGATAAGTATACTTACAGGTGGAGGGGGATTCTTGATATGATAGCCAACTATGGGTGGTACCTCCACTTCCGTCCCCACTGCGAAGAAATCCCTCACTCGGTTTTCAATAATGGTGGCTGTGTCTCCAGGAATATTTTCATTACTAGGATCCTCTTTGCCGTGCCATCTCCAAGCAGGCTCAGCTCTGTCCTTTAGAGGTTGGAACTTTCTGCCACAGAACATAACAGCAATGCTTGGACCAGTGAGTGGATCGTGTTCCTCATTATCCTTCAAATCGTCGATCATCGCAAGCAGATCGGTCACTTCAGATTTCTCATCAGCTGTTAAAGGTTTTCTCCAAGTATCTCGCTGCACAGGAGCTACACTTTTGAAGGCTGGCAGACTCGGCGAGTGGTTCTTCACATAAAACCAGCCTGAGTGCCACCCCTTGAGTGTTGACGGGAACGGCATATCAAAGTAGATCTTCTTGTTCCTTAATTGGAATCCACAACCTCCAACAATAGCCGGGCTGGCATTTGATTTCATCTTCAAAACGAACAAGTGCCAGAACAGATTGAAATGTGGACGAATACCCAGGAAGACCTCACAGAGGGTGATGAAGACGGCGATGTGCAGGATCGAGTTAGGGTTCAAGTTGTGCAACTCCACACCATAGAAATGCAGGATACTCCGAAAGAAAGCATGGGTTGGCAACCCTAATCCACGGTGCACGAATGCATCAAAAATGACGACCTCATCAGGGGACGGAGTGGGGAATTGCTCACCGGCGGCGGGACGCCATCCAATCACTTCGCAGTCCGGTAGCAACCCCGCGCTGGTCAGTTCTTGGCACTTCTCCTCTGTCATGATGGACTCCGGCCAGCGGTCTTCATCGGCTGGCGGCGGCGGGCTTGCCTTCTGCTTCCGTGAGGCGGCTCTCTTCTTTCCGACCATGGCTTCAACGGGAGATTCTTCAATAGCGGCTCTTCACCGGCAAATCTTCAACGGCGGCTTCGATTTTTCACCGCTGGCTTCAATAGCAGCTTCGATTTCCTCACTGGCGGCGTGATCTTGTTGATGGCAGCGCAATCCCCTCGACGGCGGCACCAATGGCGGCTTGGAGTTCGCTAGAATGGCGGATTGGAGTTCGTCGGATTGGCGATGGGGAGTTTGTTGATTTGGATCTTGGCGGAATGGCAAGCGATAAGGAAGGTGAACTGTCGCAAGTGTGTTGAGAAAGATAGCGATACAGTGATTTAAAGGAGCGGAAAAATTTCACGCACGGTTCAGATCTGTTGACCTAGTTTGGATGGTCCAGATTTTCTGGCTGTTATAACATGTTTACTTCAGCGTTTTATCTCCAGTAACAACCAAATTCAGTCGGCTGGCTGATATTTGAGGCCGTAATCACTCGGCTCTTCTTCTGGTTACTTCTAGATGACAAATGACACACACACACAAGTGATTTTATTCTTCACCTGATGGTACATGACAAGTGGATACAAGATTACAGCATGCAACACATTACACATTGTTGATACAAGATATTCGATGGTTCTCTTCAAGATCTTCATCTTTTATTCCCTTCTTGGTGGATCTTGACGAGTGCGGCTTCGGGTACGACTTGCAACTGGACGATTGATGGGCTGCCATGGAGGCAGACCATTAGGCAGATAGCGACGGCGAGGATTTCCAGTGGCTTCATCTCCAGATGAGACATCAATGTATTCCGGCAGAGATGGATCGAATGGACCTGGAGGTGGCAGCACAACATTCAGTGGAGGTACTATTGGTGGAGCTTCAATGATGGCTAAGTTCTCAAGGTTTGGCATGGCTACAATTGGTGGTTGTGGTTCAGCTGGGGGCTGCTGGTTGGAACTGGAGGCACCTTTCTTTTTCGAGCTGTTGGTTTTCTTCATCTTCAGCTAATTACGATGGATACTTGGGGGCTGTGGCCGCAGCTTATTTATAGCAGAGCTGTGACTGTTTTTGATAAGGATGCTGCGGTGGAAAGGCAGAAGACGACGATTCAAGCGGTATCTCGGGCATTATTGGTTTTACTGTGTTCCCGTGGGTCGTTTTGGACAGCACACACGTGATCGGCATAGTAACTTTTGGCAGCACACTGATGGCATTCCATTCATTCGGCATATTCTGAGTTTGGTACATCTTCTTCTTAGCTTCTTTGGAGTCTATGAACAACTCTACGACTTCTTCATAGACTCGGGGGCTAGCCCACGTGGGCTCACTTGCGTGAGCCCACGTCGCAATTCTAATGCTTCTTCACTCGGGCAGTCGGCAGTCGGATATTCAGGATTATTTTCTTCTTAGCTTCTTTGGAGTCTATGAACAACTCTACGACTTCTTCATAGACTCAGGGGCTAGCCCACATGGGCTCACTTGCGTGAGCCCATGTCGCGCTTCGTTCAGTCAGGCGAGCAAGTTTTACTTTGTCAGATCTGGATTACTTCAGCGGATGTCTTCATGCAGATATATTCTACAGCTTCTATTAGAGTCTATGAACAACTCTGCGACTTCTTCATAGACTCGGGGGCTACATCCATAGGATGCACTAGACGTGCACCCTATGCTTCTCCACTCGGCCGGTCAGTGGCCATACTCTTCAGGCTACAGATGCACAAGATCTTCACTCGGACGTTGAAGACCTACGGGAGGTTTTTCCCAGAATTGAACTCACTCTTTGAGTCGGTTTTATGAACTGCAGTGAAGAGCGAGGCGGTCGCCAAAACCTACAAGCTGTCATCATCTTGGGCACAAGTTGCTGGATGGGCTTAGATTCCGGCCGAGTGCAAGCTCGGTTCGAGACTCGTAACTCACTTCTGGTTTTTAACAGCTGTAGTGCACCAGTCGTGGGGAGTTCCCATAACTCCCATGGAGTTCCCCTTTACGGTAATAGATTTTGTCTATATGTCAGGCTCTTTTTAGACCTTCTGCCTAATCCTTTGGATTACCCAGAAGCTCGGGGCTGCACCTTACAGGTGTGTTTTAAAAAATCCTGCTGGTAAGCATACTTTTTAAAGTCTTGGTCAACTTCGAGTTGAATGCTACTGACAGGTAGGACACGCTCTTATGAGCCCAGCCTTTGTTCCCGACGTCAGTCGGCATTGGGTGTTTCTTCATCTTCATGCCTAATTCAAGACCTTGCTGATCTTGGTATTCCCAGGTTCAGTTTCTTCATCGGGTTATTTCGGTAACTATTACTCTTTGGAGTTCTTTTTTATTGATCAGCTATGCTGAGAATCATCGTACATGGAGTTGGAACCAGTCGGAAGTCTTCAAGATCGATCAAAAAGAACTCGGGGGCTACTGTCGATGATATGAGACCCGGGTATACTCAAGATACAACAAGGCCGAGTGATCCAGTAATGGGGAATCAGTTTGGCCCAAGAAGGCCCGGGTGGCCCGACGGACCTAAAGTCAGTCGGCCCACTCGGCCAGGAGATAAACATCAATCAACTTGTACTACAAGGCTGTTTACTATGTAACCGACTAGGTTTAGATCCATGTAACCCTGCACCCCCGACTATATAAGACGGGCAGGAGACCTACAGAAAACTCTCTCGCAATACATCATACCAGCACAGGACGTAGGGTATTACGCCTTTGACGGCCTGAACCTGTATAAACCCTCGTCTCCTGTGTTACCATCGTGTTCTTGATTCTCGTACACCCGTAAAATAACTATCGAGGCCCTAAAACCTCGACAACTGTTCCACTCGAACATGGAGCGGGATTTTTTTGAGAGTTGGAGCGGGATTTGTAGATCGGTAAGGGGGATCGCGTGGCGAGCGCCAAGCGGGCTTTTTGCTGTAGCCGCCTTGCCATCTTCGTGAAGGCAAGGTGTTAGATGCAATGCCTCTTAGGCCAACGCTTCACAGTGTTATTTTTCTTGTTAGTTCCAAGACTGAAGTTTCTAGCTTTCTTTGAGTTTATATGCTGAATACAATAACTTTGCCTGGTTTCAGTACTCTTTTGTTCCATTTTTCAGTTGGATAATGTTCTCTTTTGTATCATGTTCACCCTGGCCTGAATGCTGAATATGAAACTGTGTCATGCATAAAGGGCTTATTAGATGTAGCTAACAACATTTTCTTTATCTTATGCAGGTAGCTTAGCTAGATCGGTACTAAGATAACGAGCCGAAACCATAGCAGCAACCTGTCGAGATGAAGTTCAGAGTTGTCTGCAGGAAGCTGTACGACTACGTGCGGTACGACCTCAAGGAAATTGCCTTTCCGTCATCTCTGCCAGACCCTCCGCACATCAAGAAGAGGCCCAAGCTCACCTGGCACGATCGGTGGTGCATCCTCAAGGAGGCCACCCGGCTGTACGGCGCATCCTGGGTCAGGAACATCGGTCCTGAACTTAGGCCCAATGACTACAAGAAGGAAGAGGAAGACAAAGATGACAACTCGTCCAGTTCTACCGGTGAGAAGAAGGGGAAAAGCAGCAGCGAGCCCAGCCTGCTGGAGGACATTGCTGTTGCTGCAAGGGGAGGCGCAGAGACGCTGAAGCCTGCACTACGGAGGATTTACATGACCCGTGCCTCAACGTACACAGACGCGATGAAGAACTTTGTGGAGACGTACCAGGAAGGGCTCAAAGATCAGCTGCAGGAGAAGGCTGATGAGGAAGGTCGCCAGCAACAGTCAGGCGATGAGACAAAGAAATCACCTCCACCTCCACCACCGACATAGTGAGTTGAGTTCATGATCATGTTTGTTGGCTTAAATGAGCAAATAACGGCGTTATAAGTTGTTTACAGCACAACCTTAGCCCTTAGGTCTTATGTGATACAGCTTGCTCACTTGTGCGATTGGCCTCTCTTCATTTCCTTAACTACTCTAAATTTACCACTCAAGTGCATGAAAATTTCCAATAAAACTCTATAATCCTGCAAAGTTTTATGTTGAAAATTTCCAATAACAGCAAAAGAAATCATCATACGAGTAGTGGATTGCTGATCAAACATGAACAAGAGTAACTTATTTCAACTGTTCACATGCTTATTTTACTTTTCACTCATTGCATTGGTTGTGTTGCACCTCAAATTTCGCATGCTGGTACACGATCGCATGCATTACCCATTCAAAAATTTGTTTGAAATCCTTAATGCATCGGAGAGCCTAAAGGCACTGGAGCACCTAATATTCCTTCCTTCGTTTTCTTCAGGCTAATGGTTTCTTGTGCCGGCAGCTGTGCTGTGGGATTTAGTGAAGTTGACTCATCCACGGTCCTTGTTTAGTTCATTGCTTTGCTTAATCTGTCAGTCTTAATATATAATGGCTACAAGTCATACAACGGGAGTGGTCTCAAAACATTTATTTGTCCTATATACAATTTAAGAGGTTATAAAAAACTATAAAGATGATGATGACCTATTGCAGGGGTTGTTTGTTTGATTGTTCTAATTAAGAATACATCTGTATAAGAGACGCGTGAAATGCATCACTAATGTACTTATCATGGCTGACATAATGCAAGCATGTTTCATCCCTTCCTTAGCCTTGCTTCCAAAAGAAAAGCTGCGAGGAAAAGCAAAGAAGATACCAAACCCTTTCCCTACCCTCCCTCCCCTCCGCAACCTTGGCCAAGGAATCACCATCCATTACATCCCGCTCCCATGGTGTCACATCAGTGCTCCTCCATATATTCATTAGCCTGATATTTGATTGACCAAATCCATATCGTAACGATAGTTTATATCAGCAAGCAGGCCCATTGCTTTGACCGATCGGAATGTCATTCAGTGATGACGAGCTTCCTCCTGGAATTTCTTCATCATCATCAGGTTATATTTTGTATAACACCGGTTCATTGTGCATATTATATATTAATCATGGAGAAGGAATGAAGCATCGCATCACGATTTATGGTTTATATGCATGCAGGTCCATATAATAAGCCAATCCAGGGCGACAGAGTGCGGCTGGTGGCGTACAGCAACAAGGAGGCGCCTCTGCAGCAGAACACGCAGCAGGTGCTTCTGGAGATCATCGACACATCTTCCCCCGTCGAACGAGCCGGGCTCGACCTCGTGACTGTCCTCGATGTCAGCGGAAGCATGGATGGCAAGAAGCTCGAAAAGATGAAAACCGCCATGAAGTTCGTCATCAGCAAGCTCGGCCCCAATGACCGCCTCTGCATCGTCTCCTTCTCCGACGACGCCAAGAAGTGGTGCCCGCTGCTCTGCATGAACAGGGCCTCCCAGGAGACGCTGAAGGGTATCGTCGATAATCTGGTAGCCGACGGCAGCACCAACATGGAGGCCGGCCTAAAGACCGGGCTTGAGGTCCTCGCCCGCAGCCGGCACACCGGCAGCCGCGTCGGCAGCATCGTTCTCATGTCCGACGGCAAGCAGGGCCCAGGCGACGCTAGGGCTGTCAATATCGGCAACGTGGCTGTCTACACGTTTGGTTTTGGTGCAGACAACGACGCCAAGGTTCATTACTGTTTGATGATTGATCATATATAATTAGTTTGGTGTGCGTTTTAATGATCCTTGACCGATCGACTGGACAGGTGCTGGAGGCGATCGCGAGCAACAGCCATGGAGGAACCTTCTACTTCGTGAAAGACGGGGAGAGCCTGAGCGAGCACTTCTCGCAGATCCTGGCCGGCCTCCTCAGCATCGTGGTCCAGGACCTCCAGCTCACCGTGTGGCAGCAGCGCGGCTACTCCGTGATAGACAAGGACAAGGTGCACGCCGGCGGCTACCGGGTGGAGCCGGGAAAAGACCTAGGCTCGGTCACCGTCAGCTTCGGCGATCTCTACAGCGGTGAATCACGCAAGGTCATCGTCGACCTCCTCCTCCCTGCCTTCGACAGGGAGTACCCTTCGACTACTGTTCTCTTCGCACTGTGGCAGTACAGGTAATACCCATTGTTAATCCTATGCAAGTTCACAAGAGACCACCGGCTGGGCTGATTAACACTGCTCTGCTCTATTTACACTTGCTAGAACCCAAGGGAAAGACATGTACTTCCCTCATGATGATTACCTGAGATGTGATATGCGCCGCACCAGAACAGCCAGGCCGGGCGCCATGAGGCCGGAGGTGAAGGCCGAGCTGGTCCGTCGCCGTCATGCAGACACGTTAAAGGAGGCGAGCGAACTGGGGGAGGAGGACTTCAACCTCGCCAAACGCAAACTGAAGGAGGCCAAGAAGGACCTCGATGCCGAGCGGTCGTCCAATCCGAGGCTGATCGACGACCTCAGGACCGAGCTGATGCTGCTTCTCAGCCTGGCTGCCTGGAAGGAGTTCATCTCCTGCCTCCTGGCGTCCTGGATGTCGCACCACCGCCAGCGCTTCGTGGCGAGGGGCGACGTCCACCGCGTCAGGATGTTTGACACGCCGCTCATGGGCAGGTACGTGGGGCAGGCCACCAAGTTCGACAAGAATCCCGACATGCCTCTGCCCTCTGTTGAGGAGGACGTCAAGGAGGAGGCAGAAATCGTCAGGAAGAGGCAGCCGCCGGTGGCGGATCAGTCCTGGCCGCCACCGAGGATATGGGCGGCATCGTCGTCACCGAAGCATAGGAGCTCCGGGTGGGCGCGACGGGCGTTGATCACCCTGTGCACCGTGCTGGCCATCGCCCTCGTCGTGGCCGGCGCGGCGGTGTTCGCCGTGTACCTCCTCTACAAGCCCAAGACGCCGTACCTGGTGGTCTCCGACGCGCGGCTGGCGCAGCTCCAGTACGGCCCGGACGACGGCGCCATCCGGTACCTGCAGGCGTCCGTCACCATCCTGGCCGAGAACAACAACTCCAAGGCGCGGGTGCCGCCTTCTCCAGCGTCGACCTCGCCCTGGCCTTCCACGGCGCCGACGTCGCGCTCCTGCGTTCGGAACCCTTCATGGTGGCGCCGGAGAGCTCCCTGCCGCTGCGGTACAACGTCGTGTCCGCGGGGACGGCACTGGACGCCGCCGGGATGCAGGCAATGGATGAGGCGCTCAAGACCGGCGTGGTGCCGCTCGACCTCGTCGGCAAGGCGCGCACGCGGTGGAAGGTGGGCGTCTTCGTCAAGATCAAGTTCTGGACACGCATCTCGTGCCGACTCCGCTTCTTCTTCCCCGGGAACGGCACCGTCATGCCCGACGATCGCCACAGATGCCGCTCCAAGTCGCCGTAGAACTCACGCACCGCGCCTCCTATATATGCCACCCACTGATTGATGTAAATGATAATTCATGTACATAGCCTGCTTTTTCCAAACTAAAATAAGTTGTTGTCAAACACCCAATTTGGGCATAAAGTTGCATTTCTGTTAGCAAAGGATGTAAAGTGTGTCAGAGTAATGATGTACGCTAATAAACATACAAGGTTTTTTTTAGTAAAACTTAATTGCACTGTTCTTAAAATTGCATTTCACATTGACAAGCCTGTACAATTAGCATATGCTTATATTTGTTATATCTCACATTGACGCGTGTGGGTTTTTGATACGTTACACGTAGTTCGTGACAGTGATACGCATCACCGCGTCGCTAGTGAGGCAAGATCCAGATGGGACCCAACAAGAGCCCAGTAGTACAGACAGGGAATCCAGCCGGCCCAGGCAGCAAACCAAACTCTCTTCAACAGCACTTCAGCGACGCGACCTTCTGCCTCACCGCCGGCGATCACCGGCAAAAGGTTAGCTGCCCCCTCATGTATGTACCTCTCTGTCGTTATGATCTCGTCAACTCGTCGTGGTCGTTGTCTCTCTCCCCTTCCCCCCGCAGTCCTCATGGCGTCCGCGTAACCCAACACCCGCGAAACCAGGCGTGCCCACTCACCCATTCGCTCGCGTCCCCCTTCGTCGGCACCTACCAGGCTATCACCTTTGGTTCCGCGACTGCTAGCGCGTTCCCACTGCATTCCCCTCGCACCGGGGTGATGGCAAATGCTAAATCCATCGCTTTCCTCGCCGCGTCTTCCTCGTGAAGGCAAGGTGTTCGATGGAATGCCTATGTGGTCAATGCAATGTTTGGTTCTGTTATTCGCTTCACAAATCAGGCCCCATGAAAGTGACGAGAGGGAAACTCCTGATGTGCTTACCTTTACTGTTAGCCTCTTAAATGGCTTTTCTAGGTTTACCTTCATTTTGCATGCTGAATACTTTAGGTTTTTTCCCCCCATAGGGTTAACCTTTGCATCACTCTTTTATTACAGCTCTCAGTTGAAAATCCTCTGTTTTTTGTGTCTTCACCGTGATCTTAGTAGCTACTGCTAGATGATAACTGTCGGTTCTTTCTTTGTTCTGCAGGTTAATTCAGCACATTGTTGGACTTTAACCCCATATGTCAAGTTTTTAATAACTCGTCATCGCAGCAAGCAATCAAGATGAAGTTCAGAGTGGTCTGCAGGAAGCTGTACGACTACGTGCGCTATGACCTCAAGGAGATTGCCTTCCCGTCGTCGCTGCCAGACCCGCCGCACATCAAGAAGAGGCCCAAGCTCACCTGGCACGACCGCTGGTGCATCCTCAAGGAGGCCACCCGGCTGTACGGCGCGTCCTGGGTCAGGAACATCGGTCCTGAGCTCAGGCCTAACGACTATAAGAAGGAGGAGGAGACCGAGGATGACGAAACGTCAGGCCCCAAGTCTGAGAAGAAGGGGAAAAGCAGCAGCGAGCCCAGCCTGCTGGAGGACATTGCTGTTGCTGCAAGGGGAGGCGCGGAGACGCTCAAGCCTGCGCTACGGAGGATTTACATGACCCGTGCCTCGACGTACACGGACGCGATGAAGAACTTCGTGGAGACGTACCAGGAAGGGCTCAAGGATCAGCTGCAGGAGAAGGCTGATGAGGAAGATCGCCAGCAACAGCAAGGCGATGAGCCAGCGAAACCACCACAAGCTCCACCATCAACATCCTGAACTCACGGATGTGATTGTGTTTGTTGGCATAAAGGGGCAAGAGATGGCGGTACAAGTTGTTTGCAGCACATGCTTGTCAAATCATCGTCTGTAGCTAAATTTTGTTATGTAATCTGATTCTACCAATCTGGGTGGTTCGTACTGGTTGTTAACACATGTAAGTGAGCTATGGCTGTTGCCAGCAATAATCTGTTACGCTTTTTGTTCCATTTCTGCTCTTCTGTACTCCTTTGAGACGCCCTTCTAATTGATGGTGATAGCTTAATGCATCAGGTACCCGTTGCTTGTTCTAAAAGGGTTTGCATAGCTTTCTGACTTTCATAAGTTCAGTACAAGCGAACTAAGGCTGCCCTGCTCTGTTTTGTGATCCATCTCCTCTCATGGACAGAGCAGCCATCCCAGTTCAGGTCAGGTAGGTTGTGATATGGTACATGATCTTGCGGTGTCTACTACTTGTTACTGTAGTTTTTACTATAATTAGACAGCAAGTTCTGAGTAATCTATCTTACGACCTATCTACACCGCAGGATCGCCACGTGCCAATGTCAGCCATATCAAATCCAAGATCAGTGACTGACGGACACCAGAATGTCTGTCACACGGTGAGCATGGTTGGTGAATGGAGAGCTCCAGTTAAAGATTCGATTCAATTCAACGGCAGGACGCGCACATGATTTTACAGTCTGTGCCCTATGCTGGTTCATATATCGGTTTCCTGTGCCGGCAGGTGTTGTGTGGGGTTAGCGAAGTTGACTCATCGATGATCCTTGTTTGGTTTGGTGCTTTGCTTTTCCTGTCGGCCTCAACAATGGCGATAGGAGAGAAGCAAGTGAGCGCCGACAAGATTAACAGGGAGCATGCTGGCGTCATCGGCTGGGGGTTAGTGATGGAGCAAAGGCAAATTTGCGATCTGCCACGTGCACGTGCTATCGTGGGCTGAACGCCAGCCCAGGTGACACAGGGCCCACAGGATGATTAAAGCGACGAGCACACAGTACTCTGATGGGCGTAGCCCATGTACGTCTTGCATCCTCCAGTGGCAGCACAGCCTCCTCCCCCTTGAAGAGAAAAGAGGCTAAGCTAGCTGGGCGTTCCTTGATTCTTTTTTTAAAAAAAAAACTGTTCATTCCTACAAATTGATAACAATTTTGTTGTTGTTAGTGACAGGGGATCTGCAAGCAAAACCACAAGAACTTACTGGATCTTGCCGATGTGCCAATATATGTGTCACGTCAAATTCATATTCAGAAGAAGCTTTTGCTTATTTACAATATGAACACGTGAACCATGAATAAGAAAGCACCTCAGAATCGTCCTTGTCGATAGTCGAGCTATCATTATCTAGCTAATTATTCTCCTTCCAACAATTTATTATAGCTAATCCCCCACTAGCTAGATTAGTTAATTTCAGCACATCCTTTTGCTTTACACCACACGTCCACATGAATATCATATATCAACGCGATAGACCGGCTGATTAGTACTAATTAGAACTATTTATCTGGTCTGAAACGTCAAGAATTTCATATCTGAGGACGTAGCAAGAGCAGCTATACATGCTGGGGATTAAATCGACAAAGATTGTGATTAGAAACAGGGACGACAATGAATAACAGATCGATCGACGAGCTACAAAGTGTGCATCTATAACACAGGCAGTCAAGCAATGAAAGCAGGAAGTGTAGCTAGCTAAGCTTTTGCTTTGCTCTTGATGTGGGGCCAGCTGAAGCAAGCAGCAATCCAGTCGACCGAGCATGTCTGCTACCTCCAATTCACTGACTTTTCTTTATCTTTGAAGCAATCATCGCCATCTTCCTTTTCAATCATGCATATATGCACAAATCGATCGAAACAGGTGTTCTCCAGTGATTTAAAGAAGGCACACACACACACATATATATCAGCAGCAGCAGGAATGTCGATGTATGATGATTTCTGTGCTCGCAACTAGAACGACTGTTTATGTGTGCCCTCTCAAGCGAGCAGGACTTGATCATTTATTTGCCAATTATTGTGCAGCGAATCTGTAATATAACAACAAAATAGAGAGTAAATTTCGCCCTGCAAATTCTTTGACATATCTACTACAAACCTGCATGCTTCAGAAACAACTTCATAAAACTACAGTTTTTGTCCTAGAACGCTCTTTACGCGTATTTCATTAAGAGAGAAGAAGAGACAAGCGATCCTCGCCGCGGGGCTTAGACAGATGTCTACTACAAACCTACGGGGTTTTTCTTTTGTATCTATCTGATTAAATTTGGCATAAAATCTGTTGTTTATCAAGTTGCGGATTAAACCTGTAGTTTTGTGAAATGCAAGAGGGGGGCCAGTAGTGGCCAGGGTTTGCATGTATGAAAGCAGGAAGTTTATTATATATATGTAATTCCCGATATCTCCTACGTAAAATATGTAGTCCTCTGATATATTTCTACATAAAATATGTATTTCTCAAATAATTCTACATAAGTCTCTAGTTATGAAATTGTGGTTTAACTATGTAGTTTTGTGATAGATGTGTCAAATTATTCGAAGCTCCGAAATTTACTTATTAAAAAAGGACCAATAATATAATCAAGACTGAACCCCACATAATCAACACAATGATTAGAAATGCCTGTAAAGCAAGAAGGATACAATTTTGGCAAAATCAAGTCTCATTTCTGTTTTCCCTTTCTCGTCTAATATTACACTGCCTAAAATTTGTCATCACAAGCCCCACAATTATAAGGAGTTTGTTAGCTGCATGGCTTTAATATTTATCTCTTTTTTGGATTTTCAATCCTGTTTTTCCTGATGATTTGCGATTTATTCTTAGTTATTATCAGGAAAAGTACATATGAACTATAAATATATAGCGTCAAATAACCAGTTATATATTGAAACAGTGTTGCGTGGTTTAAACAATTCGTGCAAGCTGTAGCATCTGCACAAACCCTTTTTGCATGCATGGCTATTATGGTCCACGGTCCCTGAAAAGTACATATTCCCAATAGTTAAGTGTCAATGAAGCTTCTTCGTGAAGCTAACTATTTTAAACCTCTCTACTTTTTGCTGAAGACTGTTTTTACTGTTGCCCGTTTGATAGTGGCAGAGGCATACCAAGTACACATGCTGAAGAAGCAGCCCATGTGGATCTGTCGTTCGCCCCGATGCATGGTACAAATACTTTCGGAAATAAGCAGAGATGGGGTTTCTTTTCTGTATTTAGTTAGCAAGTTTTTATATATATGCATGAAATGTACCAGAAGCCAACAAGTTGGAAACGATCCAACATCAACCTGTTCCGTAATTTGTTCTCTCTTTTGTCTTTTGAACACTTGATTTACATCTGAATCCAAGCTTGTATAGTAGTATAAGATACTATATATTGGCTATGTTATCTGATATTTGTAGCTGCCACTATATAATGCTCTTTCCTTCAAGCACCAAAATTGTTTCCTGCTGACTGATTAAACCCTACATTGTGCAGCAGTGCGTACACTTCATCAGGTCACAGATCAGTGGTTCGTCTAAGGGTCGCAACTTTAACCACTAATCTGGGTGAGTGCATATATATAAGGGGGCATTGCCCTATATGTGTGGTGGCGGTTCCATATCACTATCTCGTTGATGTAACATTGGTTTTAAGTACGTAGTGGCTTTAGATCTTGCCAACGCCAATGGCAATGCATATGTTGTTTTGTTTATGGCTCGTGGATGTGTGTATTTTGGGCTTCAATAGAAGAATGTGAGTGGCGTCTTTGTGCCACTTCCACCCGGTATACTAAAAATTGTTTATCACGTAATAAGAATCATATATGAACACACAACAATGGTTAGAAGTCTCGAAACTCTGAACCATATATTTCTTGGTTAGCTGTCAGTAGCAGCAATGCAAGAAGGGAGGCGCTTGTTGTTGGTATGTATATCCTCCTAGCTCATATCGGTCATGAGCACCAGGGAAAAGAAGAAAAGCCAGAAAACTACAAAATAAGGCTACTACAACACAGAGACAGAATGGTACAGAGGCACTTTTGCTTCTTTTTCCCTTGCTGGGCCCACCTCAGGCTCACTGATCCTGCTTTCTCCGTCCAGCTTCCCCCATTCCCTTTAATTGCTGCTTTCTTTCTATCTCTCTCAGCTGATTCCCCCATTCCCCCATCACCATCACACTGAGGAAGCAGAGCTCCCTCCACAACTACCTCCTCCTCCTCCTCCTCTCTAAGCAGCCACAAGAAACCAGTAGTAGTAGTAGTACTCCAGTCCAAGAGAAAGAAAGCAAGAGGCAAACCCTAGCACTCATCCCTTTCTCCCATCCAGATAGCATCCCCGGCCGGCCACCCACCATGATCTTCCCCCCTGCCTACCTGGATTCCTCGAGCTGGAACGATAACCAGGTAATCCGGCCGATTTTCTTTCCAGTCAATTTCGTTTTGCATCTTCTTCCCTCGCTTTCTTTTCCCAAAGATTTTATTCACTCTCTTTTGAGCAACAAGGTAGCACGAATAAAAACTAAAGGCAGCAGATGGAGGAGAAAGTTGCAGCAATAGTTAAGTTATTTGAAAAGAAGCAAATACCACTGCTAGCTAGGGCTTGCTAGATAAATATTCTGATCCGAAATACATATCTTGGTATATACTAGCAGGGTGGGTTTTTAATCAATCAAATTCTTCCTCTTCTCTCTCTGATCTTCGCTTCGATTAATTTGCACCAGCAGCAGCAGCAGCAAGGTCACCACCAGGTTGCGGCCAACGGCGGCGGCGGCGAGGGCAATCATCATCATGAGCTCCTCGGCCAGCCGGCGTCAATCATGGCGGGAGCCGACGGAGGGCAAGGCGGAGGAGGAGGGCAGGTGGCGGGCCCTGGTGGCGCGAAGGCGATGTCGATGTCGGAGCGGGCGCGGCTGGCTCGGATCCCGCTGCCGGAGCCGGGGCTCAAGTGCCCGCGCTGCGACTCCACCAACACCAAGTTCTGCTACTTCAACAACTACTCCCTCTCCCAGCCCCGCCACTTCTGCCGCGCATGCCGCCGCTACTGGACACGCGGCGGCGCACTCCGCAACGTCCCCGTCGGCGGCGGATACCGACGCCACGCAAAGCGAGCCAAGGCGCCCAAGGCTTCCGCGGCTGCGACTGGAGGGGCGGCGGCTGCGAACGGCACGACCGCCGGTGGAGGTGGGTCGACGACGACGTCGTCCGCTTGCGCGACCACGGCGAACGCGGCGCCGGCCCACCTCTCCGGCCCCGCGGCGGCGATGCTGGCGGGCGGCAACCTGTCCATGCTGCCGCCGCTGCTCCGCCTCGCCGACTTCGACGCCATGAGCCTCGGCTCCAGCTTCACGGGCATGGGGGGGAAGCCCACCATCGACTACTCCATCGGCGGCGGCGCCGGGAGTATGGAGCAGTGGAGCAGGGTGCAGCAGCAGATGCAAGGCTTCCCTTTCCTGCATGCCATGGACCAGCAGGGAGCGCTAACGCCGTCGCTGGCAATGGTCATGCCGGGAACCTTCCAGTTAGGTCTCGACACTACTGCCGATGGCCGTGGCGGCGGCGGAGAAGACGGGTCAGCTGGAGATCAGCTCAACGGGATGCATACAAAGAGGGAAGCAGCTGCTGGCTACCCTCCACAGAGAGGCATGTACGGTGCAGATCACCACCACCATCTCACTGCAGCAGGTTACACCACCTCGTATTCCAATGCCACAGGTAACCACCTCTTGTAAGCTAAGCTAAAGCTAGGCTGCAAAAACGACCTTTGTTCATGGTGGCCACCAGCTAGCTACAAACATTCCTCAAATTAGCTACTAGATGGATAGAGTGTGTGATGGCATTGTGATATAGAGAAAAGGCTAGCCTTTGCAATGTTGTTTGCAAGAACCGGCTGGAGAGAGGATAGGGGCTCTAGTCTGGATGGAGCAGCCTTGCGTTCGATCATGCGCAATTACCAGCAGCGCGACATGTTTAGCTTTCAGCTGCATGATCACTTGGCTTTTTTTTCTTCTTCTTTAGGTTTCATCGTGGATTTGGGGTCAAGTTATGTGTACCACTGTTCTTCATTTTGTTCATGAAAACTTCGTCTTCCTTATGTCAATGATACGATATATCCCCTCGTTCTAATATATGTGGTTCTCTCTCCATGCATGTTCGAGACCAGTGCTCGCTGTGTGATCTGGTGCAATTTCCCAATATGATTCGTAAACTTGATCAGTGGTGTAACTACATTTGCCAACATATATAACAAATAGCCAGGAAGAAATATGCGCTATACTAGGAAAATAGAGAAGGATGTCAAATGAAAATAGATATTATTAAAGCCGTTCATGAATACAGCTCCTGTGTAGTATACACTCGAGGTTGCTAGCATGCAATACTGTTATTTATATATCCATAGTAGGATATTTGCACCATATAGCTAGCAAGTCTGGTGCGGCAGCTGGTTTTGTATGTAATTGTAGTCTTGTTTGTGCAGCAAAAGGGTGTAGTCAAAGAGCTAGCTGAGGCCCATTCAAAAGTCTGTGTCTTTTGTGTTTTTACCTTTTACTTTTTCATCTTTTCACAGTGATAGAACGTACCAAAGCGTGAGGAAATCCAAGGTCTTTCGTGTTCCATTCACGAAGACCATTCTGATCGCCTAGCTCAACTGATACACATATCTAGGTGCAGAGAGATGAGATGCCAGACCATAGATAGTAGCTGCACCAATTGCTTCCTTTCTCACTTGCTAAGGCCATTGTCTTTTTATAACCATGCATATATATGTAGCAGAAGAACACATTATATTCATTGCATGCTGCGTCATTACTAAGGACCTAGGCAATGCTAAGTAGTTTTCGTTCTCTAATCACCAACAATACCCATGTACCATGCATGCACTACAGGTAGGCTTGATTTGTACTACATAACTAACATAAGGACAACAAGATATCGAAGAAACAAATGTGATCAAGATCGAGATGCTCATCCATGCATGTCGTGGAATAAAGGGGAGAGTACTACTGAAAAGAAAGAAAATTCTTCTGCTTGTGTTGTGATGTATGTACACGTAAGCTAGCCCGGCCATCAATAGGTTGGATCTTAGAATGATTCGAGTCTATATATGGAAGCGAGAAGGACGAGGACATGGTTGGTAGGTTCGCAGTCAGTCGCAGCTATGTAACTGATGAGAGAAACCATGCAGGATTATCAGTTACATGGAAGTTTGAGAACACTGAGAAAGAGAAGAAATGCTTGTGGTGGCGTACTATAGCGTACAGGGGCTAATAGCCTAGAACGATGCACCGGTGTTCCCAAAAGCACAAGGCAACACTGGTGCAGAAAAGTGAAAGAGAAGCAGCGTACGAAAGAATGTGAATGGAGAGAGAGAGAGAGAAAGAGAGAGAGAGATGCTGATTGAGTAGTAGGAAATAACCTAGGTAGCTAGCTGATGCAGCTGCTGGTGATTGGTAATGGCGCGCGTAACTAACGTACGTATATTGGAACTGCTGGTAGGGAAGAAAGAGGGAATGGTCCAAGATCTTGAATTCTTGATATGCGCATGTTACTCGGAGGGAATCAGATTCTCTCTGCTTTGTGTTGCCTTTGCTTTCTCGAAGGCCTAGGGAGGACCCGGCAGGCCCTCTCGCTCATCGCTTCCCCGTCCTGTTCTCCCTTTGGGAGAATAAAGCCACCATGCACATGCACTCATCCACATACACCATATACACATACACATACTCCTCCTCTATACAGTCAGATCAGTCCCACCCCACCAGCGCATGAATAATGAGAAAGGTCTAGAGAGAGAGAAACATGCATGATAGAGAGAGCTGCATATATACTAGTTCTTTCTTATTTCTTTTCTGTTCAGACTCCAGAGTCTTTTGGACGGATTCCTGATGGATGAATGATTTAACCCATGCAAGCATCTAAGACGTAACATATTCTTTAAGGTATCTCAAAGATCGATCGCGTCGCCAGGACTGTGTCCATGCATGGCGGCGTAAGTACATTGGCTGAAATCCTACTACTACCTGTTGATGGAGCCATCAGTTCGTTTGGACTGTGTGACTAACACACACTCTCTTCGCAAAAAAAAAAACACACACTCAGCCAGCTGCTGCGGAAAAGACATTTCGAACAGGGACTAAAGAATAAGTGGAAGTGATGAGGAGTTTATGGTGAAAAGCAAGGATATGATTTTGAGTGAAAATGGTCAAAATTTTAAAGTTTGACTTTATCAAAACCCAAAACGTTATATTTATAGACCAATGTACCGAGTAACATAACTTTAATTTATGTTGCTAGATTCACTAAAAAATACATTTGTAATACTCGGTACATTTATCTATAAATATAAGGTTTTGGGTTTGAAGTACATTTGTCTATAAATCCTTATATATATTTATAGACAAACCTTATATTTTTGAAATAATTCTTTTTCTATTATTGTTGTTTGAAGTTATTTGTTGGAGATTGTGTCGATACCATAACACATTTGTATTTTGAATGGAGGAAGTAAGTAACCTCAATTAGGCATGTGACTGAAATATATATAAGGATACTAAAGCTCTAACTAAAGATAAAGTTGATTGCTTATAGCGTCTTAATTAATAAATGGACTGCTAAGAGCCACTTTACAGAGGAGAAATAGAGGAGAAGAGCTACCTCTCTTTGTTAAGTGTTATACTCAACATTTATCGAGATGCTATAATTATTGGAGCGGTTAAAGGTTCAAAAATAACTTGGTTCAAATTTTAATTTGGCGTCTAAAGGTGGGGAAAAATAAGAGCCAAAACAATGGACTCTACCTTTGGGGACTCTCTTATAGGCCCCGGACCTCGACCTCAAGTTGAAACTAAAATTGTTGGAGCGGTTAAAGGTTCAAAACTAATTTGGGTTGAAATTTTAATCCCAGCCTAAAATGTGGAGTTGAAACTAATTTGGAGTGAAGGGCTAATGGCTCGTTAGTTTCCTGGTGATCGATTCCTGCAATGGCGGCTTCGGCCGTGCGTCGTCCAACTCTGCAGGTCAAAACTGCGCACCTAAACTGCGCACCTCTACCATGAACGACACAAAACGCACTCGTGGTTCCTGATTTGACGCACGGAGCAAAAAAATAAAAATCTAGGGTGATGGGGATACATAGATTTGCATCTTTTTTGACTTTTTCCTTGTCATGACGCTGCACACGGTAAATTACACGAGAGCCCTGCTCAGTGACTGCTACTATTAGGCTATTTCTGGATAGTATGCGTGGTGAGTGAAATATTCCACTAGGCTCACACATAGGTGGGCTGTACATTAGTGGAGGGTCTAAGCCCAGCAGGTCGCTAATCCTCTCTGGGCTTGGATACTTGCAATACAATGAGTTGGGTGAATAGGCTTGATGGGCCGACCCTTTCCTTGTTCTGCTTGGAAGATTAAGCCCATGATTTGCGAAAGAATTTTCCCTCTCTTTTTTTTTTTGTCCCTGGGAGGATTTTTTTTGTTGTTGTTGTTGCTGTTCTTTTGTGAACGTAGACTGAAAAAGGATGTTCTTGGTTAAGTAAAGTTGTACGCGCTTTGGATCTGTTGCATGGCAACTCTCCATGTCATTTCCTTTGCATTTTCCGGTGATGAAATTCCAAGTATAAGCGAATCGACGCGTTTGTCTTTTATTGCTACGACTTGGTGTGGGGAGAAAACGAACGGTGTCGCTGGTGCTTCCCCTCGAAGGCACCGCAAATTCTCCTGGGCGTTTTCGCTACCGGAGGAATTTTAAACGCGCATCGCATCGCATCCTCAGCGCCGTTTCCTTTCCTCTCTCTCTCTCTCTCTCTCTCTCTCTCTCTCTCTCTCTCCTCGCCGAGAATTCCAACGGAGCGTCCCCCACGCTGTGGGCCCGCGGGACCCGAAGTCAGCGGCCCCAGTCGACCCGGTCGTCCTGGTCCTACGTGACACCAAGTCCACGCTCTTGAACGCATCGGACCCGTCCATCTCACTAATCGCGCCATCGCAGCCGTCCATCTCCTTCCTCCGTGTGTGAGAAAAGCAAAGAAAATTAAAACCGCGTTGCTCCCCCGTCGTCTCGTCTCGTCTCGTCTGGGAGGGATCCTGCCAAAAAGAAGAGGCGCCCGAGATCACCCGGCGGCCGCCATAATTCCAACCAAGGGAAGTAAACCCTCCTCCTCCCCTCCCCGCCACTCCTCGAGAAGATGTCGATCCGCAAGGCGCTGGGCGCCGTCAAGGACCAGACCACCATCGGCCTCGCCAAGGTCACCGCCGCCGTGGCCCCGGACCTCGACGTGGCCGTCGTCCGCGCCACCTCCCACGACGACGCGCCGCCCGACGCGCGCCACGCCGACCAGGTGCTCCGCCTCACCTCGGGCGGCTCCCGCGCCCACGTCGCCGCCTGCGCCGCCGCCCTCGCGCGCCGCCTCGCCCGCACCCGCGACTACGTCGTCGCCGCCAAGTGCCTCGCGCTGCTCCACCGCCTCGTCGCCGAGGGCGACCCGCAGTTCCGCCACGAGGTCCTCCGCCCGGCGCCCGCGGGGCGCCGCGCCGGGGAGCCCCTCCTCGCGCTGCTCGACGACTTCCGCGACGAGGCGCACTCCGCGTCCTGGGACCACTCGGCGTTCGTCCGCGCCTACGCGCACTACCTCGACGCCCGCGTCCGCTTCCTCGTCTCCCTCCTACCCGCGCCCCGCACCGTGCGCTTCGCCGACGACCCGCTGAACCGCTACGGCTCCTCTCCACCACCACCTGCCTCCTCCGCATCCGCGGTGCACGAGATGGACGCGGAGGCGCTCCTGACCCGCGCGCGGCAGCTGCGGCACCTGCTGGACCGCGTCCTCGCGTGCCGCCCGACCGGCCTCGCCAGAACCAGCCGCGTCGTGCTCGCCGCGCTCTACCCGCTCCTCCGCGACAGCTTCCAGCTCCACGCCGACGCCGCCGTCGTGCTCGCGCTCTTGCTCGACTGCTTCTTCGACATGGAGTACCACCACTGCGTCAAGGCGTTCGAGGCATACGTCGGCGCCGCCAAGCAGGTCGACGAGCTCCTCGCCTTCTACGCCTGGTGCCGCGACGCCGGCGTCGCGCGCGCTTCCGACTTCTCCGAGGTCAACCGCATCGACGAGAAGCTCCTCGAGACGCTTGAGCAGTTCATGCGGGAGCGCGGGCGGGCGGGCCAGACCACGCCGCAGCCGGCGTCATCACAAGCGCCGCCGTTGCAGCAGCACTCTGTTCGTGGTGATGAAGACCTGTCTCCAGAGTACGACGACATCAACAACGTCAGGGCGCTCCCGGCACCACCAGAGAACAACGCGGCCGCGCCGATGTCAGAGAAAGTTGCGGCAGTGCCTGCCAAGGCGCCGGAACAGAGCGACCACCTTGTCGACCTCAGGGAGCCCGCCGCCACCGCCGACGAGCAGGGCAACAAGCTCGCCCTCGCGCTCTTCAACACGCCGCCGGCCACCAACGGGAACGGCGACTGGGTGGTGTTCCCATCGGATAATGACGCCCCAGAGCCAGTGACCTCGGCGTGGCAGACACCGGCCGCGGAGCTCGGGAAGGCGGACTGGGAGCTGGCGCTGGTGGAGACGGCGAGCAACCTGTCGCGCCAGAAGGCGGCGCTCGGGGGCGGCATGGACCCGCTGCTCCTGGGCGGCATGTACGACCAGGGCGCGGTCCGGCACCAGGTCGCCGCGCAGGCCGCGTCGGGGAGCGCCAGCAGCGTCGCGTTCCCCGGCGCGTCGGCCGCGCCCGTGCTGGCTCTGCCGGCGCCCGACGGCACGGTGGTGACGATCGGCGGCGACCCGTTCGCGGCGTCTCTGGCGGTGCCGCCGCCGTCTTACGTGCAGATGGCGGAGATGGAACATAAGCAGCAGCTGCTTGAGCAGGAGCAGCACATGTGGGCGCAGTACCGGCAGAGCGGCATGCAGGGGCAGCCCACCGGCCTCGCCTCCGGCAGCGTGTTTGCGTCGAACACCTCTGCGACGATGATGCCTTACGGGATGATGCCCACCATGGCGTACAACCAGGTCGGTGGATACTACTAGTTATGTACTCCTGTGAGCTTTTAACCATCTTCTGTGAATAATACTTTATCGTGATGCGATTGGCAAGGAGCCTATGACAATATGCGATCAACGGATTCAGAACACCTCCATCGCATTGCTTATGATGGTCTTATTTGCGATTTGAAGTTCGCAGTGTTGAGTTGTTGATGCCAACTTCAGTCCACAGTAGTTGCAAAGAGCTAGATAACGGTAGCACACTAGTTGTGGTGAACAATGACTGTAAAATGTTCTTGGCATGCTTTGTAGCACACGTGAACAATGACAGTAAAATGTTCTTGGCATGCTTTGTAGTACACATTCTTGTTGGCAGGTGTAGTAGGCAGCTTGAAAAGTCAGGGCATCGGCATCAGGGATTTAGGGAAACTGTCCTGTTCAGATGGCAAAACCACTGAGCTTGCATTTGTCTGAATTCAGATGTTTTGGAAACACAGTCGGGACAAAACAGCTACTGCCTTCGTTTTTAAATTTATGTCGCCGTTGACTTTTTTTGTTACGTTTGACCATTCATCTTTTTCAAAACAAATTAAAATTTATCATATATTTTGTTATGATTTGTTTTATTAGTAATGAAATTTGAAACATAACTTATCATTTTGCATATTTGAGCAAATATTTTGAATAAGAAGAATGGTCCAACATAACTCAAAAAGTCAACGGTGATATCAATTTAAAAATAAAGGGAGTACATCGCCTGATCATGTGCTAGACGTTGTTTTCCTTTGATTTCTTCGGTTGTCACAGTTTGCAATATGCTCGGCGTCAGCAAGGTATTTACATGTCACAACTGTTTGTTACGAGCATAAGACCACCTTAGCGCAGCTGTGACCCTAAAATTGAGCACTTCATGCTCCTGCTATGGGTTTGTGTTTCTAATATTTTTTATGTGGATTTTCTCGTACTGGATGTTGAGCTATAATGACTTGCCATCTCATGTTTTTCTTTTTTTAGCTCTGTTTTCCAAAAGCTCATTTCTCCTTTTATGCACTAGAGAGAACATTGCTTATAAAACTCGACCTGCGAGGGGCAAGCGCCCCCGCAGCATTTCATAAAGGAGGAGTCCCTCTCACAAAGGCCGAGAAAATCTCAAACCTCCCTCTCCACCTTTACACATGGAACCGTACACCGTGTGGAGGTGGTTCGTCTCTTAACATGTGCTATGTGCTTTAGAACTTGGGGGAGAGACGAGATGATTTTGTTAACCTAGTCCGCAAATTCGGTCCCACTGGTAATCGAACTCAGGACTAGAAGGTGTCACTCAGAAGCTTTAACCGCTAAGCCAAGACGCCTTAGGTGAGAACATTGCTATGTATGATGAGCTTTTAATCGTCTTATGATGAGCTTTTAACCAGGTCAGCGGATATACTAGTTATGTATGATGAGATTTTAACCATCTTCTGTGAATAATACTCGATCGTGATGCGATCGATTCAGGAACACCTCGGCTGCATTGCTTATGGTTTTATTTGCGATTTGAAGTACGCAGTACTGCGTTGTTGATGCCAACTTCTGCAAAGAGCTAAGATTACGGTATAGCACAATAGTTGTGAAATGTTCTTGGCATTGTATATATATTCTTGTTGGCAGGTTTAGTAGGCAGCTTTAAATTCGGGGCATCAGGGATTCAGGGAACTGTCCTGTTCAGACAGCAAATCCACTGAAACTAGCTTTTGTCTGAATTCAGATGTTCTGGAAACACAGTGGGGACAAAAGAGCTAGATCGACAATGCTGTCGTCTGATCATGTGCTAAACGTCGTTCTCTTTGGATTTCTTCAGTTGTTGCAGTTTGCAATGCTCTGCGTCAGCAAGGAAGTACTCACAACTACCAGCAGAAGGTTCAGAAAAAAAAAAAACTTATGTCGAGCTGTATTAGCTGGCCTGATGGAATGCTGCTGCGGGAGGAGCTAATAAAGTAAAGAAGCTGAAGTCCTAGAAGTTTCCACAGAAAAACAGAACTAGACTGTTCCTGCTTTCTACAAATGTGATTCTTTCTAATTTGTTTGTGCTCCACTCTCCAGCATAAGTGGAACATGGCTCGCACTACACGGCTGCAGAAGATACTTCTCATAAATCAACTTCCAAACTTATTACTGTTACTAGTGTTTTACCCGTGCGTTGCTACGGGTGTTGAAAATTTCATTGTTTTGAAGTTATCAATGAAAGATGATTCATTTTGCACAAATTCATTTAAAAATGTCTTTTTTAGGAAGATTGCAGCACAAAATTTCTTCTTTGATGTGATGCGCTTAGAAGTTAATACATCAAAATTATAAATAAATATAAAGATAGTTTATAGAAAACTATTCTGGTGTATTTTGAATTTTTATTCTTATATTCTATAATTGAAAATATTATATATGCGGCCAAACGTATAGGTGAACAAAATTGCCTCTTCGTCGGGTAGCAAAATAAAAGGGAAAAAAAAACAAACTACTAGTGGTGGCTAGTGAGGCCACTCTCCACTGGACTACTCAGATGTTTGTGAGCACACGCGACTCCTTTTTTATAAGGCAATTCCGATACGAACTTAAATTCAAGTCAAACTCAATTTAAACTTGATGAGTTCGAGATGATGGCAGAGGTACGATGATCTGAAATTTGAGGCTGACGACCTCTTTTAGCCTTATTAATTACTGTTATTATTACATATTGTTTAGTCAGCTGCGTGATAATCCTCAGAGTACTGAACTCTCTTCTTTGGATCGTACAATTTTCTGCAGAGGCCTTGCCTTTTACTATAAGCCCTATTGTCTTCAACCAAAGTTACGTTACATTATTTTTGTGTTAATTATTTTTTTAATATGTCTTTCAGCAATTCCCCCCCCCCCCCCCCCCCCCCTGATTGATGGGGACGAGAGTTTCGACATGGATATTTTTTATTATTTATTGACTAGCACACAATACATCTCAAGGTTTACACGTTTCAACAGTGTGCCCAAGCTATCGATATCAGGGTATTACATGTTTGAGAGAACATTACAGAGATTAAAATACTACTAGTCCGAAACAAATAATAATAGGGTAGTGTGCTGTCAAAACTAGAAAACTCATTTCTCCCTGTTTGCGAAACATTACTGATAATGATTTTGTTTCTTGGGCTCAACCGTGTTTGCCTTTTGAAATTTCAGTGCAAAGCTGATGTTAGTTTCAGATCACAGCAGTTGCAGAGTGCTGATGACATTGCAGTGCTGACAGGTGCTTGCAAATTGCTAACATCACAGCAGCACGGTAGGTAGGGGAGGTAGGCACTAGGCAGCATGCATGTAAACTCGAGGTACCAGTGGAAATTAGTGTTGAGACGAGAAAACCGTAGAAGCCTGAACATGTTGCATTTGTCTGAATTCTGAAGTTCTGGAATCACAAACTCCATGAAACAACTTGATGGACCATGATACAATCTAGATCTTTGTACAATATATTTTGAAAAATGATATGTTATTCATCGTTGGCTCTCTGACTGCCTCAGTTGTAACAGTTTGGCAGTGCTTGCTCGACCGATTCTTCGACATGGAGTACCACGACTGCGTCAAGGAGTTCGAGGCCTACGTCGGCGCGGCCAAGCAGGTGGACGAGCTCCTCGCCTGCTACGCCTGGTGCCGCGACGCCGGCGTCGCGCGCGCCTTCGATTTTCCCGAGGTCAACCGCATCGACGAGAAGCTGCTCGAGACGCTCGAGCAGTTCATGCGGGAGCGCGGCCGGGCGGGTCAGACTCAAACCACGCCGATTCCGCCGGTGTCGCAAGCACCGCCGCCGCCACAGCACTCTGTTCGTGGCGAAGACCAGTCTACAGAGTACAACGACATGAACAGCGTCAGGGCGCTCCCGGCACCACCAGAGCGCAACGCCGCCGCGCCGATGTCAGAGAAAGTTGCGACAGTGGCCGCCAAGGCGCCAGAGCAGAGCAACCACCTTGTCGACCTCAGGGAGCCCGCCGCCACCGGGGACGAGCAGGGCAACAAGCTCGCTCTGGCGCTCAACGGCGACTGGATGGCGTTCCCGTCGGATAACGACGCCCCAGAGCCGGTGACGTCGGCGTGGCAGACGCCGGCCGCGGAGCCGGGGAAGGCGGACTGGGAGCTGGCGCTGGTGGAGACGGCGAGCAACCTGTCGCTTCAGAAGGCGGCGCTCGGCGGCGGCATGAACCCGCTGCTCCTGGGCGGCATGTACGACCAGGGCGCCGTCCGGCACCAGGTGGCCGTGCAGGCCGCGTCGGGGAGCGCCAGCAGCGTCGCGTTTCCCGGCGCGGTGGCCGCGCCCGTGCTGGCTCTGCCGGCACCCGACGGCACGGTGATGGCGATCGGCGGCGACCCGTTCGCGGCGTCGCTGTCGGTGCCGCCGCCGTCGTACGTGCAGATGGCGGAGATGGAGAGGAAGCAGCAGCTCCTAGTGCAGGAGCAGCACATGTGGGCGCAGTACCGCCAGGCCGGCATGCAGGGCCAGCCCGCTGGCCTCGCCGCCGGCAGCGTGTTTGCGACGAACACCTCCGCGGCGATGCCTTACGGAATGACGCCCGCCATGGCGTACAACCAGGTCGGCGGGTACTACTAGCAATATATGATGAGCTTTTAATCATCTTGTGAATAATACTCGACGCAATCGGCAAGCTATAACAACTTGCGATCAACTGATTCAAAACACCTACGTCGCTTTGCTTATGGTCTTATTTACGTTTTGAAGTTTGCAGTGTGGCGTTGTTGATGCCAACTTCAGTCCACAATAGTTGCGAAGAGCTAACATAACGGTAGCACGATAGTTGTGGTAGGCAGCTTTAAAATTCGGGGCATCAGGAGATTCAGGAAATTGATCTGTTCAGACGGCAAAACCAATGGAGTTTGCACTTGTCTGAATTCTGATGTTCTGGAAACACTGTCAGGACAAAACCGCTGGATCAATAATGATGTCGTCTCATCATGTTCTAGACGTCGTTTTCCTTCGATTTCTTGTCATAGTTTGCAATGCTTTGGTCAGCAAGGTACTTGCATGTCACATCTGTTTGTTACTCCCTCCGTCCCAATATGTAAGGGATTAGGGAAGCTTGCATTTGTCCCCACAATGTAAGAGATTTTGAGAGGCTTCAGTGGGGCCCACACGTAGATTTTTCTTTCCCCTCCCCTCCCCTCGAACCCCCTCCACCTCGCATCTCGCTGGCTCGCCCCCGCCGCCCGCTACAGGCGTCGCATCTTGTCCCCTGCCGCGCCGCGCGCAGCTCGCCACCTGTTGTCGCAGCTCGCTGCCCCAAGGATACGCCACCCCCAAGCTTGCCGCCGTGCCATCGTCCAGAATCCGTCGCTTCGCCCATCGCGAGGTCTGCCGGCGGGCGAGCTGCTGCGGGGCAGCCCATGCGAGCTGCATCTGGTGCGGCGCCCCATTCGGCCTTCGTCTCCCGCCGCCGCTCCTCGCTGTCGCCGCCCCCAACTCGCCCCTCGGCTCCCCACGATGGCGGCATTAAGCAATCCAATCCAGCCTCATCTTCTCGCCTCCCCCGGCTTGCCCCTCGCTGTTGCCACCGTGGCTACGCCGGCCGAGCGTAGCCATGAGCCCGCCCCGACGGCTTAACGCGGATCTCTGGATTTCAAGGAAGACCGACGAGATGTCGGGGAAGAACCTCCCTGCAAGCTTGCGGCAGTGGCGGTGTCAAGCGGGGTGCCGCGCTGTCGTCGTCCGCCGTAGCTGCCGTCAACCCACAGGGCCCCATCGCCCGCCGTTCTAATCGAGCTAGATTTGGTGGTTTGAGTCAATTTTTTGTTCTATGAACTGTGGTGCTCTGGTGCGAATCGAGCTCATGCAGGCAGAGGCGACCTCGTGCGGGCTGTGTCTAGGGCAAGCTCGTGCGGGCTGCAACCTGGGCGAGGAGGTCGGGAGGAGGTGGGCGCCATTGCCATGGGCTGCCGCGAGACGGAGAAGTGTGTCGGGTGCGGTGGGAGTGGAGGGAAATAATGAGGGGCATAGTCGACTTTTTACTACTCTGCTATATTTTTTGGGACCTCCCCTAATCCCTTACATATTGGGACGGAGGTAGTACCAGCACAAGGTTCAGAAGAAAAACTGTATCTTCAGTTGCTATCTTTCATATGTAACAATTCCTATCGTCATGGCCGTTGTAAGCATGATAATATGATGTTAAACATATGATGTGGCGCGATGTAATTTGAATCCAATGAGGCTATTTTAGAGAAATCCCACCATTTCGAGGCTATTTGAGTGAAGCCACCTCAAACTGAGGCTAAAATAGCAAACCTCCTGCTCTGGGTGCGTGTCTCTAACAACTTTGATGTGGATTTGTTGGCAAAAAGTATACTTGAAGCAGCTGCCAAAGAGAAAAAAGGTACCGTAACAGATGGAGATGGAAAATCACTGCTGGATAGCCTTCAAGGCAATGACGAGCTTCTTTAGGGGGTCATATGGCCCCCCCAGCTCTCATCAATACAATCTATACACACTGATAAATTGGCTATTGATGTTAATAAAATACTAAAAAAAGTGGGAGTGGTGAGTGGGAAGAGGCACCTATTCGTGTTGGATGACATCTGGAACCCTAATGCCAGTCAGTGAGAAAAGCTAAGTCCAGCCTTCAGCATGGAGGCACGGTCAGCTCAGTTCTGATAACAACCCGAGATGAAACAACCGCTCAGTTTATGGGTACAACTAAAGCCTACAAACTCGACCTCTTGGATGAAAGCTTTGTGGAAGAAATTATCAAGATAAAAGCATTCGGTTCAAAAGATGCAAATCCTGCTGATGAGAGAGAAGAAATGGTTGGCGATATGGCAATGGGATGTGCTGGTTCCCCTTTAGCTCCTATTTGCATTGGGATCTGTATTGTGTACCAAGCACCATTCGTAACGAAAAGACTGGGATTTTGTAATGACATCACAAATGAGGTTGTGTTTTTTTTTGTGTGTTTTGTTTCCCTAAAACTCATTTCTCTCTTCATGAACCTGCAAGGGGCAAGCGCCCCCACGGCATTTCATAAAGAGAAGTTTTTCTCACGTAGGTCGAGAAAACTTTCGATCCCTCTCCCCGCCCTTCACATGGAGCCATACACCATGTGACTACGGATCGTCTCTTAACAGTGTGTTTTGGGACCTCGAGAAAGACGAGAAGAATTTTTTTAACCTAATTCGTAAATTCGCGTCCACTGATAATCAAACCCGGGATTAGAAGGTGCCACTCGGGAGCACTCTGTTCGTGGTTGTGAAGGCCAGTCTCCAGAGTACGAGGACATGAACGGCGTCAAGGCGCTCCCGGCACCACCAGAGCGTTACGCCGCCGCGCCGATGTCAGAGAATACTCTGACAATGACGGCGGCCAAGACGACGCCTGATCATCAGAGTGACCACCTGGCCGACCTCAGGGAGCCCGCCGCCACCGAGGATGAGCAGAGCAACAAGCTCGTTCTGTCGCTCTTCAACGCGCCACCGTCCACGAACGGCGACTGGGTGGCGTTCCCGTCGGATAACGACGCCCCAGAGCCGGTGACGTCCGCGGAGCCGGGGAAGGCGGACTGGGAGCTGGCGCTGGTGGAGACGGCGAGCAACCTGTCGCGGCAGAAGGCGGCGCTCGGCGGCGGCATGGACCCGCTGCTCCTGGGCGGCATGTACGACTAGGGCGCCGTCCGGCAGCAGGTGGCTTCGCAGGCCGCGTCGGGGAGAGCCAGCAGCGTCGCGTTTCCCGGCGCGGCGGCCGCGCCCGTGCTGGCTCTGCCGGCGCCCGACGGCACGGTGATGGCGATCGGCGGCGAACCGTTCGCGGCGTTGCTAGCGGTGCCGCCGCCGTCATACGTGCAGATGGCGGAGATGGAACATAAGCAGCAGTTGCTTGTGCAGGAGCAGCACAAGTGGGCGCAGTACCGGCAGAGCGGCATGCAGGGGCAGCCCAACGGCAGCGTGTTTGCGTCGAACACCTCCGCGCCGATGACGCCTTACGGGATGCTGCCCACCATGGCGTACAACCAGGTCGGGGGATACTACTAGCAATGCAATGTACTATGATCATCTTCTGTGAATAATACTCGATCGAAAGAGAGAGATGCGATCGGCAAGTGATGACAACCAGGTCGGCAGATACTACTAGCAATGCATGATGTTGATGAGCTTTTAATCATCTTTTGTGAATAATACTCGATCGCGATGCGATCGGCAAGTTATGACAACATGCAATCAACTGATTCAGAACACCTCAGTCGCATTGCTTATGGTCTAGTATTTGCGATTTGAAGTTCGCAGTGTTGCGTTGTTGATGCCATATTTAGCCTACAGCTGCTGCAAAGAGCTAAGATTACGGTAGCACAATAGTTGTGGTGAACTATGAAGCGAAATGTTCTTGGCATTGTATATATTCTTGTCGGCAGGTGTAGTAGGTAGTTTGAAAATTCAGGGCATCAGGAGATCTGTCTGAATGTCTTGTTGAGATGGCGAAACCTGCGGAGCCTGCATTTGTGTGAATTCTGATGTTCTGGAAACACAGTCGGGACAAAAAAGCTGGATTATTTATGATGTTGTCGGATCATGCTAGAAGTCGTTTTCCTTTGATTTCTTCAGTTGTCACAGTTTGCAATGCTCGTCGTTAGCAAGGGGCTTGCATGTCACAACTGTTTGTTACCAGCAGAAGGTTCAGGAAAAAAAAAAAACTGTATCTTCAGTTGCTATCTTTTTTTTTTTTCCGAACAATGAGCAGGAGCACTGCTCTTTCATTTAAGAGAGAAGAAAGGATTACATAGTTTGTTACAAGGTCGCTATCTATTATCTTAGTATTTGAAGGTCCAAAGAAGCCACCACGTTCGCTCTGAAGGCCACTAAATTACCACGTTAATCGAAAAAAAGAAAAGCTACGAGCCGTCGGATTTTATGAACATCTAATGGTCTAGATTAAATAAGAGAGTCCATGATATATACAACACAATATATATATAATTCAGAATAAAAATAAAGAAAATTATGTCATGGTGCTAGAAAAGAAGAGTCCTTCTACAGGTCAAATAAAGTAATCGTGCTTTGGCATAGAGTCCTGCCAGCTGTATCATCATTAATTAAAAAGATATACTGCAGTCCGAAACAAGTATATAGTCCATCTGATTATTGCCTTGGAGCAAATAGCTGTTCACGATGGCCCAACGTCGTCCATATCGAGGCAGACAGCAGGTTGCGTGGATGAACTTGATAAGGACACAGCAGCGTGTCAGTAAATTTTCCCAATCTTCAATAGTTGAATCATTGCAAGTATTTTCAGAGTTTCTATTAGAATTGATTTGATGAGCCATGGGCTCGTCAGAACTCGCGATGCAGCGTTGGCTTATGGCCGGCAAGTTGATTGCCATGGCCGTCGAGTCATCAAAAGCACGCAGAAATCAGATTAGGAAGATCCCTCAAAAAATCAAAAACAGATTAGTAGGAGGCAAAGCAATCTGGTCGGCAAGAGGTTCGCCGTGGCGTTCGTCCAGTCGGCGAAAGCAATAATCACATAAACCAGTTATGGGACATTTGCAGCCGAGCCTTGATTCTATAGGATTCGACTCTGTCTCGCGACATTACACCCAAAGTTTCAGATCATTTCCACTACGGACGCTGCATGTGTGACGTATTGGTTGCCTGGATTCTTGCAGGCAACTCCCCGTCTGCCTCGGCGCTCGAACAACGACCTCCATGCTAATGAAATCATATTTCAACTGTATCAAAGTGGTCCGAGGCGGTGCAACCTGGATGGTCAGATTCATGGGCAGCTGGAGGTATTAAAGTACCAATGGTGGTTCCATCCGTCTCTTAAAAATGATAGACCGAGAGGATTAACGTAAACTCCAAGGACACCGTATAGCTGGACACGGGCATGATGGCGTCGACCCGTCACACATACATGCATTCTGCAGGAGCAGCTGTGCATGTAGCTAGCAACAAAAGATGCACGCATTCGACAGAGATGAGAATGATAGGAGGAGCCAATAAATCACCAGGCCACGGCAGGGCGGTGTATGACTATGTGGTGCACATCGGCCTACGAGGGATGCATACGAGAGGAGTGGAATCAAAATGGCAACAGTCGAGATCTCTGCCTGCGAGCCAATCTGTGGTGCTTCATGATTTGGGGAGGAGAAGCTAGCTAGCCGAGCCGGACAGCACCAAAACCACATAGTAGATGGCCTAACGCCATCTCAGACAACCATGCCCGAGCGTCGATCAGTGCGATAGGGAAAGAAGCAAAGGTAAAAGTCTAGGAGAAGAAAAAAAAAAGAAGATGATGAAGCTGACAAGCGGACCTATGACCATCAAACATGCTCGGAGATGCATAATGCAGAGCATTTTGGGGGCTTAAGGGCAGCCGGTACATTTACAAACACGTTCTTAGAATTCCCTAGATAGAGAGGTACATTCTTTTCTACATTTATCAAGAAAAATCCCAGAAATCAAACGATATAGTATATTTACAAATGCACGATAGAGGCCATGGTATCTAGCCTTGACAGAATGCACAACCAGTGAATCACACAAGAGACATCGGGTCACAGTGCCATGGAGTTACGGGGCAAGATATAGCTTGCAATGGTCGATCTTGGACCGGACAACTTACGACCCACATGGTTGATGAGCGAAGAGCAAAAAAAGGTATGGGTTTGCGCATTTGTTTGAACATCCAACAAACCTCCGTAACTATGCTGAGTAAATTTATTAGACAAATTTCAAAATTTAGATATTAATCAGAGTTATGTTGTTAAATGATGTTAATGTTATTGGTGGATTGTTTACATACACTATATGTGAATTATGTTGTACAACATTCAAAATAAGGAGAGAAAATATTTAAAATATTTACCGGAAAAACATGAAGGAAAATAATGTTGAAAAATAAACTAAGAATATAACGAACCTAGCCGCGCAATTTGCGCGGGCCACCTTCCTAGTTACAGAAAAATAAACAGCACCATCACCATCTCTAAATTGATTACACAAGCTGATTTGTCTACACGTCATGGAGAATACGCTCCTGCTCTCCCAGCGCCCATTCTCTCAATCTCATTTCTTCCTTGATCAAACCCAGCACATTATGCGGATGCATTGATTTTTGCTGGAACACTCTTCTATTGCGCTCTTTCCAAATGTTCCATGTCGTGTATATTATTATCGCAGCCTGTTCTCTTTTCTCCCTCGCCGTGTATTCTGACATTCTCTCATTCCACCAGTCTCTCAAAATGATGCCCGGGGTTGGTTGGTTGAAAATCTCCCGTTGCTTCCACTGGTTCACTAGCATCCACACTTCTTTTGCAAATGGACAGTGAATGCAAATATGACTCACCGTCTCCTGCTCCTGATCGCACAGCGAACACATTTGGTTACAGGGCCAATTCCTTTTGGCGAGATTGTCCGCTGTCAAAACCTTTTGCTGCACTGCAAGCCACGCAAACAGTTTATGCTTTCCTTCCACCTTGGCTCGCCAGATTGCCGTAGCATCAAAGTGACAAACTACTCCCTGACATTGTATGGCATAGGCTGATCTCGCCGTATATTGCCCGTTTGCCGTCCATCTCCAGGTGATTTTATCTTCATGCTCATTTAACTGCACCTGCTGCACCATATGCCACAGGTTCACGAACTCTGCAATGGTGTCTGCATCTCGCATTCTCCAAAGCCCCCTTGTCCAGCCATCTTGCTCGAGCTCCTCTCTTACTGTCTTGTTCTTGCGCCATGCCAATTTGTATAGCCTCGGGGCTATGTCCATAGGTGCCTTGCCGTTGAGCCATGAGGATTGCCAGAATTTTGCCTTCCTTCCATCTCCCAGGGTGACCACGGTGCTCACCCTGAATAACTGTCTGTCAATCGCATCGCATGGTAAGATAGTTCCCACCCATGGCCTATCCGGGTCAACCCATTCATACCAGAGCCAACGTAGTCTTAGTGCTCTTCCGAACATAGCAAGGTCAAGCACTCCGAGACCTCCATATTTTTTTGGCCTCTTAACTCTTTGCCAGTTGACTAAGCAATGTCCTCCATGAGCATTTTCAGCTCCCTTCCATAAGAAACTCCTTCTTACTCTGTCGATTTGCTTTATGGCCCACTTGCTCAAAGCAAATACCGTCAGGTGGTATGTTGGGACAGAGGAGAGATGTGACAATTTCGAAAGACATGGGCGATGTAAGCGTGATAATATGACGGCAAAAATATGATGTGGTGCGATGCAATTTGAATCCATGGTGATCTTATAATAAGTTCCTGATTTCTGAAATTTCCATCTGAGCTGATGGACTCTGCAGGAGCACAACGATTCAGGCGAAAGCGCCTAAGAGCATCTCCAGCAGGGCCCCTAAACAGGGTCCCAATCCCATATTTACATGCCCAGGGTCCCTGATGTTTACATGCCGATGCTTCAGACCCCTATCTCACAGCTGGCGTGGGACCCTGGGGCATGTAAACAGGGTCCCAATCCCATATTTACATGCCCAGGGTCCCAATCCCGTCTGTTTTCACTGAGCCTTGATGGGTTCAGTGGGCCAACTCACCACCTCCGACCCGCCCTGACAGCATCTGCATCGCAAGCGGCACGTCACTCACTTCCCTTTCCTTTTTTTGTGTAACGGGCCCGTCACTGACTCAAAAAGTGTTCAAACGATCCATCTATGAGAGTCAATTAAACTTAGACTCTGTCCTAAAAGAAATTAAACTTAGACTTTGATAAAGGAGTGAGTGGAGTACTAGGTTACTGTTTATTGAAATAACATATGCTACAGAACAGTCCTGGAAAAAAAATTAGACAGTGATGCCGGCCGTATATATGCCTATGCATGGTGCCCTGAAAGCACACACTATCTCATGCTAAATTAAGCAGTTCCGTCAGTCATTGCATATTGTCCAAAAAATCGATCACTGCATATTGTCCAAAAAGTCGTGGCTCGAAGCTTCGCGGAAACCACCGTGGTCACTGATCTCGGCAAAGCACACTCTTTGCTGTATTTGCGGGCAGCCTGTTTTGGGTAATGCATCCATATGGCTGTAACTCTCATATGCCGCTTTGTTAGTAGTTCAATAATGCATGACACCAGTGGCTACCTACCCGAAGGCCTCGATCTATCAGGACATGAAGTCCAAGCGGCCAAGAAATATATGAATGTGCCAAACAACATACGGAGTACAGGTCTTTTGACAGTTAATCTCTGCCAACCGCACATGTGTACTCTGCAGGTACATACACGTTTTGATATGGAAAATGTGCACGTATATACTGACCGGTTAATGCATCCCTCTACCGTACGCCCGCGCGGTGTACCGCGTTACCGATGATTGATACTGCATTTTTCGTGGACGACACAGGAGAGCCATGGGAGAAAAGTAGACGGTTGAATCCCACATTTATTTCGAGCTAGCCGCTTAAGATCATGCATGGTTCAAACATTTCATGATGTGTGGATGTCAACGACAGAAATATGCATGCACATGCGTAATATACTATTGGTTTTCATCAGGCAACAAGATAGGCCGCATCAAATTAAGACTAGTACATTATATTACTGATGACTTGATCATCAGTCTCTCAGACAACAGTCCACACGTACATGTTCTCACTCTAGCTCGTATACTACTAATCGATCAGTCTCATACTCGCAGCACTAGTTACGTAATTAGCAGATCGATGGGTGGTGGATCGGTGCTCCCATATGACCTTGAGTCTCGCAGCAGTAATTAATGATCGATCAGCAGGGCAGCTGCTGATTGCCGGGTCTCTAGCTACTCGGCGTGCTCCCCTCCGAGCAGGAGAAAGGCGAGCTGGACATGTTTACATGCCGATGCTTCAGACCCCTATCTCACAGCTGGCGTGGGACCTACAGCTTTTCCATCCTCCCGCGCCCTCCCTCCCTCTCCCGCGCTCTTCCCGCGCGTTCCCGCCGCCGCCCCTCCGGCCATCCGCGATGCCGCCTTGCTCCTCCCCTTCTCTTCTGTGACCGGCTGCTCCGGCCATCCGCGACGCCTCGCCACGCCGCTGCGGATCTGAGCCGCGCGCCGCCCTGTCGCGCCGGCCCGCCGCGCCTCCTGCTGTGCGCCGCCCTGACGCGCGCGGCCAGCGGCGCCTCCTGCTACGCGACGCCCTGCCGCGTGCGGCCATCCGTGCGCCGACCCGCCGCGCCTCTTGCGGCGTGCCCGCCCTTCCCCTTCCCTCTCTTTCTCCCCAGATCTGAGCAGAGCCGCCACCCCTGTCTGCTCGCCGGCGTGGGAGCACGACGGCGCGGGGCGAGCAGGCGTGGAGGCCGTCGCTATGTGGAGGGCTGGGGCGGGGCGAGGCGTGGAGGCCTTCACGACGCAGGGCAGGGCGGCGCGCTGGGAGAGGGAGTCGGCGGCGGCGCGCTGGGAGAGGGAGACGGCGGCGGCGCGCGAGGAGAGGGAGGGGTGGCGTGCTGAGAGAGGGAGAAAGCGGGGCGACACGGCGGCGGGCTCCGAAGTCGGCGCGTGCTGCATCGGCGGGGAGGGAGCGACGGAGGAGTGAGAGAAAGGAGAGAGGGGAGCGACGGGGGATCTGCTTGGAGTGGAGCTCTTGCGCGAGGGGAGAGAGAGAGCGTGGAGAGGATAAGGTTAAGGGCAGAGCTACTGACAAAAAGGTCCCACGCGTCAGAGTAAAAATGAGAGCTGGGATTTAAAGGCCACTGCTGGAGTTGAAGGCAAAAAACTAAGTCTCT
Organism: Eragrostis nindensis; assembly: GCA_012490785.1. Lineage (NCBI taxonomy): Eukaryota > Viridiplantae > Streptophyta > Magnoliopsida > Poales > Poaceae > Eragrostis > Eragrostis nindensis. The sequence continues at coordinate 225,951 of JAAXCT010000074.1, read as the reverse complement.
ATTTTACAAGCCAGCCCCCAAAAGGACATTTGAGAGCTTACTTTTACATGCCCTGCTGGAGATGCTCTAACGGGGACCAGGGTAACATGGCCTGGGCTGCGTTTTCATGAGTGGGAACATTATAAAGACTTCAAATGGGCTGGCTGACCGATTAGGCCCATTATGCAGCTCCTTTGCTTTCATTTTTTTTTTTACTAATAAGGTGCGAAATTTCGAACTTCCATAAATATTAGTAATTTTGCAGCAGGTTCGCATCAAACTGCGAAACTGTAAAGCAAGACAATCGTTTTATACCCCAAAATGGATTAGGATAAATCACCAACTCATCTCTGGAAGCACCAAATCCCTCGGCACCACTCACGTTCTCTTGTACAAGTGTAAGCACAAAAGAGCACCAACGGCGATTTTGGGCACTTGCTGTGCTCACTTCCAGCGCTGCTGCTCCCGGTTCAGGCGCGTTCCTGCTCGCGTGCCAGCTGCTGAGCAGGAAGGAAGGCAAACGAGCTCTCCTGCTACCATGCAAAGAAACGATGCACGGGGCGTACTGCATCATGCACGCGTCGGCGCGTCCACGAGAGCGCTACCTCCTGCCGGCTGCCGCTGTTCTCCACTCAGACAGAAAGCAGAGGCAGAGAGAATTGGGTACATCCGTTCCTGATGCACCCGCCAGGTATTCGACGAATTGCCCAGCCCGTCTGCAATGTCGCCTTTACGCGTTCATTGATATCTTATATTTCTTCCTTCGCCTAGGGACAGCCACGTCATCTCGTGCTCAAGATGCCAGTATCGAGCGCTTAAATCAGGATGCAAGGGCTCGTTCGCCTGATGGAGAAGGCTTGTCAGGAAGCCGAGCGCCGTTCCAGCTGCGTTCTTCTTCATCAATCTTGTGCCTTCAGTGAGCACTACTTTTAACTCGATCTACCTGTGCCATGACATGCTGCTGCGTTCGGGGATCACGTAGATTCAATTTTTGTTGATTGGCCGAGATGGAAGCCATTTATTTAGATGGGTTGGGCATGCACGCGTTTTTGTCTGGTGCACCACAGCACCTGCACCGCCGCCATAGCTTGTGGGTTTAGGTTTGAGGTATTTGCAGGCCTTTTGACGAAAAATACCTTAAAATTCAACTCTGGATGGATACTTGGATAGAGAAAAAATATTTGCTGTGCACTGATCTGTCTGCTAGGTCGCCTGTATGGCTGGCTGTATCACGCACGTCTTTTGTTGGAATTGCTCTCATGCGCGCATGCTACATTTCGTTCAATTAAATATTCATTCGGCAGCTTGTTATTGTGAAATTAACACTCCCTCTGATGTTGAAAGCTTGCAGAGACCAGCTAATTAAGCATAAATACAGCTTGGTTAATTAGGCCGTCTCTGAGCTTTTTAACATTCGATCGACAAGTGGGAGTAGTCTGAATTCTGGGGAAATACAGCCGGTAGATGGTAAAGTTTAGATTCTGACTTGATGATGAAAACTGATGAACCATTATGCATGCGATGCGCTCAAGTTTGTACATCCTGCGCACCATAAGCTACGATTAGTACTACTACCACCACCTAAGCTAAAAGCAACTGGGTGGGACCCCCCTCCTTGCCGCCGGCAACCACCGGGAAGGAAGAAGGAGGGGGGGGGGGGGGGGGGGCGACTGGATCCGGCGAAAGAGCTCTAGCTACAGTGAAGAACGGAGGAGAGCTTTCTCGAGAGTGCCCGTTCATATGTTGGGGGTGTTCGGTTGGAGGATGCAGTTACAGTTGCAGTTTGAATAGTGAGAGAGAACACTGTAGCGGAGGAATCTGGCACTGTAGCAACCTAGTGTGCTGTAGCAGCAGCAGCAGCTCCATCCGGCTGAATTTCAGCCTGCCGAACGGAGCCGTTACTTTACACCAAGCGACGCAGGTCGGGTTCCACTAGTTAGTTGTAAAGGATTCAAACACCTCTCAATTCTGGAATTGGCATAAATAACGGATGGAGTCAGGGAGTAGGCATCTGTTCAGCAGGTTTGCATCAACCGGGAAAATGGATTAGGCTCGTCTTGATGCATGCCACCCTTCCACGGGAGCGTCGGCGTGTAGTAGTAGGTGCTTCATCCTGTGTTGCTAAAAGCCACGGCGACTCGGCTCAGGCAGCTGAGAAGAAGAGGGGAAGGTACGTAGCTGTACTGCGCCACCCGTGCCTGGCGCGCCCGTCAGGTATCGATGACTGTCCAGCCCGGCCGTCTCTAGTGCCCATTCGCCGTCTTTACGCATTCACTAACGTCTTGGATTTCTTCCTTGCATTGGAAGAAAGCTCGTCATCTCGTGTTCAAGATGCCACCAGGTGAGGATGCATGGAGCTCGATCGATCGGCGGCTTGATCGATATGGAGATCACTTAATTATCAGGAAGCCAAGCACCGTTCGAGCTGTGTTCTTCATCAATCTCGTGCGTGCCTTCAGTAAGCCCTACTCTAACTCTATTGTTGTTGTGTTCGGGATCTCGTATATTGGGTTTTTGCTACAATTAGGCAGAGATGGAAGCCGTTTATATAAAACGGTTGTGCGCTTCCGCTATAGCTTGTCGGGTTAGGTTTGAGGGCTTTGCCGGCCTTTTCATGAAAAATGAAAAAAGAGCAAAGGGCGGGGAAGGGGAATATATTCCCTCCACCGACTGTTTCTTTTTTGATTCTTTTCCAAAAGGAAAACAAAGTTGTCAAGACCAAACCACGATGGATGGTGCCGGTTCCTTTCCCTAGATCCACGCCAACCTTAGGGGGGAAGCATCGGCTGTTGTTGTGATTCACCAAAAGTTGCTGCTTCGCCTTCGCCTCCGCCTCCCGTTGCCGGCCACAATCCCCTGCTCATACTGCGTTTTCCCCTGAGCGTGTGTTTTGGCTCTTGGCGTCCAGCATGGCGGAGATACTGGCCACCATGGCGGTCGGGCCACTGGTGTCCATGGTGAAGGAGAAGGCCTCCAGCTACCTCCTGGAGCAGTACAAAGTGATGGAGGGCATGGAGGAGCAGCACGAGGTCCTCATGCGCAAGCTGCCGGCCATCCTGGATGTCATCGCCGATGCCGAGATGCAGGCTGCAGAGCACCGAGAAGGTGCGAAAGCTTGGCTTGAGGCTGTCCGGAAGGTAGCCTACCAAGCGAATGACGTCGTCGACGAGTTCAAGTACGAGGCACTCCGCCGGAAAGCCAAGAAGGAGGGGCACTACCGCAAGCTCGGCATGCATGTAATAAAGCTCTTCCCTTCTCACAACCACATTGTATTCCATTACAGGATGGGCAACAAGCTCCGGTTGATTCTACAAGCAATTGAGGTCCTCATCACGGAGATGAATGCGTTTCGGTTCAAATTCCGACCACAGCAGCAACTTTCTATGAAGTGGAGGGAGACGGATTGCAACATCATTGACCCTATGGAGATTGCCAGTAGATCACGAGAAGAAGAAAAGCGGAAGGTGGTCAGTACATTGCTTGGTCAAGGAAGTAACAAGGATCTCACGGTTCTTCCCATCGTTGGAATGGGAGGGCTCGGCAAGACCACCTTAGCGCAGCTCGTTTACAATGACCCCGAAATCCGGGAGCATTTCCAGCTGCGGCTCTGGGTGTGTGTCTCTGACAACTTTGATGTGGATTTGCTGGCGAAAACTATAGTTGAAGCGGCTGATTCTGCAACCGCTGGAAAATCACCATTGCATTGCCTTCGAGAAGTGGTGAGTGGGAAGAGGTATCTGCTCATATTGGATGATGTCTGGAACCGTGATGCCAGTCAGTGGGAAAAGCTGAAGTCCAGCCTTCAGGATGGAGGCATGGGTAGCTCAGTTCTAACAACTACTCGTGATGCAGGAATTGCTGAGCTCATGGGTACAATTGAAGCCCACAAGCTCCAAAGTTTGGGTGAAAACTTCATAGAAGAAATCATCAAGACAAAAGTATTCCGTTCAAAAGATGTAAGTTCCACTGATGATGAGCGAGTTACAATGGTTGGTGATATGGCAAAGAGATGTGCTGGTTCTCCTTTAGCTGCTACAGCATTGGGATCTTTGTTGGGTACCAAGCCCAGTGTAAAAGAATGGAAGGATGTGTTAAGACGGAGCACCATTTGTGACAAGGAAACTGGGATTTTACCTATACTTATGCTGAGCTACAATGCACTGCCATCGGAAATGAGGCAATGTTTTTCTTTTTGTGCTCTGTTTCCCAAGGATTATGAGATTGACGTGCAAATGCTGATACAGTTATGGATGGCCAATGGTTTTATCATGGAGGAGCAAGGAGTGCGTTCGGAAATCAGAGGTAAACAAATTTTTACTGAGCTGGTGTCCAGGTCATTTTTTCAGGAAGTGAAGGATATCCCATTTTACTATGATCCTTATCTATGGAGATCAAAATTCAGATATTTCTCTAGAATGACTTGTAAGATACATGACCTGATGCATGACGTTGCACAATCCGCTGTGGGAAAAGAATGTGCTACTATAGGTACAGAGCCAAGTAAAAGTGAGGACTTCCCATATTCCACTCGCCATTTATTCGTGCCACACAAGTACAAGGATACTGTTTTGAAAGGTTTTCTAGATAAAAGTTCTGGAGGTCTCCAAACACTTTTATGTAGTGGATATGAAACCAAAGAGTTGAATTATTTATCAAAATACAACTCCGTCAGAGCATTAAGAACCCAAGTATATTCATCTCTGAAACCAAAGTATCTGCATCATCTGAGATACCTTGATCTCTCGGGAAGCCGTATGGAGGCACTTCCTGAGGACATAAGCATCCTGTATCATCTACAAACATTGAATCTTTCTGGTTGTGGGTGTCTTGCTCAACTTCCAAAAGGAATGAAGTACATGACTGCTCTCCATCACCTTTACACTCATGGTTGCTTAGAGCTAAAGATGATGCCTCCGGGACTCGGGTGCCTCACTTCCCTACAGACACTGACATGCTTTGTAGCAGGTACTACAAATTCTAGTTGCTGTAATCTAGGAGAGTTGCGACTGTTAGATCTTGGTGGTCACCTGGAAGTACGTGGGCTAGAAAATGTGACAGAATCAGAGGCGAAAGCAGCAAATCTTGGAGATAAGGAAAGACTCGCCGAATTGATCTTAAGATGGAATCATAACAGGACGGCACAACATCATGATAAGGTTCTGGAGGGTCTCAAGCCTAATCACGGGATCAAGGTTCTAAGGATATATTCCTATGGTGGCAGCACTTTTCCAACATGGATTAATACTTTGCAACATATGGTGGAGCTTGTTCTTTCTGACTGCAACAAGCTCGAAAAGCTTCCTCCGCTGTGGCGGTTACCAGCTCTACGAGTTCTTTACATGAGCGGAATGGAAAATCTAAATTGCTTGTGTGAGGATGATCCTCCCTTTATATTTGAGAAACTGAAGGAGCTTGGTTTGTATCAGTTGCCAAATTTGAAGATGTGGTGGGACCTAAATGAGGTACAGGGACAAGACCTGATGTTTCCTGAGGTTGAGAAGTTGTCAATCGTGGATTGCAAAGAGCTGATTGCACTACCAAGAGCGTCACTGATTACAGAGTCGTCAGGCGGGGTTAGCACTATGTGGCTGTCAGCATTTCCAGCACTGAAGGAACTAGAATTACGCGGTCTGCCAACCTTTAGATGGAAGGCAGATGAAGAAACTGTAGAAGGACAGATAACATTTCCTTTGCTTGAGAAGCTAATAATTAGGAGCTGCCCAGAGTTGACTACTCTGCCTGAAGCACCAAAGCTAACTGTATTAGAGGCAACAGGAATCAGTCAACAAATACTCCTGCATGCAGCAAGATATATTCCTTCGTTGTCCACAATGGAGTTGTCCGTCTATGACGGAGAAACAGCATTGCCAGTAGACCATAGTTTAATTAAACTGATGGATGACAAGGAGAAATGGAATAAAAAATCATCTCTAAGAGTTATAAAATTATCGATGTGCAACTTTTTGTTCACACGGTCAAGTGCACCGGCGCTATGGAGCTGTCTCGTGCAGCTTGAAGAATTGTGTATTTCCAAATGCGATGCTCTTGTCCACTGGCCAGAAAATGTGTTCCAGCTCTTGGTATCATTGAGGAAACTAAACATTTCTATGTGCAACAAACTAACAAATTGCACACAAGCTTCCGAGCAATCTACGCCAGAACAGAGTGTACTCCCGCCGCGTCTGGAGTCTCTACGGCTACGGTGGTGTGATTCTTTGGTAGAGGTCCCCGCTCTGCCGGCATCTCTGAGGGAATTAAATATTACGTTATGTAACAAGCTTGAGTCCGTTGTTCTCCGCAAGCAGCAAAATACAACAAGGCAGCAAAATACAACAAGGTTGGGGAGCGGAGATGGTGTTTTAAGGCAGGAAAAGTCAGCACCGACTCCAGCAGGGTCATGCAGCGAGTCCGCAGCGACACCAGATGTGCCTGAGATTCCTGATCATTCTCCTGCCATCACGAAGTTGTGGATCCATTGCTGCAGGACCCTCCAGTCGCTAACAGTACAGCTGGATTGCACGCAATTAATTATTACGGACTGCAATAGGTTGAAATCACTGGACGACGACCTCCCATCTCTGGAACGCCTCACTCTTGGGGGCTGCGAAAGCCTGGAATCCATACCGAGTGGGCCTCAAGCATACGTGTCTCTCAGATATCTTCTTATTACATCTTGTCCTCGTTTGAAGCTGCTTCCTCCGGGCCTGAAGCAACGGCTGAATTACATCGAGGATGAGGACCTAGTTCTAGACGCCTGTTACATAGGTAACCTCCTTTTCCTTCGTTTATTTTAGCAAAATGACTAGGAGCTCAGTTGGTGTACCCTAAAATTAACTCCCAAGGCACTCTATTAGTTGCAATTTTTCTTTTGAATCCGTCCTCGAGGTTTGAGTAATTCTGACATCCTTCAGTGCTGAATTCTCAAGGGTGAAAAAAGGATGTCAGAATTATACCCCTTACAATTTTGACACCTTTTAACTAATGTAAAATATATAGATATCTATACTCAAACATTGAATATATATGAATTATGGCATGCGCATTTGTGTGGCTAGTATCAACGACCTTATTAGTGTTGTATTACATTGAATGTCTCCTTGCACTATTTTTCCACCATTATTATTTTTGTATTATTTTCTCATAAAGGCAATGATGGACAATTTATAAATTATATATTGGATATTTTATAGTACTTTTTTGTAATGGCAATGGTGATAATTAATTAAACATTGAATATATTTTGTTTTGAGCTATTGTATGGGACACCATCGCCTGTACAATTGCTTATTGTGTACTAGTTTGCATTTATACATCCTAACATCACTCATGACCAGGGCGGCCTATGCTATCAAGACCATGGTCTTGGAAATACATGATCAGTAGGAATTGCTGAGCTGGAAAAAGCAAACTTTGAACCTGATGAAATCCATCACCAAGGTTTGTAATAGCAAAAGCCCAGTGCCAGATGATTTAATTGGTTTCAAATAATTCCTCGTGCTGAAAACTTTATGCGTAATGTCCCTGTAGGATCGTTAAGGCCTACGTGATCGAGCTGTGACCTTGTTGGAAACTGTATTAGCTGACCTGATTGAATATTCCGGCTGCAGGAGCTATTAAAGTGAAGAAGCTTAAGGCCTAAAGGTTCCACAGAAAAACAGTACCAGACTGCACACTAAAAAAGGCAGATAGAGCCTCGCGCTGCACCGTGTTTTCTACCTATTCCGTCTCCGAAATGTGATTCGTTCCAATTTGTTTGTGCTCCAGCATAAATGGAACATGGGTCGGTCTACACTTCTCATAAATCGACTTCCAAACTTATTTATCATTGTTACAAGCTGTTTTAATCAGCTGCATGACGTGCTCGGAAAGTACTGAACTGTCTTCTTGTTAATTATCTGGTAGGAGTATTAATGGTGCGCAGGTGATCCTGCAACTCTTTGTATTGTAGTACAATGTTGTGCGTAGGTCGTACCTTTACCTGCAACAAAAAATAAAATCTCATATATTTTCGTGTTGGTCCTTTTTTCCCGAATATGTCCTTCAGTGATTTTTTTTCTTCTGAATGTGATGGATGGGGCTAGAGCTTCCCGCATGATGATTTTCACTACTCCTTGACTAGCACAAAATACAAGTCAAAGCTTTCAAGTTTCAACAGTGTGACTGAGCTATCAGGGTAGTATATGTTAGGGAGAACATTACAGAGACTAAAATTCTACTAGTACGAGGCAACTAATAATCGGTAGTGTGCTTCAGTTCTCTTGGGTTCAACCGTATTTGCCATTTTGAATTTCAGTGAAGAGTTGATGTCAATTTCAGATTACAGCAGAGGAAGAGCGTTGAGATTGCAGTGCTGACCAATGCTAAGATTACAGCAGCGTGATAGTTGCTGTGAACTGTTATAGTGGAAAGCTTGGCAGGTAGGCTGCTCGTATAACTCGAGTTATCTTGAGATTGGTGTTGAGCTAGACGGCAAAACCGTCGAAGCCTGAACATGTTGCATTTGACTGAATTCTGACGTTCTGGAACTGACACAGCCCGCATGAAACAACTGGATCGACCATGATACAACCTGGTCTTAGAACTCCTATATATATATATATATTTTTTTTTAACAAAATTACGTGTCATGCGTCGCTGCGCTGGCTTTGAGAATGCTTCAGTTCTCGCAGTTTGGCCCTGCTTGCCGTCATCTGGAGCTTACAAGTCGCGACAGTTTTTTACCATCAGAAGGTTCAGAGTTCGTACGTCCTCCCATTATCGATATCTTTCAGATGTCGCACTTCTGAAATATAACGGCACAAACGATCTGACATTAAAATACGAGCTGAGGGGAATCGAAAGATGCTGTCTGATGTAGTTTGGACTCATTGTTCTATGGTCGCCGTACGGACGGTTGATCCGATCATCTCATACTGTACTACAAGAACGCTGAACTTACGAGCTGGCGATGCGATCAATAATCGGTCGGGCGGAAAAGGGGCCAAAATTTTTGCACGAGCTGGGTTGCCTTTGTACCTAGGTGAAACATTCGTAAGGCCAGCGTTTGTTTCCTTTCTTCATTTCCGAAAAAACTGTTTACTTACATTAAAAAAAAAAACTGTTTACATCTCTATCTCCCTCATTCCAATGCTGTGACGCCGAGTGTGCACATTGCGCTGATGAAACGTGTAAACGACCAAACCTGGTGAGGCGCTAGTGAAACGTACGTGTAGACCTCTCTTTCGCCGAGGGAGGGACCCAGACGAAATCAATCGGCTCCGGTGGAGACGGAGCAAGAGAAAGAGCCGACCATACAGCAGCCCCGCTGCTCTGTCCTCTCCTCTCCTCTGCAGCCACACTGAAGCAAAGACAGAGAAGAGGCAGATAGATGCAGTGGAATGTAGCTTCGCTGCTCCATCCAGGTATTCGATGAATTGCCCACCCCGTGTACAATGTCTCCATGCGCCGTCTTTACGGGTTCAGTGACATCTTGTGTTCAGGATGCCAGGATGGACAAGATGCAAGAGCTCGATCGGTCGCTTCATGGACAACACTTGTCAGCAATTTTGGTGTTACCGGTTTCTTGCTAAAGCTGAGATTCATTCAGCAGATTGTTATTTTGAAATGCTCCCTCTGATTTTGGAAGCTTGCAGACGCACTAATTAAGCACAAATGATGCTTGGTTAGGCTGTCTGAGCCTCAAACTTTCAATGCCAGAGGGAGTAGCCGCTATACACTCCCTAGTCCGAGTTCATAAGGAAATATTACTAGATTCTGACGTTCTGGGAACACAGCAGGCATGAACCACAACGGATCTGATAACCAGTCGTCGTTGCTGCTTGGCGTCAGCATGGTGGTTGCAGACAGCAACTGTATGTATCTTACCAGCAGAAAGGTTCAGACTTTGCCCTCCCAGTTTCTATCTTTCAACTCTCGTGCACATGATTGATCTAAGCATGATCTGACGGGAAATGAATCAGGCGGCGTTTGAACGCATCGTCTCCAGGGTGCCGTACGCATGAACCTGTGAATTCTGAAAACTTGTAGCTGATCTGAAGAATCGGGCAGAAATGGGCCTCATGGCCCACTAATTATCTATAAGCTGGGCTGCATTTTATTGGGTGGAACGTCTTGAAGGCCTTATATATGGGCTGGCTGACCGCAGTAGTAGTAGGTCCATTATGTGGCTTCTTTTTGTTCTTTTCCAAGAAAGGAAAGCAAAGTTTTGTCCATTCCCGTCACGCGGCTACGCGGAGCCAGCATGAGGTCGGTCCTCAAGCGCAAAGCATGAGAAGGTGCGAAAGCTTAGCTTGAGGCTGTCCGTAAATGCGGTCGATGAATTGTGGTACGCATTGTCAAAACATGACTATATATATTCCACCAAATTTTAATCATTGTTAAGGCACTAAGTATTTGCACCATAAAATTTCATAATCTCATGGCATAAACGAAATTGTAGGCAAAAAAAAAATCTAAAAAGCACTAACCTTTTTCAGTTTTTGTCATAATACATCATTAAATTTGTCAGTTTGTGTACGAGAACTAAATTTAGATTTCATAATGGTCTCACCTCGCGTTAGCAAAACTGATCGAGCAGCGGCGCAGTGCAGGGCTCCAGAGTACATGATCACGGATCGTCATGTTGCCTGGCTCCTCGTCGCTGCCTGCTGCATGCCGACGTGCGGCCGGTGTGCTGTGCTTTGCGTTAGGTTTATAGAGAATTAGAGAGGCTTTGTGCCTTTGCAGCGGCGGGGCTAGCCAATTGCAAAGGAAGTACTATTCCTATACTGAAAGTCGTAGAAGAAACATACGCATGGGCTCAACCATCCGGACTCCTGAGTACACCAAAAGCAACTTAATAAAGCAGGCCAGTAAAGCCTATGTGAAGCTGATAATTATCTGTTTAGTCCCAGCCAACTCGCCAAAAAAAGTTTAGGAACAGTCACAGAGTAGTAAGAAAATTTGTCCGGCGTTAGAAGGGGGGGGGGGGGGGGGGGGGGGGGGGGGGGGGGGCATGGCCCCTGCCGCCATGCATGTCCCAACTGTATCATGTTCTGATACAAGATGGGAAACAAGCGATTCTATGAGCCATTGAGGTCGGCAACGCAGAGATGAATGGGAGTTTAAACCAGACCAGAAATTTTCCATGAAGTTGAGGAAGACTAATCCCGAAATGGATGACCCTATGAAGATTGCCGGTAGATCACGAGCCCAGGAAAAGCAGAAGCTAGTTGATACTTTGCTCGGTCAATGAGGTAACAAGGATATCACAGTTGTTCCCTATAGTTGGAATGGGAGAGCTAGACAAGACCCACCTTAGCGCAGCTTGTTTACAAAGACCCCAAAATTGGGGTCACTTTCGGCTGTTGCTCTCGGCGTGTGTCTCTGACAACTTTGATGTGGATTTGCTAGCAAAAAGTATAGTTGAAGCAGCTGCTAAGGAGAAGGGTACTCTAACATATGGAGTTGAAAAGTCACGACTCACTGGATAGCCTCCGATGAGTGTTGTTGAGATTATGGGCTTTTAGCCCATAATAATAATCAATTAGTCTAGGCCCATAATTAGTGCATTAATGGTTTAGTCCCACATGGGATTCCTACCATAATTAGACTCGACTTATTAGATGGATTTCCGGTTGATCCCCTAGAGAAGTTGAGAGAGGCTAGTGGTGAACCACACGCGCGCGCGCGCCGCCGCCGCCGCCGCCGAGCCGAGCCGTGGCGTGGCGTGGCGGGCGGGCGCGGCGCGTTGCGTCCGTCTTGGACTTTTTGGTATATTGGAACGGCGCGTTCAGATGCACCGGCGCCTTTACGTTCGAATGGGTCGCGCCCGTTCGTACGGTGTGAAGGCGTCGCATCTGTTCGTACGGTGTGAATGCGTCGCACCTGTTTGTAGACGGTCGTCCTTTCGCGAAGGAGTCGCGTCTGTTCCGTTCCTATATATAGAAGCCTTCCCGGGAACGATCTATACTCGATCATTCGTTCCGCTCACCACTCGCGCACGCATCGATCTTCTGCTCGCTGTTGCCAACGAAGAAGACATCTCCGTCCCGGACTTCTGCGCGCACAGAATCTGGGAGAGCAGGCCTCCGAAACCCCGTTCCGCAAGCGACATCTGCCGGGTGTGCGGGCGATCAGGTTTTTGGGGAGCGACATCGCGACTGCTCGATCGACTCCCTGACCGTGGGCGTTCTGCACTGCGTACAACGTCCTGCATCAACTTAGATCGACTACATCGAACAACTCAAGAACAATGGTTCTTGGGAATGGATCTTCCAGCGCCTCCAGCGCAGGATCTTCCGCTGGGTACGTTCTTGTCTTTCTGATCAATTTGTTCATCGTTTTTATCACCTTATTGAGGAATTTATGGATTAAATTAAGTAGGAAAATGCCTAATTTCTTAACAATCCAAAAACCTGATATTAGGCAATTTTCTGTTAGCGGTTTTGCTGCTGCACTGAAACCAAATGCTTTTGATGGGTCATCCTACAAGAGATGGCGTGCTCAGATGGTCCTGTGGCTTACAGCAATGAACTGCTATCACGCCGCGAACGGAAAGCCAGAACAGTTCACTCCAGAGGAGGAGGAACGGTTCAATATGGCTGATAATCTGTTCAGATGCGCCGTGATTAGCGCTCTTGCTGATAAGTATAAGGATTCATATATCACGTGCACCTCTGCGAAAGAATTATGGGATGCTCTGGACGCTAAGTTCGGTGTTTCTGATGCCGGTAGTGAACTGTATATCATGGAGCAGCTTTTTGACTACAAGATGGTTGAGAACCGTTCTGTAGTTGAACAAGCTCATGAGATTCAGGCTCTGGCAAAAGAACTCGAACCGTTTCCATGTGTGTTGCCTGACAAGTTTGTGGCTGGCGGTATTATCGCTAAGTTGCCACCTACTTGGAGGGATTTTGCTACCCAACTGAAACATAAGAGACAGGAGTTTAGCGTGTCTGAACTCATTGGGACTCTTGATGTTGAGGAAAGGGCGAAAGCAAAAGACACACGTGGAAAGAGCGTAGGAGAACCTTCTAGTGCCAATATGGTGCGAAAGGTTACCTCATCAAAGAAGAAGAAGAAGGAGGCTGAGAAGCATAAGCAAACAACCACTTTTAAGAAGAAAAAGAAAGACAGTGGCTGCTTTGTTTGCGGGAGCACTGAGCATTGGGCAAGTGCGTGCCCAGACCGCAAAGTTAAGCAGGAGAAGAAATCTGCAAACGTGGTCATTAGCGAGACTGGAGGGACTCCTGGGTACGGTAATCCAACACCCATTGTCCTTTCTGTCTGTCAAACACCTGAGTGGTGGATTGACACTGGGGCTAATGTACATGTGTGTGCTGATATCTCTTTGTTTTCTTCTTATCAGGCCGGAGTGACAGGAGACTTGTTGATGGGAAATGGGTCACATGCTCGTGTTCTTGGTGTTGGTACAGTCATTCTGAAGTTTACTTCGGGAAAGACGGTACTATTGAAGCACGTGCAGCATGTCCCCTCAATCAAAAGAAATCTTGTTAGTGGCTCTCAATTGTGTCGAGATGGTTATAAAATAGTTCTTGAGTCTAATAAATGTATACTTTCTAAGTATGGAACATTTGTTGGAAAAGGCTATGATTGCGGAGGCTTGTTCCGCTTTTCTTTACTTGACATTGGTTGTAATAAGGTTGTGAATAATATTCTTACTTCGAATGAGTCGAATGTTAGGCATTCACGACTTTGTCACATTAATTTTGGTTGTATGACGCGGCTAGCAAAACTGAATTTAATCCCGAAATTTGACATGGTCAAAAGTTCTAAGTGCCATGCTTGCGTGCAATCTAAACAACCTCGCAAGCCTCACAAGGCTGCGGAGGCGAGGAACTTAGAGGCATTAGAACTTGTTCATTCCGATCTATGCGAGATGAATGGCTAATTGACTAGAGGTGATAAAAGATACTTCATGACTCTCATAGATGATTGTACTAGATATTGCTATGTGTATCTGCTGAAATCCAAAGATGAAGCTTTGCATTACTTTAAAATCTATAAAGCTGAAGTAGAAAACCAACTAGAGAGGAAGATTAAACGTTTAAGGTCTGACCGTGGTGGAGAATACTTTTCTAATGATTTTTCTGAATTCTGCGTGGAACATGGTATTATTCATGAGAGGACACCGCCTTACTCACCTCAATCCAATGGGATTGCTGAGAGAAAGAACCGAACTCTAACTGATTTGGTTAACGCCATGTTAGAGACAGCGGGCCTTTCTAAGGAATGGTGGGGTGAGGCGATCTTGACAGCATGTCATGTCCTGAATAGAGTTCCCACAAAGGATAATGAAATTACACCATTCGAGGAATGGCATAAGAAAAGATTAAATCTCTCATATTTGCGTACTTGGGGTTGTTTGGCCATGGTGAATGTGCCAATCAATAAGAAACGCAAACTTGGACCTAAAACTGTTGATTGTATCTTCCTGGGTTATGCTATGAACAGCGTGGGCTATAGATTTTTAGTAGTAAAATCTGGAGTACCTGACATGATGGCCGGTACAATTTTAGAGTCCAGAGATGCTACATTCTTTGAGAGTGAATTTCCTTTCAAAAATACACCTAGCACATCTAATCATGAGTTTACATTACCTCATGAGCATTTCATTCCGATAACACAAAATGAGGAACCTCCTGTGCACATTCCTGAGGAGGATAACAATCTAGTCACCCGTAAGGGTAAGAGACAGAGGACTGCAAAGTCTTTTGGAAATGACTTTATTGTATACCTCGTGGATGACACTCCCAGAACCATTGAAGAGGCACTTTCATCTCCCGATGCTGACCTTTGGAAGGAAGCAATAAGGAGTGAAATGGATTCAATCATGTCTAATGGTACTTGAGAGTTGGTCGAGCGTCCTTACGGGTGCAAACCCATAGGATGCAAATGGGTGTTCAAGAAAAAGCTTAGGCCTGATGGTACGATTGAGATGTACAAGGCAAGGCTTGTGGTGAAGGGATATTCACAAAGAGAAGGTGAAGATTATTTCGACACCTACTCACCTGTTGCTCGTATGACCACGATTCGAGTATTACTTTCCCTGGCAGCCTCACATGGTCTTCTCGTTCATCAGATGGACGTTAAGACAGCTTTCCTTTATGGAGAGTTGGATGAGGAGATCTATATGGATCAGCCTGATGGGTTTGTAATAGAAGGTCAAAAGAGCTTGGTGTGTAAATTGTTAAAATCCCTGTATGGCCTCAAACAAGCTCCTAAGCAATGGCACGAGAAGTTCGAAAGAACTTTGATATCGGCTGGCTTTGCTGTCAATGAAGCTGACAGATGTGTATACTATCGGTATGGTGGGGGCGAGGGAGTCATCCTGTGTCTTTATGTGGATGACATACTGATCTTTGGGACCAACCTTAATGTGATTAAGGAGGTCAAGGACTTTTGTCCAACAACTTTGAGATGAAGGATTTGGGAGTAGCAGATGTTATTCTTAACATCAAGCTACAAAGAGAAGGCACTGGGATTACTCTTTTGCAATCTCACTACGTGGAAAAGATTTTGAGTCGCTTTGGGTATAGCGATATTCAATCTGCTCCAACGCCTTATGATCCTAGCGTGCTATTACGGAAGAACCAAAGAATAGCAAGGGATCAGTTGAGATATTCCCAAATCATTGGTTCGCTTATGTACCTTGCTAGTGCTACGAGGCCTGATATCTCATTTGCTGTGAGCAAGTTGAGCCGGTTTGTGTCGAAACCGGGAGATGATCACTGGCGAGCTCTTGAGAGAGTAATGCGCTATCTTAAAGGTACAATGAGCTATGGCATTCACTATTCTGGGTACCCTAAAGTACTTGAGGGATATTGTGATGCAAATTGGATATCTGATGTTGATGAGCTGTACGCCACAAGTGGATATGTGTTCCTACTTGGAGGTGGCGCTGTTTCCTGGAAGTCTTGCAAGCAGACCATCTTAACGAGGTCAACTATGGAAGCAGAACTAACAGCATTGGATACAGCCGGCTTAGAGGCCGAGTGGCTTCGTGATTTCCTTATGGATTTACCGGTGGGTGAAAAACCAATACCGTCTATCTCTATGAACTGTGACAATCAAACCGTGATAGTCAAAGTGAACAGTTCAAAGGATAACATGAAGGCCACAAGGCATGTGAAACGGCGAATAAAATCTGTCAGAAAACTGAGAAACTCCGGAGTTATTTCGTTGGACTATGTACATACGTCCAAGAATCTGGCAGATCAATTTACCAAGGGACTATCACGTAATGTGATACATAGTGCATCGAGTGAGATGGGCTTGAGACCCACTTGATAAGCTGTCATAGTGGTAACCTGTTCTATGCGATCGGAGATCCCGTGAAGTAGAATGGTGCAACAAGCTAGTGACAACTTGAGAGGAAAGACCCTTGACTGGTCTATCTCAGATGTACTTCTTTCCTAGAAAACTGTATGGAAGGCTGGTTTATTAAACTTAATGTGTTCCGAGTGGCTTATGAGAAGCAAAGATATCGTCCTACAGGATATCTTTAAGGAATACACCTATATGAGTTCGACTGCTAGTCACAGTCTATGAGATGGTGGGGATCTCTAGATACTCATGAATGGGCCAGAAGTATGACTTATATGCTTCAAAACAGAGGGGATGCTTGTGGCAACCTAGTATCGGTAAAGGACTTAGGTGAAACCTCTTTCGCACAAAACTGACAATTCAAGGCTTAGTCCATTGCTCAGTTGTGAATAAGGCGTAACTTTTGTTCTAGATGGAAGTTCAACTTAACAGTCTCCATCGAAACACCGGTATATCAAACGAAAGGAAGATATTTTGTGTGCAGTCATTATGAGCTCTAGACTTGGTGGAGATTGTTGAGATTATGGGCTTTTAGCCCATAATAATAATCAATTAGTCTAGGCCCATAATTAGTGCATTAATGGTTTAGTCCCACATGGGATTCCTACCATAATTAGACTCGACTTATTAGATGGATTTCCGGTTGATCCCCTAGAGAAGTTGAGAGAGGCTAGTGGTGAACCACACGCGCGCGCGCGCCGCCGCCGCCGCCGCCGAGCCGAGCCGTGCCGTGGCGAGGCGTGGCGTGGCGTGGCTGGCTGGCTGGCGGGCGAGGCGTGGCGTGGCGGGCGGGCGCGGCGCGTCGCGTCCGTCTTGGACTTTTTGGTATATTAGAACGGCGCGTTCAGATGCACCGGCGCCTTTACGTTCGAATGGGTCGCGCCCGTTCGTACGGTGTGAAGGCGTCGCATCTGTTCGTACGGTGTGAATGCGTCGCACCTGTTTGTAGACGGTCGTCCTTTCGCGAAGGAGTCGCGTCTGTTCCGTTCCTATATATAGAAGCCTTCCCGGGAACGATCTATACTCGATCATTCGTTCCGCTCACCACTCGCGCACGCATCGATCTTCTGCTCGCTGTTGCCAACGAAGAAGACATCTCCGTCCCGGACTTCTGCGCGCACAGAATCTGGGAGAGCAGGCCTCCGAAACCCCGTTCCGCAAGCGACATCTGCCGGGTGTGCGGGCGATCAGGTTTTTGGGGAGCGACATCGCGACTGCTCGATCGACTCCCTGACCGTGGGCGTTCTGCACTGCGTACAACGTCCTGCATCAACTTAGATCGACTACATCGAACAACTCAAGAACAATGGTTCTTGGGAATGGATCTTCCAGCGCCTCTAGCGCAGGATCTTCCGCTGGGTACGTTCTTGTCTTTCTGATCAATTTGTTCATCGTTTTTATCACCTTATTGAGGAATTTATGGATTAAATTAAGTAGGAAAATGCCTAATTTCTTAACAAGTGTTGAGTGGGAAGAGGTATCTGCTCGAATTGGATGACGTCATGGAGGAATGTGTAGACAACAACTTGTGATGAAAGGCTATGTTAAGTAGGAGCACCATTTGTGACAAGGAGACTGGGATTTTACCTTATAAAACTCGACCTGCGAGGGGCAAGCGCCCCCGCGGCATTTCGTTAAGAAGAAATATCATTCTCTTAAAACCGAGAAAACTTCCGAAGCCTCCTTCCCACCCTTACACATGAAGCCATACAACGTAGAGTGTGATTCGTCTCTTAACATGTGCTTTGAAACTTGGAGAGATCAGACGAGAGGATTTTTTTTAAACCTAGTTCGTAAATTCGCCCCCCACTGGTGATCGAACCTAGGACCTAGCTAGGAGGTGCCACTCGGTAGCTTTAACCGCCAGGTCAAGACCACGAGAACATTGCTTATGGTATTATGCAAAACATTATTGATAAGGGTTCTGTTCTCCTGAGCTCGGCCGTGTTTGCCTTTTTTTTTTTCTTTTTTGAACGGAAGCGGCACGAGATTAATTAAAGAAGAAGGTGTTTACCCTTTGGAATTTCATCGCATAGTTTGTGTCAATTTCAGATTACAGCAGTTGCCGAGTGCTGAGATTGCAGTGCTGACTAATGCTTGCAAATGCTAAGATTACATCAGCGCGAGTGATACTGGATTGCTTGGCACGTAGGCAGCTTGTAACTCTGAGGAGAATAGTAAATGACTTGTTCAGACGACAAAACCATAGAAGCCTGAACGCATGTGTTATGCGTCGTAGGCTTTGGAACTGATCCAGTTCTCCCAGTTTTGCCCTGTAACACTTCTGAAAGTGACACGAACCGTCTAAATATAAAATATGACCTGATGGGAATCGAAGTACGATGTGATTTACTTCCTCCGTTTTTTAATACTTGACACTTTTGACTTTACTGTTCTAACTTTAACCATTATTTTTTCATTAATGCATAATTAAACTCTTATAAATATATTATATTACTAAAATACTATCTACACCACATCTAGTAATCATATGTTTAATTTATATAACTAAGTATTTTAAAAGTTATTAAACAGTCAAAGTGTGAATATTATAGTCAATAGTGTCAATTATTTAAAAATGGAGGAAGTAATTGGAACGCATCGTTCTATGGATACCGTACACACGGTTCATCTGATGATCTCAGACTACCAGGACGCTGAACTACCAGCCGACGCAGCGATGCAGGGGCATGATCAGTCGGGCGGAAATGGGCCTCATGGGCTAATAAATTTCCATGAGCTGGGCTACCTTTATACCTAGGTGAAACATACGTAAGGCTTTCTCAGTTTCTTTTCTTCATTTCTGGAAATTTTCCCTTCCCAGTTCTTGAAATCCTCTGCCTCCCCGCCCAATTCGGCCTCCTCACACAGCTCGCTGCTCCGCGTTCTGAATCCCTCACTGCCCAATTATGCAATTGATATTCGTGACATTTCTGTGATGTTCTAGTAGGACCTGAGGGAGCGGTGGCGCAGGCGCGTCGTGTTCGGCGGTAGGATTGCAGCCGCTTCGTGTTCCACTCGCTTGTTTTGTTGGACTTCCGTTCTAGTTTCAGCAGGTACATCGTTTTGGAATAGGTGAACTCAATTGTGCTTGATCGGTGTGTTTTGGGAACAAATTGCTGCAGTGACCATCTAGCTGCATCGATTTTGAGGTGGGGTTCTTTTTTCAGTTGCAGCAGGTTCAGCATTTTGGAAAAGCTGCCTCAAGTGAACTCAATTATTCTTGATTGGTGCGTGTTAGGAACAAATTGCTGTTCTGACCACCTAGATGTAGAGAGATCTTAAAATGTATACTGTTAGAGGATTTTCAGTTTTATAGGCTGGTCTAGGTTTGCACAAATTTGAAGGATGTACTCATGTTCAGCTGGCAGCATACAAATAAAGATAAGAAGTAGTTTCTTATCTCTTATCTTTTGCCCGACAAACATAAGTAGTTTATTATCTCTTTTTAATCACTGTAATCGTAAATTTGTATTGAAACTTTATTATTGGTATTACTATGTTTCGAAGACACTTCAGCTTTGTTGTGCGGAAAAAGACCACCCTAGCCTCCAATCTAGACTCGCCACTGAATGCAAGTGACGTCGAGTGTGCACATTTCGGCTTCTCTTAAGTACAATTCCTACTAATTCAAAGCATTTGAATTAGGATGCGGCACATAGATTAGGCGTTAAACATGAGAAAACGTATCGTTGTTGTAGAAGGACATACTTTTTGGAGTGAGAGCCCTAAATGGACTTGGAAAGAAGTGGAGCTGCAATATATTTCCTGAGAAGGTCCACAACAATTATAGAACAATAAGGCTAAGTTAAAATAGTTGTGGGAAGCGGAGGTGAGTTTAACTGTTACCCATGCATAAGCCGACTGATTAGCAGAAGATCAATTTGCGACCAATATTTTGTAACCTAACTACACCAAGTTGTTAAGTAGTGCAGGCATATCATAGTGGCGTGATCTTTCCAAACGTTTCAAATTACTGTCCGTAGTGCTTTCACTATGTAGTTTCTGATGTGCTGAACTAATCAGCACCATAAAACTCTAGTAGTTATCTCTGTTAACCTGTTTGAACATTAGCCACTCCCTCATTTCCTATGTCTAATGCTCCTATACTTTGATTACTAACATGCACTTAGACTCTTACCTAGATTCCTAGGTGAATACAAAAGAGAGCTGAACTGAAAAACCAATATACATTGAGACTCACACTATTTGAAACACCAATCTGAATAGAAAAGACTCAGACTATGTTACTTATATACATGAGAACCACATAATGTAAAATTGCAAAATCTTATTTGCGAACAAGCTAATGATCTCTAACATATACCAAGTAGCACACAAATGAGCATTTACTAATGTGTGTACGTATCTACTTGAATTCAAACCAAATTGCATTGATTAGCGGTTAAAGCTCCCAAGTGGCACCTTCTAAGTCCCGGGTTCGCTTATCAGTGGGGACAAATTTACGGACTGGGTTAAAAAAATCCTCTTGTCTCGCCTCAAGTTCCAAAGCATATGTTAAGAGACAAACCACACTCACAAGGTGTACGGCTCCATGTGTAAGGGTGAGAAGGAAAAGGTTCGAAAGTTTTCTGGCCTACGTGAGAAAGACTTCTCCTTAATGAAATGCCGCGGGGGCGCTTGCCCCTTGCAGGTCGAGTTTTATAAGCAATGTTCTCTCTAGTGCATGAAGGGAGAAATGAGCTTTTAAGAACAAAGAGAAAAGGACATCTTCATTTATGACCAAATGGATTTTTTTTTCACTTCCTGGAGAAATAATATGGACACTCTGATTTCCGGACACACTCCTTTGTCCTTCATGATAAAACCACTAGCCATCCATAACTGTATCAGCATTTGCACGTCAATCTCATCATTCTTATATACATGAGAATATCTCTCATGCAGCTAAACAACCACCAACAACCAAAGAAACTATCTCTCCTCGCTAGGTGAATAGAAAGATAGCTGAACCAAATAGTTACTGACATGAGATTATGCTCTTCTGAATTGATAACCCACTATACATTGAGACTCACACTATTTGAAACACCAGTATGAATATAAAAGATTCAGACTATGTTATTTATATATATGAGAATCACATTATGTAGATTTGCAAAATCTTATTCGCGAACAAGCTAATGATCTCTAACATATACCAAGTAGCACACAATTGTGCATTATTGATTAATGTGTATGTATCTACTTGAATTTGAACCAAATATATATTAGTATACTAGCCTTCAACAGTGGGAGACGGAAGCCTCCCACAGCGTTTTTGTCGACGTGAGCAGCGCAGGAGTCGACGCTTTCGTTTTCCCTCCCGTTTACTCGGCGCCTTCATGTCCCGAGGCTGGCTCCTGCGTTGGCTGCACGTGCCGCCTCGCGTAGATCGTTATCTTTGCAGTGTTGTGTGGGCTGTGGCTTTGATCTGCTTCGGCTGGTCCGCGGGCCTGGTTTTCCTGGCCGCTCATTCCGGCGCGTCGTCGGCCCGGTCCGGCCCAAATTCATCCGTTGCTGGGTGCCGAGCCGCTACGCAAAACCTATACGTAGCCCGCCTGATGAAATCGTTTTGATAGAATAGCTTTGAGATTCGTGCAAAACCTACATCCAACGGCCGACCTCTTTTCTTCCTCCTCCTGCCTCCCGACGGCGACGGCGACGCCGACGAGCCCGGCGCAGCCGGGTTAGCGCGGCTGCCGCGGATCCGGCGGCGGGAGCCGCCGGAGATGATGGAGGAGGGAGGGGCGGGGCGTCTCGCCGGAGAATCCTTAGGGGATTTGTACCCCAAGATCTCCTCCTCCTCCCCCGGGCATAGAAGGGTGGCCGGTAGGCCGGACCGGCGGTGGGCGGCGCTATGCGGGCGGGGCGGCGAGGCGCCAGGGATGGCGCCGAGCGCGGTGGTGGCTGCCGGCGGTGGGCGGGGTAAGGGCGGGGGCGTCCCTTCTCGCCGGGTTAGCGCGGCGGCGGTCGAGGGCGGCGGCGGGGACGCCGCCGGAGCCAGGCGGGAGGCGGAGGCGGCGGGGGCGAGCGCGACGACGGTGGTCGAGGGCGGCGGCGCGCGGCGGCGCGAGGAAGAAGAAGAAGAAGAAGGCCGCCGTCGTGGGCCGAGTTTGTGCGGGCCGTGGGCCGTTCTATCGACGGCTAATCGTCGGACGGGCTACGCATAGGAGGTCCCAGCCGCTATAGCCCTGTGCCGCCGTTCCGTTTTGCTGCTTTTGTTTCCTATGACGAGTCTTTCATCGTCCTTTCAGTTTCCCCGCCCCCGGCGAGTTGTGCCGGTGAGTGAAGGTCTTCCGTGGCCAAAAAAAAAAAAAAACGCCCCTAGAAGTTTCGTCTATTCTGCCTCTTCCTTGTCACTGCAGTTCGAATCGTCCCCATCCTCAATTTCTTGCATCTGACGTTGTGCAGGAAATCAACCTGTTTAGGTGCCTCCTCTCGGTCGTCCCGGCCTGCTGCTGGTGAGCGTCGCTCCATTTTCTACCCTAGGTCCTCTACCTATTGTTCTCCCATTCCTGCCTGCTCTCAGTCGCTCTGCTGCCTGCTTCTGTTTGGTTGCTTGCACTTGGTTTGGGACTATTGCGTTCCGTGTAGATGCCGTCGCATGGTTTACCTGCGGTTTAGGTGACTTCGTTCTCAGCATTCCTTCCTTGCCGATTAGATTCATGCGTCCAACAAATGCTTCCGAAACATTTTTTTTTCCACGGACAAGGTCCACCACCACACGCGACAGTTAACAAACAGCATCACGACAAAATACAAAGACGCCTAAACTGCCGCACAAACCACTTGCATTAATTAGCGGTTAAAAGCTTTGGCACCTTCTAGGTCTCGGGCTCGATAGTGGTGGCGAATTTACGAACTAGGTTAAATGAATCCTCTCGTCTCTCTCCAAGTCCCAAAGCACATGTTAAAAGATAAACATTACTCACATGGTATACGAATCCATATGTTTTTGTAGAAAAACGAATATATCTCAATATTCCAGCCATTGCGTGGACGAATGGATGTAACTGTCTATTATTACAAGACCAACGATGAAAAACCATTGATAAACACACCATAGAGATAAGGCAACATAGTTTCAGACAAACTGAATTCTATTACTAAACAACCATCCATTTCTAGTGAAGATCTCCATCCATAGTAGTCTCAAGCAACCAACACACCCATATGAATTAGGGATGCTCTTCCTCCTTCTGCAAAAGCGCCCAGGCCAGTATGTGCCCCTATAGATCATTTGCATAAAAGTAAAAGCTCTTGTATTGTTGAAAACCACGTCATTTCTACTTCACCAAATTGCCCACATAATACATGTGCCTACCAAAATTTGTACTTAAGTTTCTTATCTATCCCCCTTAACCAGCCATAAAAAATATATTGAACATTCAAAGGATGGGTGATATTAAAAGAAACTTGCACAATTCGTTTGTAGTGGTGGGAAGGGAGGTTCGGAGGTTTTCTCGGCCTACGTAAGAAAGACTTCTCCTTAATAAAATGAGGGGGGGGGGGGGGGGGGGGGCGCATGCCCCTTGCATGTCGAGATTTAGAAGTAATGTTCTCTCGCTTGCCCCTTGCATGTCGAGGTTTATAAGCAATGTTCTCTGGTGCATAAAGGGGGAAATGAGTTTTTAGGAAAAAGAGCACAAAAAGAAAAGCGCAACCTTATTTGTGATGGCCAGTCGTTATAGCTCAGCTTAAGTATAAACTTCCATTTTTCTACTTTGAGTTTGTACACAAAATAGATCCCAATGCAGTCACAACTAAAGGAGAGCTAGCCTATCTCTATACCATATCACGAACCATATTAACTCGCTCGTCAGCAAGACTTGTATCTTTTGATCTGAATTTTAAATGCTTTTGAGTTGATGATTTCTTCGATGAAGCTTTCATCTAACAGGTCAGGTTTGTAGGGTTAGTTGTACCCATGAGCTGAGCGAATGCTTCATCACAGGTTGTTGTCAGAATGGAGCTACTCGATGTTGAACCAGGGTTCAGCTGACCGAGGGAATCGACCGAATCGGACCGGACTAGACCGGTAAGTCTGGTAATCGATCGGGGTCAAAACCGGTGAAAATGCGAAATTTTCAATTATATTTCAAATTCAAACTCAAAAAGTTTGATTTCCACTGGTTTTGCAAACCCTGCAATGAAATACCAGTCGACGCGGCGGTGACGGGCATGATCAATCGGACGGAAATGGGCCTCATGGGCTAATAAATTTCCATGACCTGGGCTACCTTTATACCTAGGAGAAACATAGGCAAGGCCTCGTCAGCCCATTGATCAATTGTGCAGCTTTCTCAATTTCTTTTCTTCATTTCTGAAAAAATTTCTGTACATCTACCTCTCTCCAATGCAACTGATGCCGAGTGTGCACAATTCTGCTTTCCTTAATTAAGCACAATTCCTGTTTTTAAAATTTAAAGCATTTGAATGAGGATGTGGCACATAGATTAGGCGTTAAACATGAGAAAACGTAGTTGATGTAAAAGGACATTCTTTTTGTGGGAGCCCTAAATGGACTTGGAAATTAAGAAGTGGAGCTGCAATTTCCTGAGCAGGTCCACAGCAAATTCTAGAGCGATAATGCTAAGAAATTAAAATAGTTGTGGGAAACGGAGGTGTGTTAACTGTTACCCATGCATAAACCGACTGTTTAGCAGAAAATCACTTTGCGACCAAGATTTTGTAACCTAACTACAACAAGTAGTTAAGCAGTGAAGGAAGATACGGCATGCATATCATAGTGGCGTTGATCTAAAGAATAACAAGATCATCACGCGCCGGGCAAGGGACCAAACCTGATCAGGCGCTAGCGAAACGTGTCGGCCTCTCGCTGACCCAGAGGGAATCGTACATGTCAGATGGAAGCGAAATGATAGCTAACAAAGCATTGAGTTATGGGAAATTAATTGTTCTCGCACCTGCTAAGTTTGTTATACCAAATCGTACGCAGCATCAAACAGGGCAAAAAAAAAAAAATCGTACGCTACAAAATTCGTTGTAAACACGGCCGTGCTATATACATAAATGAAACTGAGATGTTGGCCTGTACATACTCGCACGTACGCACGCCCGCCGCTCGTGTAGATGCATTATGCCGTCGTAGATATTTTCGTCATCTGACTGACCCTATAGTGGTAGCAGTAATATTTGTCCATGGGAAAACAAAGTCCACACCAAAGTCTGGACAGATTCTAATGCGGCCATTAGCTAGTCGTACCCGTAACTCTGTCACGAGGGAAAACGACAGGTGTATGCTTTCTTTTTTTCGAGTCAGCTGGCAGCAGGCAGGTGGTACTCCTATAACAGTACAAGCCAGTCATCTACATAATCCTCTTGTTTTTTTCGGGTTGTTTTTCTGGTGTAACTATATTTGCCCTGGAAAAGTTGATTACAGAGTGCTTGCCAATGATCCATGCTAACTGGGAACTAGCTACATGCTTCAATTGCACCCAAAAAAAAAAAACCCTAGCTACATGCTTCTGATCACCTAATCCACTCCATCAGAACGTCCTATAGGTACGGGTGGTGATTTATTTCACCAAATCGATCAGCAGTGTCAAATGTAAAATTGGACAAATGGGTGCACACGTTTTCATATCAGAAGATGAGCCGCCCGAGTTTGTTTCAGCAACTAATTTGTCCATGTTCTTTAATTTCGTTGCACACTAACTACACCTTATTTCACTGAGCAAATAGTACTATGTACCGATATTTCACAAAGAAAACAAAACAAAAAAATATGTGTGGAACCAATGTTATCAAGAGACGACGCAAATACTACTCCAAGATCCTAGCCTCTGCCTGCGCACGAAATAAATACTCTAGGGAGATGACCCATCGATAAATCGATCGAATCAACCCGAAATAATGGCCGCAGCCCCAGATCGAGAATGATGGGTCCTTGTTGCATGCAGCGATGGACCCACGCGCAAGCTAGGTTCGCCTTCATATAAGGCCTCCTTTGGATTGAAGGAAAAATTTTCCTTTCCTGCGTTTTTTCTATGAAATTGAACTGTTTCCTGTGAAATTCCTGTACGATTCCTGTAAAATTCCTGCGTTCTAAAAGAGGCCTAAAACTCCAGCTGGGGCATGTGACTGCATTATCGCTAATACTGTATAATGGGGGTTGTGATTGGCGGAGCTTGCTACTGCAGTGCCATGTTTTAGAGACATATCAAGTGTATTTTTATCCAAGAAAAAACTTATAGCAAGTGTACAAGTGGGTTGTTGTTGGGAATTCTTCATTGTAGCAACAAAGAATCCCGACACGGACAATCAAATGACACTCAAGAGACAACGGAACAGCATTTCATTACAAAGGTGTAATCTCTCGTGTTCCGTCCCGTTCTACGGAGCCCGGGGGCGGGTATTTATAGGGAAGGCCAAGGGTTATTTTGACATGACCAAATTACCCTTGGCCACCCACTATATTCGTGGAATATTCTGTACAACATTGTCAAAAGGGTACAAACGACATTTCCGTTTGACGACGGAAACCCTAGCTAGGTGACGTCATTCGCCAGCCCGATCCTTGGACGCTATCATGCCGGGCTTCATCTCCTTCAGGGGATTGCCGCCATTCTTGGACGCCATTCCTGGTTGCCGCCAATCCATCGCCAGCGGTTGGGTCTTGTCGGACAATGTCGGTGACCCGATATAGCGGCTCCCAGGGCTGCCGCCAATTCGCGGCCGGAGCTCAAAATGTCGGCAGCTTGGTTACCTGCAGTCAAAAAATCAAAGGCAGAAAGGGGGTGTCGATATTGTCGTAAATACCGATCCCCAACAGTAGCCCCTCGCGGTTGAGGTCCAAGTTCGACGGGCAGAAACCGCGACACAGGATAGGAATTTCACGAACGTCACCCCCAACGTCACCCCCCCTTCCGATGTTTCCCGAGAATCGAGGCGACGCTTTTATTATTATTATTATTATTATTATTATTATTATTATTATTATTATTATTTTTTACGAGAATCGAGGCGACGCCGTAAATGCGGCGGCGAGGCCTATATATACGGGGTGGGGGGGGGGGGGGGGTGGAGAGCCCCGTGCTTCCGTTGATCGAGTCGAATTGCTGCCGCACTTTCTTTTGAAAATTTCGCGCCGCATTTTCCTGCTTTCGGAGTTTTTGTGTCGAGCAGCAGCGGTTTTTCTAGGTGTCGACGATTTCGTTTGTCGCCATTTCCTTGCTGAAAGGTGAGTTCGTTTACGAGCTTCCTGATGTGTGATTTTCTTTTTATGGTTGTTTATAACGTCATGCTTTTCATTTTAGATGCCTCGCGTTAAGCAAACCGCTATTCGCGTTGACGAATCAGACGAGGAGTTTCTTGCCGATTCGCCTGTCGCTGATGTTGAGGGAGGCGCCGACCTTGGCGGAGCGAGGAAGCCGGTTGAGGTTGATTCTGATGTTGCCGCGACTCCCAAGGGTTCCGAAGAGGGACAAAATCCCGAAGCGGATCTGGAGGTTTTAGCGGTTGCTGCCTCAAGGCTGCCGGAATTTCTGGCGCCAGCGGAGGTACTAAATTTGCCGCTTTTTTAGGTAAGGGTTTGAGGAGTCATGTTTTTTCTTGCATATCGTGAGTCTGCTCTTGCTGGGTCTGCAGCCAAGAGAGTGAGAGGCGCAGTAAATACTGGCTCTAAGGGGAAGGAAGCAGTTGCTAATGTCGACGATGAAGGTGAAGATCTTTCTGGAGTGCCGGCCTCTCCCAGTGAGCTGGTAGGGGAAGACTCATGGGAGAAAAGCGGCATCGAGCCAACTTTTCAGTTTGGGCTATCTAAAGTCACTCCCGCTGATATCGAGAGGTTCGTTGCCTTGGGGTATTTTGAATCTGGAAAGGCTCGTGCTCCTGATGAAGAGCAGATTCCCCGGCCCGAAAACAATGAAGCCATAGTTTATCGTGACTTCTATGAAGCTGGTCTTAGGCTGCCGTCTTTTGGCTTTCTAGCTCGTGTACTGGGAAGATATGGACTGGATCTGCACCACTTGACTCCCAACGCCGTTGCCACGGTGTCGAAGTTTATATGGGCTGTTCGCAGCTATGGCTCGGCTCTACATTCTGATGCCTTCTGCCGCTTTTATGATCTGAGGCACGATGTGAAACCCGTGAGTTTCGATGGGGTGAATTATTATCCCCAGTATGGCTGTTGCAGCTTTCAGCCCCGCACTTTCGTGAAGAAATCAAAGTATGAAAGTGTTGAGCTTGTTGGTGGACGACGGAATAAATGGCCGGGAGACTGGCGGAACCATTGGTTTTATGCTGAAGTTCCCGAGGAGAAGAAAGACGACGGTAGCTCGTACTTTCCCCTATTTAGTCGCTCTTGTGCCCTACGACCGGTGCTGTCGCCGGAATTTAGTGAATCGGAGGGTTTTAAGAAGTGCTGTAAAGCCTTCCTAGCCGCCATTAAAATGAGCAGTACCAGAGATTTGGTGGAAGAGTTTGTGGCCGCCTGCATTTGGCCCATTCGGAGTGGTTGGAGTCCGCTGAAGTTGAAAGCCAAGCGTATTGCTAGACTGAATCTCAGCTACCAGGTGCCGTCCTTTGGGTTGAAGAAACCCGAAGGAATTTCGGACAAGGACTTTGTTCATTTCGTTGAGCGTGCTGCCGCAGTTATTTGTGGGCCTTACACCATGTTGGAAATACAAGAGTGCGAGAATATGCTAATTTTCCCTCAGCGTGTGAATCGCATCTTTGATGAGATGCAGGTGAAATATGGTCCTCGTGCGGTGATGTCCGTCAAAAAAGGACGGCGAAAGAAAGGCGAGCTTGTTATCGGAGCGACGTTCATTGAGAAACGTGGTTGGGAAGCGGAATTCGCCCACTACTATGTTCCTGATGCGCCAGCCCCAACAGTTGCAGTCGGTTCTTCAGCCGCGGCTGCCGGCAAGAGATTTGCGGCAGCCCCAAAAGCTGTGGTTGGTTCTTCAGCGAAGAGTGCCGCCAAAAAATCTGCGGCGTCCGGAAAGGCGGCCGGGACCACAAAAGCTCAAGTTGTGGGCTCTAGAGCTGCTGAAAAAGCGAAGCGCCAGAGTTTACGAAAAATGCCGGCCTCTCGAGCTGCCGCTGAGCAGCAAACTGGTGCTGCCGCGAAGCGGCGGCGCGAAGACATAGAGCTAGCCCCTGCTGGTGAGCAGATAGAAACTGCTTCCAGTGCTGCAGGTGCCGCTAATTTCGCAGAGGAAGTGGCGGTGCGAGAAGATTGCAAGCGGCGCCGGCTGTTACTGGCTTCAGCAATTGGTGACTCTGATGATGAGTTTTTAGATGATGATGATGAGCCCGAGAACCGTGACACGGGATGCACACGAGAGCCGTCACTATCATTTCGCGAGGCCGATGCCGATATTGCAGTGATTTCCTCTGGTCAGCTTAACTTGCCCCAAAGCCCTGCTGCGACTTCTATTCCGATGAGACGGAAACCCCTCCTGCCGGCATTATCCGATGACGAAGAGATTGAGCTGCTGGGAGACTCCCCGGACTCGCGCGTCGAGCTGGGACTCGAGCTCGATGCTGCCTTTAGGGGAATGAGTGGCTCCGACAAAGGTGCCGAATTTTCCCTGGGCGAGGCAGAAACTGCGGCAGTTTCCTCTCCCTTGACTAGAACCTCATCGGTTAACGGGAGTATGTCTAGCGGTTCTTCTGAGACTAGCTCCTCTGACGCAGGTGAAGGATCTCCGGCGACGGAGACTCGGGAGGGCGAGGCTGAGAAGCTATCATTGGCCGCCTTCGTTGAGATGACGAAGGCCGTGGATCCTCAAGGTTTTTTAATCTTGCCGCTGTTTCTTCTTATGCAATATTAGATCACATTCTGACCGTTTTGTTTTTGCAGAACTGTACAACTTCTTGACTAGGGCCGACAATGCTTCGGTGGCCGAGGTTTTGGATAAAAATGCGACGATGGTAACGAGTTCTTTGGCTTTGGTGTCGCAATTGTTTTGCCTTTGAAATGGTCTGCGGCTAATCATGCCCTTATGGTTTTATACAGGCTCTTGCGGCGGCTCGAGCTCTGAGCCGGCGCTTTTATGGGTCCGAAGCCGCCTCTTCATCTGGTGATGTATCAGAACTGCGGCAGGCGCTGAAGGATGAACGCGCGTCTTTCGACGCTGTCAAGGCTGATCTCAATGATCAAATTCAAAAGAAAAATGAAGCGTTGGGAGTGCTCCAGGAAGTTATCCAGAGCAACGAGGATGAGATCGCCCGCTTGAAGCAGGAATTGAAAAATGCAGGAGATAAGCTTACTGCGTCGGAGGCGACTGCCAAGAGTGCCAAAGAAACTGCCCGCAATTTTGCCCGCAGTTTTTCCAGCGGCGCTAGAAGTGCACACGCTTCTTTTGGATCAGCCCTAGCTACAATTGGCGGTGAGCCTAATCCTCTTCCGGCCACCGAAGGTTCGCTGACACCGGAAGTGTTCTTCAATTTCCTGAAAGGGGAGTTTGGCGACCTCCCTGAGGCCTTTGAGCGGTTCGGCCAATTTGCGGCTCGCACGGCGTGTTCTGCCCTTCTGGATCTGCTTGAAAAGCAGGGCTGCAAGCACTTCACCGATCTCGCACGCACCACCTACCCCGACTCAAATTTTGATGGAGCAAACGCGGCGAGTGACAGCAAAGGCGTTCGCTTAGCTGTGAAACGCTTTTTGAAAAGGTATTGGGGGGTGCACGGGATGGGGGCGTGCCGCCAATACGCGAAGAGCAAGCTTGAGGAGGTGATGTATACTTTCTTCGTAGACTCTTTATTTTGCGAGAAATGATTTGCTAAACTCTTGTTTATTTTAGATGAAGGCGGCGACTGGCGCCGAAATTGCGGCGGAGGGCTCAAAGAAGCGGGCGGCTACTCCTGCTAGTGAGACGCCGCCGGCGAAAGTTGCCCGCATTGAAGATGTAGCGGGAACTGAGAAGGCTGCCGCGAAAGCTGATGCGCCTGCCGCGGTTGAAGCTTCTGCACCCACCGCGGCTACCGCGGCTGCCTCGTCTTCTGCGGCGGCCGAACCGGAAAATACGACGGGCACCGCCGCTCCTGGTGCTGCGTCTGCCGCTGCTGCTGCGCCGCCATTTGAAGAGGTTTAGATTCTTAGGCGTCAGGAAGAGCGTTTCAAACTTGGTTTGTAATAATATACGTTCTGGTACGCTTTGTGCGTAGGATTTTTTTCGCGGCGCCGCTTTGAACATTGCGCCTTTGAAGTATGAACGTGACGGCTTACGCGTTTCTGGCGAAGCGCATTTGTGTTATGTTTCGCGATATCCGCGTGATGATTTCGGGCATTTCTGGAAGGAAATGATGGCTCAGTACTTTCAAGGGCGGGAGTGCTTGATTCGATGCTTTCACCGCCGGCCTTCTTCTTCCGTAGCGGCCGTGAAGGCCGAAAGCGTTGAAGACCTTAGTTTTGATCCTTATTTGGATCGTTTTAGGTGTGTGTACGATAGAGCAGGCCCTGAATGTGATCCCGGGTTTGTAGTAGAAGTTGACTTTGATTTCTAGTTGGGGAGTCGAACTGACAGTGCTCCCGGATATAACGTTGTGCTTTTTGATTTGCGAAGGTGGGTTCGACGATAACTGTCAATTTTCTTCAAACCTCCTTTGCGTTTTCGCTTAGTAGGAAGCGCGCGCCGTTGCTCGGTCGTCGGAATAAAACGAACGTCACCCCCCCCTGGCGATCGAGGGACGGAAGGCGCGCAAATATTGCGACAGACAATTAATATGGCGTTCTTTCGTATAAATTGAGAAAGAAGCGCGCGTTGCCGCTATTTTGGTTGGCTCTGGTTCTTGTCGGGTGTTTGTTAGCTGTCGCTATTGTTAGCTTAGAAAACGTCGTTTGACGATATGGGTCCTTGGCGCCCTTATTTTTTACAAGTTGAAAGCATTTTCGCTTTTTGTTTGGTGTACGTCGCTCATCGTGGCTCGATTGATTGCATGACACGAACGTCACCCCCCTCCCCCTAGCAATCGAGGGATGAGGAGCGCGTTAAAATTGCGAGATGGTTCACGCGCAATTATTTTT
Organism: Eragrostis nindensis; assembly: GCA_012490785.1. Taxonomy (NCBI): domain Eukaryota; kingdom Viridiplantae; phylum Streptophyta; class Magnoliopsida; order Poales; family Poaceae; genus Eragrostis; species Eragrostis nindensis. The sequence continues at coordinate 193,646 of JAAXCT010000074.1, read as the reverse complement.
GGAGAAAATTGCGAGTGGTCCATAAGGTTTGCCGCAATTGTTAGGTTCTCTCCTAAATCTGTCGGATATTGAACATTTGCCGCTATTCTTGCTGAAAAGGCGGCATTTGAGAATTTGCAAGATCATGCTACCTTTATGGTCTTGAGTCCCGTCCTTGGATATTGAGTCCCTTAATGATCTTAATGATCTATTTTTCTTATGTCGGATTTTGTCCGGAGCCCCTTGGGGGTTAAAATATATCTTCCACTTTCCTTTTAAGGAAATGTGTGACTGAGCCCTTGGGCTGCGAACTTGCCTCAATTTTCTCAATTTAAGAGAAAGATTGAAGAGATGGCCTCTTGAGCCGCTTTTTTCTCAAATGCCGCTATTTCTCAATTTTATGAGAAAGATCGGCGGCGTAGCCCCTTGGGGCGCTTTTTTTCTCAAAGTGCTTTATAGAGAAGGAAGCCTGGGAGAAAGGAGCCGGAATTTTTTGCTTTCTTTCGAGTGGCTTTGTCTCAGGAGTTAAATCCTCCTGCGTCGATGTGGCGATATTTTGCGGATGTAGCATCGACTTCTTAAGAAATGGAAAATTTAGTTTCTGAGGAAGATTGCATTATATTGAACTGCGAGGGTTACAAAGGTCCCACCTCATTAAAAACCTCACCCCCGATGTGGGGTTCCCCTGTGAGGAAAAGAGTATGGGCCTCAAAGGCTAAGAAAGAAAAATTACAATTTAGGTGCCGACTAAAAGCGCCGCTTATAGCTGCGCGTCGCTATTAGCCCTTACATTTTAGGTGAAGTACCTCTTGAGGTTGTCCACATTCCAGGCATGTGGGAGCTCGTTGCCTTCATTGTCTGCCAAATGGTAAGATCCCGAGCGATTGCTCCTGACGACAATAAAGGGACCCTGCCATTTGGAGCTGAGTTTTCCAGTGTTCTCTGTTTTTGGGCTTCGCAGGAGAACAAGGTCGCCGGCTTTAAATGCTCTTGGCACCACTCTGGCGTTCCGCCATTTTCTTGTTTCTTCCTGATACTTTTCCAGGTTAAGGATGGCTTGGTTTTTGTCTAATTCCGACATGTCCTTTGAAACGGCATCAAACTCGTGGCAATTTCGCCCTAGGGTTGCCCTCATGCTGCGGTATTTTATCTCTTCTGGAGACATGGCTTCTTCGCCGTACAAGAGCCTGAAAGGCGTGAACTTGGTGGTTCTTGAAACTGTGGTGTTATGCGACCAGATCACTTTATGCAACTCATCCATCCATTTTCCTTTTTTCTGGCCTTCTAGCATTTCTTGATGCCTTCGAAGATTTGCTTGTTCGCATTCTCGACGGCGCCATTTGACTCTGGATGAAAAACAGATGCAAAATTCACTTTGGTGCCTATGGAGTAACAGAATTCGCGGAACTTGGTTGTCAAACTGTTTTCCACTGTCCACCGTAATTTCGGCAGGTACTCCGAATCTACATACTATGTTCTGCCAGAAAAATTTCTTGATTGCTGGGCCAGTGATGTTGATCAATGGCTTAGCCTCTATCCATTTGGTGAAATAGTCGAGAGCGACAACGGCATGTGTATAATTTCCGGCAGCCGTAGGTAGGGGTCCGACTATGTCAATTCCCCATCGCTGAAGTGGCCACACTGGCTGGATGAGCTGAGTGAACTGAGCTGGGTTGTTGATTTTCCTTGAGAATTTCTAACATGCTTCGCATGTTTTGACAAGGTGTTGGGCGTCCTGAAGTGCGGAGGGCCAATAAAAACCTTGCCGAAAGGCTTTGCCGACTAAAGCTCTGCTGGATATGTGAGAGCCGCAGATTCCCTCGTGGATCTCGCTGAGGAGCTTTTTCCCTTCTTCTTGATCAATGCATCTCAAAAATGGAGTGGATGTGCCGAATTTGTAAAGGAACTCATCGACAAAGGCGTAGTTTCTTGCTCTTTGTTTCATGCGCTTGGCTTCTAATTCCGACTCTGGCTCATAAAAATCTCGGAGATACGTCATGATGGGGGCGCGCCAATCTTCGCTTGACATGGCATGTATCATCTTGGGTTCTTTCTCTGCCGCTTTTGCTAGCTGATCTGCTTCACTATTTAGGTTTCTGTCAATATTTTGACAAGTGAAACCCTTGAAGAATTTTTCCAATCCCCGTACATGTTCCAGATATCTAGCCAATAGTTCATCTCTGGCTTTATAGGTTTTATCAACATGCCCGGCAATGACCTGAGAGTCTGTCTTGATGACGAAGTTTTTGACACCTAATGCTCTTCGCTTTCTTATAGCGAGCAAAAGGCCCTCATATTCTGCAACATTATTTGTGCATTTGTCAGTGTCATGATTGAACTGCAATCTGATTGCATACCGCAATTTGATACCCGATGGCGAGGTCAAAATTGCGGCAGCTCCTGCTCCAAGATGGCACCATGCGCCGTCACAGTGGATCTCCCATGGGACTTCAAAGACAGGACCCTCGGTGTACGATGAAGGCTCAGTCCAATCTGCGATGAAATCCGCCAGCACCTGAGAATTTGCGGCACTTCTTGACTCGAAGTCAACAACGTGTTCTGATAATTCCGAAGCCCATTTGGTGATTCTTCCAGATGCTTCTCTATTTCTGAACATGTCATTCAGTGGTTGATTTGTCAGCACTCGGATGGTGTGAGCTTCAAAGTAATGCCTCAATTTTCTTGATGCCATTAAGACTGCATAGGCTATCTTTTCCAGTTCAGAATAGAATCTTTTTGATCCTGAAAGAGCTTCAGATACATAGTATACTGGCACTTGAACTTTCATCACTTTGCCCTTCTTCTCAATTTGCTGTTCTTGTACAAGTGCGGCACATACTGCTGAATGCGATGCTGATACATACATTAACAGAGCTTCATCTTGTTTGGGACTTGCGAAGGCAGTCATTTCCTTGAGATACTCTTTCAATTCTGCGAAAGCTTTTTTCTGCTCTTGGCCCCATTGAAAATTATTTGCATTTCTGAGGACTTTGAAAAAAGGAAGGCTTCTTTCGGCTGATCTGGAAATAAACCTGTTGAGTGCCGCAATTCTACCGGTGAGCTTCTGCACATCTTTGAGGCATTGAGGTTCTCGCATATTGATGAGTGCACTTATCTTGTCAGGATTGGCTTCGATGCCTTTGATTGATACTAAGCATCCCAAAACCTTTCCCTTGCGAATTCCAAAAACACATTTTTCAGGGTTGAGCTTAAGGTTTGCCTTTCTAAGATTTGCAAATGTTTCGGCCAAGTCAGAAATATGATCTTCTTTCTTGCCGCTTTTTACCACTATGTCGTCGACATAGGCTGACAAGTTCTTGCCTAACTGATTCTCAAAGGCGATAGATGTCATTCTGCAGAAAGTAGGTCCCGCATTTTTTAGGCCTTCTGGCATTCTGACAAAACAATAAGTTCCGAACGGGGTGATGAAACTTGTTTTCTTTTCATCCTCTTTGTACATGAAGATTTGGTGGTATCCGGAGAAACAATCTAGCAGTGATAGGAGTTCTGAGCACGCCGCTGCGTCGACGATTTTGTCGATTCTGGGCAGTGGGAAATCGTCTTTGGGACAGGCCTTGTTGAGATCAGTGAAATCGATGCACATTCGCCACTTTCCGTTCTTTTTCTTTACTGGTACTGTGTTGGCCAGCCAGGTTGGGTATTTCACCTCCCTGATAACATTTGCATCAAGCAATCTCTGTACCTCAGCCTTGACTGCTTCGACCCGGTCGTCGGATATTTTTCGGAGTTTTTGCTTCTTTGGTCTGATATTTTTATCGATTCGCAACTTGTGCTCAATGACATCCCTGCTGACGCCTTTAAGATCACTTGCAGACCAGACAAAAACATCCTTGTTTTTGCGAAGGAACTGGACAAAAGTTTTTTCTATTTCCTTCGGCATACCTGCCGCAATTATCACTTCCTGTCCTAAGACCTGCTTGTCCAATAGAACTCTCTTTGTTTCCTCGTTAGCCGCAATTGCTGGTTCTTCCTTGTCCATTTCTTTTTCCAACTGGAGAACCTCTTTCCCTGGCTTTTTTCCTGCCGGGTACAAGACGTGCACATTCGGGTGAGCATACAAAAGATGAACATTCTTCTGGCCGGGGGCTGCCGCCCTTTCAATATTTCTGGCTTCTTGCTGATCGCCAAAGACTGAGATGACCTCCTTATGTGCCGGTATTTTCATACAGAGGTAAGAGCTGTGCAAAACTGCTTCAAATGCATTGAGGACTCCTCGTCCAAAAATTGCGTTGTAAGGGTAAGGCATGTCGACCACATCAAATGTGATGTGCTCTGTTCTTGCATTGTCGAGGGTACCAAAGGATACTGGTAGGCTTATTTTGCCGAGGGCACGGACTTCTCTCCCGCCAAAACCATACAGGGGATATTCAGAAGGCTGAAGTAGAGATGAATCAAGGTTGAGCTGGTCGAAAGTTCTTTTGAAGAGGATGTCTGCCGAACTTCCGTTGTCAACAAGTATTTTGGTGATTGACCAACCATAGGTGTTTGCCTGGATGACCATAGCATCTGTATGAGGGTAGCAGCGGAGGTTTAGATCGGCTTCAGTGAACATGATTGGGATGTTCGACCACCGTGATTTCACCACGGGTCCGTTACACACCGCATTGACGGCTCGGAAGTAATTTTTCTTTTGCTTTTTACTTTCAAACTCGGATGAAGATCCCCCGGTGATTGGCAGGATGACTCCATAAGTGGGAAGGCTCTGAGAGGAATTGTTTTGGTTTGACTGTTTTGGAAATGGCGGTGGAGGTAAAGGTGGCTCCTCCGAGGCAGTAATTATAGGAATTTGCGGCTGGGGCACGTGTGAACTTGTTTGGGAATTCGCCAAATGCTGAATCTGCGGCGAGGGTGATGGATGTGGTTGGTATGGGCTTTGGAAGTGGTGGTGAGGGTTGTAAGAATTCTGGAAGTATTGGAATGGGTAGGAAGCACCGAAAGGTGAGTTGTTCCAAGAATTGGCGGCAGACGTATGATTGACACTTCGCTGTGATTCGCTTCTTTGCTCCTTGGCTTTCATTCTTTCCATGGCATCTTTTGTTCTGGGCATTCCTTGGAGGTGTGACCCTTGTCAAGTCCGTGAAACAGACAGTATGGCTTTTTTGGCTCCTGGTTTCGCGAGTTGTGCGAATTGCCGCGACCCCTTCCTCGAAAGCGATTATTTCTTCCTCCTCTGTGCTGAAAATTACCGGCAGAGTTGCTTGTGTCGGCTTTTTCTTCTTGGTTGTCGATATGATTGACTAGGTTGGAGTTCTGGCTCTGATTGTTGTTGCCACCTCTCCTAGACGAATTCCAATCCTGCTGCCTTTGGCTCGATTGGTTTTTCTTCGCCTGGCGCAGCGCGCTCTGCTGCTCTAATCTTCTTCTATGGTCATTGTCGGCTCTACAGAACTGATCGACCGTTGAGAAGAGCTCTTCGAGTGTTGATGGGCGATGCATCGAAAAGTGAGTGGCACATGGGCCGGCTCGCAACCCCCCTATTGCGGCATCAATAACAATTTGATCTGGAATGTCATCTGTGGGGGTTTGAGCTTGACAAATCTCTGAAAATAGTCTTGCAGGGGTTCTTTTTCTTGCTGAACACATGCTCTCAGTTCATCTGCAGATATAGATGTTCTGTGAAAACCTTGAAAGTTTGTCGTCAATTTATCCCTTAGGTTCTCCCATGAATATATTGATCCGGGCTTTAGCCTAGAGTACCACTCAAGGGCTTGATGCTCAATTGCGGTGACAAAGGTCTTGGCCAATACAGTATCATCTCCTCCGGCAGACGCTACTGCAGCTTCAAATGACATCAAAAATTGTCTTGGGTCGGTTGAGCCATTGTACTTTGATAGAGAGATAGGCTTGTATTTTGCTGGCCATGGGGTCAACTGGAGGCCTTCTGACAAGGGGCAGCTCTTGTCGAATTTACTCACAAAAGGTGCAGATTGGCGGTATATAGTGCGAGGCCCATGATGGCCTTCGCCATTGTTGTTTGTTTCGAAGTCGGAGGTCACCCGGTAATGCTCTCTCTTTGCTTCGCTATTTTGCCCTTTCGTGCTTGTCATCTCATCGAGCTCTTTTTGCAGTTCGGTAACTGCCGCCTTTGCTTGTTCAATCTGCAACCGGAGCCTCTCTTTCTCTCTAGCCCTTTCTTCAGAAATTATCTTCTACTTTGTTAGCTTGAGTCTTTTTTCAAGTTGTTGCAAGTTGGAGAGCTGACGCAATTGCTTGTCAACTTCATCTTCCTCTGGATCACTTTCTTCAGGGTTGATTGTCGACGGCGGTTCCGCCCATTGCTTGCCGGCTTTTACTTGCTTCGACTTTTCTACTTCTTCACTGAGAGTGAGGTCAATAGAGCTTTTGGCGGCGATGTCCTCATCACTTGGCCGAATTCCGGCGGCCAAGCTTGCTTGCGCCGCGCCGGAAATTCGGTTGGCCTCGTCGGCCATTTGCCTTACTTGAATGAATGCCCAACGAATTTCTTCTTCCGAGAATGCCGGGTTGGGAGGGAGAATTTCCTCCTCTAAATCCAGCGGGTGGGAGCTGATGGTGGTTTTTGGACTAGGTGCTTTTTTCTTTCTTTGTGGCATCACGGGTGGTATTTTCGAGCAACACAAACGGTGGGCGCCAATGTTGGGAATTCTTCATTGTAGCAACAAAGAATCCCGACACGGACAATCAAATGACACTCAAGAGACAACGGAACAGCATTTCATTACAAAGGTGTAATCTCTCGTGTTCCGTCCCGTTCTACGGAGCCCGGGGGCGGGTATTTATAGAGAAGGCCAAGGGTTATTTTGACATGACCAAATTACCCTTGGCCACCCACTATATTCGTGGAATATTCTGTACAACATTGTCAAAAGGGTACAAACGACATTTCCGTTTGACGACGGAAACCCTAGCTAGGTGACGTCATTCGCCAGCCCGATCCTTGGACGCTATCATGCCGGGCTTCATCTCCTTCAGGGGATTGCCGTCATTCTTGGACGCCATTCCTGGTTGCCGCCAATCCATCGCCAGCGGTTGAGTCTTGTCGGACAATGTCGGCGACCCGATATAGCGGCTCCCAGGGCTGCCGCCAATTCGCGGCCGGAGCTCGAAATGTCGGCAGCTTGGTTACCTGTAGTCAAAAAACCAAAGGCAGAAAGAGGGTGTCGATATTGTCGTAAATACCGATCCCCAACAGTTGTCACACTGCATCGGGCCGTGCATACACGAGACATGCATGAATCGTCCCATCGCGTCCATGTGCTCGCAAATCAGTCGTCGCTTGGCGCGATATATAGCCGGGAGGGGAGATCTTCCGTGTCAATTAACATTACATCGCGTATTATGCTGCGGGCAAAAGAAAACGTATCTAATCATACACTACATGCAAAAGTAAAAAGAGAGACAAAAATATAGGTTTAGCTGCCCCTTGAAGTGATGCACCTGATCGATCACTCTGTAACGCCGGCTCTGACTTTTGGATTACAACACAGTTATGGTTCCTGTCATTGGATCGATTACTGTTAGTCGAATAGTTGACTGGTACCATAATCTTTCGGTTTCAATATTCCTAATACAAAATTCGTGCTAAGCATACAAAATTGCGATATGTTAATAACTACTACTGCATTTAAATAACATGATATTGCATTATTTACTAAGTATGCAATAATCTTACCGGATCTCTTCCTTTGTGGATCAAGATCGATGCATTTTCACATTTTAAACACATCAACGACGACGATATACAGCCGAGATCAGCTAGCTCCTGAAACGAGATGTGCATCGGAGTCGGAGATGGCACTGCTTGGAGACAACAAAGCACAACCGAACGAATAGGATCACATCCAAGGCATGGCCTAGCTAGTGACAGACTATTAGCGGCGTTACTTTTACAGCTTGGCTTGTCTCCTCTCTAGTTCCTACATTCAAAGTCCCCTGAAAATTCCATTCATTCAAATATGTTCATCGAAACTTCACCTCACCTCACTGAAATGAGATTGATGAAGCAACACCGACAATACTCATATCAATTGCTCTCTCTTTTTCCCATGTGATCTATTTGGTGTGGTCAATTGAATATTGTGTTGGGGATCACTACTATCTTAACTCCGAGTAACAATGTCAGGGCCATCATAGTGGTGCTTTCCAGTATCTTTAGTTTACTAACCTTGGGTAGGATAAGCATTACACGCCTTTTGTTTTCGCGAGCAAAAATGATATGCGCTTTTTTTTTTCTTTTCAAAACGAGATTTACCCAACTCCATCCATCCAAGGACTAGTTTGATAAAGTCCTATAACGTTATGAGCATGTTGTTAGTCATCGAACTAAACACCCTATCTTAACTTCTTTATTCAAAATAAATAAATAAACAACCATGGTTTAGACCGTGCTGGCCTCTACGACTGCCACCCCACCAATCAGTTGAATTGAGAAACAGCAGTCACTGAAACAAAAGACTATGCAAAATCCACCAAAAAAACTATCAGCATTTGGTCCAATATTATTTGGCAACAAATTAAAGAAAGCAAGACTGTGTTTGGTTGACTAACTATTACGCTATAATATTCAGGGAAATATTCGGTTGGCTGCTCACCACCACAACACACTCATATAGATTAGTGGTGCCCATTTCATATATTACACATTAATATAGATTTAGTGACTCTCATTTTTTTTTCATATATTAACAAAAAAGCACGTGATAGTGCAAAATGGCCCTAGCATCGTCACTCACAAAAGCAACACTTTTTTCCTAACGAAAAAGCCCCTTCTTTTGGCTGCATGTCTAGTAAAATACTGAAAAGATTAAGCAACCAGAATGCTAGAGCATCATCATGTGCTTCAATTTTGTGCGTGCACCCACCATTTTGAGGGGAAAGCAAGGAACTTGTCTAATAACAGCGCCGACATAATTTGACACATGGGTCCCCCATTTCCTGGACACGTTTGGAAGTTTACTTTCTTTTGCATCAAACAAATTCCGCCATTGTCTGAAAAAACAAATTCAGCATGCTTTTTGAAATGACAGAGTATTCAAACCAGAGTATGATGAAACAAAAGAAGTATTTACAAACTTGCTTTTTCAGCCAAAAATAAAATGAAGGCTAGCAATGTTTGCGTGCTGGTCTATGAAATACTCCGTATGTGCAGAAGGCTAAAATGACAATTAAAGAAGTAGATGATTAAATCTACAGATTTTCGCCCGGGTGGTGCGATCCTAGTGCACATGCATGCACCATGGTAAAATTTAACTTCAGTAGTAATTGATCAATGATCACTATCATTGAATGTTATGTTTGGATTACCCACTCTAAAACATCTTGGCACCACTGCCAATCTTGTTCATGTTTCGATGGCTGCCTGCTAGTATACACGGTACAATAGCGTCGTATTTATGATTGTAATTATAACAAGTGTACAAGCAACGGGGTGTTCAGTACAAGAGATGATATTATCAATAAAGAAGTAGTAATCCAAATTGTCCTAGTGGTGTTACTTGGACTATGCGCACGAGACAAGATGGCCGGGATGGGAGATGCCCCGTGGCAACTAACTTAGAAACAAAACACTACACATAGATCTACGTCCTGCATTTAGAAACAAAACACGAAGATCTACGTTCAAGCAAAGGAACACTACACATAACATGCTCACTGCCATCGATTTTATAGTTACAGATGAGCAATGCAACAAACAAACAAAAAGAATGACAAAGTTGATTTACTTGCATGCGTGGGGCAAATAAAGCAAACAACGGGCGAGGCAGCTAACACGCGCAGAAGATCACGAGGCTTGAAAAGGCCGAAGAAGGAAAAAAAAAAAAAGATCACGAGGCTTGAAATATCGTGCGGCGACCTTGATCACGAGCTTGGTCTAACTGATCAAGTGTTTGCGCTCTCTGAAACGATGAGCTGACGATCCTCATTGTATATTGTGATCCCTGGTTAAGCGGTAGGAATGATCGTTTGGGTTGTAGATCATCTGCGCACTTCAACGCAACGACGACGAAAGAAAATGGCAAATAAATCACCGATCAGCACCTGAACCGAGGAGCTTGTTGCGTCGGGAACGGTGTTGGAGAAATAAAAACAAAGCACAACCGAACAAAACAAGGATCACATCCAGGGCATGGGCTGTCGTAAGTCAGGTTCCTGCATTCATCAAGCTCCCTGAAACTTCCATTCATCAACAGTCTTGCGCCCAAGAAAGGCTCGACTGGAAACAGATGATCGGTAACTGTATGATCGGTGGGGCCTTTTGACGAGTTGGCAACTAACATCTCCACAAGCTCGAGCTCTTAGATGGTTCAAAAGCTCACAAAAAGAAACCACTCAACGATTGTGGTTAACGGAACTTATCATGACCCTTAACAAGCACATTATGGCCCCGTTCGGTTCACCCTCTAAAGTGCCCTCTAAACTTTATACCCCTCTAAAGTAAAAAGAATCTTACTATTTAGGGGTACTAAATAAAATTTAATTGTAAAACCTTTCTGCAGACGGGCGTTATTTTTCGAGACGAATCTAACGAGCCTAATTAATCAATGTTTTGACACAGTGATGCTACAGTAACCATCGTCTAATCGCCGCTTAATTACCTTCATTACGTTCGTCTCGCGAAATAGAGGGGGGGGGTCCTGGACTTAGTTTTGTAATTTGACTTTGTTTAGTACACATAAATCGTGCCGGCATCTTTGATGTGACTGCTACAGCACCCTCTAAAGTGATCCAAACGGGGCCTATATGCATGTATGCTGCGATGCTGCCCTCCCTGACATGTGCCTTTCGTTACCCATTTTGCCAATGTCATGTAGTATTTGGTCTTGTCAATTGAATACCGATCGACAATATAAACCATATATTTGACTAGTGATCTCTGGTTCGCCTAGTAATAAACCTCGCTCAAGCCGGGCTAGGATTGGACCGAACATAATATGCACAATTATCCAATGCCGCCAAGCAAGAATAAAGAACCTTTGGCCTCTAAAACCACATCCAAAGCACCCCAAGGGACGTGACCGAATCGGTGAGTACTAATTATTGAAACTGAGATTGCAAAATGAAAAAACGTCAATTGAAAAGCGTCAACATTTGTTTTTGTTGGTGTGTCTTGTTTGTAATAGTAGGGAGTAAACTGTAAAAGAGTAAAAAATAAGAGAAAGAGTAGAGGAAGGATCGGGAGGTATCGATCCAGTTTCTTCACATTTGGTTCTCTCTACACTCTCTCTTCTCTCCTAACCCTAGACCATAAATCCTCCAAAATGTTTCGATTAATCATCAATATGGTATCAAGAGCGGGTTAATCCTGTGGAATCCATCTCATTTGTGCCGATTTTGCTTGGGTTTGCGGCGCTGGAACCTGGGATTTGGGGGCTCGGCGTGAGAGAGCCCAGAGCTGTGGGTGAGAGCGCCGGCTGTTGTATGTGTCGGCAATAATCTGAGGTTGCTGAGGTGCGAAGTTCCTTGTTTTTTGATTCAGTTCTGGCCGCAACAGAGTAGCAGCCTGGTTTTTTTCTTTGCAGCAAGCATTGCGGGCAGTATACGATATTTGTGCATCTTGGCAAGCAGCTAGTGAGCAGACCATCATCGTACCTGTGTACCTTGCTCTTGTGAGTCTGTTGTGCTCTTGTGGGATTGTGCAAATTTACAAAGGGGCCGTAGTCCTCCTTTGTGAATTCTGTTACCGTGACTAATACAATGGCTGATAAGAGTGGAGAGAAGCAGGACAGCAGCATAGATAGGCTGTGTGAAATCTTTGGCAAGATAATTGAGCAACCAAGGGTGACTCCAGAAATTATTAAGTATGCTTTGGAGCCTAATCGAGTGAAACTATCAGGACCAGAAAATTATGTCAGTTGGGCTAGGCATGCTAAATTGATTTTAGGCTCTCATGGGTATGATAACTTGCTCTTTTCTACTGATGGTTTGTCTTGTTTGTAATTATAGAAAATAGTAGGGAGTAAACTGTAAAAGAGTAAAAAAAATAAGAGAAAGAGCAGAGGAAGGATCGGGAGGTATCGATCCAGTTTCTTCCCATTTGGTTCTCTCTACACTCTCTCTTCTCTCCTAACCCTAGACCATAAATCCTCCAAAATGTTTCGATTAATCATCAATAGTTTTGAAAGGTATTTCACAACCATATTTATAGTTATAGCAACTAAGGGATAGAAGGTAATACCAATCGTCATATTAAACTTTAGATGACATTTTCGGGAAAAATATTTGGTTGGGGTGCTTACCAGTACAATTGAGTAGGAATTCATCTACTTGTATGGTTCATCTGTCACTTAACTGGTCGCATCATTTTGTTTTTTCTAATAGAAAGGCATGGAGTTAGTTATGATAGTGTTAGGCATCGAACAAAATGGCCCTAAAATTGTCACTCCCAATTCTTTTAAATAAAAGCCCTTCTTTTGGCTGCATTGCTTGTAAGATACTGAGAAGTAAGCACTACCAAAGCCGAGGGAATCATGCATGGATCATCATCATAACGCTTCGAAATTGAACTTCCACCCACCAAATGTTCGGAGCGAAAAATACATAAAACAAAGCTAAAGGCCACACGAAAGCAAGTGTTCGGACTTGTCTAATTGCGCGCCGACACAATTTCACACATAGGTCCCTTCTTCTCTGGACATAATTGAAAATCTTGCTTTCTTTTACAGAAAGAAGAAACCGTGTGCTTTTCGATCACTAAAACTAATACTGGAACCTGATGATTTCGAAACGCACAGTCTTTGTAAACTTGCTTTTGAGCAAAACATGGGTATAAAAATCAATGATATTTTTAAGCTAGAGCTATGCTAGATGAATTACCCCACCGAAAGGCAATTGAATAATTCCGATAAAAGAAAAAAGCGTGAATAATTATGACAGAAACAAATCAAAACTGTTAAGTTTTCAAAGGACCATTCGGGTAAAAAAAAAAAGTTTTCAAAGGACCAGACTGTTGGACTGGCGAAGTGATTCTCTGTACAGCAGCCATCCGATGAGATTAGATAATCCGACGGCTGTGAGTGAGTGGAGCGTCAATTAGCAGTTACACTTACTCGGTATTTTCGGCAGTTAAGAAATCGGAGATATTTCGAATTTCCGCTTTTTTTTAGATAGAGAGAGAAAGGGGAGAGGGAAAGGGAGATGTTTCAATAAAAAGGCGTAAAGCCGTCGCTTCTCTTTCCCCATTCCAGTCCTCGGCGCCCGGCACCCACCTCCCCTACTTCGCCGCCGGCGGGTGGAGTCGGGCCGGAGCAGCTGACGCCGCGGCGGGGAGAGGACCATGGGGCACGGCGTCAGCTGCGCCCGCACCGGCGACGAGCACGACTACTTCCGCGCGGCGCAGCTCGGGGACCTCGACGCCCTGGTCGCGCTCCTCGCCGCCGACCCCTCCCTTGCCCGCCGCGCCACGCTCTACGACCGCCTCTCCGCCCTCCACATCGCCGCCGCCAATGGACGCCTCGAGGTAGGAGCTCCTCCTCCCGCTGGCGCCATGGATCCCCTCCGCTTCTCGGTTTCTGAGCTTTCCTCTTACTGCTCCTTTTTCATTCCCGCAGGTGCTGTCCATGATCTTGGATCGCGGGGTGCCGCCGGATGCGGTGAATCGGCACAAGCAGGTGCTGGATCCGATCAAAATGATGTTTTTTTGCCCCCTTCTTCTGGCTACTGGCAGCGATCTCTATAGTGGTCGCTGAAAAATCTCGTCTGATGTTTTTTTTTTCTTGCTTGCTTATTGTTCTTCAGACTCCGCTGATGCTTGCGGCCATGCACGGCAAGATCGACTGCGTGCTCAAGCTCCTCCAGGCTGGCGCCAATGTGAGCAAAGCTGCAATTTCTCTCCCGTACCATTCCTCTTGCGAACTTCAGTCGCTAATTGTGCAGTTGCTCTGTTTGCGCATCAGATCTTGATGTTCGATTCGGTGCACGGGCGGACCTGCCTGCACCACGCGGCCTACTTCGGCCATGTGGATTGCCTTCAGGCCATCCTCTCGGCGGCGCAGACCACGTCGGTGACAGACTCTTGGTGAGATCTTCTGTCTTCTCATTTCATGGTTGTCTGCGACTCTGTTTGCCAATGAGACGTGCCGCTCACTTGCTCCTGTCGAAGCTTGGCAGGGGTTTCGCCCGGTTTGTCAACGTCAGGGACGACCATGGCGCGACGCCGCTGCATCTCGCGGCAAGGCAGGGCCGGCCTGGGTGTGTGCAGGTGTTGCTGGAGAACGGCGCCATTGTGTCCGCTTTGACTGGCTCGTACGGGTAATATTCCTGATATTGCCGGCACATTAGTTTAAGAGATCAGCTTAATCAGCTCAATTATATGGTGCTTCTCTTCATCAATCGTGTTGCAAATGCCGATTCATGTGTTTGCTGATGCAGATTTCCTGGTAGCACATCGTTGCATTTGGCGGCTCGCAGCGGGAGCCTCGATTGCATCCGGAAACTGCTCGCCTGGGGCGCTGATCGTCTCCAAAGAGATTCAGCAGGGTGAGAATCCGATCTCTAATACTATGTTTCCTGATTCGGCGTATAATCGAAGCACTGAAACATTGGAACATTGCTGTTTTAGCTGTTTACCTAATTTAGTTGTTGGTTGGTGGACGCATCCGCAAGATTTTAGGTTGCGGTTTTTTAGTGGTTAGCTTGTCCTGCTAGCCCTCTGTCCTTAAGTAGTTGGACTTGACTGATCTTTTAACAAGTGCGCTCGCCAACCATTTTCTCAATTCACACAAATGCCAAACCCAATGAGCCTAGGCTGTTACTCTCAATCTTTGATATGCTTAATGTGTTCTTGCTAAAGACACTGCCACTTTGGTCTTATTTGAAACAATTTTTGGCCCTGCAGGAGGATCCCCTATGCCGTAGCGCTGAAGCGCAACCATGGCGCTTGTGCAGCCTTGCTAAACCCTACGTCGGCAGAGCCCATGGTGTGGCCTTCCCCGCTTAAGTTCATCAGCGAGCTTGATCCGGAAGCAAAGGCTCTCCTGGAAGCAGCACTGATGGAAGCCAACAAGGAGAGGGAGAAGAAGATCTTGAACGGCACCAAGTTCTCTCTGCCATCACCTTCACATTGCGACGATGACGACGCCAACATTGTGGACGACGCATCCTCAGAGGTGATTGTCAGATTGAAATTCCATGAGCACATTGCGCGGTTTATTTTCCTTGAAGACTGAGTGACACTGATGAAATCATTTGATGGTTCACAGGTGAGCGACACGGAGCTTTGCTGCATCTGCTTCGACCAGGCATGCACGATCGAGGTGCAAGACTGCGGGCACCAGATGTGCGCGCCGTGCACGCTTGCGCTGTGCTGCCACAGCAAGCCCAACCCGACGACGCTGACGCTGCCCTCGCCGGCCTGCCCCTTCTGCCGCGGCAGCATCTCTCGGCTGCTGGTGGCCCGGACCAGCAGCACGGCCGCCGCCGCCGGTGACCCCGAGAAGCCGCCGGCGTCCCCGCAGCTGGCCCGGAGGCGGTCCCGGCGGTCTCACAACCTCAGTGAGGGGAGCAGCAGCTTCAAGGGGCTGTCGTCGGCCATGGGCTCCCTCTCGCTCTCCAAGCTCGGCCTCGGGTCCAGCCGGATGGTTGACAGCGAGCTTGACAAGCCTGAGCACGATCTGTGAATATGAAGTAGGATGCCATTTGCCGGCAGAGTGAGGTGAAGCTAGCAGCCATCACCGTCGTCCCAAGAGGAGAAAGATTGAAGTCCCAAGCATGTGCGGGAGCTTTCAGGGTGATGATCCAAGAAAGTTAGTAATATAGATCGGAGCCTAAATAAGTAGCGTTCCACTCTTGTTTATGTCCCTGTCTGTCTGCGTTCATCCCTATTCTTTCGGCTTGCCAGGAATCACAACCTGTCTGTGCCATTGCCATTGTCACAGGTTATAGATTCCTCGGCCATATGCTCATTTGCATGTACTGATGTAGTCCTGTACTGAAGCGGTGTGAATCGTGATGTGAAGCTTGCTGGGTCACGTCTATCGAAAGCCATGGATGGCATGTGAGCTCTGCCGATCTGCCTCTTTGCATGTACTGTAGTCGCACTCTGTTCTTGCGAGAGATCTGGAGATGGTCCTTCCATTCCATTCAAGCAGTCCTGTACTGAAGCGGTGTGAATCGTGATGTAGTCCTGTACTGAAGCGGTGTGAATCGTGATGTGAAGCTTGCTGGGTCACGTCTATCGAAAGCCATGGATGGCATGTGAGCTCTGCCGATCTGCCTCCTGTCCTTACCAGTGCAACGCTGATTATGGTGGCCCGGTCGTCTGCCCATGACCAGGACAGGACTCGTGGTCCAGGCGTCCAGCTCCAGCACGGCTGCGCCATGAATCAGGCCGAGGAGGATTCGCTGCCTGCCCCTCCCTGCCTCGATGACAATAATGTACCGCCGCTATAACTGAGACGGTCGGCCACCGGCGTCGCCGTCCGTCCGGTTGTCGCAATTCTGGCACGAGTGCTGCTCTGCTAGTGACGGTTCGTGATGCAGTGGCATCAGATCAGACTGTGTGCCTGCCGTACGCGCAATGAGAGAATATAAAAGCATGGACCGACGATGGGCAGCAGGAAGGAACACGGAGGTGGGTGGGTGAGCCGACTAAGGGCAACAGCAATGTTGCATGCAAAAAGAAGTCCATATGAGTAGTCCCATAGCAGCTTAGCAGCTGGCTATAGTTATAGACTGGTTCATAATGTCTGAGCTAAAACCAGTCTATAGTGCAAGAAAAGGATGAGAGTGATATAATATTTTTTATTCACTATAGCTAGTCTATAAGCATGTTGATAACTTTTGCTATTGACTACTTATAGACTAGTTGCACAATGTATCGTGCAGTCAATAACGATTATTTTACTCCCTATTAACCACTTTACCATCACATTGTGGTTGCTCTGAAAGCCAAGCTGGCCTGCCGTGTGGATGGTGAGGGACTCGCTCGTCTCGTCAACTGGTGCTACTTGTACGAGTAATTTTCTGCAGCAAGTGCGTGTGAACTTGAGATGCAGAGGTTTTGAGGCTAAAAGACGACCTACAACAGACGAGGCTGGTAGAGAGAGTCTTGTTTGACTTGGACAAACACGCGCTCGTGGTCGTGGATGCATATTTCCACGTCATGTGATTGACCAAGTGCTCGAGCGTGACGACGCGCAGGAAGATATTTGTGAAGCTCGTTCGTTCGTTCAAAGAACTAAAAACACACGTCGTCATAGATCGCCGTATACATAATCGTCTGAACAAAATATCTAGACTACTAGCTAGGCACGATGACACTTGAGCATGCAGCTGACAGTGATCGGACCAAAAGAAGAAAAGAGCAACCCTCAGGGGTCGCTTTCCTGTAGTAGCGCCGTTCACGCGCACGCTAATGACCCATTGACCCATCGATGATGGCTCAAAGCGCGCGGTACATTTTGGAGTTGGAGGAGCCAACACAGTTGTCGCTTTGTCCGGCTGACCTTTTTTTTGGGTATCCATCTCTTACTTTTGCGCATCCATTTTCTTAAAAAAGAAAAAGAAATACTACTAGAAAACGGGCGTCACAACTCACAAGGAGACCGATAACTTGTGGGTTCACACGGACATGCGGTTGTGCAGGTCCAAGGTGAACCGATGGTCACGCACGTACGCACGTCTGCTGTGCGTCAGGATTGGAGAGACAAGGCCACTGTTCTTTGCCATTCGTTTCTCTGATGGAGAATGACCACTCACTGTTCCTCTGGCACCTCATCATCAGACAGCAACGCCTAGTACCTCCGCACTCCACTACTGTTCGTTGCACGAGGTCTAAACTTTAGAGGGTTTTTACAACAAATATTGTGATTATAAATAAAGTTTAATTACAAAACTAATTTCAGGACTCCGCTCGAATTCGCGAGACGAATCTAATAAGAGTAATTAAACAGTGATTAGACGATAGTTACTGTAGCATCACTGTAGCGAAACTTAGATTAATTAGGCTCATTAGATTCGTCTCGCGATTTAGAGGAGGGGTCGTGACATAGGTTTTGTCATTAAATGAATAAAAATATTCTTAAATAGTAAGATTCTCTTTGATGTGACAGGTCTAAACTTTAGAGAAGGTGCAACGAACACACCCTTTATATACTATTAGAAAAAACCAAGAAATATGTGCGCGTCCCTGTTGAGTGTTGACGGCTCCACTGTTTCTTTTCTTTTCCTTTTCTGCGGAAGACGGCTGCTCTACTGTTTCTGGGACAACACAGGATCACTCTTTAAACTTGCAGCAGCAGTAGCATCGTGTCACAGCGATACGGCGTGCTCATATTCAGAAGAGTATGAATGACTGGTCCTTCAAATTATCCGGTTGTGACGGGCTCTAGCATAAGTAGGCACTTTCTTTTTTTTTTTGACACCTAAGTAGGCACTTTCGATATCAACATAGCCGAGCTAACGACCGCTCTACCCTGTTGTGCTCTCTTATAGCCAGGATGAACTTCACTTGTTAGGTCCACGAGGCGTATGTCTTGTACGGTCCCGGTTTCTATGAGAAATGTTTTGAATCTGGCTTCTGGGAATGTTTCTCTAGATAATCATAATCAACTATTCGCATTCATTTGGCTAATTGGATGGATTTAGATTATTGGAGTGAAGTCAAACTACGATTATTCTAAGAAAATCATTTAACTAGATAGGCTCTATAAAATATCAAAACTCTTTGTGGGTGAGAGCATCTCGAACGTGAACCATTTTAAAGAATCGGCAGGAAAAAAGGGGCTTGCTGCTCCCAGGTCAGAGAGGGGTGCTGGAAACCGTGAACCAGAATCAGGGGAAACTGGTCTACAGGTAAAAGAAAAGTAGAAACGGTTGAACTGTTTCTCTTTTCCATTGTTTGGCACATTCTACTTAACCATAAAGAAATTGAAATTTTTCTGCTAGCCAAATGCACCCTTCCCTTAATTTCAACGCTGGATTTTTGCAATCCAATTACATTGCAAGGTCCACAAAGGAAAACAAAAATGCAGCCTCAAAAGTGGTTCAACATTTGAGCTAGAATTGATCCGCAGTGGCATCATGCCACGGCGATACAACATGCTTCTAAGACCACTAATTGCTGTTGGATAATTCTTGTAAGTAACAACTTTTTTGTATAAACCAGACACCATTTACATGAACTGTTGGTAAGTTGACAATGTGGTTGCGAAAATTTTCTTTCCTTTTTCTTTAAACCATTTGCTGATTTAATCATTAGGGGCAAAAAAATTACATATTATTTCATGCCTTGAAAGGCTTGGCAAAAACCAAGTTGTGGCATGTTGGGTTGCAGGGATATTCACAATCTATTTCCTTCACCTGTCTTCTGTCGAAGAACCAGTCTCCAACTGCCTCTGCGATGCTCTATTCACAGAAATATTATAGAAAATACTAAGATTAGGCACAATATTGCGAAAAATGATAAACTGTAAGAAGATTTCAGATTCGCGTAAGACTATTTCCCTAAATCATCCATTGGCTCAGGAAACAAAAAATCGTGTAGACATCCCATCTGCAACAGTCGGAAGCATAAGTTACCTTATTGTTGACTCTTGGAGAGGATGGAGAATGCCAAGTGAAGGAGTTCAACGACTGACAATGAACAAAGCATGAGTTGATGTAGATGCCCCAGTCTCCTTTCTCATTAAGTTCACTTATAGCGTTTTGCAGTTCTTTCCTGAAACCTGCAAAATGACGTATTGGACATGAAAAGTATGGCTATGAATCCATAAAGCCGGACAGATTAATAAAAGAGGTAAACATGCAAAATGAGTCAACCTTGGAGGATCTCAAGTTGGTCAGAACTGCACTTGCTAATATCCAGTCTGCAGTCCAGCCATGAATGTTGAGGATCGGATGCTTCTGGAGCCAAAACATGTTGCACCTGGAATAAAAAGTTTATGTTTGTATTTACATTTTCAGATAGCAATATAACATGCGTGATGGATACAGATAAGGATACCTTCCAAGCATCATATGCTGGATTAAGAACAAATACTGGGGTGACAATGTTTTTCACAACTTCACGTGGAAAGAAGCACTGGAAAACAGTTTAAGTGGCAATATTAGAAGGCAGAACTTCAAAGTACCAACGATTGTGTCATATTGATGGGATTTGAGCGACTAACCTGGCCAGGCTCCAAGTTTGAATCACAATCTGAAAATCTTTTACGCATATCCTGAAACAAAGCACCCAGAAAAGAAAATTTTAATGCTTGAAACAGAGAACTTTGGAGGCAGGCGGACTTGCGAAAGGCAAAGAAACCTGAAGAAGGACAACATCATTGTAGAAAGCTCTAATGGTTCTTTTCCTGGAAATATCTTCTCTGCAATTGAAGGAGCTAAATAAATTAAACAGAACCAAGGATATAGAAAAGAAGTACAATTTCCACTGTAAAAAAAATTATGCTTTCTCGTTCCATTTCTGGCTGACAGCAAGAGAAGATGCAATTTTGTGCTTGCTGATTGGCTACCTTCATGCTTTTAGACGTTAAAATTAAAAGTAATCTAGCGAATGTTTGAATGGATTATGGAGACAAATGCAAGTACTTCAGACCAAGGTTACATTTCCTGTCTTAATATTGTACTGCAAATCAATAGTTACCAACAAGTTTCCTGATGGATAAGGATTGGCATTAAAATTAGATCAAACCAGGAAATAACGATTTGTTTCCTGGATTCTTAATAATGGTATATATATTCCAGAAGAATAACATTCAAATTCTCCAAATCCAATCAGTTTTTTAAATCCTAGTGCCCCACCCCACCAGGATACTGTGTTTTGGGTACCTTCTTCAGAGTTACTATCATGGATCATGGACGTAAAGTAACTTCATACGTGTATGTGAAAATAATCGATTAAATGTCACAATAATTCAGTAATAGTAAAAGGCAATGTGGAAACATACACATCAAGGAAAAAACCACCGTCTGCAAGACATTTGACCCTAGAATCCTTTGGTAGCAGAGCACGAAAAGCATCACAGTGAATGTAAGTGGCTAGCCCGCCAGCGGAACATCCAGTTAAAAAAGCCTGTAAGCTGGAAACAAAATATCAGCATCACATCATCAGTATAATAGTCGAACTGCTTATATAGAAAACCATCAAATACAAAAAACAGTATGAATTTAACGTATTCAGTTGCCTAATAACTAGTAACGGAAGTTGGTAATCAGTATCACCTATTAGAGCCACAAACTGCTTTCCTAAGAAAATAATCAAATTGGTCCATTTTGGTCTTGTGGGGTAACATCCACAGCTCCATCCAGTTAAATTAAAACAATGTATACAAGACAAATAAACAAACTCACAAAAACTTCATAATGGAGATTCCCGAATATGAAAGTAAGCCCAGTAATGTTTTCTTCTTTTTGAAAAGAAAGAGACACTTTTTTTTTTTTGGCTTGCAAGGAATGACCTGTTTAGCATGTCGGAGACCCTTCAATAGAAGTTCACTCATAGCTGCTTCCCAGATACGCTGGCCTCTGAAGAAGAATCTTGTGCCATTCTACAAAGATTCACAGAATTTTACTGAATATTCACCAACTATAACATGGAATATGTTGGCAAATAAGCAAAGACACCTGCAACTCATCTTTAACATTCCCCGCGAACGATGCTCCATCACAATACCTTATCTTCACTTTATTCCAGTTGTAAAAATCTGTAGATTGACGGACATGCTCAATGAGAAACCCAATATCTCTTAGAATTTTAAGTTACTATTGCATACATGACCATTTATCTGCTTGTAAGGAAATAATTTATGAATTCACAGTCTGCAGTAAGTAATGGATTCAGGGTTCAGACCAAGTACAGTGCCCATTTAAAGATGGCATGCTTATTCATAGATAAGTGGAGCAACTTGCCAGTTATTACAACATATAATGCAATAATGTGCGCATACCGGTAGCTAGCTATGTTTGGTGAACATGGTATTATTCCTACAATGAAGTGAACAGAGTATGATTCAATAACAACAATTTAACAACTATTTGAGAATTAGCAAGGATTTGATGGTAAAAGCCAAAAAAGTAAAGTTTAACTTTGTTGCAGGCACAGCTACTGATATCTGCAGACATACTAATGGGTGCAATATTGCAATTTAGGCACAGAAACACATCATAAAAGCGTGGAACAAAGATCTGATAGAGAATTGCAATACCAGGATTCTGTGATTTATCATCGCTCAAGATCCCTGTGAACTCAACCTGACGCTCCATGTACAGGGATGAGCCCAACATTGATTTCTTACGGGAGGCACATGACCTCAGATTACGGCACCAACCTCCACCCTAAAGCTCACAAAACAGAGAGAATTGAGGAAACATGAATATCACAATTCACAACAACAAACAACTATTTTATAGTTATCACCGGCCAGAATCAGTTAGCAAGTATACATAGGGAAAACATGATAGTACTACGTAGTCCTGCGGATACCACAACTTTATGTTTCACTGCAAATGAAAATTCAACGGTCCTCCTCCATTTTTACTTAGCAAATGACATCTCCGCATGCATAAATGGACCAAAACATAGTCTTTGCATAAACCATTCTATGCCATTCCAGTTAAAGAATAGATACATGGCCAATAGTGCCTATCATCATGAAAATTTCAGTGACTTACAATTCTCACTTGGACACACATTTCTGTACTGATTTTCAGGTTCACAACGCGTGCATTGTCGAAACAACAATGGGGAGGGAGCAAAAAAGGGCATGAATTTGTGCTCTGTAAGTCAACAGAAAACGTCACCTACCTCCAAGTGGATGAGCCAGCTCTGCGATCCACTCCCAGACCCTCTCTGCAGATGGTAGCCGGGCGGGCTCCCATCCAAGCACACTGTGAAAACCACAGAGAATAGAAAGCGTCCGTTCAGATCCCGAGACTAAATACCGGTTGAACACAATTCGTGGTAGCAAAGTGAAGCGTGTTTTGATTAGTAGCTAGTGAAGTGGAGTAGAGTGGTGCGCGACCGAAAGCCAGAGAAGCCTGTTTTGAAATTTCGAAGGAACTGCAGGGGAAGCGGGAACTCACGCGCGCCCTTCTCCTCGGCACCGCGGACGAGGGTGAGTCCGACGAGGGCAGCACTGCGGCCGGAGGACGGCGAGGAGGAGGAGGAGGCTGCGGGTGGCACGGAGGCGTAGTAGGAGAGCGTGAGGAGCAGCGCCGCGGCGAGGAAAGCGACGAAGAAGGTCGCCACGAAGGCGCCGGCCCGGCCGCGGCGGCGCCACCAGAGGCGCAGGTGGTGGACGGCCGGGGCCGACGAGGAGGACGGCGGCGGCATGGGTGGGGGCGGGCAGGATCTGAGACAGTCAGTGGCAACTGGGCAGTGCCGTTCGCAAGAGGTGCCCCCCGACATCGTGCGCTGCTTTTTACTGGGCCGTGCGGCCCTGTCCGCAGCCCACAAGTGATGTAACAATGGAAGCCCAGCTTCACAACTGTTTTCTCACTGAAAATTGTACAGGAGCTAGCGATTTCGCTACAAAAAATGTGCAGTGCTCGGGCGTTCATATAAGAACAATCGGGTTCAAGCGTTTCATCCCTAAAAATGGCGTGACTTTCGTCGAGATTGTTGAACGAACATCAATATTATGTGTCATCTTCCACACCTCTATCCGCTCCTCGGTCACGAGGGGAAAAAAAATCATGTGTGCTGCCGCCCTTAATAGGAATTAATCCTTTTTTACAGTGTACAATGCAGATCATATAGAAAAAATGTATATATCCTAGCTACCAATAAAATGTGGACTAGTCCAAAACCCTGGCTATGACGTCCATATCTTCCCCTCCAAGGAGATGATGATGATGGAGACGTCGTCATGGTATCGCCGTCGGTCCCCTTGCTGAACCTCGAGCAACTCATGGATCTCCATTCCTACATCATCAAAGAACAAAGATCGATAAACAAAAACATATGTATCATCTGGTGGTCGAATCACAATAGAATTTTTTTATAAAAAAAATCATTTTTTATCAATGAAAAACGACATGCTATAATTATTGGCAACACTCACCGGCTTGGTTGGCGGCGCGGCGAAGGATCTCGTGGCTGAGGTACTTGGCCGGGTCTTCGCCGGGGTAGCTGGCGGTGAAGGTGTCCACCTGCGCGACCACCTCCTCGTTGGTGAAGTACTCGTAGAGGCCGTCGGAGGAGAGGATCATGAACTTGTCGCGCGCGCCCAGCTGGTGGTGCCGGAGGTGCGGCCGGCAGCTGATGTACGGCGACGTCCCGACGTAGTCCACCCGGAACACCTCGAGGAGAGCCTTGTTCCACCTGGGCTCTTTTAGGTACCCGGCTCCGAATGCCCTTGTCACCTTCAATGAACCCTTCACCCTGCCGTGCACAATGCAGGCAGGATCATCGAGGTGCTCGCTCTGGATCCTCCTCACCTCCTGCATCCATCATTCAAAGGTTACTGAGTTTGGTTAATAACCTTTTCAATTCAGTAATTCACTGTCCAAATATTGAGCACAAGCGATCGAGATCTTCACCTTGTAGACGCTGGTGCTGTGGTCCATGGTGAGCTGCAGCGCGCCGAGCTCGCCCATGTCGCACGCGTCGAACCGCCGCTTGATCTCCTCTGTCCTGGCGCCGGCCGCTTGGTCGTCTTGCCCTGGCACGAGGACGCGGGACAGGTCGGGCTCCGCATGCTGCGCCAGCACGGCGCGGCTGTCGCCGACGTTCATGACGTAGACGTCGGCGCCCTTGGTGAGCACCACCAGCACGCACGACCCCATCATCGCCAGCTCCGGGCACTCGCCGGCGCGCGCCTCCGCGTCGGCGAAGTACCCCGCCTCCGTCGCCCGCAGCGCGCGCGCCAGCGCGTCCAGCACCTCCTGGTGATCGTCAGTCCGCCGGTCGTCGCCCTCCGCCGCGCTGGCCATCACGCCGGCGAGCTCGCGGCACACGGCGGTGTACAGGTGGGCGACGAGGTAGTCGGTGGCGTCCGGGCCGTTGAACCCGTCGTAGATGCCGACGAACATCCAGCCGTGCTCCTCCGACACGACGACGTGCACCCGGTCCTCCCCGGCCTTCCCGCGCGCCCACTGCACCCTCGCCGCCGCGCCGCCGTCGTCCTCGCCGCTTCCCCTGATCGCGCCGCCGCCGCCGACAATGCCGCCCACCGCCGCGACGGGCTCGCCGTCCCGGTGGCTCATCCCCCTCCCGGGGGACACGCACGGGCTGGAGCGCAGCACCGAGGTGACGGCCCGCCGGAGGCCGCCGAGGAGCGGGCTCCTGGACGCCTGGCACTGATTCCGCCGGTGCCGCGTCGCGTAGACGTCCGCGAGGATCTGCTCGTCGGTGCGCTGGCCGTGCCGCGACGCCGACCGGCCGGAGGTCGTCGCCGACGTCGACGGCGACGACGCGGTGTACTCCAGCGGCCCGGAGTAGGGCCCCGGCTGGAGCTTGCGGAAGGAGAAGGAGTTGGAGCTGTCGAACGACGACGAGCCGGAGAAGGACATCTGGTCGGCGAGGACGGAAGCGCCCCCGGCGGAGCCCACCGTGGACTGGTTCGACGGCAGCAAGATGCCGTGGATGGCGCCGATCCCCTTCGCCGGGCCGTCGCCGCCGTCGAAGCTCAGGATATGCCCCACGACGCCGTGCCCGTCGTCGGCGTCGCCGTTGTAGTACGCGTCCGCCGCCGAGCCTTCGCCGCGCGCCGCGAAGCACGGCGTGGCCAGCCTCGCCACGCGGTTGCCCATGACGACGACGGCAAGAGAGAGACAGGCGGAGTGTCGATCGACGGATCTCGATGCGCATTGGGGAATGTGGCGGGAGGGGGGCAAAAAATGGGCGGCGAGAGGGAAGAGGAAGGCGTTGACATTGCTGCGAGCTAGCTAGCAAATATGCTTTGTTTATGGAGTTGACCAGGATCTATCTTTTCCTCCTTTGTTTACTTCTCTCTGCAATACTATCTTTTCCCTTGAGCCAAGTTGACTTTGTTTTTCCAAGAGTAAAATACCATTGGAACACCAGGGTGACTAGATTGGGCCGGTGCACGACGTGTTCTCGTCTCTGTTTTACTTTTTCATTCATCAACATGTGACATGCCATATTTGTATCCGAACTCGCTACGCATCTAGTATGATCTATAGTGTGAATGGGATATAGGAGACGAATTCAAAACATTTTCAAATGAAAATAAAACCTACACCTAATATGGCATTCACCCAAGCTGCTTGTTGACCTGCCCCTTTTTTTTAACCAGGTCTCATTCTTAACCTGAAGGGACACCCAAGAAGGATAGGTTCTGAGCTCCCTCCTCTGTCTATCCAAGAGTTGTCTTTTCATCAAAAGGGTTCAGCAACATGCCAATATCTAACAATGATACCACATGACCGTTGGATTTGATCAAGTCGACCCTCAGCGAATAAGATTAGGAACCATTGGTTAGTTTATTTAGGACGCGCGCGTCACTGAAAATCCAATTGAAACCAATTGCCAGTGTCGACAAGCTGCTGATCCTAAAAAAGAAAGGAACAAGCTGCTGATCCAAATTTCGGAATGCTGAATGATGTGTGGCTGAGCTTCCTAACTCCATGGTTTAGGACTTTAATAATCAAGACCAGGGGAATATGTCCCCAAAGCTTTTCATTATCCAAAAAAGCACTTCGTTAAAGATTGTGATCCTCTTGAGTAATGCAGAAGGGGCATTACCAGTCGCCGACATGTGGGTCCAACGCCCTGCCTAGCCCACATATCACTGACTTGTGCAGAGGATCCACTTCGCTTTATTAAGTGGCGTAGAGTAGGATTTTTGTTCTCCAACTCACTGAAAATTAGCCTGATCATGATCCGGGCATATACACAATTTCAGGCAACATCACCACGCCATGCCCACATTTGCAAGACATCATTATCGTACATACGTACATATATATATATATATACACTCACACACGTACACGCACACCTGGTTCTGACTTCGCTAGCCATGGAAACTTCAAGAGACCAAGGATTAACAATGGCGCTCCTGCAGAACAAGATTGATTTTTCATTTTTTGTGCAAAGGTAAACTCTAAACAAACCAGGCGATTGGAGGGCGCAACCACAGGTCAATCCCCCAGGCTGGAGTATTGTATATCGGCACTACTTGCATCCATGACACTACATGAAAATTCAAACGTAATTTTCTTTGAGAGCAAGTGGCCTCACACCTGCATACAATATATTTAGACTGAATACTCATACGTGTGGCACATGGCAGTCCAATGAAATATTAGTTCCCAGGAGGTGAATAAACGAGAATATCCTGTGGATCTTAGCTTGCAACATGCATGATCTAATTGGGGTGTCTTCTGATGTCATTAGATAAATACCAACGGTGTACCAGTACTGTCAGGATAGCAATATAATTATATGATATTTGACTATTTGTAGATCATGTTGAGTAAAATACTGGTGAGGCAGCTCATAAGTCGTACCTGATTTAGTATTCATTAGATCCTAACAGTTCCGGTTTCATCAAACTTAACTGCTAAGTTACATTTGAAAGTTTGAGGATTTTCCGCTTCCATCAAACTTAGCTGCTAAGCTACACTTGAAAATTCGAGGATCTTCCGCATGTCACAATTTGCCATCCTATCAGCATGTCAATAATACATCAGGCAGGAAATAGACTCCCTCCGTATTAACATTATTGACGTTCCGGCACTGAATTGTAGTTGTATTTTAGTTCATTCGGCAATATTTCGTGATCGGAGGGAGTAGTACTGAAAATGGAGTGATAATCATATTGTAAGTTCTTACCTTTTATTTTTTCAAATAGAGGAGTCATAGTTTTTCCTTGCAAAACTCATTTCAGATTCCAACGGTTCAAGCAAAACCCAGTTTAGACAGAAAAAAAAAACACAGACGGTTCTTTTAAAACAAATTAGGCTGCATAGGATTGGTATTTGGTATTACTGCTGCACAATTAACAATTTGGTTTTCATGAACCATGCTTGTGGGGGGAAAAAATCCATGGCACTGGTGCATTTAGCAGCATGCATGTGTACTGGATGCTTGGACATGATTAGATTAGGCGCTCATAGAGTCTGTCACTTTTATTTTCCATCATCTATTTCAACTTTCACTTTTCTTTGTCCATTCACCAAGCTTCATTCAATTAGAAGTCTCAAAGTTAGTAAGGTAACGTGCACGGGTTAAGATAGCAAGATTTTCTTTAGGTAAAAGAAAATCAGATTTCAACCTACAAATTAAAACAGGCTTCCCCTGTTCTTTTGCCATGTAGGGGGGAAAAGAGCTGAGTTCTTGTTTCCAGAAACCTTATTTGCATCCTGGACTATAGTGGAATCGATCGTTATGACTAATCTGAAATACAGTGTCATCACGTTCTGTAAATATGTAAGATAGATGTAGGAGAAAATCCAGAGCAGAAGCCTGAAACTATACGTCATCATGTTGGCATTTTTACTTGACGAACTCTGAACACTCTGCATGCAAACTAACTTCAGAGGTTACACTGCGCCATGAGTATGAGATTTGGAGCCGTATAAAATGTTGTAGGCAGTACATTTCCTGTACTGCACCATGCTGTCGGTTCTCACTTTAGTCTGAAAGATGTGCTCACTGAGAGTCCAAGAGTCGGGCCAAGTCTTTACTGCTTACTGAACATCATCAGATGATGTTACGTAAACACGAGTGCCTATTTTCTTCGCAGGCTCCGTTTATTCCAGCGTGGTATTGAAAAAGCTGGAAGGATTGGTTCCTCTAAAAAAAATGATTTCTTTAGGTTTTCTTTTGCGTGTTACTATCAGATTCAGATAGAGTCCCTGCCTGCATTACTTTTCAGGTGTTTCAGACAGTTGTCCACAACCAGAGAACCTGTTTTGTTTTGTGCTTGTGTCACTCTTATTTCAGAGGTATTTAGCACTGAAAACCGAAAAGCACCTCATGGTTTGCACTAGCCGTTCAAGATCAAGCAACATCTCACTACAAGCAGTGATGGACAGGCAGACAGACACCAGGAGGGTTGGTTAAGATGATAGATATATTAAGAGAACCGGGCCGAACGAGGATGACAAGGTCCACGACATCATCGATCGATCATCAGTTGTTGCAGACGAGGAGTGTTGTTGAGACAGATGACCGACCCCATGACACACGCACGCACACAAAGATTCAGTTGACAGGCTCTTATTTAGACGCTAATAATAATAGGCTGGCTGGGTGATGTGACGGGGTCCTCGATCGTGCCCGGCGGCGGCGCGCGGCTGCCTCAGTTGCAGCTGCAGCAGGTGCAGCCGCAGCTGGTGCCGCACTTGCAGGTGTTGCAGTCGCAGCCGCCGTTCTCGGCCTCCTCCGCCATCATCATGCCGCCGGAGCTCCTGCACAAGCACAAGCAACAAACACATCTCGATCGTCAGCCAGCTTCTTGGTTATATATGGTGTTGCAGAACAATTAATTAATGATAAGACAAGACTAAAACTCACCCCTTGTTGGTGGCAGCAGCGATGACCATGGTGGTGGTGGTGGCAGCGGCCTCGACGTCAGGGTACATCCCGCAGCCATTGCAGCCGGAGCCGCAGCTGCAGCTGGAGCCGCACCCGCACTTGCCGCCGCAGCAAGACATCCTCTCTCGATCTCAAGCACACTACAAGCAAGGGACGGCTGAAGAAGAAGGTGAACTGGTGCTTCTTCTTGTGCTTGTGTTGCTTGTGATGAGGAAAGCTAGTGCAGGCGGCAGGGGTATAAATAGGGCCATGGCGTGGTGGTGCGATGCATGGCGACGCAAGCTTTCGCCCGAAAAGAATGGACGCCGGCGAGCCAGGGCCCAGGGACCACGACTTTGCTGCTTTGGGAGCAGGAATAAGGATAGACAGTGCCTTCTCTTTCCTCATTTTATTTCTTGGAAGAAAAAGGGCATTTTGCTGCAGTGATTTGCTCGGAGCTAAACCTATCTAGGTTTGTGTGTGTATGTCGGCCAATGCAGCATGACTTTATCTAAACAAAATTATATGTTTTCTTTTCCCTCATGCAAAACAAAAGATGTTGACTCTTGAACAAAGCTACCACCTGCAAGGGGATTGCAAAGGTCGAGATAAATATCCCTGAAACTTTGAACAATTTTCGCACTGGTCGAAGCATCAGCGTGCAGCACACCACGGTTCAAAAAGTGATGCCTTCTGGGGTCAGTTTTAAGTGTAAAAAATCTCGCTGATCGCAGTTAGAGTTTGTGCTTAACGCTAGACAGAATCTGCTAGGACCAATAATTCAGAGGCTCTTCATCAGATAAACATCAGGTACACGTCTGCTCTTTGCTTTTATTCAGATTCTCAACAGAGCCAGGCCTCACCTGTCTCTTCATTGCCCCCAAATTATTGCAGCGAGGAACTGACGCTTTTGTGCTCAAATGTGCACCCACAGTTAACCGGGGTACACTCACGGGCAATCGGACTCTACTGGCAATTATCTTCTCTTGCATGATGAATGGAGTAGAATCTTGTGTGGTCGATCATGCACCTGTGCAAGAGTCATCGCCGTATGGACTGCCAACCCTACTGAAATATCAAAACTTAGCGTAGCACAGAAAATGGATTCAAATAGGCCATGCAGATAGCGAAAACGATGGCTCACGAGCAGGCACTCCTGTAACTTGCGCGAACCCAACTATTGCCGGTGAAGGAAAAAAAATAATCATTGGTCCTGTTCTTCCGCCAATTATTGTAATAGTGAGCGGATGAGCTTTGACATTGTTATTCAGTTGCTTTTTCTGCCCATTTTTCGGAAAAACAATTCTCAAGATTTTCAGCCTTGATCCACTTGCCGTAGGGGCAAACTATTGCTGGAGCATCCCGTAAGAAGATATTGCAATAGTGATTCAGCAGTAGCTGATTCTCAGTTTACGGCTCCGGTTGGTGACAGCAAAGTTCAGAAAGACCGCTACTTCAGTTTCTGAACAGATGCAAAATGCTTGGCTCAAGATATAGTTCGAATAATCTCAGATTTGCTTTTATTCCGTTTCAGCCTTTTGATCCAATGATGCACTGCGTCATTGTTGATAATGAATTGGGAAAACGACAAGGTATCAATGGATTTATCATAATTAATATTTCTGAAATATGCAGTGCAGTTACTCACATTAGAAAAAGGGAAGAGCACACTTCGTGGTAAAAGTAATATAGACTGATGGATCATGATTGTTGTTACTCTTTTACCAAAAAGTACCAAATCATCTAATGCCACTTGAAAACGCACAAACGCACCTTATTATATTCTTCTAACAATATGCAGCACTAAGAGTAAATTCAGACAGTTCCTGTCCTTAGAATCCAATATATAGGCGGCAATCATGACATAAGACTCCTCTCGTTGTTGCAAGTTGCATTTTTTTGTCCCTTCCACTTAGATAATTCATATCAGAATCACGCTGATGAATGCAAAACACAAAGATAACGAAAAATGATTTGCTCAGGACATGCACGACGAAGATCGAAGAAGGTAGCTTATTGAGATTTTGACATGGCTTCAGTAAAAGAAGCTCTTATTCTCATAGTCGGGGAAATAACGCTGCAAATCCAGTTACATATCTAGGTAAGGTAATTGATGAACTCAACAGCTGTCGCAACAGCACCACCAGTGATGGCATCCTTGATGATCTTGTCTCTGTGTTGGTTGCTAGCAGCAGAAATCAGAGCACCAGTCAAGGCACCTCCGATCATTGCATTCTTCTGCAGGAATATCATAAACAGAAGGGAAAAAAGATTAATGAGTACAAAGCACCACCAAAAAAGAATACTTTTTTTTGTGGAATACAAACATGCAAAGGAATGAAGTGGTCATAGATCATCTATTTTTGATATAGACTGGATGACCGAATATGGGTGGGGAATATTCTCCTGGCTTCAGTGATCAACTAGCTGGTGTCATTAAGAAATCTCACAAACTAGCACGATGAGACAAGTAATTTTTTTGGACAAGGAAAAATGTGTGGGCAAGTGGGGAGACATAAAACTAATCGTGATCTATGAGAAGACAGTACCACATAGAGCCTAAATCTTTGACAAACTATGATAAGATTCATAATTAAAGTGGGCTGACTGACATACAACTTTTTCTATTTTCCACATAGAGTTCAATTATTAACAGATATAAACTCAAAAAATCATTCAGATTTTTCTTACCCAGTCATTGCGACCACGGATCCGTTCCACTCCATACTCCATGCCAACATAAACTCCAGCAATGGTACCTGCATATTATTTGAAGGAACATCTCAGTGTTGGGATAAAGAGGACGAAAAAGAGGTTTGACGGCAATAGTTTATTTTAAACAGAAACAATAAGCGTCAAGCATTTAATTACCCCAATATGCACCCTCCTTGCACATTTTCTTCAGCTGCATCGATATTCAGCAAAGCATATTACATTAGTGTAATGTAAAAAGAATCTAAACTATGAGAAGAAATAAAGCCACTGGACTCAACAAGCATGATGCAGTCATGACATAGAGGTCCAGCGTTTCAGCTCAATATCCAAATCACTAGATGGAAACATATTGTATTGAGGCTATAACAAGAGATTTGTTACATGTATAGCATGCTTTTGTTTTTGCTACTATCCATGGGAGATAATTTAATCCCCCCCCCCCCCCCCCCCCCCCCCCCCAAAAGAAAACAAAAAAGAATTTGAGAACCAGGCCAAGCACGTCTCCTGCAAATACTTACTGCATGCTCAAGCTTGTGCTTTGAAACATCCCCTGCAAAGGAACAACAGAAAGTGTTGTTAGGTGTATATAAGGGAACACTATACGAGCTTCTTCTGTTTGCTGGTAAAAAATTGCAGCATACATTATCAGCTGCTGATAACACGGTCGGCATGTGGTAGGAAAACAGTTCAACACAATAACTAAATCAATAGAAACATCGTTGCATAAATTTAGAGTTGTGCAACAACAGATACGGTAAAAAAGTAACTGAACTGTATGTTCATAGGTAAGAAAAAAAAATCACGAGAGAAGGAATACAAAAAAAAAAACAAGTACAGATAAGAACTGTACTAGCTGGCCTACAGTAATGGGAAGTGACAGTAACAGATAGTTTGGTCACTTGCACCTGCTTCAGCCGAAATTTCAGAACTAAAATTAACTTGTCTATCTAAAATTAACTCATCAGTGAAAATTGGGATGGACCTGCCATTTCTATCACTGAATCACAACCTAATAAGTAAAAATTCAGATCTCATGGCTAACTGACTGCATGCGTTCTCCGTTGCAATGGGGGGAAAAAAAACTTTTGTAGGGGCTACTAAATAATTTGCATCTCTGAACCGTGTACAAAAAGATGCAATTTTTGCAATATATCAAAGGCAAACGCAGGACGATCGAGGCTAACAATGCAAGAGCACTAGAAAGCGGAGCAGAGAGGCGCACCCCTATGGAGGCACTCGAACGTCTCCTCGGCGGCCACCTTGCAAGCGCCGACCTGGTGAAGAGGAATCGATTAATAAATGTCAGACACCCACATTCCCGATCGAAGATAGAGGAAGGGGACCAAGGTTGAAGAAGCCTACTGCGCCGATCTTGAGGAAGCCGTCGACGGTGCGATTGAGGAAGGGGTTCCCCATGTCGATGACGACGTCGATCTTGGGCGACCTCAGGCTCCCCGAGAAGCCGCCGCGGGGCATCCTCCCCTCGATCGATGAGAGTGTGCTGACAAGGACGTCCTCTGGGGCCCCTGCTCGTCCCGTCTCAAGGCCTCGAGGGAAGCAGAGGGAGAAGATAAACAAGGAGCGAGGAGTGGCCGGGAAGCCACGAAATCGAGAGAGGCTTGTTTGCTAGCACAACAACCCAGTCGCAAAACAAAACAACTCATCTCCTCCTCACGCGAGCCCCCATGGATTGGTCCTCTTCTCCGTGGTGCCGCTGCGTGCTCGCAGCCTGGGCCCGCCTGTCAGCCACTGACGGTGCTCTTTCTTGCTCGATCGTCAGGGCTCGCGGACAAAAAGAAGTCGATTGCCACGAACGGCTCAGAATGAGTCCGCCCGCCCGCGTGTCAGCCACCAGTGTTGTTTGCTCGCGTGACGCTGCCATGTCACGCTGCCTTGTGAGTGAGGCGGTCACTTCACTGTTGAGGCGAGCAGCATGTGTTGTGCTGGCGCTGAGTGAAGCTGATTGCGGTACAGCCGCTAGACGTGTTACAGTCTGACAAGCAAGCTGAGGCAGAAAAGCCATAACCCTTTTGTTTGCGTCTAAATGAGTGCTAAATAAAAAAAAAGGTGATGTCAAAGCCACTTTTAGTGCCAAATTTGTTTGATAAACATGTTCCCTGCACATAAAAACCATCATAGTTTTGTGAGCCTGGTTTTCTTTCCAGTCTACACAATACAGTATAATACGAGCCGGTTTGACAATGGACAGATTTGCGAGAATGCGAGGCACATGTTTCATGAGTTGCAGGGTAAACCAACACAAAGCTAGAGATATGGTCACGAGGTGTGAGTGGTTAGTTCCAGGAAAGACTAAATAATTTTTTCCCAACAGAATAAATGATTTTAAAATAAACTAAATGAAAACAAAAGGTGGAGCCACTTTTAATTCTAGGGTTTAATTTGTCTGCTTTTTTTACATGTTTATATGTACAAGAAATGTATTGAATTACCTGAAAAAGCAATGTAATGCGAAATGCAAGTTCACATGTATATATGCAAGGAACTTGTCAAATATAACAAGCTGCACACGGCACAAAGTACGGAATACAAAGGAATACCGTCTTTTTTTTTTAAAAAAATATTGTTTTCTTCTGTTTATTTTAGGGAAATATTTTTCTTCCGTTGAAGAGGAAGGAACAGTTGCACACGCATAAGCGGGCATTTCCTTCTTAAAACGATCTCACTTGAAGGCAGCTCAAGTCCCCGGCCCACGACCCATGGACCACCATCAACGTCTCCGTGCTGCAATTCCCAGGACTTTGCACAGAGGCATCACCAAATGTGAAGGGAGTGCCCTCAAAAAAAAAAAAACCCAAATGTGAAGGGAGAAAAAGCTATGCGACCCCGTTGGTTGATGAGCTCAGCAGCCGTCGCGACGGCGCCACCAGTGATGGCATCCTTACCTTGCCTCTGTAGTTGTCGGTGCCGGCGCCGGCGATGGAGGCAGTGGCAGCAGAGACGAGGGCGCCGGCGATGGCGCCTCCGATTATCGCGTTCGTCTGCACCATGGTGAGGATTAGTTACAGGTAGTGGTAAGTGCATGACAACGTTACGTTGAAGTGTTCATTCAAAAAAAAAAAAGTTACATTGAAGTGTTTGAGATGTTCCTTAATTACCCAGCTGTTTCGACCACGGGTCCGTTCGACTCCGTACTCCACGGCTTCATATACTCCAGCAACAGCACCTGATCGAGTAGTATTTTATCTCTCAGTTTCTTGTATGCCAAAGAAACAACAATTGATGCCAAAGCAAATGTTGAGCCTGAAGCAACTTATTTTCTTCAGCTGCAAGCATATGCACACGGATTTGTACGTATTCATCAAACCATGCATGATCCAAACTAAGTATGATGCTGAGAAACTAGTACTTACTGAATGCTCAAGTTTGTGATCCGAAGCAACCCCTGCAAATGGAGCAAGGAAGAAAGAGAGACAAAAATCGAATTAAACATGGAAATCAAGGGAAGCGCCGGTGCGTATAGGAGGAAGATCTGAAAGGCACCCATCCTACCCGTGCTGATGAACTCAGACGTGTCCTCGGCGGCCACCTTGCAGGCGGCGACGGCGCCGACGTTGAGGAAGCCGTGGACGGCGCGGTTCATCCAGGGGCTGCCCATGTCGATGCGCAGCGCGATGCTCGTCGGCCGCCCCGGCCACCGCTGCGACGCCGACGACCCCAGCACAAGTTCCATCTTGGGCATCATCATTGCCTACTACTCTTTCTTTCTTTCCAGAGCAGTGGAGCACTCCATAAGAATGGAGAAGTAATTCTGCAATCAAGCAAGGAACTTCTTCTTCCGTGACCAAGTAATGCAATCAAGGAGGGACTCCCTATCGGTAGAGCGTCCGACGTTTAACGTTCGATAGAACGGCCCACGGCCCACACCAAGTCGGCCCACGGCGAGCGGCATCGTCTTCTTCCTCGCGGCGCCGTGCCCGTCGACCGCTCCCCCCCCCCCCCCCCCCCCCCCCCCCCCCCCCCCGCCCCAGCTGCTCCGCCCCTCCCGGCGTCGTCGCCGCCCGCCGCCGCCCTCCCGCAACCTCCTCCGGCGGCCGGCGGCGCTTCGCCGCCTCGCCGCGCCGCCCCGCCCGCCGCTAACCACTCCGGCGTGGCTCCCCCACCCTAGCCCTGCCCACCGCCCTCCTCCACCGCCGCGGCCGGCGGCGCCCGCGCCGCCTCGCCGCCCCGCCCGCCGCCCGCCGCCGGGCCGGCCTGCCGCCGTTAGCTATGGCCGGAGGGGAGAGGAGGAGAAGTGGGGGTACAAATCCTGTGCGTTAATGGATTCTCGGGTTCCCACCACCGCCCGCCTCCACCACCGGCGGCCGGCGGCGCCGCGCCGCCTCACCGCGCCGCCCGCACGCCCCCCGCCTCCGGCCTCCGCTCGTCTCGACGGAAGGAAGGAGACAAGTCTGGGCCGTTTGATCCAACGCGCACGAATCTCAAATAGTGTCCGATCAAACGAATCCCGTCGCCCGCCTACATATAGGATTCGCGAATCAAGGAACTTCGATTAGGCAACAGGAAGCGCGCGCGGCCTTTTTCCGTTCAAGGCTCCACGCTGTACTGAAATGAAGGCCCATGGGCCGCGGGCATCTCTTCCCCTTTACTACCCAGAGCAGGGCAAAGCCTGTCCACTCTTCCAAGAAAGAAAGCTGAACGAGACGAGCATGGACACCGCCGCCACGGCCCCCGCCGCCGTCGCCGCCGGCGACGAGGAGGAGGACCAGGCCCGCCTGACCGCCATCGCCGAACGCCTGCAGACCCTAGACTCGTATTCCCTCTCCTCCCTCCCCCGTCCTTCTCCGGGACCCCCTTCCTTCTTCCTTCATTGCTGATGCTAAGGTCTCTCTCCGCTCTCCCAGGATGCGGCTGTACAGCTCGCTGTCGCAGCGCTGCTTCTCCGACTGCGTCGTCACCTTCTACCGCAAGTCGCTCGGCAAGCGCGAGGCCGAATGCGTCCGAGCCTGTGTCCGCAAGTACCAACTCCTCACCACCGCCTCCGCCGCGCGCTTCGCCCAACTCGCCGACCCCGCCTACTCCGCCGCGGCATCCGACGACTGACTGGTTCATGCACGGGGCAGCTATTCTGCTGCTCTTGCTTACCGGCCAGTTCGCTTCACTTCTTCAATCTAGTTTTTGCTTGTGATACACGACGGTCACACGAGATGAGAGTAGCAATTGTTAGGGAATGGAACGCCATTGATGTCATTTATCAGTGCTCTTATTCTTACTATTGTACTACCAGACAACGAATTTGGGTTCCCGTTGCTGGTTACGGATATTGATTAAAGGATTATTTTTTTCATGTCTTGCTTTGTCCTCTCTGAATGAATTGTGCTGCAGCTTCAACTACAGATATACCTTCAACTGTTGTAATGGATATATGATGGTTGATGTTTAGCTTTGCTCATCATCCTGTTCAACATCACTGGAATCAAGTTCAGATTTTCTCACCCCGAGTCCTACTATGAAAGATCAATGTGCTACACGCTTGTAAGTTGCTACTAATCTCTATTGCCTGAAAGTTAAGGACTCCAAGAGATGAGATAAGAATGTTTCATTCAGACATTGTGTGATCAATGGAATGAGCCTGATGAAACTGCAAATAAGCTACGACAAAACATATGGACAGCTAGCTGCTTGTACAAATGCATATTTTTGTAGGGGCATAAATTTGGGCCTAAATGCCTTCAATTTAAACAAGACCATTGACACTGCAGGAGAGTTTTGGTAAGTCAAAAAACTACTTTGCACGTAGTCAAAGGTTCAAGCTCAATATTTTTCAGTCTTTTGAACGTGTGAAAAAACTGCCTGTGACTTCTTCATGTCTTTACTTGTCCTCTCTGAACGTATTTTGCTGTTTCAAACACACCTTTCCTGATTCGTTTATATATACTTGAACCATGATTTCATATCTTGTGATGTACCTATGATGTTTGGCAAATTGCTATTATAGCCATGGATATGAAGGACTTCAACTTCAGTCATTGTCTTGTTCAACATCACTGGAATCAGTTTCAGTTGTTCCCGCCACATGTCCTAATATAAGATCAGTCGGGCTGCACCCTTGTATGTTGCAACTAAAGCTCTATTGCCTGAGAATTCAAGAACTCCAAGAGATGAAACAAGAATGTTTCATTCAGACACTGTGTAATCAATGGAATGAGCCTGATGTAACTGCAAGGAAGATACTGCAGAACAAATGGACAGCTGTATGTACAAATGTACTCCTTGGTGGCATATTTTTGTAGGGACACAAATTTGGTCCTAATCGCCAGAAATTTAAACAAGATCATTGACTATTCTGTTCAAGACTTCATAATTGTATTATTACTGAATTTCATGCCATCTGAAGCCCAAACAGGATTATACTCTGAATGTAATGCACACTATACAAAGAAGAATCTTAGATGACAGTGGAATAAATGGGACCATCACAAAATTCTGTTGAATGTTTGATCTCACAAAGATTAAGAACCAAAAACACTTTTGGGTTAGTACTTTGTGTTAGAAAATAAACCACGCCGTGTGAGGCCATGGTGTGTGCGTGTGTCGAGTCTTGCTGGTGCACGAGTTCGTGCTTGTGTTCGCGTCCAGCATCGAGTTTGCGTGAGGCCGGGATGGCGGTGTGGCCGCGCTCTGGTCACGTAGCTGGTCAGGAGTCTGATGGCGCGCGTGTACGTGCATGCGTTGGAGTCCATCGTCCAGGTTGAGTCAAGCACGACGTATGGCGAGTGCTGGTGCGGCAGTTAGTTGCAGGGAGGTTGCTGAGTTGTTGAGGCTTGCGGAAGAAGCGGAGGAGCGCTACTTGCCTTGCGGATGAAGATGGCGAGCGATTCCTGCGCGTGGAGTTGGTGCTCACGAACGGGAACGCCGGGTCGTCAGGAACGTGCGTACGTGCGCGCTGAGATCGCAGGAGTGTAGCGTGGGCGCTGCGTCGCCAAGGCCTATAAACTGGGCATGTAACCCTTGTGTAAGAGTTGTCCGAGCCTTTGAGAAATACAACAGCCAACATACAGGCCGTTCGGCGGCCGGGGCGTTCGGCGCACACCTGTTGTTCATCGTCTTCTACCTCCGTCCGTGCGTGAGTGAGAGAGATAGGAAGGCTCGGTTCCAACACTTTGAATGTATATGCAATCTTATGACAGTGACTGCCGTACAAGTTTCAGAACCAAATAAAGAAAAAGAAAAAAACTTGGAATATCAATAAAAGTTACAGTCAAACATGCATTCTTTCTTTGGGTGAAATATGCTTCTTAATGGCATCAGTATTATCAGAAAGAAGCATGGCAGAGGTCAGCTTCAAACCACATGAGACAATTTCACGAACAGTTTTGATATGTTTCGTCTGAAGATTACAAGACTCTGCAATTCCGCATCCGTTTGTGCATAACATTCATGGAACCTCAGGGGTAAAGGGTGTATTTCTTCAGCTAAAACCTCAGCCTCTCATTATCACAATTTAACTCCATGAACACGATGTTTAACAGCTGAAAAACAAAGTGCAACAGAAACTGTTCTCTACTTTCCATGTGAAGAACAATTCTTTGTGCCTCGCTTTTCGATTCTAGATGAAACTTGTTTCAATCACACTTAACCTGGTGCCCTGATACAGATGCTGATTCTTCGCTTCAAGTGATGCGAAATTGTTGTCCAACAACACAGCAAGTCGGCAACATGTCTCCCCATGGCCTGGTATAAGATCAGAGTAACGTAGGCTGAGCCTCTGAGCACAGATGAGCAGGAAATTACTAGGAAAATTGTACTACCACATAGAAAAGATTTTGAAGCACCATGTGATGCACCCCTTTTTGAAAGAACTTGTCATTCGGAAACAACTCTACTACTGAATGTTGCTCGCGCGACACCTGACCTGACCTCCGTATCACCATTCTCGATGAAGATTTTCCGCCCTAATGGAGGGAAGGAGCAGCATTGCCGTCTCAAAATGATGCTTCCGTTCCATCGACAAGAACCAAATCGACGGCGTGGATCCTAGGGACAAGAGGCGACGGACGCGGCACTACGGTGTTGATGGGAAGAGGGAGGTGACAAGACTCTCAACTTATCGTCTCCAGCGCCAGGCCGCGCCGGCTTTGAGAGGCCGGCGGCGGAAGCGGCGTCCGCCGGCGCCGGGAGGGAGAGAAGAGCAGCGGCCAACTAACTTTGCAAATAAGCCCCTCAATTGGATCGCGATTATTAATCGCGATCCATATATTTTCACAAAACACCTTGATTTGGATCGTGATTAATAGTCGCGATCCGAATATTTTCATAAAACATCCTGATTTAGATCGTGATTAATAGTCGCGATCCAAATATTTATACAAAATCCCCTATGTTAGGTGGTATTTGACAATTCGGTACCTGGTCTCCCCGCTGCAGAGGACATTGTCGTCTGCACCTCTCATGGCTTCCCGCCTGCAATCCATGTCGCCGCCGCATCCGCGTCATCCTCCGCATTCTCCCGGCGACCCCTCCCCCGTGCTCCGCTCCCTGACTCCTCCACTTGTCCACCCCTGAAGTTTGAGCTCCCACAAGTTGAGGGCCTCCACCTCCGCGGCAGTCTTTCCGCGACCTCGCCATGGCCGCTCGATCGATGTTGCGCCGGAAATTCGCCCCCATGGACGGCACGAGAAGCGTGCTTGCTCCGAACTAGCCACAGTGAACCAGTTTGCTTGGATTCAAATCTCCACGAAAACTGCTGAGAGAATTCAGGGAAGCCAAACATTTCATGTTTGAATATTGAATAGTTGATTCAGTTTGGATTGTCATAGTTCAGTTTCGATTGTCAGCGTGGATGATTTCTTATAAAAAATTGTCAGGGCCAATTGGTACCAGTACCAGCTGGTTATCCTTCATTATGATTTTCTTTGTTACTAGTATTTGAACTCTAGATTTCGGTAAGAATTTGGATAAACAAGGTGCACTGATGCAGCTGCATCACCTCGGCTCTCAATGCACTCATCTGACACTAAGAAAATTGTTTCAGCTCTTCATGTCTTGCTATTCCTCTTCCGAGTCCGAACGAGTCTACCTGTCTTGACTACACAGTGCCATTCATGCGGAAGCTATAAGTTTGAACAGGGGAATGCTCATTGCGTTATGCTTATTTCTTATGTTCAGAACTCTCAACAAGATTGGAGAATGTTTCATGCTGCTGATGGAATGTGAAACCTGTTGACAATTCACGATTCTAGAGATGCAGAGTATAGCTGATACTTTAGCTAGGAATGTACATAATCTAGAATGCGTGGGGTCACCTTGACAGTTTGCGTGCTAGGAAGTCGTTTTGAGTTGTTTTCTGCTTATTTTTTTTTTTGAGGGCAAACACAAGAGCTTTACTCATTAATAGAGACAGGATTACAATCCTTGGCTGCCACTTCCGAAAGCCACAGTGGAAGATGATCAGACCAAGAAAGCACACGATGATCACGGGTAGGCTTGCTTGCACAGCAATGAGCCACACAATTAGCCTCCCTTCTAACAAAAATAACTTAAAACAAGTTAAAGGACCTGCCTAGCTCTTGTATCTCATGCCATAAGCCAGCAACTGCAGACCTGTTCACCATAGAAGAGTTGAGGAATTCTATCAGTGTCAGGTTATCAAGCTCCAGCACCACTTTATCACAGCCTTTCGCTGATGCCAGGAGGAGACCATCTCTTGCTGCAATAGCCTCAATGGTAAGCACATCATGAAGGTTGTCATACCATCGAGCCTCCGCACACAGCACCCTGCCATGACTATCTCGCACGACAGCTCCACTAGCACCTGTGCTTGTATTCGCATCAAAGGCACCATCGGTATTCACTTTGACACACAAGGCGTCTGGTGGTTTCCATCTAACTGGCAATTTCGGACGAGGAACAGTATTGTCCGCCTTGATACACATCAAGTCTTCAACCATTTTCGCGATATGTCTGACAGCAGCCCCTGCATTCCAGTTAGCTTTGCCATGGTTCCTCGCATTCCTACCAGACCAGAGTGACCATACACCACATATAAACAGGGATGCGTCCCTGAGATCACATACCTGTTTATTGTGCTGTAGTGCAAGGACTTGTGTTTTGTGGCTTCTCCGCTACATCCTGCGTGTGGGCGTTGCGAACTGCGAAGTTCTCTGAACTGCTGTATCGTCCCTCTTGTCTGATACTGGTGCTTCCTTCTTTGGACAAACTATGTACACTCTCTCTCTCTCTTCTTTGGCATATGAATGAATTTAAGCCCGTTTGGGTGTTTCACCATTGCGAAACTACTCTTTGCCTCGCTGTCATCCTATTTAGCATCACCAAATCAATATGTGATCAGTCTACCTTTTTATCGATACTCTACTGCATGCTTGCAATTATAGGAGCACCTTCTCCAAATAACCTGATGACATTCTTGCAAATTATACTGTACTGCTTGTTGGCATTCTGATTTGTACTATGTTACCTCATGTTGTGTCTGAATATTGCCCACAGTTTCAGAGAACTTCTAGGCTTGTATAGGAAATTCACAAATTGACAATACTCAAAGTAGATATTTGTTCTCGTCACTAGTTAATAAAGACACTTGTGGGATGATACACTGTGTGAATATGTATGCACACAAAGGACAGCCTTATGCCGGCCTTGTGATTTCTGAACACTAGCATTATTTCTGAATATGTATGATACACCAAATTCTGAAACCAAATATCTTACCACTACATTCTTGGTACTAATATGTGTCGGATATGCCCCGGGATCTTTCAAAAAAAGACACATTCTTTTTTTTTTGGAGGGGAAAAAAAAAGGGACACATTCCTTTTTTTTTTTGATCCAAAAAAGGACATATTCTTGGTACTGACAGGGTAAGTGATAAAAACCATTAGGCCGGCCGAAGGCTATGTCCATAGCCGGCCCAGCATACTTTCGTGGCCCATAAGTCACGGCCCAGTTTCTTCTTCGGTCAGTTCACTTCCACTGTGCCCCGCTGGCACTGCGGCAACCAGTCGGCGCCGTCCACTCCATTCCGGCGGCCGCCTCCTGGACATCTGCTTCTCAGCTTCCCTCCGGGACCATGGGCTGCTCCAACCCGAAAACGAAGACGAGCGCGGTGGCCGGCGGCGAGCTTCCCGACGACCCCTTGGTGGAGATCCTGTCCCGCCTCTCCATCAAGGACCTCCACCGGTCCAAGTGCGTCGCGAGGGCGTGGCGCGACCTCGTCGACGGCCCCCACCACCGCACGAGGCTCCCCCAAACCCTGGAGGGCTTCTTCTTCATGGACGAGGACAACTACAGCCGCGGGGGCCGCTTCGGCTTCGTCAGCCTGCTGTCCAGATCCGTCGTC
This sequence comes from Eragrostis nindensis, assembly GCA_012490785.1. Taxonomy (NCBI): domain Eukaryota; kingdom Viridiplantae; phylum Streptophyta; class Magnoliopsida; order Poales; family Poaceae; genus Eragrostis; species Eragrostis nindensis. The sequence continues at coordinate 150,216 of JAAXCT010000074.1, read as the reverse complement.
GACACCAGCTTCTCCTTCCTGATGAGCCGGCGGCCGGAGATCAAGGTCCTCACCCCCGCGGATTCCTGCAACGGGCTCTTCCTCTTCGACCATGGCCTCAGGTCGTCGGAGCCGTCTGACCGATTTGGCTATGTCGTGTGCAACCCCGCCACCAAGCACTGGGTGACCGTGCCCAGATGCGATGTGTATGCTAGTAGCAGGGGCGATGGCCCAAGGTACAGCTATTTGCTGTTTGATCCGGCGGCCTCCTCTGTTGGCCCAGCTCTCTTTCTCTCTTGTTGGAACACACACGAACACACACAAGAGCTAAGCACTCGGCTCTTTGGGGAAGAAGAACAGTAGAACACAAAGAAATTTTCTGCACTGCACACCAGCACACACACACTTGTTTCTTGCCTTCACTTGGCGCACACTGACACGAACTGACTACAGAGGACTAAGTAGCCACGCACTGCCGTGGCCGGCACTCACCCACCTCCCTACATGCAAGCCACAATTACCTGCATGCTAGGATCTCCTCTAATCTCTCCGCTAAACACTCCACTCACAAACTGACTGACGTGCATGCAGCTCTAACTCCACTCGTTCCTGCATACCCGTGCTGACCACTTCTAAACATACGACTGCAAGTAGCAACTGACTCCACGCTCTGGCCGCACAACTCGTCCAGATGATCACTCAAGTCCTAGTCACTAATCCAAGCATACGATGGACACATAACACTACCTAAACATAATTGAACAAACTCACACAAAAAACAAGATTAACTCTAACAATTCTGGTCCAGTTCTGGTCTGAGTATAGGAGCTTGGTGGCAGAGTCGTCAGAGGAGTCTGAACATGAGCAATCATCGTCTGAGGAGGAGTCTGAAGATGAGCACTCGTCGTCATTCCAGGATTCTTCTTCAATGTCTGAGATGGACGAGGGAAATCCTGGGTGTAGGCGGATGGGACGGTCCGACGAGTTGTCGTCGTCGGAGGAGGAATGGTCCTCCAGTGGGGAGGAGGACTTGTCCCGGATATCGGTGCACACGTACTCATCTGAAACTGGGATGTGGACTCACATCCCAAGCGATTTGGATGAGCAAGGACTGGAAGAATGGCGGCATCAGGGTTCGATACCTTCCCGAGGTCCTCGGCGTGCCTTTCTCAACGGCATGCTGCGTATCATGATCTCGGACAAAGACGAAATAGCTGCTGTGGATGCGCGAGGCACAACGCGGAAAATCATCCCGCTGCCAGCTACGGCGAATGGGAAGCTCTGGCCGGCGCCTGGTTACATTGCTCCGTCCCAAGGGCGCCTGCATTACATCAATCAAGAGTCTTCTGGTGATCGACTCTCCATCTGGGTGCTTGAGGACTATGATAAACATGAGTGGGTTCTGAAGCACAGCGTGAGCTTTTCCAAGCTGTTTGGAGGAAAGATGAATGCTGACTGCCATGTTGCGATGCATCCAGATGGAAATGTCGTTTTCGTTGTTCCTAGCTGGAACCTGAAACTGATATCATATGACATGGATCATCAACTAGTATGTGCTGTCAGCACTTTGAAAAATGAGTTTTGGGTTGAGCATTTAGTACCTTACGTTCCTCATTTCTCGGAGTCATCAGCGCTCACAAATAAGCACTGAACCTGCCGTTGCATCTATCTATGGAGCAGAATAGATAGCAACTTGGTTGGATCTATTATCATATAAGTCATGTATTCTGATCATGCTTGGATGTATCATTTCTCATGCTTTTGGATTATTTGACCCGCAAGCCAATCGAGACATTCATCTAAGGTTGCTTTCTATGCTAACATTGATGAATGTAGTTGCCCAAGCTGCAGAGTTTATGTTTTTCAATGGTTCTAAAGGGTAACAGTATCTGGTTATCCTGGATGATGGTACGTGCGAGAGGTCGTGGATGGGTCTGGGGAGTCCTTAGATTGTATATATACAACATGAGTGATGGAAGGACCTACTCATCGATACCCCATGGATGGTTCAAAGATCGGGAGAAGGCAGCAGCGACATGGCTTTTCCCAGCTGTACCATGCAAATGACAGTGTGGCTGATTTCGTGTGGTGTATTAATGTGTTTTTTTTTTGTGTAAGTGTTAATGTGTTATATGTATATGCAGTCTTTCCATCTTACATTGACCATTAAGATGATGTAAGCACCCCATATTCCAGGATGCTTTGTTCTGAGTAGCATTCCTTAATTTTTGTTTGGTCATGTGTCGTTGCTCCTTGAAACTGATGCTTTTGTCCTGTACGCTCACTGGATGAGATGTTAAACCTATTTCGATCAGTGTTAAATTGCTGCTTGATACTGAAGCGGCTTCATATTTTTGTTTTTCGTGTTGCCTGTTAATAATGCATCTAAATGCTAATACCTGTACCTTTTGGCTTTGTCTGGGCAAAACTGCGTGGATCTGTGCTTGTTACCTGCAGGGCTGGAGCAATCGGATTCCCTATTCACATATCCTGATCATTTCACTGCAGGCTACTGGTTTAGGGATGCTGTTACCTCGATTTTGACCTGTTATCATCTTTTCCATATACAAGTTCAAGTTGCTCCATTGTCTTCCCTCGGCATAGCATAGTCTTGTTAGGAGTACTAGCCACTGGATGACTGGACTGAGGTCCTGGTCATCCGACAAAGCACGCTTCATTCAGAAATGTACCTGGTCATCACTGAAAAGTTGGAGCCACCGGATTCGAGTGCCAAGAAGATAGTAGTGCACAAGGTAAACAGGACCATTTACTATTCTTATTGAGACAGCAGTTATACTGGATCTGGATGTTGCGCCTCCTGAAGTCCAACCATGCTAATACTACGGTGTATGCACACCAAATTGAAAACTTAGTACTAACTTACTATTGCATTCTTTGTGTTTTTTTTAACTTACTACTGCTCTTGCAACTGCATTCTCGGTACAAAAAGAAATTCATATTTCCATCGGTCATTAGTTTTTTTTTTTGAGCACAATCGGTTATTAGGTTGATGCCAAAAATAACAACACGCTAACGGGAGCAAGTGATAAAAGCATTGGAACAGCCCATGGGCTCAGCTGTCCATGGCCGGACATTGCAGGCCCGGGTGGCCCATAAACTGCGGCCCAATTTCCGCATTGGCCGCTACTTGTTCGGTCGATTCGCTTCCACTACCGACTGATCGAGGCCCCTTCGCTGTACCCTGCCCTGCCGCTGCCGGCGACGAGGCCGGCGACCGCCCGTGCGTCACGTCGCCGTCCACCACCCCAAGCCGAGATGGTAAGCGCGGACGATTCATCCAATCTTGACGTGGTTGTGTGCTGCCTGATCCCCATTTTTAGGTTCATTATTACTCCCTCTGGTTCTGATTTATTTAGGGTTTTGGACCACCCTTCTCTTCTCGATGATGCGTTGCGGTAATTGATTAGATAATTCCAATCGGAAGTTGGCTAGTTTAAGCTGGACTCGGAGTCGGAGGACCGATCCTTTAGCAGAGGCGTAGCTTGGGTACCAAATTGATCTTGGTCGGTTCTCCCCTAACCATCCCAAACATGGGCATATGTATGGTTCTTTGTTTCCTTCTTTTCTTCGGAAAAGTGGGGAGAGTATGCTCAAATCAGGGCATCTTGTTGATTTATCTGACGCTGCTTGGCTGTTTGATGCTCTGGCCTGACAGCATATCATGCTCGCTCTGGATTGTGTAGTGGATGGTTAGACAAGAGAAACGTGTGATGACTAGAAATTGTGTACGAACAAAGCCACTTTATTAGAAACAACAGTAAAATAAGCATCTGCTAGTTAGTAGTGAGGCAGGAGCAGCTCTAATCACTTAAAAAGTTAAAAGACCATTTTCTATGTCCAAGCACAAAGAAATACACCTCCAAGTTAGAACAAGTAAACTGTTGCGTATTTAACTTAGAGCCATTTTGTCCATAATTGTCTTTTGTTGTATTCCCTGATTTCTTTTACAACGGTACAAGCACTAAATTGCACTCTGTTATTCACAGTTTTCTTTTCTCCTAAAGCAGATTCTATTTTCAAAGATGGCACGTGCAGAGCATCCGGAATCGTGGTCTGATCTTCCAACAGAACTCGCAGGGCTGGTTCTCTGCCGCCTCCCTGCCTACTCTGACCGTGTCCACTTTGGGTGTGTATGCCGCAACTGGAGCTTCAGCTTGTCCACAATGCAGCGTTCCCTGCCCAAGCCTTTGCCATGTTTAGCGTTCCCTGATGGTTTCTGCTTACCCCACCGTGAATCCTACCAGTTCCCCACTACATGTGTCTGCCCCATCGACGAGCCTGTGGAAATTATCAATGGCCGTGTCAACCCGGAGGATGAAATGCCCCAAGAACCATTGAACATGGATGCCGGCATGGTGATAGACAAGGTAATCGTGTGCTCAGAATTACTCGTTGCTGCCATTGTTAACATTGGGCCTCTTAAAACTGTTGCTTTGTGCCGGCCGGGTGCTGAGTCATGGTTGGTAAGTAGACTTGGCCACAAAGCGATCATCAGGGACATGATACTATATGAAGGCAAGCTGTATGCCCTCGATTGGGTCTGGTTAGTCTGGGCAGAACTGCTTAGACTTGTTGATTGCAAGACTGGAGCAATCGGATCCCCCGTTCACATGTTCTGATCATTTCACTGAATGGCTGGTTTATGGATGCTGTTGCCTTGATTTTTACCTGTTTCATCTCTTTCATATTCAAATTGAAGTTGCTCTATTGTCTTCCTTCGACATAGGACTATCATGTTTAGGATTTGGCTAGTGCCATTCTGTTTTTTTAAATAATCCTATGACAGCTTTTGTTTCGAAGGCAAAATGACAGTAACAGGTTCACAAGTTTGAGAAGTACCAATTCGAATGTTCAAGCCTCAGTATTGTTCAGGGTACATGCAAAGTGAGAAAAATGAAGTGCCCAGTGTTATCGGTGTTCTCAGAACTCGGAATTTGGCATAGAAATGTTTAGGTTTAGCCGCCCGGAAATAACCAGACAATTTAGCAGACGTAGGGCAGCTTTTGCAGTGTGTTTGCTCCAGAGATTCTTGAAAATCAGCATCGCTCTGCTCTTAAACCTTTCTGACATTGCTCCTTTTTTTTTTTGAGACCAACATTGCTCTGTTTTCTTGAGCATCCACATATGCAATGGATAGGCTACGACCGGGGCCGCCTGACGGGGGAATGCGAGACGTGGTCCGACAATGGCGGGCAGGAGAAGTGGTCGATGACATGAATGGAATGGGGGAGGAGGCAGAGGACGCGACAATGGCGATGGACAGGCTGCTCGACGATCGGCTCCGGCGGTGGCGGCCGGCCATCGGTCCTGCGTGCGCAGCCTCTCGTCGCCGGTGGCCTCCACAAAGCTGGTAGAACCTGGAGGAAGGTGTTCGCCATCGGTGGCCCACACTGGCGTGGACTGCAGTCAACGCATTTTCATTCAGTGTGGGCTATTTTGCAGGAAAGGGATTTATGAAAACGCCCCTACTTGAGATCATGATTATTAATTACGATCCAAATATCTGGACCGCAGAGTTCATCATCCGCCGTCAAACGGAGCAGAGTCAATTGGAGGCCTAAAGAAAGAAAGATGCCAGGTTCATGGCTTTGTGCATTATTTTCGACCGTCTTTCTCGAGACCGTGGATCAACTCCATGAGACCAAACTGGAGTAATTCGCCGCCATCAACCTGTCACCATATCACACTCTGTTAAGTAACTTCTGTCGGTCAGTGGAGAACGGCGCTTGGGTCCTTATACCCGAGAGCCAGCACAGAACGCGGCAACAGCAAAACAAGCTGAAAAGAAATGCTCAGAAATCACCTGATCCTTTTAATTTACACCTTTAAGAGACTAGCGAATTTACAAACCAAGGAGTTCAACAGATACCGAAACGAGGATTTGCCACACTAACTGAGCTAGACAGAAAATATAATATAAACACTGTTTAGAGTACCGACACATGGTTCGAATACAGCAAGCCATACAACTAACATTAATCTACTTTACAGGAACGCCGTGATGCCCATACAGGAAGGAAGCTTAACAAAGCCAAAACGACACCTGATCGGCAAGATACTTCAGTAGTTAGTAGCGCCAACATAGGGTTGCCTACTGTATCCTCCTGATGCATTACCGTATGACTGCGGCTGGGGCACCGAAGTAGCCTCTGGGCACACGTTACCATGGTGCCCAGGCTGACGACAATTGTAACACAGATCCAAGCCAGCGTCACCAGGAGAAGAGGCATAAGAACTAGCCGCGCTTGCCGCAGGTTGGGCCCTACACATGCCAGCAGGGCAGTTCTGTGCAATGTGCCCACTGGATCCACAGGTCATGCAATTCAGCACATTCCGTGTCGCTGATACTGGAGTGGGCGCCCGGGCATATGTATTTGTTTGCTGCCCAAACTGATTTCCAGAGTTCCCATACATTGCGCCATCGCCCATATGTGCATCGGCATTGTGGGAGGTTGGCACGCTGTGTCCTGGATTATTGAAACCAGCACTATAGGCCGTAGCGCCTTGCACCTCAGGAGGTGCGCCTGCATCACCATCACCCTGCAATATGCTGTCAATCTCCCGAAGAACGTAACCACTCTCCTTCAAAGGATCCAGCTTTTCCGCTTTAACAATGTTGCATTTAATCCGTGACTCATCGTTGAAGGTTTCTTCAACAACTTTTATCTTGAATAGATACATCTGAAAACGAACACCTTGCATGACTTCGGCAAATTGTGCCTCATCTTCTTCTTTCAATGCGGCAAGCTCACCTGCGCTGCGGCCAATTATCTCCATACCACCTTCTTGAAAGGCAGTTGCATAGGTGACACCAGTATGATCCTGGATCTGGCACATCAGCAGGTACCTATACTCACAAGCTGTGGCCTTGTCACATTTGTCACAATACCACGACCCATCACCATTATTTGTCACCTTCTTGTTGCACTGCCTGCCATTAGCCTCCAAGGTGCAAGCAGGATAAAAAAAATTATCAGCCTTCAGGTGTGAAATTGCACCTTTAACAGTAATCCACACTGGTTTGCCATCTCGCCCCAACTCTTCATCCTTGATCTGCGCAACTGTTTTCCGGACAGCATTCATACCCGTGCTCGACTTCTCTCGACTTAAAGAAACACAAGCTGCAGTCTTCCCTTCGTTTTCATACCAATGTCGCAGCTTTACAGCCTCAGGAAATTCTGGGTTTATTTTTAGCTGGGTTGAGCTGATTGTGCTCAGAGACCTGCCATTAAAATCAGTAACCTGACAATTTTTCAAGGCAAGAATAGGATTCAAACCAGAATCGCACAGCTGTTGCAGCTGCTGGCCTTCAGCATCACAGAATTTTCCCCAAAACGTAATTTCCACGCTTCGACTAGACATGTCCCTCAGTTGAAGATTCTGTTTCTGGACTTCCGTGCCATCCTTCCGCAACGTTGGGACAGAAGGGCTCACTGATGTAACTACACCAACCAAATCTACAATAGCTTTAACCTCCATGTTCTCTAATTCGCTGATCTCTCGGAAATTATACTGTTGCATCGGAATGCTGCCGTCATCAACAGAACTCTGTATAGATGTGCTGTAATCAAGAGTAACCTCATATTCGTGATTCAAATGGTTATACCTCTTATCTTTAACAGGTTTCAGGTGCCCTCTAGATATCAAGTACACTTTACCAATCTCAATTTGGTTATAAAACTGATCAACCTGTGCATTGAAACATGTTGCCCGAATTTCTCCACCTTGTGCATCGAGTAGATCAAAGTTGAAGACTTTTCCAGGGCCCCTGGCGTTGATGTAAGGCTTGATATCAGTCTTTGCGGTCACCCTAGCCTTGACTGTCCATCTGCTTTGATATGGATTCAAAGCAGCTAGAGGAACAACAGGGCTGGTGGCATCATTCTTGGTAGCAGGGCCTCTATTCATGTACACAGGTGCCTGCTGATACAAAGGCTGAGCTGGGCGCCCGTAAGTATTGCTAGGAGGGCCACCAGTAGTGGCAGGAGCTGTAAATCTTTGGTTCTGCTGAGAATTCAATGAAGGCTGCTGTGGCGGTGGCTGCATCACGTTGGTATTCATTGTGTTATGTGCTGACAACGTACCATAGGAACCACCAGAAGATGCATTAGGGACAGGTTCTATTGCCCGGCCAATTGAAGAACCCGCCATTCCTTGACCACCAGAGTAGGATTCACCATATGATAGATTGTTAGCAACCTGTGGCGCCCTTGAAGCGACAAAAGATCCCGGCAAACCTGGGCCACCGGAATAGGTTCCACCATAAGTTTGAGCAGCAGTGGCTGGCACATTAGGGCCCTGATTGTTAGCAGCCTGCAATGCCCTTGGAGCGACAGAAGACCCCGGCAAACCTGGGCCACCGGAATAGGTTCCACCATAAGTTTGAGCAGCAGTGGCTGGCACATTAGGGCCCTGATTGTTAGCAACATGTGATGCCCTTGGAACGGCAGAAGATCCCAGCAAATCTGGGCCACCGGAACAGGTTCCACCATAAGTTTGAGCAGCAGTGGTTGGTACATTAGGGCCCTGATTGTTAGCAACCTGCGAGGCCCTTGGGGCGACAGAAGATCCTGGCAAGCCTGGGCCACCGGAGTAGGTTCCATCATAGGTTTGAGCAGCACCAGACGGTACATTAGGGCCCTGTTCCCTAGGTAGGTTCATGGACCCATAAGGTACGGGGCTTCCAATTACGGCACACTCACTTTGCAGAATATCAAGGTTGATAATAATTATGATCCTGAATACAAGATAACGAAACGGTCAGATCAACAGATAAGAGAAGACACAAAAAAGCATCACAAATCCACACTTCTAATCTAGATATCCATCCCTTTAAAAGGTAATTAGTTAGATCTACCAGAATTCACATATTTACAAGCTAACCAAAGTTATAGGACTGAAGAATTTATGCAAATGCCAACAACTCGCAAAATGTTTAAAATTCAACAGTAATTACCCTTCAGATCTTAAATTCCAGCCCATCTGTCAACGCAAAGGCTATTGCTTCTTGCTATGATACTTTCAATTAGAATTCCAAAATTGTGCATGTGAAGCTACGATTACTGTTTACATGAAGTACTTCCACAACTCATTTTCACAGTTCATGATAATGTGTGCTGTGACATGTTTCATCAATTCAACATGGATTTCAGGATGATAAGCACTGGCAAAAACTATCGCACATTTCCACTGAACTAAGAATCAGTTTCATAGACTAATATGAATTACAGAGTTAAAGTTGCATATCAAGTGTCACATGTTGCAAGGCTGGAGCCTAAGACCATTAATTAAAATAAGTATCGTGTCCATAATCACAAGCAGCGGGTTATAAGGGAAAGGTTTCACAAGACAACATAGTTGGCTGCAACGACTTAGGAAAAATACACAGTGAAGCACTCACAACATTTGTTAGAGAGGTAAGAAAATGCTAGGTGAGAGTTCCCAGTGAAGCTGGTTGTACGAACACAACGCTGCAAAATGAAACCGTGGACACTAGTACAACATGGACTAAATACTACAGTATCTTTTGAAGGCAATAATCGTAGATCTCCTATGATGAAATGTAGCACAGTTTGGGCATCTCTAAACACCGTGCATCGCGAGAACCTGTGGGCTTAGGTGACCCGAGCAAGCAACGCCCCTCCCTATTGAGTATTCACAACTATACCGTAGATCAAGATCCAATCTTTCTAACGGAACCAGGCAACAAATTAACCAAATAGTGGGGGAAGGAGGACGCAAGATTTGTTCCTCCTCACCTGCGGTGCTGGATGGTGCTGCATGTGAACTCCTGGAGGTGGATGATGGTCCCCTTGGTGATGGAGCCGTCCCTGATCTTCTGGTTTTCGGCGGTGGCGAGCATGGACTGCAGCGTGTGGACGCCGTCGGAGAGCACCATCCGGAAGCGCTCCGACGCGTTCGTCTTGTTGGTGACCAGGCGCACGTCCATGACCTGCAGCACCGGCTTCAGCGTCCCATTGCCGTCGGCGTGCTCGGAAATAAGCGACACTGCGCCGGGCGTCAGCTGCGCCGCCGCCTCCATCTCGAAGGCGCCGCCGGGAGGCGATTCGATTCGGGGGAGGGCGAGGGCGACTCGATTCGATTGGGGAAATGAAGAGGGGGAGGGCCAACGGGCTTGGATACTGGGAACCCTAGCTGCGGCTGCAGACTGACTCCAACAGAAGACCTTTAGGGTCATTTTTACCTAAAATGAGTGCTAAAAGGCTACAAACAGCTCTCCAACAGCTTACCCAGTGAGGACACCCATTCTGGGAACGGTGGAGGTCGCCACCCACCTATCGGGCAGCACCGGTCGAGACCCACTCGTTTGCTCGCGCCTCCTCTCCTCGCTTCTCTTCTTCCCCAGCGAGCCGAGACGATTGCCGCAGCCCACGCCCACATCTCCGCCGGCTCCGACGACGACTGCCGCCGGCCCACGCACGTGCGAGCGCACCTCCATTCCTCGATTCATCCACCCCCGAGGACGCCTCCGTCGTCCGTCGAGGGATTCGGGAAAGATGATGATGACGCGGGCGTCGATGGGCGCGATGGAGGGCGCGATGCAGGCAGGAGCCATGCGGCTGGGCGGTGGCTCCGAGGCCGGCGTCCAGGTCCAGCGCGGGCAAGGGCGCCCCCCGCAGCCGACCCCGCAGACGATGCAGCAGAGGAGGAGGCGCGGCGGGCGGCCGCGACGGCGCGGGCCGAGAGGAAGCAGGTCCTGGTGGAGCGGCGGCCCGCGCCCGCGAGCCAGGTCCGCCACCGCGCCGTCGCGCAGCAGGCGGCCGGGATGGGGGCGGAGCGCGGGGCTGCGGCAAGGCGACGGCCCGCGGGGTCGCGGCGGGGACGGCGGAGCTCGGGGTCGCGGCGTCGGGCGCGGCGGGGACGGCGAAGCGCGGGGCCGTGGCAAGGCGACGGCGCGCGGGCACGGCGTGCGGCGGCCCGCGGGGTCTCGGCGAGGACAGCCGAGCTCGGCAATCGCGGCGGGCAGGCGCGGCGGCCCGTGGAATCGCGGCGGCCCTTGCTGGGGCCCGTGGGGTCTCGGCAGGCGCGGCGGCCCGTGGAATCGCGGCGGGCAGGCGCGGCAGAGCCGCAGCAGGGGCGGCGGCCCGCGGAGTCGCGGTGAGCGGGCACGGCGGGGTCGCGGCTGAGTGGGAGAGAAGGAACCCTTCCAAATCCGCCACCGGAGAAAAAGGAACCCGCCGGAGAAGAAGGAATCGATGGCTGCGGGAAGGGATTTGGGATTGGAGATTGGACTTCTGTTGGAGACAGCAATTTCTGGGTCATGCCCTTTCGACCTCGTGGGCACCTATTGAGGTGTTTAGGTCTCCGATTTGGGTGTTCATTGTTGGAGTCAGTCAAGGAGGAGTTGGAGCAATGGAGTCTGGATTGGGCGGCGGTTTCGCAGCGGAGAGGGAAACTGAAGAAACGAGGGAGAGAGAGATTTTAACGCGAAAGACGAAAATACCCCTCTTTCTGTGGGCTTAACGGGCCGTAGCCTCCAGCGCAGAGAGCAAGCATCCTTTTATTGGGCTTCCGAGACTGGGCTACTGGACCTGTAGGTTTGTTCGAAACTTCGAAATCACGGCATTTATAGAGAACAGCGGGCCTACTCCTTCAATAATTAACGTTGACTTTCAATCTATCTTATTTAAAATTTTTATATAAATACTAAAATAAACTTATCATGACTAAAGTATTGTTAATGATAAAACAAGTTCTACAAAAATAAATAATATTTGTATAAAATTTTTCAATAAGACGGATAGTCAACTTAATGTCTGAAAATCAAAAGCGTCAATTATTTTGGAACAGAGAGAGTATCATTTTGTGCTAAAAAAAGCAGGCCCTACCATTTTCATCAGATTGATTTTTTTGCGGTCAGTTCATTACATAGATTTTTTTTTTATGAAAAGGGAATTCTATTGATGTTAAAGCATATTACATCTTTTGATTACAATCCACATAACTTCACCTCCACTAATGGGAGACAAAAAACCTTAAAAAAACGAATCACCATCACAGACGGATATGCTACGGATGAAAATTCTGATCTGAACAAACACGGTCACCTCACCATCCACCACCGCCACCCAACTGGGAAAAAATGAAACACATCCTTTTTGCAAAAGAAGGGTAGACTCCTAACCTTCCACACGCAAATACGATGAATTTGCTGTCGACGAGCCTGTAGTCGAACTCATCAGCGCCTCCTTCACCAGATTCAACGTGGGAGAACACAAATCCAACTAACATCCAGATGGATGTCACCGGAAACCAAACTCTCACTAGCCCACAGCCATAGTCAGAAAGAATCACAACTAGACAAAGGAGGGGTTGGAGTACCTTATTCATAATGGACGATGACACCTTTGCTTTGCCATCACCAAACCACATGTTTGTGCTAGGAAAGTTGCTGTCGCCGTCGTCACCGCCGCCTTCACCTTAACCGTGCCATGGAGGCACCTAAACCTAACCCTAAACACAGGAAAATTAGTCCTGAAATCTGACGAGCACCGCCCCGCCGCCCACGCCTGACCTGAGAGACAGCCTCTCCCTCGCCGCCGGCGAGGAAAGGCGCTCTCGAGGCCCCTGGCGCGAGCGGCAGGTGAGATCTTGGTCGGCGGCGGCGCTTGTCTTTTCGCTTGGCGAGTTGTACCCGAGACGACCGATGTGCGCGAAGATGTATACCTGACCTTTACAGTTTCATCACATAGATGGTGTTACTTTTCGATACGAAATGATCAGGACTGATGGTGATTGTCGGCAAAGATGTAGTAGTAATCTTCTCGTAAGAATGGGCTAAACAATAAATTATGACTTGTGATGGCAGAAGGAAGAGCTGCCTATTGATGTAAGAGTGAGTTGTAGCCTCTTTGAGGTCAAGACCGGGACGTTTTTTTTCTCATTATCTAAAAATAGTAATCTTCTCGCAAGAAGCACAACCGATCAGGCCTCCTTTTTTATTTTAAACGGAGGCAGGAACACTGACTTTTCAATTTTTTAGAAAAAGGAATATGTATTGCTATTCCAGCCTTTTACATTAAAATGATACATATAGCTATGGTTATTATATGAGAAAAGCTCTCTTCCTTATCAATAATTAAAATGATACATATAGCTATTCCGTTCTTGGGTCGAGAGCGCACTCTGCTTTTTTTTTTTTTTAGAAGGAAAATGTATTGATCTTAGCACATTACACCGGCCCGATTACAAACAGGATCCCAAAGAAAAGGAAAATTACAACGAAGTTCAAAACTCCTGATCATCTTCCTCGAAGCCCTCAGGGATCCGTTCGTCACTGCCGCCAAAGCCGCTTCCCAATCGTCGCCGGACGCCAGAGCCAAACTCCACGAGGTGGAGGCCGCAGAGGAGGGCTTACTGCTAGGCGAATCAGCCGAGTATACGCTGCCTCCCAGGCGCATCGGCCAACTCCGACACCCATGACGCAACCTTCGTTTCCAACCGGCAACCCGAGCAAAGCTCAGATTTTCACCAAAGATCATCTTCCTCGAGATTAACAGGGTCAACAACGTCATCACCTGAAGAAGACGACGATGCGCCGGCCCCGGACTCCTGGACAGGTCTCCCCAGCCTCTCCATTGGCGTTGGAGAAGAACGCCACCGAAGAACGGAAGAAGCTGGGAGAAATTATTCCTCTGCAACGCCGTCGCTTCCGCATCGTCGGCGCCGCCAGGAAAACCAAGCCGCAGAGAAGCCACGCTCCTCCGGCAAAAACTAACTCCACCGCCGAGCATCGGCGGCGAGCAAACCCTAGACCTAGATGGACTCGATCTACTAAAGGATGGACCCCCGCTCCCCTTGCCACCGGCTAGGAGGCCGGAGACAAGGGAGAACGGGGGCCAGAGGCGGACGGCGGCGGCTGCGCGAGCACGCGGTGGCGGCGGCGGTTCCACCCGAGTCGCCCCTCGGGGGCGACGTGGGGGACGGAGAAAAAAGATCGATCTGCTCTTACTTTTTGTACTCTGCTCTGGTGGTTGAATTAGATTACCTGGCCAGTTGCTGGTTCGACTCCATACCGATTTTCCTATTACGCGCGTCTGCGCGCCTTGGGAAGCGCACGCATCACGCCGCGCCAGGAAGCGCGTTCCCCGTTGCGCACATGGGTGGGCCCGTGCCTAGACGCTCGTGTGCGCGTCAGCTCCCCAGCTCCACAACTTTCCTTTTTTGGAAAGTTTCTTTCCCACCATTTTTCTGTTTTAGAAAAGTTTCGGTGCAATTTTTTTAGAAACTTTTTGTCTTGAAAAGTTTCAGTGCAACTTTTCGGAAGACTTTTTGTCTCGAAAAGTTTTAAAACTTTTTGTCTCGAAAAAGTTTCAGTGCAACTTTTCTGGAAACTTTTTGTCTCAGTGCAACTTTTGAACAAATGACTGCTTCGTTCGTGAGACATGTATGCACCTGAGAGTGAGCATGCACCCACGTGCTAAGGGGGCCCACACATGCATTCACATGCTGAGGAGCTTTGGAAGCGGGAGCAAGCAATCGTGGGGGGGCCAGCAGATGCATGCACCCGCGGACAGGCGGTCGTGGGGCTGAGCAGCTCATGCATGGAGCACACTGGAGGAGGCGTGAGCAGAGCGATACTGTGCTAACGCGGTTGTCGGTTTTCTATCGGGATGAGTGCACGCGGACGCCCGCGAGCGCGCGCGCGGGGATTAGACCTGCCCACTCCATGCGAGCGCGCGCGCGGGGATTAGACCTGCCCACTCCATACTTCCATTGCATACGGGCATTGTAGGCAGAGGTGGACCACTGTTTCTTGATGGCAATCACAGAGTGTGCAGTTTGGGTTACATGGCCAGTTTCTAATGGCTAGTTTGTCTGCCGTCAGGATCTTTTGCTGAATGAGCAAAGAATTTGTGCTTGCCTTCCGCATGAGCTCTCCAAACCAACGCTGCATCGAACGTGTTGTGTGTCCTTTGAACTGTGCAAGATACGCTGATTTCGCTGTGTACTGTCCATTAATCAGGCCAAAAAATGGACTTCTCTATGGCGAAGAAAAATCCCAAAGAGGACGAAGCATTTGAAGCACAAAGTACACAGCACATGGTGAAAGTTCGAGGCACCTCCCTCTAGCGTCCTGAGACTCGGAGCGATTGATACTCGGCGGTGCAGAGTAGAGGAAGGTTTAATCAAATACAGAAGACCATCCAGAGCATAGTACAAAAATACAGCAACATACCGGTTTCATCCTTCCTGCTGTTCTGTGCCAGATCATATTACATTACCTCGACACTTCAGGTACGTAGAGGAGGAGGGTTCAGAACATGGAGGATTGAAAAACCACATAACACGACATTAGTATTCCAGCAGTCCAGAAAACAAACACAATACAGACTTAAAACATCCACTGATTTAAGTGCGACTACAAGGATAGGTTCTGGAGTAAGATAAGCTGTCCAAGGGAATACTAAACCTGAGCACATAGGTTAACTACTTCTATAAACTACTGCACATGTTAAAGTAGGACGGCACACTCGCTAACTCAGACCTGATGGCATCAAGCATAAAGGTCCTTGTCAAGCTTAACGAGCCAATCCAAGAGCTCGTACTCATAAGTCAATTATGGACCACGTAACCTTCACGAGCAGCTTAGTGGCACCAACAAAAACTTCACGTTCATCTCCACCACTGACCCTTGGAGTAAAAACAACAGTCTTGTGTTTGATTTTACCATGACGAGTCTGGTCAACAATTTTCACGAACAGCTTCTCTTTCACATAGACAGCTACAACAGGTCGCGAAAGTTGGATACAAACACCGGCCCTCGCACCAGTCACATTGCTATCATGAAGCACAAGAGCATTCTTTATGCTGGAAGTCCAAGCAGTGATTTCTCCATAATAATCCCCCTGCAGAACTTCGATTGCAAAGGTAGCCTCCACTGCATCTTTCACAACTCCATACGTTACATCCACAGTACTGAGCCTTGTAGCAAGATACTCACTTTCTACCTCGCATGTTTGCAAAAGTCGATGTGCTATGCCCGGGATCACTATAAATCCTTTACTTAGTTCTTTGTCCTGCTGCTCTCCTTGACCCTTGATCTTCAGATAAATCTTGACATATGCGTCATCTATTAACGCGAGTCCTCGCTTCGGGCCTATCAGTGTCAAAGACTGATCCTACAAAGAAGTTGATATGATCGGTTAGTGGTATGTTTATCAGATTGTGTCAATTAATTAGAAGGAATTTCAATCACGCAGCCTACGGAATCCATTGAAAACACTGTTATCGGTCCATCAGTATACAAGTGCATATTGACAAGTGCAAACAGCATCAGTATACGGATGACAAGTTAATGAACAGGTGACCAGGAGATGCTTTTAAACTAGTATAGGCAGTTGCACAAGTTCACTGATATGCAGCATGACGTTACTAGTAGGTGTAATAACTGTTAGTAACAGGAAATTTTCACGTACGTGTACCTCAGAGTTGAGGCGCTGGCAATGATCTCTATCACAGCGGAAGAGATAAACACACTTGTAGTCAATGCTGTCTCTGGCGATGACAGTGCCATACACGTCGATCGGGAAGCCAACATCCGAGGACACTATCTTGACAGAGAGGAAGTTTAATGCCTCACATAGCTCATACGGACTTTCGCCTGGTTTGCAGACTCTGTTGGTGTATCTCATCGGACAAACGCGTGCTGTGGTGTAGAAAAACAAGAAAAAAAGAAAAGGGCCGGAATTAGACTCGTGTTTACAAATGAACTGAAGACAAGTCAACGAATACTTTGCAGTGCAGATTTTGAGTGAGGTTAAATTGAGATGAAACTGAATCAAGTACTGTACCAGTTATTGTATAAGGAGGACATAAGTATTTGCGTTCTTCAGTATCGAGTACAGATCAGTAACCAGAACAGTTGTAACTATGGATCAATTTTCCATGCATGGCAATGTGTTCTGCTCTACGTATGATATGTAACAGAGGATATGCTAATGGTCCACTCGTTTGAGTCAGAGTAACAAAGCAATTAAGATCTTGAATTTGGATGGATGGCGCATGTGAAAAGAATATGAAAACAAAACTCATGTTTCCACTCACACTCCTTGTCGAGGTCGAATTTGCTCAAGTCGCCGAAGCAGTATCGGGTGAAGTATTCGCCCCCCTGCTTGGGATCGTAGTCGCGGATCCGATCCTCGGCGGCCTTGCGGGCTTCCTCCCTCCGCGCAAGAAGCTTTCTCTCGCGTTCTTCGTTCTTCCTCCGCTGCTCCTTGGCCTCTTCCGCCGCTGCGTGCTCGGTCAGCGCCGTCGCCTCGTCGAAGAAGAAGGGTTCCAGGCCTGTACACTCGTCTTCTTCATCCTTGGCCACGGAGGACCAGCCGGAGCCTGAATCGCCGCCGCCCAACTCCATGATCAGTTTGATCATTCACGCCCGAATCTACTACCTATCGGTGATTGTTGATCTCCGGTGGGACCCATCTGTGTAGAGGTTTGCTTGCCTTGCCAGTTCGGATGGTTTTCTGACGGGCGGGACCCATCTGCAACTCCGACGCCTCCCTTCTGTCTTATCCTACTGCTGACACACACGGGAGCTCATCATGTTCTTTCTTGCCATCTGCGATGTACGCCGAGGACTTCCCTGCCAGAACGCAGCGTGGTGAACGCTGCAATCGATCCAAGCAGAGAAACGCAGCACAGCTCGAAGTGCCAATTACAGCAAAATGGTTGGTGCAGAGTACAGGAGGCACGAGAAAGAACACCAAACAAACACAGCACACGATTGCCCAAATAAGCACAGCAGAGAAACACAACATGACTGACTAACAAGATCAGGTGCATTTTCCTGCTGCTCGATTCCAGGCTGCATTACTTGAACACTTGAAAAAATCAGAAGCATTGAGATGAACTTATTAACACCACACTAGGATTCCAGAACTCTTGAACATAACGCAAACATAAAGCACACACCGATAGTAGTGGTTCTAACATTGGGGCCCCAGACTCAGACAAGAGACAAGCTAGCTGAGGACACACTAGAACCCGTCGCAAAGGTAGGAACTTCATACATAACATAACTACTGGTTCGTGAATGATAAAGTTGGACGCCATACTGCTAAGCAAAGCAAACTTCATTGTACTTGATCTGATGAGTGCCTCACAGGTCACAGCAACCACCCTTGCATCGGAATCGCGCGTCCTAGGTAGACAGCCAGGGGCAGTCTCTAGACCAGTGCCCAGCCTGATTGCATCTAAAACACATATGCCCAGGCTGTTTGCATCTGATACACGGATCCCACTTGCCATCAGGCACGAAGGGACGTGTGTCAAGGGACCAATCCATGAAGCCACCATTGCGAGAGGAACACTTGCACAACCCTGAAGGTGGAGCAGACATTCTGCCATTTCTTGCTGCTTGCAGCCAAAACTCATCTGCGGATTGCCCATACACTGCTCCACGCACACTCGTAACATTGCCAAAAGCATTCTTGGAGGTTTGCTCACTTTGTCTGGCTTTCACATTAGAGAAATCAGCAGTTGGAGTAGAGTCTGAAGCACCCTCTGTAGTCCAGCGCGAAACATCCTTCAAACGGTGGTCAATCTCTTCCAAGAGATGGTGGTTTGTAGCCGGCACGTCTATCTTTTCAACACCAACAATGTCGCACCTAACCCGTGGCTCACCGTAAAAGGTTTCCTCCTTAACTTTCAGATTGAACAGATACTCCTGCCAACAGACCCCCAGCATAATTCCTTCCCACTTTGCTTCGTCTTGGTCTCTTAAAATGAAAAGCTCTTCGGCGCTGCAGCCAATTATCTTCGTACCAGGTTCTTGGAATGCAGTGGCGTAGGTAACCCCGGAGTGATCCTGGAGCTGACACATCAGCAAATACCTATACTCACAGCTTAAAGAGCTCATAGTGCATTTATCACAGTACCATGCCCCATCATTATTTCTGGTCACCTTTCTGTAACATGGCTTACCATTAACCTCCAAGGTGCAAGCTGGATAACAAAAGTTATGAGCTTTCACATGTGAAATTGTAGCCCTGACAGTTATCAAGTCAGGCTTACCTGACCGCCCCAGGTTTTCATCCTTGATCTGTGCAATTGTTTTCCTGACATGATTCTTGCTCATGCTTGACATTTTCTCAGATAAAGAAATACAAGCAGTGGTTTTTCCTTCAGTGAAGTACCACTGTCTCAACCTTTCAGCCTCAGGAAAGTCTGGGTTTACTTTTAACTGGGTTGAGCTGATTGTGACCAAAGATCTACCCCTTAAATCACTGATACGGCAACCTTTAAGAGCTAGTATAGGATTTGAATCAGAACCGCACAGCCGTTGGAGCTCCTGTCCTTCCTCATCACAGAACTTCCCAAAGAAAATCACTTCCACACTCCGATCAGACATGTCTTTCAGTTGAAGAGTTCTTTTCTGGATTCCTTTGCCATCCTTCCGCGTTATTGTGGCAGATGGGCTCACTAAAGTAACAACTCCAAGCAAATCTACCAAAGAACCATTCTCCATGTTCTCTATTTCGCTGATCTGTCGGAAATTGTACTGCTGCTTAGGGATACGGCTGTCATCATCAGAACAAATTTCTATAGATGTCGAGTCATCTGCTACTATTTCATAGTCACTATTCAATGGGTTATACTTCTTATCTGCAGGTTTCACTACCCCCCTAGATATACAGTATACCTTGTCAACCTCAATAAGGTCAAAATACCGATCCACCTGCAAATTGAAGCATGTTACACGAATTTCTCCATCTTGGGCATCACGGAGATCAAATGAGAAGACTTTTCTAGAGCCTCTTGCGTTGCTGTAATGCCCCTCAAATCAGTCTTGGCAGTGACCCTAGCCTTGATTGTCCATCTAATTTGGTACGGGTTTAATGCAGCAACAGGGATAATGTGACAAGGAGGTTTATTTGTGGCAGCATGGCTCCTGTCCGTACACATTGAAGGTGGCAGTAGATAAGAAGATGGTAATGGATTTCCATGAGAAGAACCATGACCAAAGTTCTCACCACTACCAGTGGTAGTAACCATAAGCCTTTGCTTTTGATGATCATCCAATGAAAGTTGCTGCATCTTGGCATCTACTGTGTTCTGTGGTGGCACCGAGCCATAACATCCACCATACTGCAGACCATATACAGCGTGTTCTGCCCTTGGACCAAAAGAAGAATCCAACATGAATTGACCAGGAACAAATGATGAGTTGGCAGCAACTTGCTGAGCCCCCGGTAGGACACAAGGTTCATGGCTGCCTAGGCCACCCGAACAAGAGATAGCAGTTGGTTGAGTTGACATGGCTTCATAGATTACCGGACTACCGATCAGTGCGCAATCAGTTTGCAGTATCTCTAGTTGGATAACAATAATGACCCTGAACGAAAAAACAGGACAAGTTAGCAAAAAACAAACCGAGAATGGTCAATTTAATAATTAACAAGAATTAACTAATGAAAAGTTAGTCATACGATAAGATATGTTTCAGTAATGAATTTTTTTTCTGAACATAAATAGAAAAAATAATAACAACCAGAGCCAAAAGAGTTAGAAAAGGAAGAATAGTTAAAGATATACGAGAAAGAGCACTGAGCTTATGTTTTCTTTTTTTTTTTAAAAAAAAAGCTAGGATTGTTAAACCAATTGCAAACTTCTACCCAAAACTGAGCACTCAATCTTTTAGGGAACACAGGAGAACATATTGATTATGAAGTTGAGGAACTAAGTTAACATGCTGGAAACCACATGCCCTGGTATCCTTGCAAGCAAGAAAAATGGGCAAACAAACCCTGTTTGTATCTATATCATGCAAGTATTCATCAAATCTAAGTTGACATGCAAAATAAAAAGGTGTGACCATTTCAATTCTAATCCAATTTAAGAAAACCAAAGGAAGTTCAACTATATTCTGATTTTGCAGCATCTGGGGTGCGACAAAAGGATGAGTATCTAATACTCGGGTTGTTTTCTGGCTACCAGAACTCGAGATCATCTGATCAGATTAGTCACAATACAAAAACTGCACACAACCAACCTACAAGAGCAAAACCTGTTAACGGCCTCTGACAAAGGCAAATATTTCTACAGTGACAAAGGAAATGCAACATTGTGACCATTCCATCAATGGCAAAGCCGCAAAGGTAATGTGACAATTTGCATCAGTGCGGAAAGGATAGCAATCCTGACTCCTGCATGCAAGCGCTAAACACAAAATCCGGCATTTCTTCTGCAGGCTAGGCACCTAAGATCGATACCTGTTCAAGTACAAGACTTCCAGCCTAGCTTGTTCTTATCAGACATTAGTGGGCTGTAAATAGGATCTGTCGTCACTGTAATAGACTTATTAGGCGCTTTGCTTTCATTTCTGTTATTTGCACACTGGCACTGGCTACCCCAGTACCGTTCGAACTGCTGTACCGAAATTTGGCCTTCAACAAAGATCAAGCAATGTCTCTTTTTTTTCTAAATAAATTTTTAAAAAACTGCAACCCCAAAATGGAATATAACAGTCCAACACTGACCCACCGCACCTACATATGATCAATCAACAGGGAATCACCACAAGAAGCGGCTTTTTACTGCACAGCCGCCGGCAGGCACAAAATCAGCGCCCCAAGAAAGAAAGGGAATACAAAACCCTAAACCCTAGGCATAATTTCATCTGTTATCAAGCGCACAATAGATAAAAATCCAATCTTTCTTCCGGATCCAACCGTACAAGCCCCGAGACGGGACCGGCTCCTCACCTTTGGTTATCGATGATGCTGCAGATGTAGTCGAGGACGCGGACCACGGTGCCGAAGCGGAGGTCGCCGCTCCGGACGAGATGGTTCAGGGATGACGCAAGCACGCCCTGCTGCGAGTGCACGCCGTCAGAGAGCAGGAGACTGTACCGCACCGTCCCTGTCCCGGCCGCGGCGACCGGCCGCCGGGGCACGTCGGCCACCTGCAGCACCGGGCGCAGGCCCTCCGCCATCCGCGAGATCGACGCCACCGCGCCGTGCGACAGGTCCACCATCCCTCCTCCTCCCCCCATCTCCGCCGCCGCAGCAGGGAGGAGCACCTTCCGCGAGATTCCGGCAAGCAGTCGATCGCTACGGAACGGGGAGAAGCCTTCCGTTTCTGTGTGCGGGAGAAGTTTTGGAAGTGGAGCGACGTGGCGGAGTTATCGCTGGGTGGTGAAGTGAGGGAGGGCGGTGGCGTACGTGGGAAGCTGAGCGCGGAGGTCGAGGCGGAAGAGCGGTTGTGATGGAGGGAGAGGGAGCAGGCGGGTGCCTTGGGATTCGAAATTTGGCGGACGCGTTTGGGAGGGAACAGTGGAGGGAGATCAACCTTTTCCGGCGAGAAATGACGGAAGTGACCATGCCCGAACATGGGCCGCTAGGAAGAAGATGACCTGTACAGTATTGGACCTCAATACAACTGGGCTCCATGGACCGATATATATAGGCCTGCTAACCATGTCGTTGGAGGAAAGAAATTGTGCTCTTCAGTCTTCAGCAGTTACGCATCAATCCAGCACCGTTCACTGATGAAGCAGCACCGTTCATACATGTCGAGAAGAAAATAGTGCTTCACAAGTTCAGGTGAAATCGTTGTTTGAGGCAGTTATCAGGTTCCTAGCAATTCACAACACAAGGCAATGCACTTGAATTCAACAAGTACTAATAGATAGCCCTGGTATATGATATTAAACATATACCGAGCAATAAGGCACTAATACTTGGTAACCACAAAGTACTGCACGACACAGACTGATTAATAAAGGTACAACAAATACATGACCCTGATTTAAAGCCTACAGTACAGACATAACAGCTACTGCATTAGTATTCATCCTTAACATAACGAGCCAGGCTCAGCATCGAGTATGCAGCAAACCTTCATGGGGCTGCACTTGAGAAGTACTTGACCCAGGAACCAGCCGCTCATGAAGCCATAACCTGATGCTTTATGATTTCCCTGCACGGTGTTTGGCCCGGTGCTCATTGGTCTGCTTGGATTTGAAGCACATGCCCGAGGCATTGTTGGCCGACGAAGAACCATAGAAGCTGTCCATGAATCCCCCAGGTGCTGCTGGTCCTTGTCCATCCACACCTGGAGGACAGGTCTGTGGACTGTGACCACAAAACCCACAGGCACAAGAGAGTGTATCTTTCGATGTTAAGGTTGATGCTGGCTTCATAGCATATCTGTTAATGGGACTGAATCCATCCATAGAACCCAGCCAGCTAGCATAGACTGATGGCAGGGCTGCTGCTCGGTGATTGCACACTTGAACGAGCTTTAAAATCCGATAAACCGCTGTAGGTGGGAATGCCGCTGCAGAACTCTGAGTTTGAGCGTGAACTCTTCTTCAAAAGCTTGTCGATCACCCCAAGAAGACGATGGGCTTCAGCTGATGGATCCACCTTTTCAGCTTCAAGAACAGTGCACACACGACGCCCACAAGTGTATGGTTTTGCTTCGACCTTCAACTTGAATACATATGGAGAACACAGAACCCCATGCACGATATTTTTAAACCATGGAAAGTCTTGCGGTCCATCGTTCAAAAAGTAGAGCTCCTTCGCAGTGCGGCCAAATATCTTGTTGCCAGCCTTTTGGTGCATAATAGCAGAAGATGTACCAGTGTAATCCTGGATCTGAATGTGAACCTTGTACCTGTAATCACAGGTTTCAATGTCCTGGAAACATCTTTTACAGTGCCACATCCTATCACCAACACGGTCAACCTTAGCATTGCATGGCATACCATTTACCACCAGGGGGCAAACGGCATAGCAGAAACTCTCTGTATCTATAAATGAGATGACAGCCTTGACACTCATGATGTCTGGCTTATCTGAGTACCCCAAGTTTTCATCCTTGATCTGTGCAAGAACTTTCCAGACAACAGGTTCTGCCAACAGAGAAGTCGAAGATGGCATGACCTCAACAGCAGGCTTGCATTTACCACCAAAACTGGGTTCACCGTATGCTGCAGATCTAGTGTTGGACCCCAAGGCATTCCTTGTTGGCTCATAGGTCTTGAGACTCCCAATCAGCGGGCAGTTAGTTTGCAGTACTTCTACCTGAACGATGATGATGGTCCTGAATTAAAAAGAAAAATAAGAAGTAAGATTTGACAGACAAAAACAGAGGGATCTACACAACTTCCAAGCACCAAGAAATGTATATAGTGTACCAGTGTAGACAAACAAAGTTAGATCTACTATAAAACATGTTTCAAGGAAGGAACTCATTTTGCACACCCGAGCGAGCAAGTGGAATACAAAAAAGAAACAAGGGTTAGGACAACAAATCAGCACCACTCCTTCAAATGTCACCAAGTTATGCATCCTGATAATGAATTTATTTTTGCCAACCAGTAGATTATGACGTAACAAGTTGAATTCCAAAGAGTTGGACATTGGGCAAGTCTTTTAGCACCAGAAGTACATACCATTACGACTAACGAATATTGGTTCAATGTTACATTAGGACAAGTTGGCAAGTTTTTTAGCACTAGAAGTATATACCAATATGACTAACGAATATTGGCTCAATGTTACATTAGGACAAGTTGTGCATTTGTGCTTCTACACTCTCCACATAACTAAACTACAGCTAGAGATGTTGCAATTCGGTTAATGATGAAAGAAAGTCAAGATCATGACAGGATGTAGCATAAATTTTTATTTGTACGTCATGGCAATCCTCATCTACAGGTCAAATGGTAAATGGTGAAGCCTGTGAATCTTGCAAGAATACCACAAGAGACAATTCATCAAAGGAATTGGATACCAATTCACATGTTACAAACAAGAGTACATTTGCAAATTACGGCAGTTCCTTTAGCAGAGCAAACAACATCAATGATAACATGATACAATAATATCATCATACAAGTCAACAAGTATTTTGAATTATAAACAGCAACAACTAGCATTCCCCAAGCGTGCCTGTCCTTGCACCATAATGATACCAAGAACAATAAGCCCTTCTATACATTAGCATAAATAGAAAGAATGATGCTTCAGCAATGCATGTACATAATCAGACATCAATTGCTGTTAATCAGAACCAAATGGGTTGGTAACAACATATGCTGGTTGTAGTGAATAAATAGTATGATTAGCTAAAATACGCGCGGACATCAATGGAGATGGGCATGAAGGCTGATCTTGTTACTTTGCGTGAATGTAGTTCAGTTTTACAAGGGTTGTCCATTAGCCAGTTCATGGTGTTCAGAACCTGGCATTATCCAATTGCTATTAAGATGACACGTGCTGCATGTCGCCGATACTTTGGTCATGGAAATATATGGGAATGGCACAATATCTTATTTGTGTGGAAGGGGTTCATCATAGGATTTTATGTTTGCTATATGATATTGTTGCACGTGTAAACTTAGGTCGGCTCCAGTGTTCCCAGGAAATGTCAGAAACGAACCTGTTCTCGACATTTATGCATATCTGAACATTGTAAACGATGGAAAGAGCACATGCATGCACAGCACCACTGCAATTGATTGTTTCATCACAAAGGATACAAATCTGCCAACAGATTTGCTAATTTTATCATACCGTCGCATAGTTTGTGATCGCTAGAAAGGGTAAATGCTCAAATAGTGCAGAATTAGTCGACAGAACGTTTTTTTCCTGTGCGCACACGCTCTGACAGTCACGACACAGCAAAACAACAGGGAAAAATATTTGTACCAAAACCTAGATCAAAATCGAATCTGTTTCCCCCTCTAATAGAATAACTAAGATGGAACTACTGGGAATCGCACGGAGTCTTCACCTGCGGTTGTTCTCGACGGAGTCGCACGAACTGGAGGACGCGAATCACGGAGCCGCGGCGGAGGGCGCCGTTCCTGACGAGGGGGTTCAGGGAGATGGCGAGCCTGCCGGGCAGAAAGTGCATGCCGTCGGAGAGCTTGACGCTGTACCGCAGCTCCGCCTCAGGGTCGAGGCAGCCGTCCTCCACCATGTGCCGCACGTCCGCCACCTGCAGCACCGGGCGCCACCCCGCCGCGGCCGACTCCGACGACGAACTCCACAGCGCCGCCACCGCCCCATGGGACAGGTCCGCCTCCAGCCCTCCCCCCATGTCAGGAAGCTTCCGCAGCGGGCGATCCAGCGAGGAGGAAGCGGAGGTGGGAGCACTGGTGTGAGCGAAGTGTTTGTCAGGTGTGAGGCAGTGAGTGACAGGACAAGGCGAGGCGCGTGGAGTGAAGAAGGCGAGCAGGTGGCGTGCGAGAGAAGCGTCCCGCGGATCCCGAGGCTAGCAGGGGGCGCGTGCGGTCGAGATCGTCCCGGTAGGGCGGTCGGTCCAGTGCAGGCGGTCGCCATGACGCGGTGTTTCAGGCTTTTTCAAGCCAGAGGGAGGAAATGCGGTGCGTGCAGATAGTTGGGCCAGAATGAGGAGGCCGGTAAACACAAGATAGAACAGCTAAATTAAGCATAGTAGCTCAAAAAAAAAAGCTAAATTACAGTGCAGAACTACGGGATATCAGTCGAGCTTAGTGCTATAATAATAATACAAGGTTCTAGGTAGGAGAACAGGCACATAAAAAACTAAGTACAATACTAGTAGTTAATACATTGTCCTGAAAATATAAATAACACCCGGTAGAGGTTACTAGGTGGTTCATACAACTAGTCCGTATGTAATGTTGAGCCGCCACGCATCAACTGCCTCCAGCGTAGGATACATTAGTCTAGTGCCATTTCAAACCATCTGATTACAGCTGAGACACATCAGCCGATATTTTTGACCGGCTAGAGGTGCTCATATGGATGCCGGCCACATCCAGCCAGGCTGTAGGTGCTGCGCCACTGCGAGTGTGGCATAAAAAATCGGCGCCACGATCGCCACAGGCAAAACACTGGGAGTGTTCGGTTGGAGTATGCAGTTGCAGTTGCAGTTACAGTTGCAGTTTTTTGTGAGAGAGAGTACTGTAGCGGAGGAAAGCAGTACTGTAGCAGAGAGAGGAGGAAAGAAGCAGCAGCAGCAGCCTCCGGCTGAAATTCCACCTACCGAACACCCTGACTGAAGAAAACCGTTGTGGCAGCCATACCTTTGGCAGGAACCATGCATGATGCTTTTTTCTGTAGCTTCCGCAGCTGGTAGCGTGTCGACGTGTGGCTTGCATCCACACACGCCTCAGATCCCATGCACCACGATTGTTCATGGCACAGAGATCGCCACCGGAGTTATGGACCCTCTGTCGAGCTTCCAAATATGAAGAAAAACCAATTCCAGAACCCACAGAGGTGCGACCCACTGCAGTAGAGCCTGAACTTCCCTTGAGCTTGTTTATCTCCCTCAGAAGGTGATGGTTTTCAGTTGACGGATACACCTTTTCAGCATGGAGGATGCTGCACTTTGGAAACTTCTTATCATCAATTGCTCCAGATTCCAACAATAGATCGAATAGGAAATCATGAAACAGAACACCCCCTACGATATTTTCAAACTGTGCACAATCTTTCTGTTCATATTTCATCAAGTAGAGCTCCTTTGCTGTGCGACCAAATAGTTCCTCCCCAGCCACTTGCGAAGCAGGAGCATAAATCATACCTGTTGAATCCTGGAGCTGAATTAAAATGCTGTATCTGTAATCACAAGATGCAAAGGTCTGGTTGCAGCTGTGGCAGTACCACCACCCCTCTCCATTTCTACCGATCTCCATGCAGCATTGCGTACCCTCCACCACGAACGGGCAAGCAGTATAACAGATACTCTCCTTGTTTATAAATGTAGGGGTAGCTTTAACGACGATGGACTGATATGGATAATACGAACGGACCAAGTGATCAGCGCTGATTTGTGCAAAAGTTTTCCTCACACGACCTGCTTCGATGTCTTGACCAACAGAACGGGATTCACCATAATACTCAGCATACTCTGCTGGCCTCAAGGCAGTGGAAGACAACCCAATACCTTGTCCCAACTCAATCCGTGTCCAATCAGTTTGCAGTATTTTGACTTTGAGGAATGTGAAGATCCTGATCAACGAATCCAAGAGACGACACGGAAAAAAAGGAAATGGTCAATTTGATAGTAGTAATTCATGAAAAACATTTATCTTAAAAAACCAAGAGAAGTAGGGAATGCAAGTAGAGTAGAGGGCATATAAGCGCGTTAGATATACAAGAAGATAATAGGCTATTGCTTGATAACCAGGAAGTTAGCAAAATAGCAAAGAGAACGGAGTGAATCAAGAGAAGCAAACATAGCATCTCAATAAAATGGTACTGAACTGCATGCACATCTCCAATAAATTATCACTTTGCAGATTTTACCAACAACTGAGTGGAGATAGATGGAAAAAAAGTCAAATTTGAAACCAATAGTAGCACAACTGATTGAGTGTAAACACCACGACAACAACAGTTTTAATTCATGCAGCCAAAATATAAGTACGCGATACTAGAAACTTATACTAAAAAAATTGGACTGGTAATTCATCATAAGATGCACCAAAGATGACTCCATCAGTTGTAATCAGACTCATTACTAAAAGGGCTAGTAAGGATGGCATAAAGTGCAACACATCCTAGTGCAGACAACAATATCACTCAGGTTGAGCTTAAGCACCAGGGTCCATGTTAATAACAGTTACATCCATGCAGCCATAAGACATGCACACTAGGTTTCTTGAAAATTATATTTTTAAAAAGGGGACTTGTAACTCATGACAAGGTGCATCAGAAATTATTCCATCACTAGTGAAGGGGGTCAAATATGTAGTGCATCCAAAACAGAAGCAATGATGATATGAAGCGATCACTCCATTTCAGCTGGATGCTTATAACTATCTCGTATCGATGAGAAGGCATACTAGCTCCTGCCTTTTATTTTATTTTATTTTTGAAACAGAGAATAAAGTTATTTGCATCATTTTTGTTCAATGAGATAGTACGGTTCCAGCTCCTAGGAAAATTTTATACTATAAAAAGGTGCCGTATGCTGCATGCTTAGATATTAATTAGAATGCAAACTGGTCCTAATCCTGAATGCAGTCGCATTATGGTAACAATCAAATGTAGAAATCTAGCTAGAGTGCGCACTAGTGGTTCCTATCAATCGATAAATGTATGATGAGACTAACTAACAAGTAGCAAATTCAAGAGATTCAAGAAGAGATCTATGGATCCCGATGAACGAAACTGTTGGCAACAGGGGTGGATTGGATCCTTCACCTGATGCTCTGGGAAGTGACGCAGTGGAACTCGAGGAGGTGGAGCACGGTGCCCGGACGGAGGTCGCCGTCCTCGACGAGATGGTTCATGGAGCTGGGGATCCCCCCGTGCACCGAGTGGACGCCGTCGGAGAGCGCCATCCAGCGGCGCGGCGTCCTGCACACCGGCAGAGATTGGTGCTCCAGGCCAACCACCTGCAGCACCGGCGCCAAGTGCCGCTCCGGCTGAGACTGGTGCGCCCCGTCCTCCAAGGCCAAGATCAAAGCCACCAACCCTCGAGAAAGGCCCGCCTCCATGCCTCACGCACACACAGGGTCCTAGATCTTCTTTCTAGAAGCTTCCGGGAGAAGCAAATGCCGCAGTCGGGGAGGAGGAAGGAGCACCGCAGAGGAGAGCTCACTGACTAGTACTATTAATGGGGGTGAGGCTATCCGCACTCGTGTTCCTCTATATCCTTCTTCTAAAAAGAATATTCCGTCCTGGTCATCGAGATTCTTTCCTCTAAAACAATTTCTCCCGCACCCATCATTCCTCTATATCCTTCCTCTATCCTAACTAACTTATATTTTATTCAACCATTCCAACTACCTTCTCCTCTCTCTCCTATTTTTTTCCTTTTCCTTTTTTCTCCGGCGGCGCCCTCTCCTCCCCGCGGCCCCGCTTCCCCGCGCCGCCTCGCCTCCCAGTGCCGGCTCGCCTCCCCGCGCCGCCTCGCCTCCCCGCGGCGGCGCCCTCTCCTCCCCGCGGCGGCGCGACCCCGGCGCACCATGCCGTCCTCCGCCACCGCCTCCCGACCAGCACCACAACAATGGCCTCCCCTTCCCCATCGCCCCCCGCCGCCAACAACAACGCCCCCGGACGGCGCGTGCCGCCGCCGTGCTGGACGACCGACGAGACCCTCGCCCTCGCGCGCGCCTACACGGCCCGCCGCCTCGCCGTCGGCCGCGAGCACCTGACCTCCGCCGACTGGGCCGCCGTCGCCGCGGCCGCCCCGTCCAAGACCGCCAGGCAGTGCCGCCACAAGGTCGAGAAGCTCCGCCGCCGCCTCCGGTCCAGCCGCCGCCGCCCCTGCCCGCTCCTCGACGCCATCGACCTCCTCGACGGCCCGTCCCCGCCGCCGTTCGCGTCCGGGCGGAGGAGAGGAGGATGGAGGTCGCCGTGCCCCTCATCCGCTTCGTCGACGAGGAGGAGCCGAGCTCGGGAGGGAAGAGGCGACTGCGGAGTGGTGGGCCCGGACGCGAGGTAGCGGAGTCCCGGGATTCCTCTGGGAGTAGCGGAACGGGAGCTCTCCTCTGTTTTAGCGTGATGGATAGCGTGTGCCGGTGCGGGAGTTTTTCCGCTAAAGGATTACTGAAGGGAGCTATACCGGTGCCCAGTGCGGGCAGCCTGAGAGCAGAGGGCGCGGGTAGCGTGCGCGAGAAGAAGGTGGGATTCGCGGATCTCGAGATGCCCTGTGTGGCGGAGATGCGACTATGGCGCCGAGGAGCCGCACGCACGGTGGGTGTTCAAACTTTGAATCCTTGGGAGGGAGAGAGGGGAAGAAGCTGCGACCGCGCGGGGAGAGGCCAAAGGACGAAAATAAACATGGGCTGTGGTTCTAGTATTGGGCTTTAAATAATTCAAGAGCGGGCTTGTTCCGTTGGGCCGTCAGGACAGCAGTCGTCGTTTTGTTTTGAACCATTACTGATTGGTCTATAAACAAATTCTTTGACGATTCTCAAAAAAAAAAAAACAAATTCTTTGACAAGCTTCTTCTATATTCAGATTGAAAGACTTCATTTTTTATTTCGATAATTTAATGTTTATGGGACTATTTTAAATTCTTATTTCATTATTATTTGATACTATATTATTCTTTCCAGCTTCCAGAAGTTCCAAACCAGGATACATGTCTGCCACATTATAAATAAGACCCACCGAAAGTTAGATGGTTCATACAACTACCCATATGTAATGTTGAGGGTGTTCGGTTGGAGGATGCAGTTGCAGTTGCAGTTTTTTGTGAGAGGGAACACTGTAGCGGAGGAATCGCGCACTGTAGCAGACAAGTAGACTGTAGCAGCAGCAGCAGCAGCCGGAGGAATTTCCTCCAGCCGAACACCCTGGTTGAGACACCATGCTTCCTCCAACCCAAAGGATTAACTCACTAACAAATTCCTCCAGCGTAGGGCCGTAATAAGCAATCAGTTACACACTCGCCCCCAAATAAAAGCAACCAGTGTTTTCAGCTAGGGCCCGAATATGTGGAGTCTGTTTTGAACGACTTAGTTGATTGCCATGGCCTTTTCTGGACAATAGCCAGTGTTCCCATCAATGCGAACAATGTGGTATGCCAATGAGTTTCTGAAGTTCATTAAGCGATCCTGTTGTTTGATTTGAGAAAGTAAATCAGTCTACAAATGATTGGAATGCATATGTGGAAGTCTTTGCTGATAACTTACTTTTGTAGGTGGTTTTCTGATTTGTACCCCATCAAACTCAAGCGCGAGATAAAGCGAGTACAGGGCTGTATTGTCGCTGTATGAGAAGAATATTTGTTACACTATATAGGAGTAGGTCAACAAAATTGGTAGTGATGTGTTCAAAAAACGTACCATTCAGCCTCTTGTGCGACGTTTGTAAGACATATAAAATTCCACAATAATGGAGCTTGGGTCTTTTTTGCATGGGAAGGTAAGCGCTTGTCAATGCACGTAACTAGGTGCGCATGGAGTCCTGCAGCACGAGCAAAATGCTTCCTTCTAATGAGTTCTGCATTGCCCTCCCTTGCAAGCGGGTCGACAATAGTCAGCCTCATGGCTGTAAAGTCCCAAACATAGCATGACCATGTCTTATCGATTTCCACCAAGCTAGTGATCTGAATCCATTTGTAGGCACAAATTTAAATCATCATGTTATAGCAGAAGTCCACAACTTTGAAGAGAAAATACAAAGCATACCACTTGACAATATGCTACATCGTAGCCATTCCATTTTGAAGAGAATATGTCGTCCCACAATTTTTGATCTGGCTTATACGCGAGTGCATATCTCTAACAAGAGAATGAACCAAACAAATATTAGCCACATGTGTAGGTTTGTACACTCCGATGGTTTAAAATTTATGGAAACTGATATTTTGCTACTTACTGCCCAGTCAACTGTGATAAAGTGCCTGCGTACATGAATCCTCGCCTTCATGCTCTTCTGCAACTCGGTACGCTTGAAAGCTCTCAACGCAATCTCACACATCTCTTCTCCCGGTGTCAAATGACGAAATAGCTCATTCTTTACTCTTAAACCTTGTATGCAAACTTCCCTGTGCTCTTCGTGGATCACCCAATCCCTGGTAAAATGATCACAAGCAAAGTGTAAATTCACTGGAAATAAACCATCAATGGAGCAGATGAATGATGTTTTACCGCAAACATGTAATATTCATAGGAGCTTTCTGTTCTGTCTATCCAATTCGAAAAAATTATGGATCTGAGCATCTCATTCCTATTTTATATGATCACAAGCAAAGTGTAAATTCACTGGAAATAAACCATGAATGGAACAGATGAATGATGTTTTACAGCAAACCTGTAATATTCATGTGAGTCTTCATTTGAGCCTGTCTCATGCCCATTGTATGTGTATCTCGCTCTGGTAGCGAGGCTTGAACAAGCCTTGGTACATTCTGCTCGAAGTTTTTTACTCCGGTGAAAGGAAACAATAATATGTATGTTGGTAGCCCCACACTGTCAATGATGGCTGGTACATTAGGGCCCTGATTGTTAGCAACCTTTTTTTCTTTTTGCATGGGGCTGATTGTTAGCAACCTGTGATGCCCTTGGAGCGACAGAAGATTCTGGCAAGCCTGGGTTCACCAGAGTAGGTTGCACCAGGTTTGAGCAACAGCGGCTGGTACATTAGGGCCCTGTTCCCTAGGTACATTCATGGACCCATAAGGTATGGGGCTTCCAATTATGGCACACTCACTTTGCAGAATATCAAGTTTGATAATAAACTAGTATGGGTGCCCGCGCATTTGCGCGGCTAGATTTACTATATTATTTAAAATATTTTTATTTTATTATAGAAAGTTTAACATACTTTATTGTTATTACCTATTTTATGCTCTATGTTTATAAAATGGTAGAAAATAGATTGAAGAATTTCTCACCATCCCTCAATTTGAGTGTGAGATGAGTCATCATTCATCTAACAATGTATTTGATTTTATTTTAGAAGTCAGGTTGGTTCAAATGTGACATGCTAAACAACTAACATATCTCATGGTAGGAAAAAAAGAATGTATCATGCTACAAATAAATCTTTCGAAGCAAATGTGCCATGCTAAAAATAAGATACTGTGCCATTTTAGCTAGACATATCATGGTGTATTTTTATAACGGTTTATTTAGAAATCGGGATTAAGAGTTTATTGGATGTTTTTATTATTCCAAAATTTAGCTATTTGCTCATAATCGTATGGTTGGTAAAATAAAAATAAGAATTAGCGATATTTTTAGCTTTTTTATAATCCAAATTTAGTTTTTTTTAGACTTGTAATGGCATGGAGGGTAATTTTAGAAATAGGTGTGAAAGGTATTTTTGGTTATTTTTTATTATTCCGAATTTAGCTATTTTTTGACTCATAATGGCATGGGGGGTAATTTATAAATAGGTGTGAGGGGTTTTTTTGATTATTTTTTTATTTTGAATTTATCTATTTTATAAATATTTTAGGGGGTTATCTGATTAATTGTTTCATAATGGCAGTGGTGGGTAATTTTCTCTTCTTATTTTCTCTGTTAACGTGAGAATTTCTAGCATTTTAGAGCGAACGTGGTGGCTCTTTTTTCTCTTCAATTATATGATCCTGAAGACAAGATGATGAGTAGGTCAGCTCAACAATAAAAAGACACAAAAAAGCGTCAACAATCTACATTTCTATTCTAGATATTCATTCCCTTTAAAGGTAACTAATTAAATCTACCAGAATTCACATATTTAAGAAGTAACCAAGGTTATAGGAGTGACGAAGAATTTATGCAAATGCCAACAATTCGCAAAATAATACAGTAACATCCTTTCAGATCCTACATTCCAGCCTATCTGTAGACGCACATGCTATTGCCTCTTGTCATGATACTTTCAATTAGAATTTTAAGATTGTGCATGCGAATTAAAGCTACAATTACTATATTTCCACAACATTGATTTCAGGATGGTAAGCTAGCACTGGCAAAAACTATCACACATTTCCACTGAACTAAGAGCAACCAGTTGCGTAGGCTAACACGAATGACAGAGTTAAAGGAAGTTTGTATATCAGGTCCATTAAAATTAGTATCAATGTCCAAAATCACAAGAAGCGGGTTATAAGGGAAAGGGTTCACAAGTCAAGACAGCAGCAACGAGTTGGAGAAATACAGAGTGAACTAGTACTGACAACATTTGTTACAGTACAGGTAAGGAAATGCAAGGGCAATGCTATGATGAAATGTGGCACAGTGGGGCATCTGTAAACATCGCGCCCTGATCACAATAGCCTTGTAACTCTAGCAAGCAGCAAGCAACGCCCCTCCCTACAGAGTATTGCCAACTATCGGAGATCAAGACCCAATCTTACTTGAGGAACCAAACCAGGCAAGAAATTAACCAAATAGTGGGACTGTGAAGGAACGGAGGATGCAATAAGATTTGTTCCTTCTCGATCACCTGCGGTGCTGGATGGTGTTGCATGTGAACTCCTGGAGGTGGACGCTGGAGCCGTCCCTGATCCTCTGGTTCTCGGCGTGGGCGAGCATGAACTGCAGCGTGTGGACGCCGTCGGAGAGATTAACCATCCCGAAACGCTCCGACACGTCCATGGCCTGCAGCACCGGCTTCAGCCTCCCGTAGCCATCGGCGTGCTCGGCAATGGCCGCCACCGCGCCGGGGCCCTGGCGTTAGCTGCGCCGCCGCCGCCATCCCGGGAGGCGATTCGATCCGGGGGAGGGCGAGGGAGATTCGATTCGATTGGGGGAATGAAGAGGCGAGGAGGAAGCGGTGGTGAGGCAGCCAGTGTGGTACTGTGGCAGCAAGTGTCTGTGTCTCAAGGAACCAAAATACTCTGGGCGCGTTTGGTAGGCTGTACCACCATGCAGCATGCACCCGCAGATACAACTTGACGAGTTTGATAGGCTGGACAAGCAAAAAAAAATTTCGTTTCCGGCGGGCCAGGCTCGCTCCGTCCCACGAGTGATGTTGTGGTCACCTCCCGTGAGCTCATCTTCCCTGTTCACTTGGTCCGCCTCGAGGAAGTCCTCCGCCATGGCTAATCTCGCCGCCTCCTCGCAACCACCAACAGAACAGAAGAACAACGCCATCGCGACGACGCCGGGAGAAGCACGGCAAGGAGGTGCGGCGGCGCCGGGCCAGATCAAGGACGCGTGCTGTGGCTCGCGGCGGCCGGACTAAGGCTGCGCAGGGCGTGTGGCCTGCCCCTGAACTCTTGTCTTCCTGCTCTTGCATTCTCCCCTGCCCGGCACTCCATTTCCCCAAGCTTCCTGGCTCAAATTCTCAGCAACAACCAAAGTCCTGCAATATCTGTTTGAGAATTTCATCGCGCGACCGCTTCCTTCTGAGTTCTTGGTCTGTGACCCGACGCGAGGACAGAGCTCGAGCTCCTTTTGCGACACTGGCACAGACATCGACGCCTCTTCCTTTGCCTAGACGCCGGGGCCGCCATCGCCTCCGAGGATCCAGGACCAGCAGTGCGAGCACGACCACTTCGTGGCGTCGCTGCCAGCCTGCCACTGACCTTTGTCATGCGCGTCGGTGCCGGCGACAAGAAGGGGCAGGCCCAGGCCGCGGCGGACTCCGCCGTGTGTGCATCGCGAAGCTGAGGGACGTCTGCACGGCTGAGCCATGAACTAGTAGGGAGATGTGGCGATTCGATCTGATCAGTGGGTTGCATCAATTCGATTTGAACCGATCCGATGAAGAGGAGCGGCGCGGCACGGATGCAGAGCGAGGTGGCGTGCGGCGGTGAGGAGTGTCGCGGCCGGGCGAGCTCGTGTGCAGTGAAGAGGGGCTGCTCGGGTGCGAGCGAAGCAGCGCGGGGAGGGGTGGCGCGCGACATGGCTCGGCAAGCTCGCCGGAGGCGCGCAGGAGCGGAGCGAGGCGGGGAGGGGTGGCTCGGCGAGGCGAGTCGAAGGCGGCGCGGCCGAGCGAGCTCGCCGACGGCGCGCAGGAGCAGAGCGAGGCGGGGAGGGGTGGCTCGGCGAGGCGAGTCGAGGGCTGCGCGGCCGGGCGAGCTCGCCGGCAGCGGAGGTGAACTCACGGGCAGCGTGGGTGAGCTCCATGGCAAACAATGGGGATGAGCAGAGGAGTCGGAGGAAGAAGCTGCAAGGTAACTCTACCTTATGCTAACGCAAGGTAAGCCGATGGCGCGCAGGAGCAGAGCGAGGCGGGGAGGGGTGGCTCGGCGAGGCGAGTCGAGGGCTGCGCGGCCGGGCGAGCTCGCCGGCAGCGGAGGTGAACTCACGGGCAGCGTGGGTGAGCTCCATGGCAAACAATGGGGATGAGCAGAGGAGTAGGAGGAAGAAGCTGCAAGGTAACTGTGGAATTGTGGAAAACGCCTCACGACTGGAATAGCCTGGGCGATCACATATATACGCGGTGAATACCGCTGCTTGTACAGCAAGTCAAGAATACAACACGATCTCCAAGGATCGGGGTTAGTCTAACTAACCTATATACATATCTCTAATACCCGCCCGCAGTCGCAGCAGGAGAATTCCGGACGCAGCAGCACCAAGGACTCCAACTGGGCGTGTAGTAGAGGAGCGTGGGGCCGACGTGCGCGACGCACCGGCAGTCGACGCGGCTGCTGGCACCGAAGCAGGGCGCGAAGTGGTGGCGGAGGAGGGGCCGGACGCAGCAGGCGCTGGATGGGAAGGCCCGCCCGCGGTCGCTGCATGGGGAGCAGGCCCGCCCGTAGTTCCTGGAGAGGCCGCCGAGCGAGGAGGGGTGAAGGCAGGCTCGCTCGGCGCGCCGGCAGCTGCGCGCGGTTGCTCAACGTCCGGGAGGGACGGAGCAGCCGGTGGTGACGTGGGCGCTCGCTCATTGTCCGGAGAAGACGGGGCAAGCGCCGTAGGTAGAGAAGCATAAGTGGCCTGCATATCAACTTCATGTAGAAGAAAGTCGAACGACTCCAAAGGAGCCGGAGATGAGCATGAGGCAAAAGGAAAAATAGTCTCATCAAATACTACATGGCGTGAGATAATGACCCGTCGTGTAGATATATCAAGGCAACGATAGCCTTTATGGGAGCTGGGGTAACCAATAAAAACGCAAGCAGCAGAGCGCGGCGCAAGTTTGTGAGGGGCTGTGGATGAAATATTAGGGTAGCAAAGACACCCAAAAACTCTCAAGTGGTCGTAGGAAGGAGGACGTCGAAAGAGAAGCTCATATGGGATGGAATTGCCAATGGAGGTTGAGGGTCGTAGGTTCTGAAGATATGTGGCAGTGCTGAGAGCTTCGGCCCAATAGTGGCTAGGCATGTGAGCATGTATGAGTAGCGTGCGCACGGCATTATTGAGTGTGCGGATAATTCGTTCGGCCTTGCCGTTTTGAGGTGACGTATATGGACACGAGAGCCGAAGAGTAATCCCACGTGAAGAGAAAAAGATAGAGAGAGCGTTGTTAACAAACTCAGTACCATTGTCTGCCTGAATGGATTTAACGTGTAAATTAAACTTGAGTGTTAACAAAGGCACAAAACGAAGTGATGTGCTCATATACGTCAGATTTCCTTTTAAGTGGGAAAGTCCAGCAAAAATGAGTAAAATCATCAAGGAGAACAAGATAATAAAGAAATCCTGAAGAACTAGCAACCGGAGAGGTCCAAACATCACAAATGAACTAAATCAAAGGGCGCTGTAGTGCGCGTGGTAGAACTAGAGAACGGCAAGCGAACATGTTTGCCGAGCTGACATGAGTGACAAAGGGAACTATCTTGTTTATTACATGTGATGAGGGACGACTTAGGCGACCAGAGGGGGGGTGAATGGGAGCCGATAAAAATTCTTGCAAAGAATTCGGCCTATGTCCCAAACCGCCTCAAGAATGATCACTAAGATCACTCACACACATGAGGAGTGTTGTGCTGACCCTAGGATTGATCAAAGATGATGTAGGAATACTTGCGGAAGCAAAACAAGCGAACACGCACTCCACGAGATGGACCGATGAAAATCCAACCGAGACCTTCCACCGGATAGTCCGGTAACCTGTCGGATACTCCGGCATCGGATACTCCGGTGAGGTGTCGGATACTCCGGTCGGATACCAGGTCCGGATACTCCGGTAGGATGCCGGATACTCCGGAACGTATCAGGTCCGGATACTCCGGTAATGTGTCGGATAGTCCGGTCGGGTACCAGGTCCGGATACTCCGGTACTCGGTCGGATACTCCGGTAGGCGATGAACAGCAAGAACAAAAACACGCGACCGGTTGCTCCAAAATCCGAAACCCAATCAAACGACCTCCAAAAATCACCAAACTTGAACCCTAGGTGCGTGACAAGATTGGGAACCTCATCCAAGTGGATCCATACCAAAAACCCAACCAAATCCCCTCGAATTTCAGATCACGTGCAAGAACAAGGGTTTGGTCAAACTTGGACGAAATCCACAAATTCGAGGTGCTCGTGGGGAGATCTTGTGCAAGATCAATCAAGGCATGTTCCCACACGTCCTAGCTCCGAATCCATCCGAGAAAACCAACCCAAATCGCAGCCAAAAGGAAGATTGAAAAATCACCCGAAAATAGCTCCGAAAATGGGGAATAAGATGGGGAGGAAGAACAAGAGCACGAGATTGATTCAAACAAACATCATTCCATTGATTCAATCACGAAATCCATAGGTACAAAGCTAGGGCGCCGCCCTCTTCCTCCCTCTCTTGTTGAAAGTTGAAGATACAAGCTCTCACCTTGTTCCCTCTCCTCTCATCTCTCTCTAGCTCTCCCCTAGCTAGTCCTATCCTCTAGATGCAAATGACTTGGTCCCTCAAGGCTCAAGGTGGCCAGCCAACTCCACCTCCCTATATGGGCATTTTCTCTTTCCCAACTTACCCCTAAGGTATTACATACTCCCACCTACCACTAGGGGCAAAATCGTCCAACTCTTTTTCCTTCGCCCGAACGCCATCGGGCCCTTCACGACTTCGCTTCGCCTCGACGCAACCTTCGCGATGGTGCCATATACACCACCATGCGCCGCCGCCGGTTTTGAGGCCCAAACCGGGAAACCGTCCGCCCGCCGGTTTTGAGGCATAAACCGGGAAACCACCTCGATGTCGACGCGTGTCACCTCGTCCCGCGAACCTTGCCGTCAAGTCTTCTCGTCCCAGCCCGTCGGGACCCTTCACTTGACTCGGCCTCCCGTTCACCTCTTGACTTGGTCAACCCGCCGTCTTCATCACCTCCACGGTTTTGAGGCCAAACCGCGAAACCCTCCGTGCTTCTTGTCCGCCACGTGTACGGTGTGGATCACCCTTGACCTCACCCGGCCTCTCGATCGCCTGGACCCAAGCCTCCGCTTGTTCCTCCCGATCCTCTCGCCGTTGACCATCAAGTTGACTCCATTGACCTACACATCATTAGACAGGCAAACACATTTCTCCATCTCCTCCATACTTCCCATCACCTTCACCAACTCCGGTTAGCCATAAACATAATCAATATACATGCTCATGCAAACCTCAAGTTCTCACATTTCAAACTCGAACCCCATGTCAACTCAAACTAAGTCGTTGTCAATTACTCATCACATCATGAACCATGGCACATCTCAACATGGTTCCTCAATCTCCCCCTTGATGAGTACATTGACAACAACACCGATCTCAAGAATCCAAAGTTTGAAATACGAAAACAAGAAAACTAACTAGATGGTCCAAAACCAAGAAAAATGGAAGCAAATGACCATCAAATAGCAAAGGATCACAAAAACCAAGAGTTGGCAAAGAAAGCGGTACAAAGTCGCAAAGATCCACAAGGACTCAGGAAAAAGTCAGAACAAAAGGGTTTAAAGAAAAACTCCCCCTGAAGTGGTGCAACTTCTCATGCAATGCGAAATGCGCGGATAATCCGGTACTGGGCCGGATGATCCGGTGGCCGGATAGTCCGGTAGACAACCGGATAGTCTGGTGGGGGGTTTCTGTCCTGAAAACAAGAAAAGATGCATTTTCGACCAAAACTCCCCCAAAAGCATTTCAAAGGTAGTTTCTCCCTTGATATCTATCTGAGATGCAAACTTATCGATATTTCTCCCCCTTTGGCAATGAACTCATCAAGATACAAGAGAGCCAAAAATGCAATGCATGATGTGGGAATCCTACCAAGCTTCAAAAATCATGTCAACAAGCATTTATCATTGCTATGAACAAGCATAGAACCTTGAAGTGTAAAAGCATGAGCTCACAATTGCACGAAGGCCATAATAGAGAGCATAGCACAAAAACATAGAGCTAGACAAGCTAAGCATGAAGATTAAATTGAGCAAGATAGATTCAAATTTGCTATATCATGAAAAGCATGGTCACCACATGTATGATCATCCCTATCCAAGGCAAAACAAGCATTAAGTGAATCCATGCAAACTAGCAAGTGTCAATCTCAACTCAAGCAACAAACATTCGGAAAGATGTGCTTTGACAAACGCTCACATATGCAACAAAGACTCAATTTGATCAAGTGAAGATTGCAAGCTTTTGGTTGTCTTTTATTTTTCATCCTCAAGTAACCTTTTATCCAAGCGGAGGGTCGCACGACTGGTTACGGCAAACACCCCGAGGCTTCAAGGCACCGTATTGGATTTTTAGCATTTTGCACAAGAGATCAAATTGATTTTAGAAATTAAGCACAAGAAGCAAATGAGTATGCCTTTTGGCAAAAGGACATTTGTCCCCCAAAGTCCCATCATGAGCTAAACATTTGCCAAAGTCCAACCCCCAAACAATAAGTTGCCAAAGTCAAGACATTTTCTGAAACTAGCCTTAAAACAAGTCTTGACAAGGATAAAAACAAGCATACACATGGTGAACAAACATAGGCATGCATAGATCATAAGCATCACAAAAGCCAATTTTCATCTCAAGGTTTAGCTAGCTTGCTCAAATGAAACTATGCCATACTATGTAAAAGGGCCTAAGTTTAAAAGCATGCTACTAGCAATCACACAACTTAACTCAATCTCGATCATAGCAACAATAAATACAAGGAGACATAAAGGTTGAAGCTTCTTCTAAAGATGCATATTATACATGATGCTTATCTTACAATGCAATGCAAAAGCGAGAAAAGTAAGATACATATTTACAAAGAAGCCAACTCCCCCTCAAACAATGCCATAAGGATAGCAAACACCAAGTTCCCTCTGAAGAAATGCAAAGCGCTCGGCGTCTAGGGGCTTGGTGAGGATATCGGCTAATTGGTTGTGGGTATCAATGTATGTAAGCTCGATGTCCCCCTTGGCAACATGATCTCTCAAGAAGTGGTATCTCACCTCTATGTGTTTGACTCTCCCATGTAGGATAGGGTCTTTGGATAAGCATATGGCACTAGTGTTGTCGCACATAAGTGGAACACTCTTGTAGGTTAACCCATAGTCCCTCAAAGTGAAAGTCATCCATAGGATTTGGGATAGGCAACTAGCAGCAGCAACATACTCAGCTTCGGTTGTGGATTGGGCTACACCAGATTGCTTGCGAGAAGACCAACAAACAAGAGAAGACCCAACAAAATGGCAAGTACCCGAAGTGCTCTTCCGATCAACTCGACACCCAGCAAAATCCGCATCCGAATAACCACAAAGAGAAAGTGTAGATGATGCAGAGTACCAAATGCCGAATTCAAGGGTGTACTTGAGATACCTGAAGATGCGCTTCACCGCTTGACGATGAGACTCCCTTGGTGAAGATTGGAAGCGAGCACAAAGACACACCGCGAAGTGTATGTCGGGCCTTGTCGCCGTGAGGTACAAGAGGGAGCCGATCATGCTCCGGTACTCCCGCTGGTCCACCGCTTCACCATCAAGATCCGGATCGAGCACAGTGGAAGTGGCCATCGGGGTCGACATGGGCTTGGCATCCGACATGTCGAACTTCTTCATCAAGTCCTTCGTGTACTTGGCTTGATGAATGAAGGTACCCTGCTTGCATTGCTTGATTTGAAGACCAAGGAAGTAGGTCAGCTCGCCCATCATGGACATCATGAACTCATTTTCCATCATTGCCTGAAACTTAGACACAAGAGCATGAGATGAACCACCAAAGATGATATCATCCACGTATATCTGAACCAAAAGAAAGTCAGTGCCATGCTTGAGGGTAAACAAGGTTTTGTCCACACACCCCATCTCAAACCCGCGCTCTAGCAAGAAGGTTTTCAGCCTAGCATACCATGCCCTGGGTGCTTGCTTTAGCCCGTACAAAGCCTTCTGAAGCTTGTACACTCGGTTTGGGTACTTGGGATTTTCAAAGCCTGGGGGTTGCCTGACATAAACCTCTTCCTCTATGTAGCCGTTTAGGAAAGCGCTTTTGACATCCATTTGGTAAAGCTTGAAGCCCTTAGACGCAGCAAAGGCTAGCAAGATTCTAATGGCTTCTAGACGCGCTACGGGAGCAAAGGTTTCCCCAAAGTCTAAGCCCTCAACCTGGCTAAACCCCTGAGCCACAAGCCTAGCTTTGTTTCTCACAACTAGACCATCCTCACCCTGTTTGTTCTTGAACACCCACTTGGTTCCTATCACATTCACATTGGGAGGAGGCTCAACAAGGGTCCAGACTTTGTTTCTCTCAAAGTTTTCTAGCTCCTCATGCATGGCATTGACCCAATCGGAATCAGAAAGAGCGTGTCCAACATCTCGAGGTTCAAAGGAGGCAACAAATGCAGAATTTGTAAAGCATGCGAGATGAGCAGACCTCGACCTTGTTGTCCTTTCATTTA
This sequence comes from Eragrostis nindensis, assembly GCA_012490785.1. Taxonomy (NCBI): domain Eukaryota; kingdom Viridiplantae; phylum Streptophyta; class Magnoliopsida; order Poales; family Poaceae; genus Eragrostis; species Eragrostis nindensis. The sequence goes on along the minus strand of JAAXCT010000074.1, from coordinate 107,075 downwards.
GATTACCGATCATTTGGTGGGGAGGATGTCGACTTTGGATGTGTCGAGGGGCCTCTCTCTCGGAGCGTACCTCCCCCTCAACAACAGCTGGGGCTTGCTCGACGACGGCTGGAGCTGGATCGACGGCCGCCGAAGAGGATGTAGATGCTACGGGACCCTCTGCTTGAACTGTGGAAGCAGGGACCGGCTCAGGAGCAGGCGAAGTAGTAGGAAGTAGTGGTTCATCCTCATCTTCACCTGGAGCCGGTAGATCACCGTCTACAAAGATGCTCTCTTCCATTTCCCTGTCACCTGCACACTCAACAACACCACTTGTACAAGGCATAGATTCATCAAAGGTTACATCGCAGGACTCCACGATGGTGTTAGTTTCCAAGTTCAAAACCCTATAAGCATGACCATGTGGGGTGTAACCAAGAAAAATGCCATCGGAAGATCTTGACTCAAACTTATCCAAATTGCCACGCTTGAGAATAAAGCACTTGCAACCAAAAGCACGCAAATGAGAAACACTTGGCTTCCTCCCAAAACGTAGCTCATAAGAAGTCACATTAAGAATTGAGCGCAAGAAAACCCGATTAGAAACATAGCAAGCGGTGCTAATGGCTTCAGCCCAGAACCGCCTCGGAGTCTTATGCTCATCAAGCATCGTCCGGGCCATCTCAACAAGGGTTCTGTTCTTTCTTTCAACTATGCCATTTTGCTGAGGAACACGAGGTGCAGAGAATTGGTGCTCAAGACCATTCTCAAGACAGAAAGCACTGAACGAGGAGTTCTTGAACTCGGTGCCATTATCACTGCGGATAGCTCGTAGTGCACCAGGGAGTTCCTTGAACAACCTCAAAGCCAAGCTCCGAAAGTGATGAAACACTTCATCCTTGCTCTCAAGAAAGAAGACCCAAGAATAGCGGGAAAAATCATCAACGACCACAAGAACATACCACTTCCCACCAGCTGAACGAACCCGAGCAGGACCAACAGTGTCCATGTGAAGCAATTGCCCAGGCTGCTCAGTCATCACCAAATTGATTGGTGGATGAGAAGCGGCAACCATTTTGCCATGACGACAAGGTGCACAAACAAGGTTTTTCTCAAATTTGAGCTTTGGCAATCCTCGGATCAATCCTAGGCCACTTAAGCGACACAACAAGTCAAAACTCATGTGACCCAGTCTCCTATGCCATGTCCAAAGCTCAGAAGAAGGTTGAGCGAACAAACACTTGTGAGAACCAGAAGAAGAAACAAAATCAGCACGGAAAACTCTGTCAATTCGAGAAATATTGCAAATCAAAGCACCAGTCGAATCAACAACGTGAGATGCATTCCTCTTAAAGATCACTTCATTACCATCATCCAACAACTGAGAAACAGAAAGTAGATTGTACTTGAGATGCTCTACTATGGCTACTTCCTTGAGAGTGAATGAGTCATTTACCTTGACAGCGCCAATTGCTTTTACTCTACCCTTTTTGTTGTCCCCGAAAGTCACATAGTCAATTTGCTTCACGGGGGTGAGGCTGGAGAACCATCTAGTATCACCGGTCATATGGCGCGAACAACCGGAGTCCATCAACCACTTGTCCTCCATGCCTCCATCAGCTACCTACATAGAACGTGAAGAAAAGATCGAGGGCTCAGTGCTGGGGTTAGAGAGATAAGCTTTAGGAATCCAGCACCTAACCACACGACCTGCAGAAGTAAAAACAGTTCTATGCACTTGATCATTGGAATGCACGGGACGAGTACCACGATAGGGACGACGTGGTCCGTCAAAGCGTCTAGACTCACGCCACGCGTCACGGGGATACAAGTCATATGAAGGATGACCATATCCACGCTGGGGATGGACACCACGAAAGGGAAAACGTGGGCCATCAAAGCGTCGTGACTCAAATCCTCTGTTTCGTGAACCAAAGTCATATGAGCGATGACCAAGTCCACTGTAAGCACGAGAAGGAGTGTGAGACGGATAGTCAACATAGGAATGATAGACGGCATTCCTAGCTAACTCAGCTTGCCTCCTTTCAATTCTCTTCCTTCTAAAGCAAAACTCATCCAAATGACCATCCCTACCACAAAACATGCAAGTAAACACATTCCTGGGTTTTGGTTTTGGTTGTGTAGGTGGTTTGGATTGTTGCTTTTGTTTCTTGACCTCTCTTGGGTTAAAGGATGGCTTTGGGTTTGATGGGTAGTAGGTGTCGGTGGGTTTAAGTTTCTCACTCTCATCTTGGAGGTTGGAGCTTGGTACAAACTTACCCACATTTTCACTCTCCTTCTCACACCTCTCATAACCCAAACCCAAGTTGTATCCTTGAGTTGAACCTTCCTTAACCCTCAGCAAGTCACTCTCAATTCTCTTTTCACTCTCCTTGGTTCTTGTGAGGCGAGTGGTGAGGTACTCAACTTCCTGGGATAATTTTAGGTTCTCATCCTTGGTGGCAACAAGATCACTCTTCAGAGAAACACACACAACACATGGTGGTGGTGTAGCACGAGAACCACTTAGCAATTTTGCCTCTAGCTCTTTGACTTTGGACAATTGACTATCCAAGTCCTGTGTGAGCTTAGGGCAAGTCTTGCAAGCACCCAAGAGTAGAGGTCGAGCCTTGAGCTCCTCTAGCTCTTTCAAAGCACTCTCAAGCTGACCGGCAACTTGAGCATGCACATCTTTCAAAGAGACCAAATCACTCATCACAACATCACAAGACTCACACTCTACCATCCTATCCTCATCAACACGAGACTTGAGAAAAGCAAGATCAACATTGGTATCTTCAAGCTTGGACTTTAGCTTACGATTCTTGCGCACAGCCTCAACTAGCTTCTTATCTTGCTCAAGCAAAGCAGTACGCAAGTATTCATTTTGAAAGACGAGCTCCTCACGAGTTTGTGATACCTTGCTTGTCTCGGAGTCGGAGTCGGAGTAGGGATCATCCTTTGCCATGAAGCAGAGCCCGGTGAAGTCGGAAGTCTTCTTCTTGTCCTTTGACTTCTCCGGCTTCTCCATCTCCTCCTCAGCGCTTGAGATGTCGTCGCCCGTAGAGTAGTCGACGTCGCTGAGGGAAGCCACAAGTGCCCTTGCGACCACCTTCGCTATCTTCTTCTTGGTGTTCTTGCCCTTCTTGAAGAAGTTGTTCTTCTTCTTGGGTTCTTCTCCTTGGCGGTCGGTGTAGTCGAACTTCTTCTTCCGCTTGGGGCAGTCGGCGATGAAGTGACGAGGATCGCCGCACTCGTAGCAACCACGGGGATCACCACCTCTCCTATCTCTTCTGTTGTTGAAGGAGCGCTTGAACTTCCTGATCAGCAAGGCAAGATCCTCCTCCGGAAGGGACTCCACCTGTTCATCTGAAGCTGCAACCAAGGAAGAAAGAGCAAACTCCAAAGTAGATTTGTGAGAGGGGTTAGTCCCATAAGATGCATTACCATGAGAGTCAGTCATCAAAGCCATACTAGTGGATGCATTGTGGTTCGGACGTGACTTCCTAGAGAGCTCGTGAGACTTGAGCTTGCTATAGAGCTGCTCGCAGGTGAGTGTGCCAAAGTCAGGGGATTCCTCCAGTGCGGAGATCTTCACACCCCAAGTGTTCTCATCTAGTGAGTAAAGCAATTGCTTAGCACGCTCATTGTCAGTGTAAACAAGATTACCACAAGCTCTGAGATGACACACTATGGACTCGAATCTAGCAAACGTAGCATCTAGTGACTCGCCAGGCAGCTGTGCAAAGGTCTGGTACTGCCTGTTGTACGAATCTCTACGCATGGTCTTAACTTGGTTAGTGCCTTCATGATAGGAGCAAAGCGTCTCCCATATGGCATGCCCAGTCTTAAGGTGAGCAATGCGATCGTACTCCTTTCTACCGATGGCGGAAAGCAAGATGTTAACAGCTTTAGAATTGTTATCGAATTGAGCGATCGCACCTTGCTGCGCCGTCTCCATGTTCTCCGGAATCTCGTAGTCGGTTTGCACAATGGTCCATATCCCAATGCCTTGACTCATGAGATAGGCTTGAGTGCGAGACTTCCAATAGGGAAAATCTTCCCCATCGAAGACCAAGAGCTTGATCGCACCTTTCTCCATGTCGCCTTCGGATCACAAAGCCGGTTAAGCTCAACACGTGATCAAACCGGCTCTGATACCAATTGAAGGACCGAGAAGGCGACCAGAGGGGGGGGTGAATGGGAGCCGATAAAAATTCTTGCAAAGAATTCGGCCTATGTCCCAAACCGCCTCAAGAATGATCACTAAGATCACTCACACACATGAGGAGTGTTGTGCTGACCCTAGGAGTGATCAAAGATGATGTAGGAATACTTGCGGAAGCAAAACAAGCGAACACGCACTCCACGAGATGGACCGATGAAAATCCAACCGAGACCTTCCACCGGATAGTCCGGTAACCTGTCGGATACTCCGGTATCGGATACTCCGGTGAGGTGTCGGATACTCCGGTCGGATACCAGGTCCGGATACTCCGGTAGGATGCCGGATACTCCGGAACGTATCAGGTCCGGATACTCCGGTAATGTGTCGGATAGTCCGGTCGGGTACCAGGTCCGGATACTCCGGTACTCGGTCGGATACTCCGGTAGGCGATGAACAGCAAGAACAAAAACACGCGACCGGTTGCTCCAAAATCCGAAACCCAATCAAACGACCTCCAAAAATCACCAAACTTGAACCCTAGGTGCGTGACAAGATTGGGAACCTCATCCAAGTGGATCCATACCAAAAACCCAACCAAATCCCCTCGAATTTCAGATCACGTGCAAGAACAAGGGTTTGGTCAAACTTGGACGAAATCCACAAATTCGAGGTGCTCGTGGGGAGATCTTGTGCAAGATCAATCAAGGCATGTTCCCACACGTCCTAGCTCCGAATCCATCCAAGAAAACCAACCCAAATCGCAGCCAAAAGGAAGATTGAAAAATCACCCGAAAATAGCTCCGAAAATGGGGAATAAGATGGGGAGGAAGAACAAGAGCACGAGATTGATTCAAACAAACATCATTCCATTGATTCAATCACGAAATCCATAGGTACAAAGCTAGGGCGCCGCCCTCTTCCTCCCTCTCTTGTTGAAAGTTGAAGATACAAGCTCTCACCTTGTTCCCTCTCCTCTCATCTCTCTCTAGCTCTCCCCTAGCTAGTCCTATCCTCTAGATGCAAATGACTTGGTCCCTCAAGGCTCAAGGTGGCCAGCCAACTCCACCTCCCTATATGGGCATTTTCTCTTTCCCAACTTACCCCTAAGGTATTACATACTCCCACCTACCACTAGGGGCAAAATCGTCCAACTCTTTTTCCTTCGCCCGAACGCCATCGGGCCCTTCACGACTTCGCTTCGCCTCGACGCAACCTTCGCGATGGTGCCATATACACCACCATGCGCCGCCGCCGGTTTTGAGGCCCAAACCGGGAAACCGTCCGCCCGCCGGTTTTGAGGCATAAACCGGGAAACCACCTCGATGTCGACGCGTGTCACCTCGTCCCGCGAACCTTGCCGTCAAGTCTTCTCGTCCCAGCCCGTCGGGACCCTTCACTTGACTCGGCCTCCCGTTCGTCTCTTGACTTGGTCAACCCGCCGTCTTCATCACCTCCACGGTTTTGAGGCCAAACCGCGAAACCCTCCGTGCTTCTTGTCCGCCACGTGTACGGTGTGGATCACCCTTGACCTCACCCGGCCTCTCGATCGCCTGGACCCAAGCCTCCGCTTGTTCCTCCCGATCCTCTCGCCGTTGACCATCAAGTTGACTCCATTGACCTACACATCATTAGACAGGCAAACACATTTCTCCATCTCCTCCATACTTCCCATCACCTTCACCAACTCCGGTTAGCCATAAACATAATCAATATACATGCTCATGCAAACCTCAAGTTCTCACATTTCAAACTCGAACCCCATGTCAACTCAAACTAAGTCGTTGTCAATTACTCATCACATCATGAACCATGGCACATCTCAACATGGTTCCTCAAAGATAATAAAGAAATCCTGAAGAACTAGCAACCGGAGAGGTCCAAACATCACAAATGAACTAAATCAAAGGGCGCTGTAGTGCGCGTGGTAGAACTAGAGAACGGCAAGCGAACATGTTTGCCGAGCTGACATGAGTGACAAAGGGAACTATCTTGTTTATTACATGTGATGAGGGACGACTTATTTAAAACTGAAAGAACAGCGGGGCTGGGGTGACCAAGGCGCGCATGCCACAGTGATGGGGCGACGACGATGTTGGCGTGAGCGGTGGCTGACGGGATGGCTGTCAGGGAAAAGGTGTAGAGGTCGCCGTCACTATTGCAGCGAAGAACGGTGCGCCGGGTGTGGAGGTCCCTGATAGAAAAACCAAAGGGGTCAAATTCCATTGAACAAAGGTTGTCACGTGTAAATTGTCGTACAGAAGTAGATTACGAACTAAGGACGGGACAATTAAAACATTGTTCAATGCAAAGTTGGATAAAGGAGTAGGGAGGAAGGAGTGGCCACGGGCGGTAACGGGAAGTTGAGAGCCATTGCCTACCGTGACTAGATAGTGAGAAGGGGGTAGGCGGAAGAGGAGGATACCTTCGTTTGAAGACATATGTGAGGAAGCACCGCTGTCAGCAACCCATGCGCCGGACTGTTGCATGGAAAGTTGGTTCATCGTCGCGACTAGGGCGGCCTGGTCCCATTGTGGTGTGGAGGAGGAGGAGTGCGACGGCGCGAAGGCGGTGTTGGCCTGCGGGTAAGGACCGAGGATGCCGGGACCGGAAGGGCGCTGCTTGTGGCGCCGAGCATTGCCCATGGGTTAAAGCACACCCATGGTCCAAACGGCTGTGGCATCTGTGGGCGAGGGCCAGACCATGGTCCGTTCCGGCAACCTTTGCTGCCGTTGCGGCGGTTGTTGAAGTTGCCACGGCCAGCCGGCGACGTCGAGGAAGGAGGCGCCGGGGAAGGTGGTGCTGTAGTTGTGGGGGCGGAGGGCCGGCACCCGCTGGAGCCGCATGTCGGGGAAGAAGAGGCCGTTGCAGCGAGGGCCGTCTCGGTCGCCACTTTGGACTCGTTGGCGAGACGCGACTCCTTGAGCCACAACATGGAGCGCGCCTTGGCGAAGTTGGGGAGAGGGCTGGTGTTGACGATGTCGTCCGCGGTGCTGGAGAACGTGGGGTTGAGGCCGCGGAGAAGGTTGAGGACGAGCTGCGAGTTGGAGACGGCGTGGCCGACGTCGCGAAGAGAATCAGCGACGAGCTTCATCTGTTGGGCGTACTCATTGATGGAGAGGTCACCCTGGACCATGGTGGAGAACTGGTGGGTGAGGAACACAGCACGTGATTCCTTGTTCTCATTGAACAGGGACTCGATCTTGGAGAACAGATCGCGTGCATGCTGGCCGGGCTCGGTGGCGAGGTCGAGGACGTCGTCGGCGGCCGTGGTCAAGATCCAACTCTTGACGGCACAGTCAGCTTGAAGCCATTGAGGATCATTGGGACAGGGCTCGCCATTGCCATCGATGTGTGTCATCAACCCGAACTTGCCGCACATGGCGAGGAAGAAGGACGACCACTTGGTGAAGTTCGGATTGAGGAGCTCCAGCTTGACGGGGACGTGCGCAGGGGCGACCACGGTGCAGTAGGGCGAGAAGGGCATGACGGGGGTGCTAGCGGACTGGGTGCTGGGCGCCGTCGCGGAGGAGATGTTGGCAGAGGTGGCCGAGCTTGTGTCGCTCATGGTGGCGGCGGCGCTAGGGTTTCAGAGAAGAGCGGAAGGTTAGGGGATCGAGAGAAAAAAAAAAGGCTCTATACCATGTGGAATTGTGGAAAACGCCTCACGACTGGAATAGCCAGGGCGATCACATATATACGCGGTGAATACCGCTGCTTGTACAGCAAGTCAAGAATACAACACGATCTCAAAGGATCGGGGTTAGTCTAACTAACCTATATACATATCTCTAATAGTAACTCTACCTTATGCTAATGCAAGGTAACCATATCAAAATGGTGCAGACTACCAAACACGATCTCATTTCATGCACTTTGCGAGTTCACAGGCTACCAAACATGAGGGCGTTGCACCCACTCTGGCTCGGTGCAGGCCCATGATACAGGGAAAGTTAGTTCAGCCTACCAAACGTGCCCTCTCTCTCTCTCTCTCTCTCTCTCTCTCTCTCTCTCTCTCTCGGGTTCTCTCCCCAACAGTACTTCTCCAAGCTTCTTCTCTCGCCGAGCTTATCTGGCCCCTCCCCTCCTTCTCCGGCTAGCTGCCGGCGTTGGTTTGGGTGAGGTCCCTCCCACAGCAGTAGTTAGTTTTTTAGATTCAGTTTGAATAAGTTAGGAGACTTCTCGCAGGCGCTTGCCGTTGTTCAACCTCGGCTGTTGTCTCCGGCGTGCTGTCTTTGTGCTATCTCTTCCCTAGTGGTGTTGCCGTTATGGCTTTTGTCCTTGCTGGATTCCTTCCCGGCGAGTGTATTCCCCCTCTTCCTTTGCTTCTCTACTTCCTTTTTCAGGTACATCTGAGTTTAGGAAGTGCTTCAGTTCTTGCAGTAGTGTTCTCTGGCAAGTGCTACCCTCCCCAGTTTCGGGTAGATCTCTCTCAGCTGATCCCCAGGGGTTGGGTCTTCTGGTCTGGTCCTGTGGTGCGTATTCTAAATCTACGGCTGGACCTTGTTCAACCTCTTCTGTCAAGGCAAGCTTAGAGGCGACGGCTGAGCGGACCGCCGGCATGTTAATCGGCTTGCTTTGTGAGGCCTTTTCCCGTCCATGGCGCAGCGATTCGACGGCTTGGTGCTGTTTACGCTGCCTGGTCCCGCCTATGGATGGAGGCACTTTCTCCGGATTTCCTACTGCCATAGAGCTATGTGTTCCTCTACTCAGATTTCGGGAACAAGGTGCGGCGGCGTCGAGCTCATCTTCCTCGCCGGTGTTAGTTTTTCGTCCTAAGGACCTAAATGCAATTGTAGTTTTCTTTTATGTCCTTTTAGGCTTCAATATGGACCTTTTCTTAAATTGTATCCTTGTTGAGGGTCCATTTGTAATATGCCTATGTACCTGCATGAGTAATTGAGAAGCTTCCAGCCCTTTATGGGCGGTTCCCTTCAAAAAAAAAAAGTGCAGCCTCGTGTAACAATTGCCGTACCTGCCACAAAAGCCATGAATGGTTGCATTTCTTGTTTACCAAGTACTACCACAGCGCCGTTTAGCAAAAGAAATGGGCATCAAAAGTCAAAAAACCTGAAACACACAAGTATAGATAGAACCAAGGTTATCGTGATAACTAGTACCGGACTTATCGGTCCGGTTCGGTTTCATCAGACGTCCGGTTATCAGTAAAAACCGAACCTGTGTACTGTTGCATATTCGGTAACGGGCCGGTTTCATCGGTAACCAGTCCGGTTTCATCGGTTTCGTTTTTTCAGATTTTTCGAGATTTCAATCCTTGGATAGAACCGCTATGTTGAACAGGGATAGTGCAACTATATCATTCAAGCACACTTCAGATTCAGAACAGCAGGACATCAGTTGAGCTTAATGCCGTAATAATACGTGGTCCTAGGACACATGCACAAGTACAATGCCAGTTAACCTGATAATAATTAACACCCACCAGAGGTTAGATGGTTCATTCATAAAACTTCATACAACTATAGCCCATATGTAATGTGGAGACGCCATGCTTCGTCCAACCAAAAGGATATACTATTCACTAACTGATCACAGCTGAGACACGCCCCAGCCTTGACTGGCAAAGAACCAAGAAGCAGTATCCTACAGACTGTTGCTGCCTGTCTGCGAGACCACATCCCATTCGCCACCATGATTCATGGCATAATGATCACGACTGAACTTCTTCTTCTTCTGTCGAGCTTCCATATATGAGAAACCAATTCTAGAACCCACAGAGGTGCGACGCACCTTAGTACAGACTGAACTCTCCGTGAGCTTGTTGATCTCCCTCAGAAGGCGACGGCTTTCAGTTGATGGATTCACCTTTTCAGCCTCGACGATGGTGCACTTGGGAAACTTCTTATCTTGGATTGCTCCAGTTTTCAGCTTTAGCTTGAATAGAAAATCACGAAACAGAACACCCCCTATGATATTGTCAAACTGTCCACAATCTCGCTGTTCACATTTCATCAAGTAGAGCTCCTTTGCCGTGCGACCAAATATGTCCTCCCCAGCCTGTTGCGAGGCAGGAGCGTAGGTCGTGCCTGTTGAATCCTGGAGCTGAAATAAAATCCTGTACCTGTAATCACAGGTTACAAAGGTCTGGTTGCAGCTGTGGCAGTGCGACCACCCATCTCCACTGGTACTGACCTCCATGCGGCATTGCTTACCATTCACCACCAATGGGCAAGCTGCGTAGCATACATTCTCCTTATTTATAAATGTAGGGGTAGCTTTAACAATGACAAACTCTTGCTCGGAACAGACCAAGTTCTCAGTGTTGATTTGTGCAACCGTTTTCCTCACAGGATCTGCTTCGATGACTTGAGAAGCAAAATGGGATTCATCACAATACTCAGCATAGGTTAAGTTGTTAGCACTTCTCTTTGCTGGCCTCAAGGCAGTGGAAGACAACTCAATTCCTTCTCCATACTCAATCAGTGTGCAATCAGTTTGCAGTATTTCAAACTGGGTGAACATGAAAATCCTGAAAATAGAAGCCAAGAAAGAACACAGAAAAAGGGGAGCGATCAATTTCCTAGTCATAATCCATGGAAAGTACTAATCATAGAAGACTAGGAGAAGAAGGAATGCCAATAGAGAGGGTAAATATGTTTTTAGATGTACCAGCAACTAATAGACCTTGCCTAAAAAATAGCAGCTAATAGAGTTATCGACGAGAATCAAACATGTAGTGGAATTACAAAGAGAAAGAGAAGAAAAACATAGCCTCTCAATCAAATGGTACTAACTGCGCATCTCCAGAAAACTATCACGTCAGAACTTTTAACTCATGACAAGATGTAGTAGTAAATAAAGATTATTCCGTCAGTTGAAAAGGGACACAGTACTAAAATTTGTAAGGATGGTATAAAGACCAACACATCCCAGAGAACCAAAACAAAACAACAATGACGGCACGAGGTGATCAAACCATTTCAGATGAATGGTTAGAACTATCTCGTATTAACAACAAGGCATAGCTCGTACAACATTTTGAAGCAGAAAATAGGTGATCTGCAAAATTGCTGATTTAGAAATGGCACTTTTGAGCTTCATTCCCTGGGACCCATGGAAATTACCAAGAACCGTAAGTATATCACTAGCATCAACAAAAAGAACGAGACCCGAAATGCAAGCGCTTAAATGAGCACGCACTTGCATGACTGATCTAGTAACAGTAGGATCCGGTGTTCCATCAAAATGCGTGAACGGGGATCTAAATTTCGTGACAATCAAAAGATGAAATCTAGATGCAGTGAGCACCAAATTAGCCCCAGTACCCCTATAAAACAAAATGATAGAGGTACGTCTGTACATTCCGCCGCACTAGCATTTCGTATCAATCGATAAAAGGAATCAGCGCTGACACTTATGATGGCACAAAAGTATGATGCCTTCACTGAAGACAAGGTAACAAAACTTAGATCAAGATGTGATCTACGGAGTATGTATATATGAGGAATGGAGATGCTAATTAACAGTGGGCCAACAGGGATCGATCCTTCTTCACCTGCTGTTCTGAAACGTGTTGCAGGCGTACTCGAGGAGGCGGAGCACGGTGCCGCGGCAAAGTGCGCCGTCCCTGACGAGGGCGTTCAGGGAGGCGGGGAGAATGCCCTGCACCGACCGCACGCCATCGGAGAGCGCCATCATGAACTGCGCCGGGCAGCGCTCCGGCGGACAGATCAGCCGCAGGTCCGCTACCTGCAGCACCGGCGGCCGGTTCACCGCGTGCGCCCCGTCCTGCGAGGCCGAGATCGCCGCCACCGCCCCGCGAGACAGATCCACCTCCATCGATCCCGGACTAGGGATCCGGGACCTTGAGAAGCTTCCGGGTGAAGTCGATCGGGGTGGAACAGCGCGGAGGAGGGTTCGCTGATTGATGGATGGAGCGAGAGAAGGGAAGGGAAGGAGCCGCACCGCACGATGTTTCAAATTTTGAATCCCGGAGCGGATAGCGGAGGGCGGTTGGAGGCGAAACGACGGAAATGAGACATGGGCCGTAACTAATTCGAGTGGGCTTGTTCGATTGGGCCGCTCCGAGCAGCATTCGGCTCGACTGAACCACGTGACTGACCGCCGGGGGTTACCCTTTGCAACTGGGCCTAGAATTTAGTTTAGGGTCGTGAGACCTATTATATGGTTTAAGTGCTAGGCCTGCCCATGGATCCTTTTCTAAAAGAAGGTGGAGTGTTTACTCGAATTCAAAATGAGTTGTAGGTCCTTTAAAAAAAAAGAAAGAGTTGTAGGTGATATCACACTCGTAGTGAATTGGTTGTAACCAATAAGATAGTACTACAATTCTTACTCTAAGAGTCTAAGGGGAATTGAACATATTAAATAGATTTGCCCCTAAAATAAGTTAAGCTATAATCTTATATTTACTAATTGAAAGCTCTTTTTTAAGCCTTCACAATAGACGTGAAATGAAATAATAAAAATTCTCACAACAAAGCACAAATCTAGCTCTGCTCACCCGGGGAAATATATATATATGTGACCCTTGGTGGTGGTGTTGCACCTTTGAGGTGATGCTTGTCCATGAATTGTTCACGAAGGTCCCTATCCATTGCTAACCCGTAGCTTCGGCAAAGCCTCCTGATGCTTTGCATTGGACTTCACTCGGATCAACAATGAACCCTTTCTCCCATAGTAAGGAATTTGAGGATGCCAGAGGATATCCGACATCCGAGCGGCAGCAACAATTAATAGCGTGCCAAAGAAAAGAAATACGGCCACAAGCCCCGGCCTTTCATTGGAATCGACTTGGCTTCACGTACCCTTGGAGCTTTGCCAATTGACCTACGGTCAGCTCAGCTCTCCCACATCGCGCCAAACGTTCGCCAGCTAAGCTAGTGAGTATATTTGTGACCACTTCAGTACGAGTCTTCCCGCAGCTCGTCAATTTTTTTGAAGGAATCTGCCAGGTTGTAGTGCAGCTTCCATCTGCGCATAAATTATATATGGACCCACTACAATTGGCGATGCCGGTTCCTTGAAAACGAAGTGATTATATAGTGTTGACCGAGATGTCCTATATATGCTCATATTTTGGCTCTCTTTGCTTGTCAGGCTAAATTAATGCAGAGTGCCGTTAAATTAGCAGATGTGAACTGGACTTGGCTTAGTTTATGGGACCACAGAAGACTTGCTTCTTTATTTATACCGTACCTTCTTAAGTAATCACTGGTACAGGTTGCGTGGCTGACATTTGAGATCAAAGTAAGCATGTGATGCATGAGAGCTAGGGCGAGGCAGACGACTTGCCGCCAGATCGTGCCAGATAATGTCTACGCTGTTCACACCCATCTTTGAATGACGAAGTTTCCTGCAGAAGAACTCCGTGACGTTCAAGTCTTAATTGGTGCCAAATAAAACGCTATAAAAACTGCAACATCTAAGCGCAGATGCCGGCATCGAGACCACGCAGTGTGTGTGTGTGTGCAGAGACAGCATGAATCAGGGGGCGTTAGGCCCAACGACGGCAGCGGCGGCCGGAGCAGACGACAGATCAAGCGTCGAGAATGGTAAGCCGCCGTGGGAGTACAGCCTTCGCAAGTACCTGCTGCTGCTGGCGACGCTGGTGGCTACGGTGGCGTACACCGCCGGATTCACCCCTCCCGGCGGAGTCTGGCAGGAAACAGACCCTACTGCCGGCGGCCACCTCGCCGGCGACCCCATCATCCGGTACACGAGCAAGCTCCGCTACGTGGCTTTCTTCTACTCCAACGCCACCGCCTTCGCGTCCTCTCTGGTGGTCATCGTGCTCATCCTCGTCCTCTCCCGGTACGAGATGAGGGGCCTTGCGCCGGTGGCTGTCCTGCGAGGGTTCATGGTGGTGGACCTGCTCAGCCTCATGGTGGCCTACACCGCCGGCATCTACCGGGACCGGGACGTGCCGGTGTACAGCATGGTCCTCGCGGCCCTCACCGTCGTCTACGTCGTCGTCTTCCACATGATGGAGGTATGGAAGGAGTCGAAGGGCGACGACAACAACAACAACAACAACAACGACGACGACCACCACCACAACGACGACGACGACGACGACAACGAAAACAAGGCCAGCTCGAAGCTCCAAAATGCCGTTGCGGTGCAGCTGGCATGGAAGAAGAAGGAGCATGACGCTAGTAAGGCCACAAAGCTCCGCGAGATGCTGCAGCGGGTAAGAGTGTTAAGGTTTCTCCGTCGTCCGGGGAAGAGGTCCTCCAGCGAGCTGGAAAAGGACCGCAAGGTGCTGATGCTGCTCGCTACCTTCGCGGTGAGCGTCACCTACCTCGCCGGCCTCAGCGCGCCAGGAGGCTTCTGGAACCACGCCGAGGGCGACCACCGGCCGGGAGACTCCATCCTCATGGATGGGCGCCAGGAAGCGCGGCTCAAGCTCTTCGTCCACCTCAACTCCACGGCCTTCTTCTGGTCGCTGGTCATCGCCATGCAGCTCCTGGATAAGAACCTGTGCAAAGAAGAGAAGGTGCGGTTCCGTCTGCTCTATACCTCCATCGTCGTGGCACTCCTTGGCCTCGTCGGTGCCTACGCCACCGGCAGTAGCAGGGACACGGCTACCACCATCTATGTCACCCTTCTAGTTGGTGCCGTTCCTGCCTGCATTCCTCTCTTCCGAGTGATTCTCCTTGAAATTTGCTGCAAAACGGTCAAAAATAACGGAAAAGACCAAGGAGAAGGTACTACTCAGTCTAATCACAGGTAATCATTGCCTTTATTATGTTCATCCTCGATCACCAAATTAATTACAGATTTTCTAATTAGTACCTCACGCAATGCAAATTGATCTCTATCGTAATTTATCAGTGATGCGCAGGAAGCGTTGGGGAAAGATCACAGGAAAGACGAAGAAGAAGGTACCCGAAAAACCGAAGACAGCAGGTGCGAGTTCACAACACATCCTGTCCTTTCCCTTATTTTGATCCTCGATCACCAAGTTTTTAATTAGTATGCGATGCAGCAAATTGATCTCTATGTGTAATTTGTCAGTGATGAGCAGCGAGCGCTGGAGAAACATCACAGGAAAGACAAAGAGGCTGCCTCGTTAGTTTGCAAACCGGCTCCATGGAATCGTGTTACAAAAAAAGATGATGGCAGGTGCGCGGTCACACCATCCTTTTCTTTTCATCATCGATCCTCACTAAAACAATTACAGCTGGCGGTTCTCTTTCATTATTTGCTACAGATCTACAATAGAAATTGATCTCTCTGCGCTTAATTTGTAGTGGCAAGCAGGAAGAGACTCGATTGGAGAAGGCTCGGTCTCTTGTTCTGTTGCTCGCCACCCTTGCCGCCACCATCACCTACCAAGCTGGTCTGGACCCACCTGGCGGCCTCTGGGACAACGACGGCGTCGGCTACAAGGCCGGCGACCCGATCCTCCTAACCACAAACCCCAGGCGTTTCAAGGCCTTCTTCTACTGCAACTCGGTGGCTTTCGTGGCCTCATTAGTCGCCATCATCCTTGTCAAGTATAAGAAGCTGCTCCGGTACCACGCACTGGAGGCCGCCATGATACTCGACTTGTTTGGTCTCATCGGCGCATATGCTGCCGGGAGCTGTCGGGATGTGAACACGTCCATATACGCCATGGCGTTGGCGGGTGCTGTTCTCGTCTACGTGGTCATCCATGTCGTGTTCTTCACGCTGGACCACCACACGAGAATGAATGATGAGGCCATTGAGGTGGTGGAGAAGAGACGCAAGAGGCTGCTGCTCTTCGCGATCTTGGCTGCTACCATCACCTACCAAGCGGGGCTCACCCCGCCGGGTGGCTTTCGAACCCAGGACGACGGGTCCGGGCACCTTGCAGTTGCCCCGGTCCTCCTCTACAACTACCCACGCCGTTACAAGGCATTCTTCTACTGCAACTCGGTGAGCTTCATGCTATCCATTGCTCTCATCTTGCTCCTTGTGAACCCCAACCTATACCGGCCAGCCATAAAAAGCCATGCACTTTCTGTTTGCACGGCTGCGGGCATGTCCAGCCTTGTGGGTGCCTATGCCGCCGGCAGCACACAGCATTTGAAAACGTCCATCAAAATCTTTGGGTTGGTCGCTTGCATTTTTATCGTTGTAGTACTGGTTGTACTACTTTTTGTCCTCTGTATCGAAGATAGGGATGGAAGACCATGGAAAGAACAAGAGCCAAAAGGTAAGAAAGAACTAGATGAGTCACATTCCAAGCAAAAGTATCTGATGCTGCTTGGGATCCTGGGGGCAAGTGTCACCTACCAAGCCGGCCTGAAACCACCGGGCGGAGTATGGCAAGCCAACGGCATCGACCATGTCGCCGGTAACCCCGTTATGTATGACAACGGGAGGACCCGATACCAGTCCTTCTTCTACATCAATTCAACCTCCTTCATGGCGTCCATCATCGTCATCATCCTACTGCTGCTCAAGACTCTGCACAAGGACAAATGGTTGCTCAGAGCCATGAACATAACAATCGTGCTGGACCTGCTCGGCCTCCTAGTCGCCTACGCAGTCGGGTCTAGCAGGTCGTGGAAGACCACCGTATATGTTTTTGCGCTTGTTGTCGCCGTGCTGGTCTACATTGCTATACATGTGATGCTGTCATGCCTCATCGGAAGAGATGATAAAAAGGAAAAAGAGGAAAATGTAGCTGCTGCCTCTCTGTCAAACGAAGAGGCAAATGGGGGCCATCCAGCATCGATGGTTTGAGTGAGATGAATTCTCTTTTATGAGTTGGGGGAGGGTACAATATATGTAATTGGATGTGTCTGAGCCTGCATAATTAACGTGTTATCTTCACTAGAAATTTATAGGGGATATTTATATTCAATTCATTCAAAAAATCATATTGTAGCTTGACTATGTTGTACAATAAATGTAATTCTTATTTAAATGCAGAGTGCCGTTAATTAGCAGATGTGAACTGGACTTGGCTTAGTTCATGTGACCAACAGAAGACTAGCTTTTCTTAAACCGCTCCTAGATTCTTCATTAATCATTGTTATAAGTGATGCCTGGTACAGGCTGCGTGGCTGACATTAATTTGGGATCAAGTAAGCATGTGATGCATGAGAGGGCGAGGTAGACCATTCATCACAATACTCAGCATAGGTTAAGTTGTTAGAACTTCTCTTTTTTGCTGGCTTCAAGGCAGTGGAAGGCAACTCAATACCTTCTCCATACTCAATCAGTGTGCAATCAGTTTGCAGTACTTGAAACTGGGTGAACATGAAGATCCTGAAAATAGAAGCCAGGAAAGAACACAGAAAAAGGGGAGTGATCAATTTTGTTTCGTAGTCATAATCAATGGAAATCACTATTTCCTAAAAAATAGCAGCTACTAGACTTATCGATGAGAACCAAACATGTAGTGGAATAACAAAGAGAAAGAGAAGAAAAACATAGCCTCTCAGTCAAATGGTACTAACTGCACATGTCCAGAAAATTATCACTGCAGAGCTTTTAACTCATGACAAGATGCAGTAAAGATTATTCCGTAAGTCGTAATGGGACACAGTACTAAAATTAGCAAGGATGGTATAAAGACCAACACATCCCAGAGAAGCCAAAGCAACATCAATTGGGCTTGATCGATTGGGCCGCTCCGGACAGAGCATTCGGCTCGATTGAACATACCATGACTGACTGGCTGGCTGGCTGGTTTGCAAGCTCTGAATTTGCTACTTCCCCACCCACGAAGCCGGTGGGCTTCAGTAGAATATGCGCGCACCTGACAATGTTTTGGATGAAATTACCTCTCTCTTCTTCTTCCCCACCCAGCGAGCAGCTCCTCTCATTTTCCCCAATCCCCAATCCCGCCACCTAGTGGCTCAACTAGCATCATGAACTACCGAGCGGAGAAATTGAAAACACTTACAACATTGGATTCACTCATGAATGAACACTTTTTCCCCGTGTCTTAGCTTTGATCGTGTGGGGGCTCACTTCTATGAGTTATTAGCATTTGAGCAAACACTCTCACAGTGTCTTCAAATAAGTTAGGGGCTCGCCTATGTGAGTTCAGTTTCAGGCAAACACTTTAGTGTGTGCACTCGCCGCGCTTAGGTTGCTTTCCTGATGTTACTCTTCTCAAGCTTATTGGACCATTTTGTGTGGATCATGAATGATTAAGTTTGAGGTTTTCCTCGAGTCGACATGATGGAGTGAGTATAATTCCTCAAGTCACTTAACTTGAGTTGAACATGCTTGTTCAAATATGTAAATTGTTCTGGCTTCTTTGAATTTGAATATTGATGCGGACTTTGCACGTGAAGTTAATACTGTTTGATTGCGGACAATTTTTAAGCTCTACTCACAAAAGAAAAGTCAATATAAGCTCTATTAGGTTGGCATTGCAAATGGTGGTGGATCAGTAACAATGGTGCATGACTACTACATGCAAATCCATGTTATCGCAGATTTAATATCGATTGTTGGAGCTTTCAAGCATCAAGAAAATCTTCGATTATCAGAGCATTTAAGTATTATGAACATGAAAAAGTTCATTTCGATGTGACATTCAGTTGAAAAGCTGTGTAAAATGGATATATCACTTCTTTTTGGTGTGGTGTCACAGGTAGCATAGATCAGGTTTATGTATCAGAGAAACGAAGTACCAATCAAAAGGCTATTCTCTAAAAGCATTGAACACGGTTCAAGTCATGATGAGAAAACAATGTCTAAATAAGATTAAGATGTTAGCTAGTCATATATTTTTAATGCTATACTTACAACAAATAAGTATATGCTAAAACTGGTAAAGATTTATTAATGATTCGTAGACGGTTTTTTTTTTGTGCAAATACAGAAGCATAAAGTTCAAATATCAAAAGAAGGTGAATAAGAAAAGCATCACCAAACCAGATGGACCAACTCGTAATGGCAAGAACAGGTCGTTTCATCAGTGTTGTTGAGACAAGCAAATCTTCTGTTACTTCAGAACAGATCGTTTTCTACAATGTTCATAGAGTAACAAATCATTCCAGGGAAACTGGAATGACATTGCTGAAGTGGTCAACGATTTGTTCCTAGGGGATGGCGAGTTGCGTTCACCAATATAATTGATTATACTCACCAGTCACCGTTAGATAATCAGAATATGAACAGCGTTGGATTTCTGAATCTGAAGCTCTTGAGCTAACCACCATGTAAAGTGCATGTGATTTTCTGACGAATGTTGAGGTGGTCATCATTTGGAAGTTGGAACAGCCGAACGATTTGGAGGGCATCATGTACTTCATGTTCTTTTCACAAGTCCAATTTTAGATCTCAGTACGCAGAAATAAGCTTTTCACAAATAGAGAGTAAAATAATCCATATATTCAGTAACCTTTATCAACTAAAACATCTGGCCGGTTGGTTTGTTATGTTCTTACAGGTAAGGTGGCTGAGAGCTTGGATAAAATTGCCGGCGTGGTGGATCTTGGAATCATTTTTTGTACTCTGTATATCTCTTCACATAAGTAGGCTTTATAAAGTTTCAGTTTTATTCTCATCTGCTGCATCACGACAGATTATATACTGCCATTGCATGAAAGGGTGAAGTGCAGGTGTTGGATAAAAAGCTTCAGTGATGCCAGAACACCCGCTAAATTCTTTCTGGGCAGATGCACCCGTTTCCAGTGAAAGGGGTCTTGGCCTAGTGGTTAAGACATCCGAGTAACACCTCTCAGGTCCTGGGTTCGACTCCCCGTGGGAGCGAATTTTCATGGATTTAACGGCATTTGTGCTTTCAGTGGTAGGCGACGCTCCCGTCGACAGCGAGGCGCCAGTGATGACTTCGTATCTCTAGATTTGCCGGCTCAGTCTTCGAAGATGCTCATAGGGGTAGGATTTGCGTACGTGTGTTCATAGGGGTGAGTGTGCGTGCGTTGTGAGCGTCTGAGTTGTACGGTGTAATCTCAAAAAAAAAAAAAAGATGCACCCGTTTCTATGCATTTTGGATAGAAAATAATCCATCCAGGCGGGGCGGCTGGGGCAGGGCAGCTGGGGAGTGCCAGACATCGACGGGGCGGGGCCAGGCCATGCCATGGAATGCCGGGCTGGTGTGGGAAGATCGTGCGGAGAGGAGAAGATGGCCGGGGATGGGGAAGGCGGCCGGTGATCGGCAGAGTTGCAGACGGACGGACTCGAAGCTTCTTCTTGACATGGCGTCTGCAGCGCTGGTGATAGGAGAGGCATGAGATGGTCATCGCGAAGCATCCGGGGAGCTCGGTGGATAAAAATTGACGGCGATGGAAGCAACCGTGGGCAAATCAACGGTGCAAATCAACGGACCAATCAGAATGAGAGAACCGCACGGCGTTTAGAAACTGTGGTGGGACCGACCGATCGAGGAGGGGGTTTCTGCTAAAATAAACAAAGAAAATGTGGTTGATCGAGATCGGAGATTGGCGTCTCGAAGTCAGAAAAGAAAAGTGTTGATCTCTATTATGGAGTAAAATAAAAACATGCATTAATTTGGATCTTGACTTTGAGAGTTTCCGTCAAATAAACAAATCTGGGCCAGACTGCCACCAGTTATAGTTCAATAGGGAGAGAAAAAATAGCGTCCATCAAAATAAATTAATGTTGATCTGGACCGAGGTGGTTCGATCAGGCACGCAATGCTGGCTGGCACCCATATTTTCCTGGAGACTTGGATGCCATGTTATTTACTACGTCGTTATATATTGTTGATCGACGATGCTATAGCTACCTAGAAACTTGCAACGTGAGGCTTTGATGTGCCCGGGTGCAGAAGAATCTCCAGCATGTGCATGTCAACACGATTCAGCGAATCTTGAGCCCCATGCTCCCACGAGCTTCCAAGTTCAGTAAATGGGGAGACTCCTATTAATTAACACTAGTAGACTTTGGGTCTAGGGCAAAACCATGCATGAAAGCTGCATGCATCTTAGGGTCTGTTTGTTTGGACATGAGTTTTTGAGCTTTTAAAAAAGCTGGCTTTTTGAGTAGCTAAAAAGCTAGCTAGTAGATTTTTAAAGTTAATTTTTTAATATATATTAAACTAGTGTGGCTGCTCGCGCATTTGCGCGGCTAGAGTTGATTGTTTTCACAACGATAATAGTATAAAATTTATAAACTTGAGGTATTTTATAATATTTTATAATAAAATTTTATATGCTCTCTTCTACGGTCGCATCCCTCGCCTGCTCATCACCTGCTCGTAATGAAATTTTATATGCTCAGTTAGTTGTCGCATTGGCTTGTGGTCCTGGTCACTTGTTCCTCTAGTACACTTCTGTCAACTCATTATCTGTCCCGCCTACTTGTTGCCCACTCCGTCAAGTTCTACTACCTTCACGTGTCACATTCTCCGTTCAGATTGTCTACTCGTCGTCCTCTTATTCAAGGCTCTTCCCGTCCTCCTTTCTAACTTGTTTTTCGGCTCTCACTCATCCTTACTATGTCATCGTCATAGCTTGCTTTTCAGCTTGCCTATTCATCACGTCATAATTTAGCTATTTTAGACTCATAATGGTATGGAGGGAAAATTAGAAATAAGAATTAGGAATATTTTTAGCTATCTTTTATAACCCGAATTTAGTTATTTTTTGGACTTATAATGGAATGACGGGTAATTTAGAAATAGGTGTGTGTTTTTTGGTTATTTTTTATTATTTCAAATTTAGCTATTTTTTGATTCATAATGGCATGATGGGTAATTTAGAAGTAGGTTCGAGGGGTATTTTTGGCTATTTTTTATTATTTCGAATTTAGCTATTTAATAAATATTTGTAGGGGGTTTTGTGATTAATTTTTTCATAATGGCAGTGGTGGATAATTTTCTTTTCTTATTTTCTCGGATTAACGTGAGAATTTTTAGCATTTTAGAGCGAACGTGGTGGCTTCTAAGCCTTGAGAGCAAACGTGGAGGCTTCAATTCTGGTTGAATTATATATATAATAGATAGATAGACTTCTCAGCATGCCAAAGTTAGAAAAGCAGTTCTCAGCCAATTTTTTAGCTTTTAGTTCATTCATCAGAAGTCAGCTTTTCATCACTCCAAAAGTCAGATCAGAAGTTTGCTGTTTATTTCAGCTTTTTAGCTGGAAAAGACAACTGAAAAGCTAAAACAAACATGCCTTTAGTACACAGCAGAGCAAGGGAGTGCGTTTGCTGGCTATTTTAACCATCCGGATGATTTGGAAAGAGATAAACGCTAGGGCTTTCAACAACAGATTCATGCAGTCGCAACGACTGCTCTTTCTAATCCAGGATGAGACTAAATTATGGAGTTTGGCGGGTGCAAAGAAACTCAGAGAAGTGCTGCTCCAGGTAGCTGTTGGTCGTTTGTACGCACCTACTTATATACCGCAAGTGGACGGTGTACAGTTGTAGCACTTTTCCCTTAGAGTATTCCAAGGTTTAATATCGAACCACAGAGAACAAGCGGGACTTAAACTATTGTTTAAACTACTAAATTAATATAGCAAAAGTGTGTGTGAAAAGGATGATTAACAACTAGAGATGAAAGAACCTGCGGTTGTAACAAGGTTATAAAAGGGATTCTCTCCTATGGTTTGGGATACTGGCATGCAACTCGAATTAATGTTCAGTTGATAGGTTTAGTATTCTACAAGACATGGTAGTTTCGTTCGCCCCGATCCTGTTACGACAAGAGTTAATTGCTCCCCACTGGTTTCTTGCACTATATGATAATCGATAGCATAACCGTTGCAATCAGCTACACTAATGAGTTCATGTATTGATCAGATACAGAATAAATGCATCACATAGACCGAACGCATCAAAAGAGTATCGTAAGTGTGAGAGTTACATAACCATATTTCCCTCGCCACGGAGAGAATATGAGATCTACTCACGCATCATACTGCAATACATGAACATGGTTACAATAGAACACGGGATTTTGGCGTGGACCCACAGGTGTCGATCGGCACGGCGGTGTGACGGTGCGCACAATATTCCTTTTTGGTGGTGATGATCGGTGATCGCTGTCTTCGCCGCCACAACCTTTAACCTAGGTCAAAACTTCTATCTGTTCGCTCTCCTCCTTGTTTCGCGACCAATATCTTTTCTTTATAGTTCCTTCCAATTGTGGGCTGGATTTCACCGACTCTGACTCTGATATTTTCTTCTGGGCTTCATCTTCTCCGAGTGGGCATCATGTTTGGGCCTTGCCCTTGTGGTGCCGGTCGGCACGGCTCTGTGCCGACCGGCATGGCTTCCAACTTCTTCGTTCTTCGGGCCTCCGGTAGCTCTTTATCCGTAGTCTCTCCATTTTCACATGTTTCCTGCAAATCTTTCCGAATACACAGAAACTACGCGTATATATAATAACGGGGTTAATTGTTAGCAATAATGACATAATAAGGTATTAAAAACACCATATTTGTCATATAAAAATGGGTACATAGAAAGCACCAACAGCTCCCCCACACTCAAATCATTGCTAGTCCTCAAAGCAATACAAACCATGAAAATCATCACCGTGCTTTCATCATGCTAAGAAGCAAAAACTCTCACAAATCTTCAACTTAGCTATTGTTAATCATCTCATCGAATTAGTATTCCTCCACAAGACTTTCTCTCAATTTTGAAAACAATTTCACCTCAAAACTTGAGTCAACCAAATCAATCACAAGGCTTATCTGAAACAAATATTTTTGTCTCCCTTCATATCACGTAAGATGAATGCAAAAAGTTTCAGATTCCACTCAATCCCTCAAAGGTGTTTCCTTCCCTCTCCTATTCTATAGTATAAGGCTCTTTTGTGGATCTGGGAGAGTAGTATAACCAAATTGAATCGAAAGAACAACTAAGTCAACAATTCGCTCAATCATGCCTTCTAAAAAGGAGTTTTCATCATGATAATACAGAGTATAAGCATAAGGATCAAAAGGGAATAGAAAATAAACGAGAATGAATGGTATGGAATTAAGATGAGATCAAGCTTGAAGTATATACTGATCTTCTAAAATTTTAACTCTTCCTGCAGTCTGCTTTCTCTGATATTCATTTTTCTCTTTCTTTTTGGCATATTTTCTTTTATTGTTTTCTTCTGTGCCGATCGGCAAAGATGTTTTCTTATCAAAAGGTTTATGTGTAGTCTTCTCTCATCTCATTTGGTTTAGTGTAATAGGCGTAATATTAAATCTTTAGCTAAATGCTTCAATAGAATGATAGAAGGGGTTTTCCAAAAGTTGGTATATAAAGCCAAGCGATTATTCAATAAACTCAAGTAGATTGGCAAAACGATCGTCAAAAAGAAAATCAAGAATATAGGGTAACGCATCGATTCGACAACTAACACCAACTTTATTCAAGACATTGTAATCAATCTTGACCTCAAAGCTTAACTTTTCTGAAACTTTTGTCTCAAAAAGTTTCGATGCAACTTTTCTGGAAACTTTTGTCTTAAAAAGCTTCGGTGCAACTTTTCTAGAAACTTTTGTCTCAAAAAGTTACAGCAGAACTTCCTATCCAAACTTTTTCTCCGCCGCCAGGCCCACCCATGTGCGCTGGCCCCGCTGCAGGACGCACGCGCGTTGCGCGCGCACGCACATGTTATAGGAAAATCGCTCGTTAAGAGATGATCCTCCCATTCATTCATTCGATAGTTTCGTTGCTTGCGAAGTACTCCGAATAAAAATTAGTGTTGCAACTACTGTAGCTAAGATTAGAGAATTCCTTTGTATGCCATCGAACAAAAATTTCTAGGGCATGATTGGTTAGTTGGATATGGTCCAACCAGGCCCGCCGGATGCAGTCTCCTGCTGTTTGGTGGCCTGTGCGACGAGATTGGCCTGGCTGAGCGGATGCAAAACACGGCTCCCAACGTGGCTGAGCGGAAACGGAAATGAAACTCGTTCCTCCAGAGCCAGGCTCGCGTGGTGCGACTTGCGTGCACAGGACGCACTTTTCTACTGCAATCCGGCTCAAGACACGAGCATGCAACCAATCACCTGCTAGTTCAGCCTGTCCCACGCGATACGAGAAAACCAATCAATGACGCCTGCATGCGCGCGTCCTGGCTACGATGGGCCTGGCTCTAATTCTCAGCCTGGTTGGGCGCATTCTCCTAACCAATCACGCCCCTAATGTTTCATATGTCATCGTTGCGTTTGTGACATGTGGGACCGCACCTCATATCATAGTAGAATGGATATACTAATTAGAACCCAATTAAATGCCATATCAATACTACATACCACTCTCACGCCACAAAGCGCTCATCGTATCTGATAGGAGGGTGTTCCTCCTATTCTTTCAAACTATAAAACAATTTCAACAAGTATAGGTATTGAGAACATATTCTGCTGTTACAAGCGGGTTAGGTGTTATCGTGTTACCAACTTCAATAACGCTTCAAATATGCAACGAAAAATTGCAACAAAAATATGAATGGATAGCTCATGCAACGATCTACAATTCATATTTTTGTTTGAGGTGCAACCGAAGCTCATACAAGAAGATACAAAAAAGAGAAATCAGACGTTGAATAGTAACGGGTTGCGGGTTCGTGATGAACCGTTGCAACCCGCACTATTCACAGTCTGATTTCTCTTTTTTGTATCTTCTTGCACGAGCTTCGGTTGCATTTCAACCAAAAATATGAATTGTAGATCGTTGCATGAGATATCCATTCATATTTTTGTTGCAATTTTTCGTTGCATTTTTACGGTGCTACAGTGATCGGTAACACGGTAACACCTGAAGGTGCCGTAACACCAGATATGTTCTCGTATTGTAGCATGTGTCAGCTGCAATTCTGAATCACTTCATCGCAAGTATATGTCTCTAGTTTAGCTAACTTTTTTTTCTCAATAATACCTATGAGAACATATCTGGTGTTACGGCACCTTCAGGTGTTACCGTGTTACCGATCACTGATGTTCTCTGCTACAATATGAACAGTATAATCTCGGCATCCAATCAGTGTTGTTTGCTGGCTTAAAGAGGACGTTGGAGGGTAACTAACCTAGCTTGGGACACTTTCCAAGAGCACTAGCTAGACTGTACCCTCACAATCTGGAAAAAAATTCCAGATTGGTGCATTCCCCGCCTGCAGCACAACTCTCCCCCTGCTTTGAGATCCCCTGCGATATGTTGACCTACTTTCTGCGCTGCACAAGAACAACCCATGATATTCTAGAAGCCACCTTGTTATAATTACCTTTTTTTTCGATTACCTTGTTATAATTACCTATGAAAAAATGACGGAAAACTCCATGGATAATGTATATCAATATGGAGAGCACATAGCATCGATCATCTAGCTACCATCATATACAGCTTGAGATGCATATAAGTTGTTTGTTTATCAGAAGCTTCTGAGATAATTTGCAAAACCAATTTGATGCAGGAAAGATACATGTCCTAATCTCCAATTCAGCCTCTAGCTAGGGTATACACATTTATGCCAAATTATTCGTATTTAGTGGTAAACGACATGGCCATCAACAGCTAGTCATATGGTGATGTCATCAATCTTGAGATCTATTGATTTAGTATTTAGAGGGTGTTCGTGCATGCATGCGTGTATGAAGGATAAATGGCAGGTGCTCTGCCTTTTCATTAAGAAGATAGAAATAAGTTCAAAGCAGCCTAGGCTGCACAGAGCGAAAATAAAACAAAGCAGAAGGAGCGCCGCTCAGGAGGAAACTGAAAAAAGCATAGGCCAGACATCTGGCCTAGAAGCAAAAGAAAAACAAAACGGAATAGAGCAGAAAACAAAAAACAGTAACCAAGAGTAGAGTTGTGTGTACGACTAATGTTCGATAGCAGCCTCCTGTTGTTCTTCAAGTAGTTTTTCCCGCCTTGTCGCCCACAGGTAGGTGTCCAGTTCCTCTTTTGTTTGCATGGCCACTTGAAGACTTGAGCGCTGAACTGCATCAAACGTCCTCCTATTCCTCTCCTTCCATGTATTCCACCAAGCATAGAAAATGAGTCCTGTGAGCAGCCTTCTTTTTGCTTGCGGCATGGCTCTGACCATGTGGTGGAGGCATTGTGCAACTTCTTGTGATGTTGGAGCTAGGTTTCCTGCAAAATCAAACCACATTGGAACTTGGTAGATTACTTGCCGGGCATAGCTGCATTCTACTAAGAGGTGACGTGTGGTCTCTGGTTGCTGATCACACAGTAGGCATGTCGGATTATTACTCCACCCCCTCTTCTCTAGGTTGTCGGCTGTCAGAATTTTTTCATGGAATACTGTCCAGGCAAACAACAACACTTTTGGTTCGGCAAATGCTCGCCATAAGCCTGAAAGCTCAAACGGCTTTGCTGACCCGACGAATTGCACATTGTAGGCCGATTTTGAGGAGTATGTTCCATTGGAGTTCCATTTCCACTTGATTGTGTCTCGCACGTCCTGTTGGAGAGTGAGCTGGTGTATTTTTGACCATATTGCAACAAATTCGTGCAGCTCCTCTGTCGTAGTAATAGGCCTCAAGTTTCTGATCCAGTTCACATTCTCCATCTCCTTCGCAACCTTCCTGTGCTTGAATTTTGCCAGCTTGTATAGGTGAGGAGCAAGGTTAATGAATGATGTGCCGCCGAACCAGCGGTCATGCCAGAATGAGGCCTTTGAACCGTCTCCAATAGTTATCTCGATGGAAGCTGCAAAAAGGGCTCGGTCCTTGTCATCACAAGGGAGCTCCATTCCCTGCCACGGTTTCCCTTGCGCCATCCATTCTTGCCAGAGCCATCTTTGCCTCAAGGCCCTGCCAAACAGTTCGATATCTAGTATGCCTAGGCCTCCATATTCCTTTGGTCTCTTTGTTGCTTTCCAGTTAACCAAGACATGTCCACCTGACACCCTGTCGTCATCTACTCCGCGCCAAATAAAATTTCTAATGATCTTCTCTATGGCTTTGATCACGCACTTTTGGGATGATAATGACCATTGCATGGTGAGTCACTATGGGACTGAGTACTGTTTTGGCCAGCTCAACTCTCCCAGCACGGTTCAAGTGCTTTCCCTTCCAGCCAGGCAGCCTACCACCAATTTTGTCAATGAGCGGCTGGAAGTGGATTCTTTTTAGCTTTCTTGTGTGCAGTGGTAGCCCCAAATACTTGCAAGGGAAATCACTTGTTGTCGCTGGAAAGTCCTCTAAAATCTCCGCCAGATTTATTTCGTTGCATCTGATAGGGAAAATCTCTGATTTTGAGATGTTAGTCTTCAGACCCGAGCAACTTCCAAACATCTGCAGCAAGGCATTTAAATTCTGCAAGTCCTCTCTGCATGGTCTTACAAAAATTGCGGCGTCATCGGCATAGCGAAATTTTGATTCCTGCAGCCCGTGGCAAAATGGGTTTGAGAAGGCCCTGTTGGGACGCTTTTTTGAGGATTCTCTGCAATGGGTCTATCGCTAGAATAAACAGCATGGGGGACAGTGGGTCTCCCTGTCTTAAGCCCCTAGCATGGTGTATCGGGTTCCCGGGACACCCATTTAGCAAAATTCTTGATGATGATGTAGCCAGGATGATGCTTAGCCAATCTCTCCACCGTTGTCCGAAACCTAGTCTTTCCAGTAGCTCTAATAGGTAGGACCATAGAACTGAGTCGAAAGCCTTAGCAATGTCTAATTTGAGGAACAGGCCTGGCCTCCTCTTCCTGTGCATTTCCTTGACTAAGTTCTGGACATAGAGAAAATTGTCGTGTAAGCATCTCTTGTGCGGCTATAACCCTAAACCACACTGCTCTCCCTTCCATGTGGGGTCGAGTAGCAGGGGGACACGTATTACGTGTTTAGTTAATGCATGCGTGTATGTATATCATGTAAGCAATGGCATTTGTATATACCGTGTTTCCGGAAAAGAAAAACAACACCACTGCCCTTTTGGTTTCTAGACTCGATGCAGGCATCACCGTTATTACATAATATGATGTAGGAAATGAACATGCCCTAATAATCAGCACGCACACACAAAATCACACACACTTCAAGTTACATGTTGTGCCCTTCTCGATCTGACTGAACAAGAACTCATTGCACACTCACGATGATGACCCCATTTTCCCTTTCGTTTGACTCAGAGCCAGGGACTATTGCTACCTTTGCCTCCTTCTTGAAGCAAGTCCTGAACCTGATGAGGTGTGCCAGGTTTACATGTATGGCAATGTAGGCCAGCACCATGAAAACGAGTGCGAAAACATATCCGGTAGCCTTCCACGACCTGGCAGACCCGACTGCGTAGGCAACTAGTAGGCCGAGCAGGTCGAGCGCGATGGTTGTGTTCATTGTGCTGGGCGACAACAACTTGGCCCCGCTGTGCAGAGGCTTCAGTAGCAGGAGGATGATGACAATGATGGATGCGACGAATGAGGTGGAATTGATGTAGAAGAAGGCCTGGTACCGGGTCTTCCCGTTGTCATGCATAACCAGGTTGCCAGCAACGTGCCCATGCTGGTCGTCCTCTTCCCAAACTCCGCCAGGTGGTTTCAGGCCGGCCTGGTAGGTTACACTCGCCGCCAGGATCCCAAGCAGCATCAGGTACTTTCGCTCGGAATGTTGCTTCTTTTCTTCCGCTTCGTCATCGGTGGTCGTATCTGTAGTCACTGTGTTTTTTTCCACATCGCCACCTTTCGGCGAAAGGATGACAAAAAGTAGTACAACCGCCACTACAACAATGAGTATAGCAGCTGCCAACCCAAATATTTTGATGGACGTACTCATGTGCTGCGTGCTGCCGGCGGCATAGGCACCCACAAGACTGAGCATTCCCGCTGCCGTGCAAACAGAAATTGCATGGCTTTGTATGGCTGGCTTGTAAAGGTTGGGGTTCACAAGGAGTATGACCATAGCGATGGACAACATGAAGCTCACCGAGTTGCAGTAGAAGAACGCCTTGTAACGGTGTGGGGAGTTGCCAAGGAGGACCGGATCGCCTGCGAGGTGCCCGTACTTGTCGTTCTTGAGGAAGAAGCCACCGGGCGGGGTGAGCCCCGCTTGGTATGTAATGGTAGCGGCAAGGATTGCGAAGAGCATCAGCCTCTTGCGCCTCTTCTCTACCACCTCAAGGGCCTTTCTCTCCGCCTTCGGGTCACCGCCACTGGTTTGGTGGTCCAGCGTGAAGAACACGACATGGATGACCACGTAGACCAGGACGGCCCCGGCCAGGGCCATGGCGTAAATGGATGTGCTCACCTCCCGACAGCTCCCTGCAGCGTATGCACCGATGAGGCCAAATAGGTCCAGTATCATGGCGGCCTCCAGGGCGTGAGTTCGGAGCAGAAGATTCTTCTTCACTAGGATGATGGCGAGCAAGGAGGCCACAAAGGCAACCGAGTTGCAGTAGAAGAATGCGTTGTACCGCTTGGGGTTTGTGGTCCGAAGGATCGGGTCTCCAGCCTTGTAGTCCTTACCAGACTTGAGGCTAACCCCATCATTGTCCCAGAGGCCACCGGGCGGGTCCAAACCAGCTTGGTAGGTGATGGTCGCCGCAAGAGTGGCGAGCAAGAGAACAAGAGAGCGAGCCTTGCCCACCGCTTCTCCATCATCACTGTTATTAGTTTGCCGAGGAGGACGAGGAGTACTATCTTCTTCTTGCCCATGAGAGGTGTCGACATTTTTCCTATATATGAATAATAAAGAAGTTATAAGTACAACGATAGATCTGCAGGTATCAATTTTATGGATTAGCGGATGGACCAGTACACTACCTGTCATCCGTTTGCGGATTTTCGGCTGGCCCTCTGGAGGTGGTATCTCCTTGTCCTTTTTTCCGACGATACAGGAGAAGAATCACTCGGAGGAGAACAATGCAGTCTGGAACGGCACCACCTAGAAGTGTGATGTAGATGGTAGTATCCTTGCCCCTGCTACTGCCGGTGGCGTACGCGCCGATGAGGCCAAGGAGTGCCAGGACGATGGAGGTGTAGAGCAGAACGAAGCGTAGGGAGTCTGTGCGCATGCGCAGATGCTTGTCCAGCAGTTGCACAGCGATGAGCAGGGACCAGAAGAAGGCCGTTGAGTTGAGGTGGACGAAGGCCTTGAGCCGAGCTTCGTGGCGCCCTCCCATGAGAACAGGGTCTCCCGGCCGGTGGCCGTCGTCGGCGTCGTTCCAGAAGCCTCCCGGCGCGCTGAGGCCGGCGAGGTACGTGACGCTCACCGCGAAGGTCGCGAGCAGCATCAGCACCTTGCGGGGCTTCTCGCGCTGCTTGCGGAGGCTCTTCCCGCCGTCCACGCTCTCGTAATCCACCGGGGGGCGGAACGGCTGCACCACGTGGAAGACGACGACGTAGACGACGGTGAGTACCGCAAGGATCATGGTGTACACCGGCACGTCACGGTAGATGCCGGCGGTGTAGGCCACCATGAGGCTCAGCAGGTCTAGCACCATGAACCCGCGCAGGACGCCCAGCGGGCCCAGATTGGCGGACGCTAGCTCGTGCCGGACGGAGAGGATGAGGATGAGCACGATCACCACCAGAGAGGACGCGAAGGCGGTGGCGTTGGAGTAGAAGAACACCACGTAACGGAGTTTGCTCGTGTACCGGAGAATGGGGTCGCCGGCGAGGTGGCCGCCGTCGGTAAGATCTGTATCCTGCCAGACCCCGCCCGGCGGCGTGAAGCCGGCGGTGTAGGTGACCGTGGCCACCAGCGTCGCCAGCAGCAGCAGGTACTTGCGAAGGCTGTACTCCCACGGCAGCTTATCATTGTCTCTTCTTCCGTTACCGAGCGCCGTTGCCGGCAGGCTAGCTAACGCCGGATGCATGTGGATGTGGTTGCCCCTCGGTGGTGCGATGTCCGCCATTGTTGGCCCCTAGATCAGTTGTGATGCCGGAATGTGGCGATGTTGGAATTTTTATAGGGTTTCTGCACATCTCCCGCACATCTCGGAGCTCCTAGCCTGCACGACATGGTGCCTCGATCGTGCTGCCACGAAACTTCATTCAATGATAGGATATAGGAGCGAGCTTCGACATGATGCCGATCGAGGTCGCAATCTGGAAAGTCGCGCGGCAAGTCCTTTTTACTATGCAAGCCCTTAAGAGCTTCCCCAACGGTGTCCTAAGAGCCAGCTTATATAATTGTTTATTACAAAAAGGGAAGAGAGAGGGAGGTGGTAGCGCTTGATGAAGCGCTAGCGCTTGGGCTGGTTTGTGAGGCTGACACCCTCTGCACTTGGGAGAACGGGCCGGCAAGAGCTAGCAAGCCAACGCCACCGTTGGGCACGCTCTAATACGTGAGGTCTTCTAGCTAGCTATAGTCACCCAAACTTATGCAAAGTCAAGGACAACTGCACCCCGGCCGGCCTGCATGCGGTCTGACAAGCAAAGTGACAGATAAATGAGCAAATGGCATCTCCGTCAGCACCAATCACTCCGCCTAGCTTCAAATATAGTAGTACTAGTTGGATGCCCGTGTGCTGCTACGGACACTCAAAATTTTTCCATCACAAATATTTATTTTGCCAACATTATGGTTTCATGAACAATAACTTGATTACACTAACTTTAGTTCCTCCCAGGTGTTACACAACCACTTGATTGCATTAAACGACCACATAGATGAGTCAATATTAACTATCATATCTTACATTAGGCAAAAGCTGTAACATCCCAAGTCCAAAAGCAACACCGCATCAAAATACATAGTCCATTGAGTCTTTGATCCTTAAGCTTTGGTTAGACTTTACTCCACCCGGGCAAATTCTCCATCTCCTTATGACTCATAGAGAGGTAATTCAGCGAGGTCATTATTGATCCTACAACATTTGTATTTAGTTAACAACATGTCAAATGAGAAACAATACTGTAATCAAACTTTCAATTACCTTTGTCTTAATTCACGTGCAACAGCAATATCTGGATCAAAATACACCCGACTAAAGACTGTAGTGTCGAGGCTACGGTCTACAGGTGGAACAACAATGCATTAGTGAATGATATTATTATTACAATCATAGAGAATAGAGAAGCAAAAGCAATGGATGCATATACCTAAACGATTTGCCCACAGCATAGTGGCCACAACAATAGCACGCTCAGAAGCAATTTTCTCCCATGCCATCAGATTATTAGTGACCAATTTGTCCCATACAACTAACTTCACAATATTGAAGCTACACAAGCAATCACGATTTTAGAAGGGAACCGTAAAATTTCTAACCATCTTAATCTTTTAGCACTATATATACATACCTGGCATCCATTAGGCAAATGTTTCTAAATGGGATTCTTCGGTTGTCCAAGCTGTCCTTGAACCCCACAGAGCTCACGTACAAAACCATCCCAATAACATCTAACATGTTTCAAATAAAAGACAATGAATAGGAATATTGTTGCACATGACATTTACGAGAAAAAAAATGAGGCACTTACCAACATACATATCTGTTGACGGTAAAATGTGTGTTCTACCGCTCGCACACGTGGCCTGAGAGATTTGCTTCACTCTGTTCAGGACCAAAACTTGGAACGTGGTGAATTCCGGAGCGTGCCAGTCGATTTTCCCTGCAAATCGACAAAGACAAGAAGAGCGTGTAAAATTCCCGGACTATCGGCCCCGGACAGGCCGATGCGTAACCGCAGCCGATGTTAGTGAATAAAAGATAATAAAATAAGCACTCGGCTGTCGGCTGGAAACGAATCGACATGTCGCAACAGTAAATACTTGTGCGATAAATAAAGCAAGGCATGCATCAGAATCGGCAATCGGCAAAGCATGCCATCGGCAATAACTATCGGCAAGCATCACAGTGAGGCGAATCGACCTTGACGAAAGAAGGCTCAGACATATACTTGAACGAATAAAAGCGATTTAAAGGGGATGCAAGTATAGATCTGAACGTGGTAAACAATCGGCTAAACACCCCGAAAGAACGATTAAACCAATAATCACTAATTATACCCATAAACTGACAATCGCTTCACCGAGGATACGTCAACTAAGTGAAGTAGAACAGGACACGTCTAACTGTTCTACTCGATCGGCAGGTACAAGTATAATCGGCAACTACCAGTCCCAGATACTTAGTAAATTAAATCTAACTCTTAGCAACTATTTCGCCGAGGACACGTCAACTAAGCGAAGCAGACAGGACAAGTCAAACTGCCTACCCAATCACCAAGAGCAGATCTAATCGACAAAGCACCTTAACCGTGACTCGAATAACCAGATCAAACAGAAATCGACATCAGCAATCGGCAACAAGGTCGCGGCGAGGACAAGTCAACTAACCGTGACAAAGAATTGGACCAGGTCTTAAACAATTCCATGCGGTCGATGCGTAATGTAAACCCTAGATTGATCTAGATTATCGGATAACTAGCAGCCACATCAATCTCTAATATGGACAAGTCGACATACTAAAGATCGATGCGCTTACCTGACGAGATCCAGTCGAGCCGGAGCCCCGATGGACGCCGGTGACGAAAAAACCCGTCGAGAAATTGTGGCGATGCGCCGAAGAGTTGATTGTATTGATTGTGAGATTACAAGCACCTGGGTCTATATTTATACACCCGAGGCAAGAGTCCGATTTGGACTTAAACACGACCCTTACTTGACAACAACTCAGTCATTCCTTTCTAACTCTACAAAAATAATTAAAAAGGACACACTATCACATACGGGCGCGTGCGGCTTCGGGATTTCTTTGGCTTCATGATAACCTGCGGGCCACCACTTTGGCATATAATCTTTTCTTACCCGTCACGCACTCCATCTTCCACTGACAGCGGGCCCTAGTCCAAATTTTGGTGTCAACACATGCCCCCCAAGCCGGGGTATGGAATCTCCATGCGCCGGATTGTTTCCCATTTTCTCGCGCTTCCTTGATTCCTGCGCCGTACTCAACACATCTGCAGTGCCCCATCGTATCTTGTGCCGCCTGCAGCACGTCCCATCTTATAAATAGAAAGCTATCTACCATTCTTATCTTTCTTCCTTCTCTCGCCGGCGCGTCTCTTCATCTCCTCATTCTCTCTCCTCATCTTGCTGCCGGCGACCAATCTCCTCGGAAGACCAGGAAACGAAATCTTCACAAGATTTCTCGCATCTCCATCGCAATGGCGCAACTTACTGCTTCCTCCACTGCCGTCCCCGAGGTATCAATCTTCCAATCCATCCCCGTTCTTGAACTAGAATAGGGTTGTGTTCTTGCGGTACTGTAGATCCCTTCGTTCATAAGCCAGCTTCATTCTTCTTTAGACTCTTGGTGTGACAGCCCGATCCACAGGATCTTTGTCCCACGGTGCTGTTTAAGCAGACACGAGATAATACAAGCACTTGATCCATATTTTACATTAATATTACATAGTTAAGTGACAAGGTACAGCGGAAGCGATACAACAAGTTTGTAAAACACGACAGGTACACGAGAGCTATAAGTATTCTCACGATACAGCAAAAGTGATAATCCTAGCCCATTGGATTACCACACTAGCAACACTCATTACTGCGGCGGCACATCTGACTCCCAATGAGCGGTCCATCCTTCGGGGACCTGCACGTCCCACGGAAGTACTCCTTCTGGGAGATCTACCTCTGTACTAACTGAAAAACCACAAGGCGCAAAGCCTGAGTACTAGTTACTCAGCAAGACTAACCCGTCAAAAGACCTCTAGACTATGCACAAGGTTAAATAGGGTGGCTGAATTTAAAATGACTCGCACTTAAGCACTATATTTTCTTTAACAACATTTTAGCCAAATTTATCTTTATTAAACAGAAAATTAAGTGTGCATATCTATAAAACAGGCAATTGAACATAACTGAAATGAATAACAAATATAACTGTAGTAACTGCAATAATCCATCATAAACATCATCATTAATTATCATGTGCTACGTGAAGGCGCGGATCACAAGCGGGTACTCATTACTGCGAGGGACAGCGATTATAATCGATTTACACCAGCTGGGAAAACCCGAGATACACGACGTATATGCTCAAAAGTCATATACGGCAACCTTTTGCAAGACAGTAAACAATTCAGGCGGACCCAGATGGCAAGGAGTTGGGCAGCCGTCCTACCAACAGTACATCGTGGCTTAGACCTGCCCAACTACGCCCAGCGTGTCTTTCGACCAATGTACTGGCTACCGTCTAAACTGTCACCGTACAGGCTACTAGGTTTGCTAGCTCCCATTAGCACTAGTATGCACTCGGTACTGTTCAATGCTTGATCAAGGGGCCAACATCGAATCGGTCCTTAATCGACTAGGCAGGGCTACAGCAGCCAACACCTCCATGTGTCGCTGCAACCTACACATGCAATATCCCTGCCCGGTCTCAACAATAACATAAACTCATTCTTTATCTTCCCTTTTATGATTCCATTCTTAATCATAAGAGCAATACTTGATCGATACGAAATCCTTTAACTAGGCATAGCAATTATTCTACCGAGCTACTAGGATAGACACATAATATCATAGGTCATTTGGGATAGCATGCAAGTGGATTTCCAATCAACTCCAATAACCTAAGTGCACAACCATCCTAGACATTCTAGCAATTATTCTCTAAAAACCAAAAGTTACAAAGAGGGGTTTGGAATGAAACCGGGGCTTGCCTTGTTCTATTGAACTGATGTTAGTAACTTCAATTCAGCTTCTTCAGTAAGAGACTCCTTCTGTATATCCTCCTCGTGGTCGTGTCCTAAAATATGATATATGTCCATTGGATGAAAATGCAAAGAGAATATAAACCAATATGTGATGCAATGAGAATGACTTGGTTTCACATTTGAAATGTGAGGTTCAGTTCTGAAATTATGTTAGAATTGTTTATTACTTTCGTCTGAAGTATTTCCTTCATTGACTCCCATGAAGCATTGTTATCTTATTAAGTAATTTGTTCAAATTATCACAATTGAGCTCATAAATTATGTTAATAAATTCTAAAATTGTTTCTGGTCAAACCCAAAATCATGGTAAAAGGTATTCATCTATTCAACATACATGCACAAGCTCAAGGTAATTTGGTGACTAGATTATTTATTAAGAAGATGACAAGTTTATCAAAGAGAAATTTATACCTAAAGGTTCTTACAGAAACAACTATCATGGTTCATCTCTATGAACAGGGCATCTCAAAAGGAGAAGATGAAGCCCTAGTTCACATTTTTCTGAATTATACTTAATTTACTATGATTTATTTGGTGTATAGCTTGCAAAATTCATACAGAGTTTATCTTACAGAACCAGGGGTTATTGACTGTACTACTGGTCAGAGGGTATCACATGGGTTCTAACAAACCTGAGTTTGCATTTTTACCCTGCCTATATAAATTGCTATGAATTAATTAGGTTTTACCTTGTACAAATTATTCAGGAAAAACTACTCATGAACAATGTTCAAAACTGACATCACTGGATAGATATCAGTGAGAGGAACACAACAAAATTGAGTTTGCAATTTTTGGACATCTGTAGCTTCAGTTATCGATTTTTGAAGTTTATTCAGTTTCTGAGAAAGTTGCAACTTATTTACGAAATTGCCATCGTCGTCTTTAACAGGATGCGCACAGCGCACGACGGCCGGAACTGAACAGACTTCGCCGGAGCTTCGTCGAAACAAGGGAAAAAGGGACTAGGAAGGTCAGGGAAAGGCTCTACGTGACGTTCTCAATGAGGGGAACTCAAAGGTGGAGTCTTCAAGGGCGGAGACTCACCGGAAGATGGCCGGCGGCGAGCGGTGGCGGGAAGACGACGTTCGGCGACGTCCTGAGCTCGCTGAAGTAGACGAGGAGATGCACACGTTGGTCCTAGAGCTTCAAGAAGTCGCGTAGAACACCGGCGTGGTAGAGGTAGACGACGAAGGAGGCTGGAAAGCGGAGTTCCATGGAGGGTACAGAGTGCGTACAACGACGGCGACGGGGAAAAATCCGATTAGCTTCACCTCGTCGATTTAACCAAGGGGAAAAGCGATCAGAAAGGTTCTATAGATAGTTTCGCATCTAATTGAAGAGAAATTAGGGTACGGGGCTCACTGTGAAGGACGAATTTGGCGTCCGCGGCAAGGGTGCTCGTCGGAGGGCTCGACGGAGATTTTCTTCGATTACTCATGGCTTGCTGCGAGATTCAAGGTGCGGTTTCTTCTGTGAGTTAGGGAGGATGAAGCTGCGTCTGGGGACAGCCTGAGCTCGAGCTGCGATGGAGTGAGCTGGCCGTGACGACGAGCTCAGGTGGTGGCGGCCATAGCGAGAAAGAAACGAGCGAGTGAGGAGAGCTGAGTGAGGGAAGAGAGAGAGAGGAGAGTGCTGGGATTCGGATTGGGTGCTTATCCGGTCGATTTGAGCGATGGCTACGGCGGCAAGCAGGCAGGCAGGAGCTGGAGCGGCAAGCAGGAGGTGGCGCGCTCCGGTGACGCATCGAGAAGGAAAAGAAAAACAAAGGAGCTGAATTTGTCTCAGAATTTACAACAATGCCACTGCCTTTTGGAAAATTCAGAATAAACAACAAATGAGCTCCAAAAATGCTCAAATTTTGCAGGGAACTTGTTTCACATGTGGACAAGGCTTAGGTGCTAGCCAATTCTCCAGAACTTGCAGAATTTCAAATTTGAAGTTCCAAATCAAATGTTTAAATTTTAAACTTGTGTGACTTATTAAGGCACTTCCCAATTGATTTTTAATTCAAACTTTTTGCTCAAATTTTATTTCACTAAAGACTTTCACATAAGTTCTTGGTTGCACATAGTTCTTGTTCAAAATTTTGAACTTTCTTCTTTTTTTTTTTTAACTTTGACCTAATTTGGATTTTATACAATTTTTTTTTGGATCCTTCATTTTTATGTGACTTAATTGAAATTTGCACCTAATCAACTTTACATGATGACTGATCACTGTAGAGAAATGAACGAGACATCTGGGGTGTCACAATCCTCCCCCCTTAAAGAAATCTCGTCCCGAGATTACGAAACGAGTGGGGATAGGTTTACAAGGAATGGATATTCTTGACAACCCAATTAAGAAATTGAGGTGAAGTTACTTAATATGTCCTGTAGATCAAGGGTCTGAACATATACCTTGATAAAGAGATTGTGAGGGCTTCTAGTTTCAAGATTACGGAAGCGGGACTAAAGCGATGTCTGCGTGAAATTCAGGAATAGAAAGATACCTTGAAGAAAAGGATACTTCGACAATATCTCTCAAATCAAAGTAGGGAGTTCAGGAGAAGAATATACTAGAATTATGAGTACAATGATAGCTGATGAGTTTTCATGATCACTGACAACACCTTGAGTTTGATACTGTCAGGATGATGAGAAAATTCATAATGAGACTGGAATATTTCTGGAGAGAGGTGGCAATGCATTAACAAAGAAGATTTGGAAGAAGTATAAGTAAGCTTGTAGGAAGTCAAGAGATGAAGCAAGATTGCAAGGATTTGGGACAGTGTGAAAAATATGGCAACTGCTCTGGTTACCCCTTTGATTTGATCCAGATGATCATATTTAAGGAGGAGGGTTCCAAAGACTCACCAGAAATAGAATACATCATGAGATGATATACTCTCATGGAGTGATGTACTGAAGGTGATGGTCGAGTGAAAGATGGGTTGTTAAGATATTTATTACAATGTTTTGGAAACACTGGTTTGCATGATTATTCAAGGATCCGAGGGTATTCACCTTGACGACTATGCCAAGAGCCTCAAATCAGCAAACAAGACGTCAAGGAAAACAAGGTGGAGGACAGAGAAATTTAAGCTTCTAATATTGGGCTATGCAACAGGCATTTCTAGAAGTTAATGCAGAGAAGAAACAAGAGATGAAACTAAAAGAGATATATTTCAGATTGGTCCATAGGAGATTACAAGGAAGGTCCGGGGTTGTAAGACATCAAAATATTTTTAACAAGTGGACAACGTAAATGAATCAAAGGTTTGGTAAAGAATTTCTGGACGTTCACCATGACTAGGTACAAGCAAGATCATTGGCATAACAAAAGTGGGAGAAAGTTTGGAGAAATAAGGATTTTTTTCTAAGTAAGTTTCAATTTGGGATAAAGAAGATAGATGTCCAAGGAAGGATTTTCATATGAATTGGATAAACGAAAATTGGCACTCAACTCATATGCAAAGAATGACGACATGAGGCCAATAGGCGATGGTTCTAAATTGAGTGAGCGTAAACACAATCGAACCCGCAGGGATCTTAGGTTCATTGATTGCTCCTCAATGGAAGAGATGATTCAAACGCCCTATTCTTGCTCGTTATCTTTAATTATTTATGCTTGGAAGATGCTATCTAATTAACCCTAACAAGCATGTCCCCCGATGAGATAGTGCAATGCCATGGTGCAATTTCATGTGCATGGCATGTTTGCTTCGTGCAATGCACATGTTTTATGATGCATATGCAATAGTGCAGCATAATGCCATGTCATGGATGGTGCATAATGATGCATATGGCATGATGCGCACGTTATGATGCAATTCCCATGATGCATATGGATGGTGCGTACAAGTGCATATGGTATGATGCATCATGTATTAATGGACACTTGATGACTTGGTGTAATGCAATTATGCGATATTGCAATGCACATCGATGAAATAAAGACCACTATAATATTGTGCAACAATGCATATAATTTATGCCGTCAAGTTCTTATAATTAGAGCAAAATTGGGTGATCGAAAGAAAGGAAATTCCAACCGGACAGAAATCAGCCTTAACTGGCAGTCATCACGGAAAATGAAAACTGGGAGCTGATTCAAGAAATTTGGTGAATTAGAAAGTTGTAGATAACTCTCGTAGCTTTCCAGTGAGTATTTACATGACCTCATACGATAAAAGGAACAGGATATATGATCCGTTAAAGTTGACAGACGACATGCTGAAATTCTGTTCTGGACAGAACGACATCGACTCAGAGATCGGATGTTTAGGCAGATTTCCAGGGCGAAATTTGGAAAAGATTGAATACAAACTCGTAGTAGACTTCAAAGACTTTCCAGAGAGTATTCAAATGTGACATTTGGATCAGAAATAAGGGAGATATGGATTTTTGAAGTTGGTACAGAATTCTGAAATTCCAGATTTTAATGCGATTGACAACGGTGCTAGAGATTTATTGATCGATCGAATTAGACAGTTATTTGACCATGAATGGATCGTGCTTTACGAGTAAGAACAAGGGAACATCATTTTTCAAGCGTTTTACTCAAACCTCTAGTTTTGAATTTAATGTGTTCGGTTTATTAGTAGCATCAACTTTCTATGCAATCATGCAAATGTAATGTTAAATTTTATTTTGCAGAACCTTTGTTGATCAGAAAGTGAGTATTAAGGAGAGGCAAAGTTTTACTTGAGTTATCAATGCTACGAAATGCAGAAAATTTTTAGTTAACCTAATTTATTCGTTCCTCACCAAAAACAAAGTATTGCCATTATATCGGCATACGTATTTCGGTGGCATACTCGTCTCTCAACCGTGTTAGTCTAGCAAACAGTGTGACCTCTAACGTAGTTAGTGTACCTGCAGAAAAACACACATCGCCACCTCAAACAACCTACACAGGTGACGCCATCATTCACGCCGATGGTCAGCGAAAACAGAATTTAATGCATGGCTCAAACAATCTCAACACCTCTCGCCTCCTCACGAACCCGACGGCTCGTGGAACAATAACACCCGCCACAATACGAGTCCCAACTCGTTAAACTCCTGAGCCATACATGTTACTTACCTTCTTACCTGGGCGTCGGTGCGTCGTTACAGAAAAATACATAAACAACCCTTATTGCCACCTGAACACTAACATCCTTATGTGGGCAATACTAACGTATCCTCACCGTATATCGTAATTTTCAAAATACGGCATTTAAGTGTTTGTATTATCTTGGACCAGCTCTGATACCAGCTGTGACAGCCCGATCCACAGGATCTTTGTCCCACGGTGCTGTTTAAGCAGACACGAGATAATACAAGCACTTGATCCATATTTTACATTAATATTACATAGTTAAGTGACAAGGTACAGCGGAAGCGATACAACAAGTTTGTAAAACACGACAGGTACACGAGAGCTATAAGTATTCTCACGATACAGCAAAAGTGATAATCCTAGCCCATTGGATTACCACACTAGCAACACTCATTACTGCGGCGGCACATCTGACTCCCAATGAGCGGTCCATCCTTCGGGGACCTGCACGTCCCACGGAAGTACTCCTTCTGGGAGATCTACCTCTGTACTAACTGAAAAACCACAAGGCGCAAAGCCTGAGTACTAGTTACTCAGCAAGACTAACCCGTCAAAAGACCTCTAGACTATGCACAAGGTTAAATAGGGTGGCTGAATTTAAAATGACTCGCACTTAAGCACTATATTTTCTTTAACAACATTTTAGCCAAATTTATCTTTATTAAACAGAAAATTAAGTGTGCATATCTATAAAACAGGCAATTGAACATAACTGAAATGAATAACAAATATAACTAGTAACAGCAATAATCCATCATAAACATCATCATTAATTATCATGTGCTACGTGAAGGCGCGGATCACAAGCGGGTACTCATTACTGCGAGGGACAGCGATTATAATCGATTTACACCAGCTGGGAAAACCCGAGATACACGACGTATATGCTCAAAAGTCATATACGGCAACCTTTTGCAAGACAGTAAACAATTCAGGCGGACCCAGATGGCAAGGAGTTGGGCAGCCGTCCTACCAACAGTACATCGTGGCTTAGACCTGCCCAACTACGCCCAGCGTGTCTTTCGACCAATGTACTGGCTACCATCTAAACTGTCACCGTACAGGCTACTAGGTTTGCTAGCTCCCATTAGCACTAGTATGCACTCGGTACTGTTCAATGCTTGATCAAGGGGCCAACATCGAATCGGTCCTTAATCGACTAGGCAGGGCTACAGCAGCCAACACCTCCATGTGTCGCTGCAACCTACACATGCAATATCCCTGCCCGGTCTCAACAATAACATAAACTCATTCTTTATCTTCCCTTTTATGATTCCATTCTTAATCATAAGAGCAATACTTGATCGATACGAAATCCTTTAACTAGGCATAGCAATTATTCTACCGAGCTACTAGGATAGACACATAATATCATAGGTCATTTGGGATAGCATGCAAGTGGATTTCCAATCAACTCCAATAACCTAAGTGCACAACCATCCTAGACATTCTAGCAATTATTCTCTAAAAACCAAAAGTTACAAAGAGGGGTTTGGAATGAAACCGGGGCTTGCCTTGTTCTATTGAACTGATGTTAGTAACTTCAATTCAGCTTCTTCAGTAAGAGACTCCTTCTGTATATCCTCCTCGTGGTCGTGTCCTAAAATATGATATATGTCCATTGGATGAAAATGCAAAGAGAATATAAACCAATATGTGATGCAATGAGAATGACTTGGTTTCACATTTGAAATGTGAGGTTCAGTTCTGAAATTATGTTAGAATTGTTTATTACTTTCGTCTGAAGTATTTCCTTCATTGACTCCCATGAAGCATTGTTATCTTATTAAGTAATTTGTTCAAATTATCACAATTGAGCTCATAAATTATGTTAATAAATTCTAAAATTGTTTCTGGTCAAACCCAAAATCATGGTAAAAGGTATTCATCTATTCAACATACATGCACAAGCTCAAGGTAATTTGGTGACTAGATTATTTGTTAAGAAGATGACAAGTTTATCAAAGAGAAATTTATACCTAAAGGTTCTTACAGAAACAACTATCATGGTTCATCTCTATGAACAGGGCATCTCAAAAGGAGAAGATGAAGCCCTAGTTCACATTTTTCTGAATTATACTTAATTTACTATGATTTATTTGGTGTATAGCTTG
Organism: Eragrostis nindensis; assembly: GCA_012490785.1. Classification (NCBI taxonomy): domain Eukaryota; kingdom Viridiplantae; phylum Streptophyta; class Magnoliopsida; order Poales; family Poaceae; genus Eragrostis; species Eragrostis nindensis. The sequence continues at coordinate 63,193 of JAAXCT010000074.1, read as the reverse complement.
CATAATTCATAGAGAGTTTATCTTACAGAACCAGGGGTTATTGACTGTACTACTGGTCAGAGGGTATCACATGGGTTCTAACAAACCTGAGTTTGCATTTTTACCCTGCCTATATAAATTGCTATGAATTAATTAGGTTTTACCTTGTACAAATTATTCAGGAAAAACTACTCATGAACAATGTTCAAAACTGACATCACTGGATAGATATCAGTGAGAGGAACACAACAAAATTGAGTTTGCAATTTTTGGACATCTGTATCTTCAGTTATCGATTTTTGAAGTTTATTCAGTTTCTGAGAAAGTTGCAACTTATTTACGAAATTGCCATCGTCGTCTTTAACAGGATGCGCACAGCGCACGACGGCCGGAACTGAACAGACTTCGCCGGAGCTTCGTCGAAACAAGGGAAAAAGGGACTAGGAAGGTCAGGGAAAGGCTCTACGTGACGTTCTCAATGAGGGGAACTCAAAGGTGGAGTCTTCAAGGGCGGAGACTCACCGGAAGATGGCCGGCGGCGAGCGGTGGCGGGAAGACGACGTTCGGCGACGTCCTGAGCTCGCTGAAGTAGACGAGGAGATGCACACGTTGGTCCTAGAGCTTCAAGAAGTCGCGTAGAACACCGGCGTGGTAGAGGTAGACGACGAAGGAGGCTGGAAAGCGGAGTTCCATGGAGGGTACAGAGTGCGTACAACGACGGCGACGGGGAAAAATCCGATTAGCTTCACCTCGTCGATTTAACCAAGGGGAAAAGCGATCAGAAAGGTTCTATAGATAGTTTCGCATCTAATTGAAGAGAAATTAGGGTACGGGGCTCACTGTGAAGGACGAATTTGGCGTCCGCGGCAAGGGTGCTCGTCGGAGGGCTCGACGGAGATTTTCTTCGATTACTCATGGCTTGCTGCGAGATTCAAGGTGCGGTTTCTTCTGTGAGTTAGGGAGGATGAAGCTGCGTCTGGGGACAGCCTGAGCTCGAGCTGCGATGGAGTGAGCTGGCCGTGACGACGAGCTCAGGTGGTGGCGGCCATAGCGAGAAAGAAACGAGCGAGTGAGGAGAGCTGAGTGAGGGAAGAGAGAGAGAGGAGAGTGCTGGGATTCGGATTGGGTGCTTATCCGGTCGATTTGAGCGATGGCTACGGCGGCAAGCAGGCAGGCAGGAGCTGGAGCGGCAAGCAGGAGGTGGCGCGCTCCGGTGACGCATCGAGAAGGAAAAGGAAAACAAAGGAGCTGAATTTGTCTCAGAATTTACAACAATGCCACTGCCTTTTGGAAAATTCAGAATAAACAACAAATGAGCTCCAAAAATGCTCAAATTTTGCAGGGAACTTGTTTCACATGTGGACAAGGCTTAGGGGCTAGCCAATTCTCCAGAACTTGCAGAATTTCAAATTTGAAGTTCCAAATCAAATGTTTAAATTTTAAACTTGTGTGCCTTATTAAGGCACTTCCCAATTGATTTTTAATTCAAACTTTTTGCTCAAATTTTATTTCACTAAAGACTTTCACATAAGTTCTTGGTTGCACATAATTCTTGTTCAAAATTTTGAACTTTCTTCTTTTTTTTTAACTTTGACCTAATTTGGATTCTATACAATTTTTTTTTTTTGGATCCTTCATTTTTATGTGACTTAATTGAAATTTGCACCTAATCAACTTTACATGATGACTGATCACTGTAGAGAAATGAACGAGACACCTGGGGTGTCACACTTGGCCTGATTAGATTTATTTTCATTATTTCTAGGAACTGCGAAGCCAGATTTTGATCCCTACAGAGCTCGCTACACACCGCTTCTTGGGACCCATGGGCGATCCAGATCCAGTAACTTTCATTTGCAGCGAAACCCTTAGAATGCCCTTCAAGAGATCATCAGTAGCACTAGGGACATGGGTAGGCAGCTTCAGATCATGGCCCACCGAGATCCAAGGCTGGCGTGAATGGTTCCTTAGAGTGAAGGCTGCGAAATCGGCAACATGGGCAACCGTCGGCATAGATCACTGCTTAGAACTCACCCTTGCCGATATGAAGAAAAATGAGCCAATGTTATCGGCATCCTGCTACTTCTGGTCTGACGCACTGAACGCCTTCCTTTTTGGTCATGGACCAATGACTCCAACCCTTATGGACGTCAAGATGCTCACTGATCTGGATATATCCACTAATGCAAGCCTCCAGAGCTTGAAAGTCAAGCCGTCACATAAGCTTGACGTCAGAGACATTGGCGGATGGAAGAAATATATCACTACCTTCCGAAAGACAGGGCCGGTGACAGACAAAGAACACACAGCTTTTCTGACGATGTGGCTCGAGCATTTCTTCTTCTGCGGAGCTCAACTTGGTCCTGTATCCAATCTGCAGAACTTGGCAGAAAGACTGGTAGCTGGCACGGAAATGCCTATCGGCAAATATCTGCTTGGTGCCCTTTATTCTTCACTTCATCAGGTTGCCGAGAAACTCTGGCAAGATACCCCAATCGGCAATATTGGTGGTCCATGGTGGTTCCTTCAAATGTGGCTCACCCTGCATTTTCGCAAGGCTATGCAACTTCAAGACTTGCATTTATACAATTTTCCCACCCCCGATCAGGCTGGACGCCGATGCACTTCACTGGGAGAAGCTTTAGTATCGATAGATGGAGTCAGAATGACTGCCGATCTCTTGGCTTCATATTTTAAAGCTTTCTACAGAGGCATCAACGAAGGTCATCTTGACTGGTTTCCATATGGAAAACCTGACATCATGGATCATTTTGAGATCCCTTTTACCTTCCGGGCTGACAACCCTCTCCAAAACGCAGTATCGGCAAACATCTTCGTGACCTGTGTCAAGCCTTGCATTTTGCCGACGGGATTGAATGCATCAGGCCACCAGAAACCATCATACGAATTCTACAATCCTTCATTTGCTGCAAGACAAATGGGTCTCGGCCAGATTCCTCCTAATCTCTTCTATGCCGATAAGGTCAAAGCTCGTGCCATCATCGGATCGACCCTGGAATATTCTTGGCTATTTGGTTTGACTGAAGATCTACCCCTTGGCCACATCGACAACATTGTATTGGCTCCTTCTTGCACAAGGCTCTTCAGGCAATGGTGGGCAGAATGGTCCAAACATCTCCAATGCGCCAACACAGCATCCTTCATCTCCAATCTTCCGCTTCCCGAACCGATAGGAGAGGTAACCGATCTCAATTTCCTTCATTTTTCCTCATCGACAAATCTTTAAATGTAGCTTTTATTTTGCAGTCTGACACCGAGGATGCTCCCACGGAAAGCAACAGCGGAATCGGCATTGTGTACGTGGCTGCACATCCAGATCCCGTCCTTGGCTCTGACGCACCAACACCAGCTCAAGTTCTCAAGGGCCAAACCTCTAAAACAAAGCGTCAAGGCCCCCGCTTCAAAGTCCCAGCCAAGCGTCATAGAGCTCTTTTGAAACAACCAAGCTCTGCACCAACTCCTCCCAGCAGCCCAGTAATCATTCTTGTCTTCATAATCAATTTTCATGATTTGGCAAAAATTGATATCTAACCTTTGTTTTAATTTCAGGGTAATTCTGGAGAAGCTGTCGAGGAAACTGAAGTTCATTCTCCTGAAGCCCATGCTGACACCGAGCCTGAAGAAACCGAAGTCCACGCTGAAACCGATGCCGAAACTGCCCAACAAGCACCAGCTGCTACCACCTCAGAAGAAATCGGCATCGAGACTCAACAAGTACCGGCTTCAGAAGAAATCGGCATTGACACACAACCACAGGTTTGTTCTTGAAACTTGTCCATCGGCATCTACATCTTTATTGACTTCTCATTTGATTAGATGCAAGAGCGAAGGGAAGAAGAATCGGCAAACCTCTCTGTTGATGAACCTGGAACTTCTCAAGCAGCTCCTACGCAGAACATACCAGGGGGCCGTTTCTCAGATCCTGGAGCATCTTCTTCTCAGGCTATTCCAATTGAAGTTGATGTTGATTTATCTGAGGTAATAAATGTCGATTTACTCCATCAATTTTTTCCGTCTAATAACCATCTTCTGTACCCACAGGCACGTGTAGTGGAGCCAATCATCGCCATACATCATCGGCAACCACTGCCAATCGACATTCGTAATGAACTGGTTGAGCTGGAGAAAAGACTTGACTTCGCCACCACCGAAGATCTTACTCGCAATGCAAGTCCAATCCACGCTAGATTTGAAGTGATCCAGAATCGCCTTCCAAGGGATTTGAGAGTTGCACTCCACCCAGTGGCATACATGGAGTTTCGGCGTCTTGACTATGAACAAGCTCAAGAAAATGTCAACCGCCGATTCCATCAACGTCAACTCGTCTTGGCAGCAGAGAAAGCTCTTGAGCTCTCACAGCAAGAATTGGAGAAATACAACTCCATGAAGAAGCAGCTAACAGAAGAGGAGAATCGGCTGACTCAGCTGAAGAAAGAAGCCGAAGACTTGAGAGCAGCTCTGCAGGCTAAGGAACAAGAAGTATCGGCATCGGTAGAAACCATTGCCAAGATCAATGCCTCCATGCTTCAACAAAATGATTCGCTCAATGCCTCCATTGAAGCTTCACAACGTGCCTGGGCATCCGTGCCTGCAGAGATTGAGTCTGATGATAATGACAACTATGTCTTGGCCGAGATTGATCAGCTTCGCATACATGCACTAGATATACTCCGTGATTATCTGTATCCTCGTAGTGCATGAACTTGTAATCATCAAACAATGTCTTCCAATCTCTGTAATATATATATTCCTTTTATATATTTTCCCTAAGGGCGATACCATTAGCATCGGCCATCTTAAAGGCGACGCTCTTAACGTCGGCTCCGTCAAAACTCAACCGAACACTTTAAAAATCTACCAGTAAGGTAATATACTTTAAGTACTTTGCATTAAGCGCTCGGCTGAATTCCAATCTCTTTCGTCGATCGGCTGATTATCGATTGCATCGTTCTTTACTTCCATCAACCGATCAGCATCCGTATCTGATAACTGCTACAGCAACCGTGGAGTTGCCGATCCTTCAGTGATGCACACACCTTCATCGGTAACATCCAGTGCTTCCCCTTCCCAGTAAGTTCCTGATATGCACGGCAAGCTTTCAACCATCGTCGGCAAGAAGTCTGCAATAGCCACACTCACCGATTTGTCAGCCTGAATAGTTTCCACCTCGTCGCCGATCCACTGGATAAGGAGCTGATGCATCGTAGATGGGATACAGCAATTAGCATGAATCCAATCCCTACCCAACAGTACGGCGTACGATCCTTTGCCTTCAATTACGAAGAACGTCGTCGGCAAAGTCTTGCTCCCGATAGTGACCTCGACATTGGTGACTCCTTTGACTTCAGAGCTCCTGCCCCCATAATCCCTCAACGTCATGTTGGTCTTGGTCAGCTCTTGCCGATTTTCCTGTATGTCGCCATCGGCAAAACATTGACAGCAGCACCACCATCAACCATCATCTTGCTCATCGGCTTGCCATTGACGAAACCATTAAGGTACAGAGCCCTCAGATGGAGATGATCAACAACGGACGGCTTCTCAAACACTGCCTGCTGTGGACCCAATAACAACTCGGCTGAAGCTTCTTCTTCCGACTCATTAATGTCCAAAGAACTAAATTCTCGTGGCAGCATAAATACCATATTGACAGGAGCTTCAACTTCATGTACTTGAGATTTGACTTTTGGTCTCCATACCCTTTTTGACTTAGGCCCCTTGTCATGATCATCTTTTTGGTTCACTTCCTTGTTCAGCTCCCGGCAACGTGCCCTCTGTACTCTTCTCTTTTGAGTCTTGGTAAAAATACCACTCGGACACCATTGGCCTTCTTCTGTGAACTCACCCTGATCATCTTCTTCCTGATCTTCAACTTGATTAACAGGACCAAGCCTCTCGTGCACAGAAACCCTTGATGCTGGTCTGCCTTCAAAGCGATCATGCTGTCTCCGCATAGGGACTCGGCTTGAAGTACCAACTTCTCTGTACAAATCCCCAGATCTTCTACTACAACCTGGACAGCCTTCAATTGGTGGCAACTTCATACCTTGTTCCCAACAGTACTGAAAGAAAGGACAGTTCCAGTGTGGATCGAAGTCATCATCACTAGTCCTCCTGTCTTCCCTCTCTCTTTTCCTTGAGTACTTGCCGATCAATCCAGCAGACCCACCGATCATGTTGACTGGAAAAGGATGCCCATCAATCTTCATCGGCTTTTGACCAGAGAATTTAATGCGATCACTCTCAATTGCCGATTGGATCTGTTGCCTGAACACCTTGCACTCATTGGTGTGATGAGAGGGAGTGTTATGCCACTTGCACCACTTGATCTTCTTCAACTCCTCAGCTGGAGGCAACGTGTGATTAGGTGGGAGTTGAATAAGCTTCTCTTGTAGCAGCAGATCGAATATCTTGTCGGCTTTATTGATGTCGAAGTCATATTTCTTTTCTTCTGCCTTCTGCTTGACCCATGGACAGAGAACAGTCTTCTTATTCCTGGTCCACACAGCAAGAGCAACTTCAGCTTCATCATCAGAATCAGAAGAATAATCAGCATAAGCCGCCTGAAACTGTCTGCCACGTGTATTCTGAACACGCCCTTCATGAATCGACGCCTTCTGAAAGAGCTGTGCTAAGCCATCGACTTCCTGAGGTGCAAACTTATCTCTGATTTGAGGCAATAAACCCTGATAAGCAATCTCAGCCATTTGCCGATCCGTCAGATTCAGGTTATAGCACCTCCCACGGATGACTCTGAATCTCTGGACAAAATCGGCAACTGACTCTCCAGCCTTCTGACGAACAGCTGTCAAATCTGATATGCTCAACTCTGCCATGCCAGTAAAGAAATAAGAATGGAATTTCTTTTCCAAATCGGCCCAATTCCGCACGGATCCCGCAGGGAGGGATGTGAACCACGAAAATGCCGATCCAGATAACGACAGAGGAAACAGACGGACTTTCAATGCATCTTGCGCCGACGCTTCTCCCAATTGTGCCAAATATCTGCTAATGTGCTCCACTGTGGATCATTGTCTTGCCCAGAAAACTTGCAGAACTCTGGCAGCTTGTAACGATGTGGCAGAGCAACTTGTTCCATCCACTCTAGATATGGACGTCGATACAAAAAACTCTGCTCCTTGGGCTTGAGGTCAAACTGCTCCTTCATGACTTCAGCCAGCCTGGCAACTATATCTTCTGATGAACTTTGCACTTGCCCCCCAGCCGTCTGAGATGGCTGCTGCGGTTGTGGCTGAACCTGAGCAGGTCGCTCCCTGGTGTAATGCTCACTGTAATCTGCCACTCTATGATAGCCTTGCGGTATCTCTTGGTTGAACAGTGCAGGATTGACGTTGGGAGCCAAATGATATCTTGTCTGAGGAGTTTGACTCGTCCTTGGTTCAGTAGCTGCACCGGCTACTTCCCTCTGCGTGGACATCGGCGCATCAATAAGACTTGGAGCCGATACCCGAGCTGCTCCTGCAGCCAAAGCTTGAGCACTTGGAGACCACAATTCTGGCGGCATGCCATATGGTTGCCTCTGTTGACCAGCAGCACTTGTCTCTTCTTGAGCTGTGGGTTGACCACTAGGAGGTGCAGGACGTGCTGGAGTAGTAGGTGGTAAAGTAAACGATGGCCCCATAAATCCAGAATCAAACTGCAAGGTCCCATCAGCAAATGCCTTGAGCATGTTGTACAGAGTGTTAACAAGCACCCCTGACTGGTTAATGAAAGCTTTGTGAACCGCAGTATTCACAACTTCATCCAACAGAGCTTGATCCGGCATCTTCGCAGCTTTGATTGTAGCCAACTCTTCTGCTCTCATCACTACTGGCGAAGCCAATACTGATGTAATCTTGCCGCGTGTCATCTTGATGGTTTCAAAGTACTTCACTTGGCAATCGTACAGATAACTCTGATATGCCTTTTTCTGATCCAAAGACATCTTCTCCCAAGCATTGAGCTCATTGTTGCCAGTGACTTCAGAAGAATCTTTGTCATCTCGAACAAAAGGTGCAGGAATCATGATCTTGTTGCCCTTTGTATCAACGAGCAAAGTACCATCATCAGCAACAGCCTGAACGAACGCCATCTGCTTCTAAGAACTTGATCTGTCCCACCGAGCGTGCCAAAAAGTGTGTTGACGGTAAAATGTGTGTTCTACCGCTCGCACACGTGGCCTGAGAGATTTGCTTCACTCTGTTCAGGACCAAAACTTGGAACGTGGTGAATTCCGAAGCGTGCCAGTCGATTTTCCCTGCAAATCGACAAAGACAAGAAGAGCGTGTAAAATTCCCGGACTATCGGCCCCGGACAGGCCGATGCGTAACCGCAGCCGATGTTAGTGAATAAAAGATAATAAAATAAGCACTCGGCTGTCGGCTGGAAACGAATCGACATGTCGCAACAGTAAATACTTGTGCGATAAATAAAGCAAGGCATGCATCAGAATCGGCAATCGGCAAAGCATGCCATCGGCAATAACTATCGGCAAGCATCACAGTGAGGCGAATCGACATTGACGAAAGAAGGCTCAGACATATACTTGAACGAATAAAAGCGATTTAAAGGGGATGCAAGTATAGATCTGAACGTGGTAAACAATCGGCTAAACACCCCGAAAGAACGATTAAACCAATAATCACTAATTATACCCATAAACTGACAATCGCTTCACCGAGGACACGTCAACTAAGTGAAGTAGAACTGGACACGTCTAACTGTTCTACACGATCGGCAGGTACAAGTATAATCGGCAACTACCAGTCCCAGATACTTAGTAAATTAAATCTAACTCTTAGCAACTGTTTCGCCGAGGACACGTCAACTAAGCGAAGCAGACAGGACAAGTCAAACTGCCTACCCAATCACCAAGAGCAGATCTAATCGACAAAGCACCTTAACCGTGACTCGAATAACCAGATCAAACAGAAATTGACATCAGCAATCGGCAACAAGGTCGCGGCGAGGACAAGTCAACTAACCGTGACAAAGAATTGGACCAGGTCTTAAACAATTCCATGCGGTCGATGCGTAATGTAAACCCTAGATTGATCTAGATTATCGGATAACTAGCAGCCACATCAATCTCTAATATGGACAAGTCGACATACTAAAGATCGATGCGCTTACCTGACGAGATCCAGTCGAGCCGGAGCCCCGATGGACGCCGGTGACGAAAAAACCCGTCGAGAAATTGTGGCGATGCGCCGAAGAGTTGATTGTATTGATTGTGAGATTACAAGCACCTGGGTCTATATTTATACACCCGAGGCAAGAGTCCGATTTGGACTTAAACACGACCCTTACTTGACAACAACTCGGTCAATCCTTTCTAACTCTAGAAAAATAATTAAAAAGGACACACTATCACATACGGGCGCGTGCGGCTTCGGGATTTCTTTGGCTTCATGATAACCTGCGGGCCACCACTTTGGCATATAATCTTTTCTTACCCGTCACGCACTCCATCTTCCACTGACAGCGGGCCCTAGTCCAAATTTTGGTGTCAACAATATCATGGTCTAAAGTGAACTGCCAAATTCTGTCAAAGGGCATAAGTGGTGGAAATAAAGGGATCACCTCCTCCACATTTCTAATCTCACATACTATTGTCTGTGAGGTGAAAAGACACACAAAGTGGCTATCTGCAAACCTATAGTCCTGGTTTCTCATAACTGGCTCAGCAGACATCCTCCACACATAATATACCCGCCCTTCCACGAGCAAAGGATCAAAACGTTCTGCCTGGTCATCATAGATGACAGCAGCCATTTTCTTACCCTATTAATAAAAAATAACAATCGATGGAATGACAATCAAGCATTAAAAGAATGATATTTACTGAACCTGAAGTCTAATGTGTGCCTAAATATTACCTTCTCATCCAATAACACCATGCTAAGCCTCTTCCTGCCAACAGCGAACCTCTCCACATAGAACTTGTGATACACTCGGACACACATGCTCCAAGTGGTGCAAGGATGCACGTCATCGAGCGTTGGAATGCGTGGTGCTTCAACTCTTTTGCGCTTCAAGCTCATCCTGACCTGAAACACCAACTAAGTATCACAAGTAAAACAAATATTGGATACTGCCCCGTATTTCAAAAAGTATATGTTCAGGCCACCAAATAATGTCCTATATACAAAAAGGTATATATTCAAGCTCCACAGAAAGCATATGAATCAGAACATATATCAGCAAGCATATGAATTAGAACATTCACCCTTCTACGAAATGAAGCTATGAGAAAAATACTAAGCTCAATATGGATGCCCGAACTACTGAAGCTCAAATGCTAATCTATTTGCACAAAAGAAAGGCATTGATCGGAACACGACAGTCTTTTCCATTGCAGCTAACATAACAAACAAGCTTAATATAACTTTCTGAAAATAAGCAAGTTCACATTGAAGGTTAAAGTGCAAATCTGTGCTATGAAAAAATTGGCACATCAATATAATGCAGCACAGCTTTCTTATGCTTTCATCAAGTTCTCTCAGTACAATGTCGGCTACAGATGAATATATTGGTATCCCTGTAACCTAATACTACTGCACAAATCTCTAAACCAAAACTATCACTAAATCTGAAGTAAAACAGTGTAGGGTGTCTATGGTTATATCAGAGTGTAGTCTGTTACTAATCTGTGCAATTGATAGCTCTGGTACTAATCTGTTTCTACAACATTTGTTCAGAACTGAGAGGTATTTAGAGAAATGCATCACCTTGCTGCTGCGAACAGGAGCTCCAGACAACTATACACCTTCTTTGGTCAGAAACCTGTAGCCCTGCATGTAACAGCAAACATCATTTGCTTTTAGATCACAGTAAGTTCTGAAGAAAACGAAAATGAAAAATAGAAGAGTAAAGTTTATTATCATCTTAATTTCAGAAACTTGATGCGTCTAGAACAGAAGCATTGGAATGAATTATTCAGGTTCTAGGCAGTGATGCAATAGTTGAAAGATGCATTGTGCAATTTTTTTTGCCAAATTGAACAGGGAATCAATTATTCAGGTTCTAAGCAGTGGTGCAATAGTTGAAAGATGCATTGTCCAAATTTTTGCCAAACCATGACTACGAACTGTAATCTAACTCAACAATCAAAGTTTACTTCTGTCAAGTAGCAGGTTGAGACCAAATAACTGAGAATAATTTGGATGATTGAACATACCTCAGTTGCCGTTGACGATGAGTGGTGGCTGGCTTGAGAGCTGCATAGCTGTTTATATATAGGGGCGTGGAGGCTTCCAGATATATGGAGGATAGGATCTCGCCGGCTTCAGCATTCATAGTCTCCCAGCACATGCTTGTAGAATGGGAGACCATCTGCTGCCTGGATATAGATTTGATGCCCTCCATAGCTACCTAGTACTACTGCCTAGTGGTGGATGGGACGGAGAGGCAGCGTGGCCACGCGCGCAAGAGAGAGGAAGAGGGAAGGCACAGCGAGGAGATCAGTGAATGACAGGGGCGTGAGATGGATCACGGGAGGAGAAGGGAGTGCTAGCAAAATGAGCAGCGCCTGGATCTCTAGTGCGGCATAGTTGGCAGCAGGAGGAATTGCTTGCCGGCCTGGAGGGGGAAGGGGCAGGAGTAGGGTGGCGCCTAGGAGCAGTAGGTTCAGGTGAGAGAATGGGAGAGAATAGGTTGTCTGAAGAGGGCTCTGCTCTATACGACTTCGTGAGCAGCAAAGGAGACAGGAAGGAGACAGGAAGGCAGACAGGTAGAGAAGGTGCTGGAGCCTGGAGGGTGAAAGTGGGACGGGAAAATCCCGTCCCGACCGGCTCCCGTAGCACCGTTTTAGTCAATTTTTTCCGTTCGTTTTCGGATCCTCCGGCATCAAACGGGAACGGGACAGGAACGGGAAACTGAATCCGGGACGCGGGATCGAAAACGGCGGAGGCCTTCTCCCGACCGTTTCTTCGGGATCCCGTTTTGCGCCGGGATTGTCCCGTTTTCAAAGCCGTTTACTTTTATACGGGAAACATGGAGCTCACCTTCACTGAGTTCAAGCCCCTGCCCCTCCTTACCCTGGCTGCTGGCGTCGCCCCCACGTTCCTTCGTCCCCTGCGCCTCCTGCTCTGAGATTAAGAAGGAGAGAGAGATGAGAGAGAGCCAGAGATTGGGGAAAGAGAGAGATGCGGCAGAAGATGGTGGACGACGGGTTGCCTGCTCAGGTGAGTGGAGGTAGGAGAGGATAAGGTTGCCGATTGAGCTAGCTACATGGGCTAGATGGGCTGCATTTGTTTTCTGTTCTGTAGGAGAGGATATTCTCTTCCTTTTTTCTATTATTTTTCCTTACTACAAGTTCTTTACCTTCTTTTGTCAATTAAATTTACACATAAGAAAAATGGCATGTTGTTTACAACAAAAAATTATATATAATATATTTATAGAAAGTAATATCTAAATATTATAGTGGATTATATAGTCCGAACTCCAAACTATATATCAAAGCGATGTGGTGTTAGGTTCCATCGTACGGTGTTTCCGCTTTGTATTACCAGCTACCGACCAATACCGGCATATTTCCGTTCGGATTTGTTCGTTTTCGACTAACCGATTATGTCCCGATCGTTTTCGTTACTGACGTTCCCGTTTTCGTTTCCGTACGGTTAAAAAAATATGAAAGTGAAAACGGTTGAGGTGTTTTCCCGACCGTTCCCGTCCGTTTTCACCCCTAGAGGCGAGTATAGTAGAGAGGACTGGCCAGTGGCCCCTACCATTATCCACCGGGCACCCAAGATTGGTCGTCAAATTCAACTGTGTACGCGCGCACATTTAGTTTCCGAAGCATGCGCCAATTTTTTCTTTTCCAAAAATCTATCTCCGCACGCTCTATTCTAACCAATTCTCTAATCGATCCAAAGAGGTCGTCAAGCTACAAGGGAAGGACCAAACGAAATATAGCAGTGGCTAGTGAGATATAGCGAGGAGAAAACTTTCATGTTTTTTTATTTTATTTTTCTTGCTAGGAGGGAACTTTTGAGATATAGCGAGGAGAAAACTTTCATGTTTTTTTATTTTATTTTTCTTGCTAGGAGGGAACTTTCATGTCTGCCGATGCACCAAGAAGAGTCACGATTTATTTACATGAAAAGTTAGACACAGTTTCTTACAAATTAGAGTAACGTACAACAATACCCCGAACACTACAACAGCTATCCACCCGTGTCTACTTCTACACAGGAAGTAGGAAGTAGCTAGCAGCAAATTTGAAACCTGCAAATTAAAATAATATTATTAATAGACAGCTGGCGTTAATATGAATATAGAGTGCGTAGTTAATTCAAATAATTTCTTACCTCAGCTACCCAGTGAGAACTTCTTTGTACACAATGTTCTTCGTAAATGTCCCGATAGATGTAGAGCGGGTATCCTTTTTATTTTCTGGGATGGCTAGAATCTTGATATTACTCCTTGAGGTAGCTCTAGAAAGCGCAACATACAGTTGACCGTGTGAAAACACCGGATCCGGAAGGTACACTCCAACATTTGGAATAGTCTGCCCCTGTGCCTTGTTTATGGTCATAGCAAAGCTAAGTCTGATAGGAAATTGTATCCTCTTGAACCTAAAAGGGAACATCTCGTCGTCTGATGGGCAAAGAGGAATTCGGGGAAGAAATACCCTCTTGCCAGCGTGCTGGCCCAACACAATCTCACAATCTATTGCATTCCTCAGGAACCCCCGCACCACCAACCTTGTCCCATTGCACAAACCGTTTGCCGGGTCAATGTTCCTTAACAATATCACGGGACAATTAATCTTCAACTTTAGGACATGAGGAGGTAGGCCATTGGGTGTCAATGAATTCAAGAATTCTGCCGGATAATAGTTATGTGGATCATCCACTGCTTGATCAAAACTGTGGTATGTCATCTCCTCCCCCGGAAATTTCTCAATCATCCTCATATTGATCTTGTCAACGTACTCGTTCCGAGTTGAAAGAATTGCTCGAGATGTTATGTAATTTGGATCCGAGAGATTTTCATCAAACATTGGAAAAACACTTTCTATAAGCATGTTGATGTCGGAATCTTTGCCGGTATAAGGTATACAAATCTCATCTGGAATCCTTACGCAACCATCATCCAAAGTATCTTCAGTGCCATTACCGATGCGCAAAAGATACTCGGCAAACCATGGATCGCTTTGAGCCCTCATATTACGAACAAGCCGGAGTTGCCGCATACTCTCCCATAGATAAGACTTACGTAGTGTTGCGTCTGTTATTTGTGCCCTTGTTCCCTTACGGACTACGGGAAGCACTTGTCTGAAGTCTCCGCCAAAGACAATTGTCTTTCCACCAAAATGGCAAGTCATAATGACCGGTAATGTCCCTCATGCTACCGTCGAGTGCCTCGATTGCCTGTCTTTTGGTCATGGATGCCTCGTCCCATATGATGAGAGATGCTATCATTAGAAGCTTAGCGGTGCCACTTTGCTTCATGAAGCTACAGACCGCGCCATCTTCAATATTTAATGGAATTTTAAATCTTGAGTGTGCAGTCCTTCCGCCAGGCAGGATGGAGGCAGCAACTCCTGATGTTGCCGTTGCCATAGCTATTTTACCCTCGCTACGTACCTTAGCAAGCAATGCTTTGTATAGATAAGTCTTTCCTGTGCCTCCCGGTCCATCAACAAAGAACACTCCTCCGTTCCCACTATAAACCGCTGACAGTATCTCGTTATAAGCATACCTCTGTTCTGGGTTGAGGGAAGATGCTAAATCAATATGTTCTTGATCCACGGGGATCGTGGATTCCTCAACTATCTCTCGGGCCTCACCTATTGTCACGTCGAATGATTCATCAATTTCTGGAAGAGGGAAAGATGATATATCCTTCCCCATCGATTGGAGCATATTCCTGATATCTAATAGAGCCATCTGCTCGACTACATAAGGGCACATGTGCGATAGCCGGTAATCCTCTGTCATTCCTTCCAAGTGCCTATCCCACAGGGCGCGGACATCGCCAGGCTCACAAAAGACAAGTATAATGGCAAATAACCTCCTAAGTGAAGATGGCATCCGAAAAACCTCAGCCTCAGTAAGGCACTCATCGAAAGCATTATCAGACTCAATAAGACCCCTCTTTTCCGCAGCCTCACGAAATGTCGGGCAAACTGTACCATTCACTGTTCGTAGGTCTTCAAAGGAGGTAGCACCTGCAACATGGTTTAGAAGAACCCTGAGATAGAACCGCTCCCCTTCGGATGGATGCGCAGACACGATCCTCCCATGTGCGTTCATCCCTCCTTTTCCAATACTTTTGGCCCGCCATCCAAACAAAATATTCAGGGAAATCCTTATATAGGACCCTTCGAGCCCACTCGTACTTCTTGTTCGCCTTAAAATATTCAGTTAACATGGTCTTATCAGCCCCTTCCTCCAAGACGACATCATTTAGATTGGCTTCCGACGGGAATGACACCATGTGCATATTTGGGAGATGGAGTTGTAGCTGCCTGACCGAAGGAAATATCTCACTGAGTTCAAAACCATAGATTCTCCATAGTGCTTCCGGGGGGGTAACCCACCTTGAATCTCTGTACTGCTTTATCTCATCAATATCTCCATTACTATCTACCTCATCGATTGAAACCGATGCTCGGTCATGTCCCTTGTATATGTACTTGAAAAGGTATTTCACGGCTTTTATGCTCGAGCAAACCTCAACATTGATGTGGTAGTTATATCTTCTCAGCAGGTAAGAATTGTACGGAACAACCCACTTATTGTCTAACATTTGACCTCGTGCCCGTGCGGTACGTCCATTATCTTTACCATACTTGAAACTTCCAGTTGGTGATGGTGATGGTCGTGGTCCGTCGTCGCCCAGCCTTCTGGACCTTGCGCCGACAGGTGGGGCCTCGAGCCAGGAGCCCGCGCGCGTCCCCTGCTCTGGTCCATCAGTCAGTCGACCGCAGGACGGAACCAAAAAAAAAAAATCAGCCGCACCCTCGCTCTCTCGGAGACTCGGAGCATCTCAAATTCTAGATCCCTCTCGCCGCCATCGCCCCTAGAAATAACGGCGCCTCACCGGGCCGCGCTGCGGCGTGCGTCCCCGCCGCTATCCTCCGCTCCCGTCCCCGTCCCGAGGCACGCAGGATCCCGCGGGCCTCCATGCCGCGGGTCGACCTTCCGGGTGAAGCATCCGCACAATCTCCATGGCGGCTGTCCCTTGAACCGATCGATCCATGCCGATCTCTTCCGCTTGGTGTTGCATTCCCGTCCTCCCCCAAGCTGCGACTGTTTTGTTGTGCCCCTCCGCTTTGAGCTCTGTAGAGATTAGAGTATTGGAAAGAAAATTCGGTTTTGATGGTACAACTACTATTGCGCAGCGTGGAAATTGGAACTGTATAGCTGGCGACGAGCAATGGATGCGGCAGATCTGGATGGCTATTGGGTCTCGCATCCAGCTTGAGCAATTGATTTGTAGTGCCAATAAAAAAAAATTAATTTGTAGTGATCTAGGCCACCGCCGTTGGGGATTTGGCTGCAGCAGACGCTAGAACGACGAGCGGGATGAGAGCGAATAATGCGAGAGATGCCAGGTTGATTTTTTTTTGCTTTCGCTTTGCAAGTTGCAACGCTGCAGCGTGCATGAATCAAAGTTCGAACTGTACCTAGCTTTAGCTGCGATGTCGTGTCTTCAAAATAAGATGTACAGACTTATTTTCGGAAAAATGAAACCCTGAGTTTTTTTTGTGTGTGTAGATTAGTCACGCATAAAGAAAATGGTTATATCAAGTTATACATCGTCTCTATATTTTGGAGTTATCTTTCATTGAATCAATGTCATGTCTGTATTCCAATATTTTGTTCTTAAAATCTCACTGTAGTGGTAATCTTTAAAGAAATTGCAAATGAAAACTCATTTTTGGTATTCTATCAAAAGATAATTAAAATTTGGTTGAAGTCCGTTGCAACGCACGGGCATAACGGCTAGTCTCTCCTCCTATATACGGGATATGAGTCCTTCCCCTGGAGGGTCTCCGCATTGAATGGCCGTGGATAGTGGTTTTTGCAAGCACGATTTTGCATGCACACATTTTTAGGGTTCAAGGCTCCACATGACCATGCATTATGTGCTTGACCACCATTTTGTAGAGCTCAGGATACTTGTTTTTGTCTGGCAACTCGGCGGATATGATACAGTCGTACTGTTCTGGGCATGTTAGCTTATATCGCCCCTCCATAATTAGGAAGAAGTGAGCATGAGGCAGACCCTTTTTTTGAAACTCAATGACGTAGCTGTATGCAGCTACCTTACCGAGCATGTGTCTTTTGAAAAGTTGTATCTTGAGATCCTCCAATTTTGCTCTAAATACTCGTACAATGAGATCAGGGCGGTCCTGCGGGGTTTGTCCAGGCTCAAGCTCACTTATTATCTCATCCCAATTAGGGTTGCAAGTCATGGTTAAAAAGATGTCAGGTTTTCCGTACTTTTGCGCCAAGGCCATGGCGTCATAATATCTACGCTTTTTATCTCGTTTCCCCCCAATAAATGATCCTGGAAGCACAGTCCGTTTGCCTACTGCATTGCCACGATACTCTCCAGCTTGAAGGCAGTCAACAATACCTTGGTATAGATCAGCTCGTATTTCTTTTTGATGATGTTTTATATAGTCCAACCTCGAGCTTTCAATTTTAACGTACATGTCAACCACATACTGTTGGAACAGCCGCTTCCCATGCAGCATGGTGTTAAATATACCACGACGCATTTGGAACTTGTAGCAATAGTAGTCTCTAACAGAGACACACAATCGACTGTTTGTATATGTGCCTATGAAAATGTTCGGCAACAAAAAATTATATAGAGAAGTACAATCAAATATAAGAAAATATTCTTTTCGCAAAAAAAAATATAAGAAAATATTGAACATGTGATAGTTGCATTAGATGAATACCTTGATTTTGCCGGTGGTTACGATGGGATTCAATTATCTCTTCCAAGCTGACGCCGACCTTTGGAATCTCAGGATGCCAGCTAATCTCCCCTCTCGGAAAGAAAAGAGGGTAAGACAATGCATCATAGCATCCATAACATGGTTGGATTCTGTATCTCAAGTTGTTGTTACCAAAGAGAATGACACTACGTTCAAAGTGCTTACGAAGGTCATTACTCTCGACCCAGACAGCAGCCACCTCAGATGATATAGGTAAGTTATATCTGCGTTGGTCCAACCTCATGTCAGTGTTCAGCTCAATACGATATTCCTCAAGGTCATCTACTCCACCAAGATTTCTGAATGTCTGGGAATATGGATTGTCCGTGAGGATGTCGACAAGCTTCCGGATGACATCTCGGTCAAGGTTCGGGGAGCGCCGAAACCTCTGTTGGAGATTCGGATCGTCGTCGTAAAAGTAGAGCTCCAGATGCTTAGGCCCATCTTCCGTTCGACCAAATGAGAAGACGTTGTGGTAAATCTGGCCGTGGGCTCGGAATGTATACACTCCTGACTTCATGTTAGTGTATCTATTGTCCAAGCTAACTCCAAGCGTGGTGAATGAAAAGTGTCCATTAAAATACCGAATGTTATCTCTAAAATGCACGGCATCGGGATCTGGGCTTGTGTATAGTCTCTGAAGCTCCAAAGGAGGCTCCGAGTGTGCCAATTTAATTTTGCCAGATCGACAACAAAATCCGTTTGGCTCATACTGGAATCTCTTTGCACCACAATGCTTGCAATCAGGCCTTGGCTCAAGCTTGTGAGTACTGTCTGGTATGTTTTGGTAGACACGATCATACGGGTCGGGAGTATTCGTCACTGTTGTAGTGGAACCCAAGGTTCTCATTCCCGCGGTAAACCGGACCGGTTTTCGCGAAAACCGGGAAAACCGGTCCGGTCCGGTTTACCCGGGACTCCGGTTTTCCAATTCAAATTTGAAATTTTTTAAAAATTTTGGAAAAATTTGAAACAAAAAATACGTAAAAAAACTAGATCGAATGTTGAGTCGAATGGTGAAAGAACAACACGTGAAATCGATCGTTTGATAGGTGAAAAAAATCGAGAAAGTTTTCTGTGTTGAAAAGGGAAGGAAAAAAAGAAAAAACCCCTTTTTCTTTTTTCTCTTTTTGAACCTGCAACATTCCTCAATTTTTTTGACCAAGCAAACAATCAAATTTTCGAGTTCTTCTTGCACCAATGCACTGCAAATTGCATCTAGTTTTTTTACATATTTTTGTTTCAATTTTTTGAGAATTTCAAATTTTTTGTAATTTTTTTTATTTTTCCTCTCAAATCGGTTTTCCGAATTTCGGTCCGGTTTTCCGGACATTTTGACCGGTTTACCGGAAATTTCGGGCATTTTTTGTTCAAATTTTGGTTTTCAAATTTTGATCCGGTTTCCGACTGGTTTTTCTGGTTTTCGTGAAAACCGGATATTTCGGTGGCCACCGGTTTTACCGAGTAAAACGAAATTGTGAACCTTGGTGGAACCTACTTGGTCATCACAATCTTCATAGTCCCCTGGATAAATGAGATGAATGGCATGTTATATATAGGTTTCGGATTCCTCTGCTATTTGTAGGGAAGTAGAGAAGCATCCATGATAGTGACAATACCTCTACCAGCAAATATGAAGTACTCATCATCTTCTTCCTCAGATATATTAGAACTACCATCATCTAGAAGTTCGTCATCATGGTCTGAAGATGGATTGTCAGATGACGTTGATCTTGGAGACTCTATTGATATGTGTTCTTTGCATTGGGCGGTATCATCGTCGACTAAATGTATATATAGAGAAACATTATCATTACATGCTTTGAGTAAAGTATAAAGTATTGTAGAGGCATACATCAAAAGTCGACCAAACCAACATACCTGCCGCAGCAAATGAAATGTGCTCTACATCCATTTCTTCGGGTATGTTTTCCAGATTATTACCTGCTGTATTTTACTGACTAAGTAAATATCGGTTCACATTCTGACAAATTGAAGTAATGTGTCTGTGAGAATTACCTTGAGTTGGAGCAGGAGTTTGTGTCCACATATTTGGACAGCTAAATGTGCTGGTGCTTGACGAGGGAGATATCATTGATGATCTTGTTGGGCATTGTAATGCAATGGATTCCTTGCATGGAGTATCTCGTCTAGTCGCGTAGTTTGCATTACGCTTTCTTAGGAGCGCCTGCTGCTCCTCAGGAGGTATGCTATGCCGGCGTGCTCGCTGGCGCGTATTTCTCTCTAGCCTCTCCTCAGGCGTCATCCGTTGCCTGCGTGCTCGCTGACGAGCATTCCTCTCATCAAGTGTCAAACGTTGCCTTTGCTCTCTTCTTCGTGCATTAATCTTTTCTTTCTCCTCGGGAGTTAAACTTTGCCAGCGTGCTCTAACACGTTCTCGCCGTGCTTGTATTTGTTCTGGTGTGCGGCTAGCATATCGAATAGCCTCACGTGCACGCTTACGTCCTAAATCAGTATCATCATGATTTACTTCAAATGTCAGGAAACTTATATTTCCACGTCTAATAATGTACAACCATACACTCATTCATCAGGTCGTACCTTTTGAGCTCTCTCCTTGCTCCAACCCTCCGATTGATGTGAGGGTACTATAAGCAGGAACAATCCCAACTGACTGGTTTGGCAATTCTTCATCGTCCGATGGCACATGACTTAAAAGTGGTGCGTCTGATGGCTCACTTATCAACAAACTTGTTTGGCCACGTTGCATGCCACCGGGGTACCATTTTTGGGACTGATTATTACTTTCGTGCGCCACTGCTACAATATTTCCATGTTATACAGATTAAGAAATAGGAAAAGATGTTGCTTTAGAAAGCAATCAAGGGACTGAATAGTGACCTTTTCCTTTTCCTTTATCTCTCTGTTGGCACGATTGCTGTGACATATTTATTGCTGAAAAACTTCCGCTGTTTTTCAGTTCCGAAACAGGAAGGAGCAACATTAGCAAAATAGGAACCGAAACTGTGGAATTCTAAAGCTTAAAGGGTAGATCACATTATAACAAACAATATTTGCTGATACGTTGAGATAACATAATTCATCCCTCTAAACCGATGACAACAGTTCCTAAATTTTCCAGTCAATAGAGAACATGTTTCCTTTAGAGTTGTGTTACAAACTCGAAATAGCAGTCATCATCAAGTAAACAACACGGATAAAAGAAATTATGTAGCCAGGTATTGCGACCAAAAAGTAAAAAACCAAACACACACATACAACAGTGTCAAAAAAAAAAAAACTAAACACATACATAGAAATGCACACCCTGTCAGCACGATAGTTCATTTTACCATGGTTATTTGAGAGGTAAATTAAAAACCATTTCCACTAAGTCAACTTAACATCATTTAATCAATATAAAGTGCTAAGAAAATTCCAATCCCGCCTATATATCAGAAACGCCTTAATATCTAAAGTGAACCACCTAAGTATGCAATACTTCTAGGAAGACAGAATAAAGCTTGTCGCACTCCCAGCTTCTCAGAAGTTGCACACGTCCAGCATTGCCAGTCACCTGCAATGGATAGATGAACTATTAGTGTAACCTAAACAAAGGTCAACGATTAACCATATGAGGTACTTAGCAACACGAATCTATACAGAGTATATCCTGCAGGCTAACTCCTTTCATGCAAATCAAGTGATATTTAAACTGTATTCGCTGACTTCAATACCAATTGTAGAAGTAGAATTTTTGGCGTGGTAAGGTAGGTAGCACTTCTTTTGTCTACTTGTCAGGTATTCCTACAACTGTGACGGAATGTTATTCGTCACTGATTTCTTGTATCTGCAACTAATGTCATGTGGCATCCTAATCAAAGCTCTATGAGCCCCTTGGCAGGGTGGTATAAAAATACTGATGAAACTCTCGGTTTCATCACAAAAGTGGGGACGTGACATGGGAGGCAGCATGGCATGGCCCCAATCTACCTCTGATCAATTGCGGCCAGAGGAAGATTCAGCTGCTCCTCCTGAATAGCCTCAACGTCACCATAAACATTCCATGGCAATGGATATCATGATACAAGGGAAGCACAACGCAACCTAGCAAGCAAGGTTTGAGATTCAAACTGCCAATGTACAGTAGCATTCTCCATTAAGCTTCTTGCACCCTAACTGTTCGATGAAATGCAGACATAGCAAATAACTTTACTTTTAATATCATTTGGACAGATCTAATTTATTATTTGACTGGAATTAAGCAACAAATTTGATGTTAATCAAATTCCTAGTTTCTGGATATATAAGAGAACACATTTTTTACAAGCTGGCTAGACATGCAGTAGTTTCTGCTGTGAATAACTCAATTATGGAAGTCTAGAAAGTTTGGAGCATCGCCCATGATATTATTTTATTTCCTAATTTTAGTGTTATATCCAAATATTCTCTATTGAAATTCATTATAGTAAGATGCTTCACATGCCATATAGCTTTATATTGGTTACACTAAATGTTAATCTTGAGAGTCAGAGTCTCAGAGATAACAAATTTGCCAAATTTGCCCCAACTTGGTTACAAGTAGAGGAGAAGCTAGGAAATTATCTGAAATGGCACAAGCTATGTTAACCAACTGACATGTATCTGCATATTCTAACTGTTTACTTATGACACCAAGTAGATTAGTATACGAAATATTTGAACATAATAGGTCTTGCAATCTCAAAATATGACTCAAATGTGAGTCTTATTATTATTCATTTGCTTATTAGCAGAGTATCTCAAGAGCACTGGCTGCCTGCCTTCCTACAACTGAAAGCCGAGCACCACCAACCGCTACCGCTCCAAGTGAGATGGACACAACACTTTCGCGGTAAGGTTACTTATCAGAGAATAAAAGATCGATGCTGACCCTAATTACGGGCAAGTACTGTAGGTCATCAAATTTGCATATTCATGATACCTAGCACGTGGCCTGATTCACTGCAATACTCTGAATGCTCAACAGGTCGTTGCTGTAGTAGTAGGTTCACACATATTTAGTGCTGCGGTCTGCTACATGCATTTAAACTGATTGGGGTTCTGGTTTTCATAAGATGACTAAATTGTTATGTTTGAATTATAAATTCAGATTGAATAAGCAAAAGCAGATTTTAGAATAAGCTTCTATTCCAGGACTCTCTTCAAAGTTTTGAATTTATTTGCAGGCTTGAAAGTGTAACATTGGCAGCTCAAAATCCAAATGTTCAGTCTATTATTGCAGGCTTGAAAGTGTAGCATTGCATTTCAGATAGCACATTTCTGGATAGTTAAAACAGGGTGCAATATGAGGGACCAATCATAAGATACCAGACAACCTACTGCCTAAAATTGTACTACACAGCAGGTGCAGAATGAAAACATTCAACTGAAAAGAACTCAAATCCAACCAATTGGAGCAATTAGTCTCATGATGCTGCAAAAATGGCTTTGCAGTAGCGTATGCTTACGAGTCACAGCACCCCTGACCAGGACCGTGAAGGGATGAACTAAATGGAAATCATGATAGGACTCGCAAACACACATTAAATAGTGCCTTCAGTATTTCCCCAACCCATTTCCAACCTAGAACCCCAAACCAACTACCAGATGCGATGGCAAACTAATGACGGAACTTCTATATCAAAATCACCCCATTTGGACCTGTAACAGGACAACACTCAACAATGCAACATGTCTGAGATTCGTTTGACAAACGAAATGTTCCAGAATTGCTAAACTACCAAAATGCTGGCAAGTGTCACAGCGTCCAACTTTCTCAAGACAGCATAAAGCACGACTTTTTCTTTACCTTGACCTTGCTGAATTGGATGACAGCTTCTTGCAACCCCAGGTTCTCAGTGCTTGATGAAGTGGATCTCAGCTTCTCAAAATCCCAGCTCCTGGCACTCCTTGGGCGAGAAGAATTTTTGAAGCTGCGAGGAGGGGCACGACCTTGTTTTATACTTGGCAGCAAGGGACGTGGATTTGAATTTTGGGGGGCAGAAAGAGAGGTTTCCAGAAGCAGAGGGCCGCGCGCGTAGTGGATTTGAATTTGGGTGTCCCAAAATTTGAACCGAGGACCGGGTAAACTGGATGGGACTGGGGAGGGGAGACGGGAACAGAACCTGTCGTCGCTGCTCCACGCCGCCTGGGTACTACAGCCGCCGTCGCGGTGCCGTACTTGCGTCGAGGATGCCGATGGAGCCCTTGCGCAGCTGCGTCGCCGTCGGGTTGAGTTCGCCGTACGCCGTCTCCAGGATCAGCCCCAGGTGCGGACGGCCTCCGGTCATTAGTAGCCCCGTCGCCGCCTCGTCCGTCGACCTCTTCCCGTCCTGCGCGATCCCCTCCCCTCTCCACGAGTTCTTGCGCGACGAGGGCGAGCCATACGGTCGGGAAAGAAGCCGCAACGGCCTTGAATCTCTGGATCCGTACTGTGGGAGCTCGAGGAGGGGAGGCGACGCGGCGGAGCAGGAGCGACGCGGAGGAGGAGCAGGGGCGGCGGCGGCAGGGGCGACGCGGAGGAGGAGCAGGGGCGGCGGCGGAGCAGGAGCGACGCGGAGGAGGAGCGACGCGGAGGTGGGCGGCGGGCGAGCCGGTGGGCTGCGGGGCCCATCTGTCGGCGCCAAGACCCATCACTGTGGGACGGAGAGCACGGATCCGTTCGATGAACATCCAACGGCCCAAAACGCAAGATGGCAGGCACACCATCATCACCAACTCCCTCTTTTAAAGAAGTAGAGAATTGACAGATAAATCGGACCGCAAGCTGGCAGATTCCTTCAAATAAAAAACATGGACGAGCTTCAAATATACTGCTATGGTCAACAAATACTCATAACCATGCTACTACTATCTAGCTAGCGTAGTATTTTGAACAATGAGAGATGCTATACTATTTCACTTGCCATAAATTTCTTTATCTTTCAGTCAGCAATGCAACATGTACGAATATATCTATCGCAACAATTGTGTAACATACAAAGTCATTATCACAAACATACCTTAATATACTTAATTGCAATTGCAGTGAACAAAATTAAGAAATTATTGCAACATGACGATTACTCCCTACTGTATGTAGGGATACACATGGTGATGATCAAGCTACACAAGAGTGGCGAGCAGCAGCGGAGCGGGTACTTGCGAAACGCGGCAAAGTCCTTCGCCTCGCTCTCGCAAGTCACAAGTGTGCGAGGCATCACTTGCACTCTCACGTGTAATCACAGAATAATGATCGAGTAGTGATCGCAAAGTCCAAGCCCAGCAAGTAGTACGATTTAAAAGGAAGTCTTCTCTAGTCACATAAACTAAGCAAAGTCCAGTTCACACTAAGTGCGCCCTGCATGTGACCTGACAAGCAAAGCGAAAAAAATATGAGCAAAAATGCATCTCCGTCAACTCCAATCACTTCGTCTTCAACTAATCGGGAATGCGCGGCAGATGCAAGCTGTACTAATGGCTGGCGCGTTCGTCCAAAAAAAATTAAGGACGAACTGCGGGAAGAATCTTAGCTGGGGAACAACAGATAGGTAGGCGCGCTCCTGCCGCGTCCCTGCAAAACAAAATTAGCCATAAACAGTTGACTTCCTAATCCAATGTGTTTTTTTCGTTGTTATACTTCTTCTGTTGCAAACTGTGGTCCAGTTTTCCTCGCAAAAAAAAAAACTGTGGTCCAGTTTCGAAGCCCAAGAACACGTCTGTTTGGCCAAGTATGGAGGTCCGATCTGTAGTTTGGGGTACTAGGGTGAAAGCCCTGCATGGTTAGTTCAGACGACGAGCATGCCTTGTTGAAGGCGTTGTTGTGGTGACGTCCCATCGTCATCAGATCGAAAGACTCTGGGTGAAATCCTGGTATGACGGCGGTATTTCGATGTCGTAACCTTCATGAAGGCGTCGTTTTTGGAGTCATTTGCACGAGTGGCTGGGTTCGACAGATTAGTTGTCTCTGACTGTCCTTGTGTCTGCTTTGGGGTCTTTGGCAGTTTTTTTTTGGTCATCAGGGGGGGGGGGGGGGGGGGGGGGGGGGGATCATCCTCACCTGAATAGTATCCAAAGTGTGGCAGACCACAGATCAACGGCCTCGTTTTTAGGGCAAAACCCCTATAACGCTCGGTTAACTAAGGGAAAAACGGGCGAAAACCGTGATAACTGCCTAGCTAAACTAGCCCTCAATCGACATGACTCGGCCAGCACAACGGCGTCATTGTGGCATGACCAAAAATAAGAGAAAACATCAACCCCAGCACAAGGGCGTCTTTAGTTGTCTCTGGCAGTTATCAATTTGATTCTTCATCGGTTTCTGTATCAAGGATATTGTTTGTCATTGAATTTTGGCAGTTGCTCGAGAGTGTTCTATTCCAGATCATGGAAAAACAGACACATGGAGTCGGCCATACTCAAGAAATAGCACCGGAAGACAATAGAAGCTGCAGACTAGAGACATGTTATTTCATAGAGCCCTTTTACAATGCTTGGAATATCCTACCAATACTTCCTAATACCTCCCAATACCTACGCAAAATAATATTTTTTGTTAACTTTTTTTCCAAGGGTAGTATGGTAATCATCCCCCCCCCCCCCACACCACACACACACCACCCGGTCACCCGGCCCCCACAGCCCGACGCACGCCGACGCACGCCGCCGCCCTGCCGAGTCCTGCCCGCTCCTACCCACGCCGCCGCGCGCCTCCCGTCCCCCACACGTGCCGCGCCGCCACGCGACTTCCGTCCCCCACACGCGCCGCGCCGCCACGCGCCTTCCGTCCCCCACCCGCGCCGCGCCGCCGCGCGCCTCCCCTACCCCACCCGCGCGCACGGACTAGCCACGACTCCGCAGAGCCGCCTCCGTCGCTCTTGCCTCCAGGACGAACAGAAGCCGCCCCCGCCTTGCCCTCGTCGATTTCTTGGCACGCGGCCGCCCTGCTGCTCTCTCCACTGCCGCCGCCGGCGTCGTGCCCTCGCCCTCGTCATCGACTCCCGGCGCGCCCTCGCCCTCAGTCTGATACACACCACTGGTGAGATGCTTGTTGTGGTGTTGGTGGATGTACATGTCTGTGAATTTTGGGGTTCGGTTTGCGTACTGTAGGTGTTCGATCAAATGCCTGCTTGAGTTTAGGTTCGTGAAGATAAGCAGAGATCTCTGGAGGATTTTTGTCTCTTTGTGCATCGACGAGTTATTTTCTAACTGTTGTGGAAAATGAAATCATTGATGCAGCAATATGCCTTGAAGTGTGCTCACTTTGTTATCTATGTGACGAATTGCGGATTGCTCTGTGATATGGCATATATGGATCTCGTTTAGAGTCTCTGATCACGTGTGGTGTGTTTGATCAAATGCCTGCCCCAGTTCGTCGTGTCTGCAGAGGGCAGAGTTTCTATTGCTGCGTTTGGTGAGAAAATGAAACCAGTGCATTGCCCCTTGTGTTGTGGGGGAGAGGTTGCTTCTCTCATTATTGCATTTGGGTGTGCTGTTTCTGACAAAATGTGGTTAAGTCTACTGGTATTTCCTTGCACTTTGGCTGCTCTGCTGTATCTGCCAAACTGCCATGTTGCTTTACAGTAGATTGTGCCTTGTGAGATACATATACGACATACCAAACCTTTAGCAGTGTCGGCAGTATTTCAATCTTGTTCAGCTTTGTCCACAATTCTACCTTGAGGGACAGTAAGGATGTGTCTTATCGTGTGCTCATCCCTCTGTTCCTGCCTATATTGCTTGACAGATGCTTGTTATGTGTAGTAGGGCCTATATTGCTTGACTCTAGTTTTGGGAAATTTTCTGTTATGAGGAAGAAATATGTGAACCACCATTTTTTCCACCACTAATATATTTAAAACTAAGCAGGAGGGAATAGCGGGTCTCGAGTACAATGAAATTGTTAGGAAGGTGTTTGATGATGAAGATCAAGGATACAAGTTTTATAACAACTATGCTAAGGGGAAAGGATTTAGTGTCAGGAAAGACTATTGTGAGTGGGACAAAGGCCACAATGAGAGGACTCTCCGGCGATTCGTTTGCAGCTGTGAAGGTTTCCGCGAAGAGAAGGAGCTGATGAGGGAGAATAAGAAGCGGAGGCCGCGGAATCTTACTCGTTTTGGATGCCCTGCGAAACTTGTGATTGCACGGGATCAGAACACAGGGCAGTGGCATGTGAGGGATTTCATCTGCGAGCACAACCATCCGATGGTGGAAGAAGATCTTGCTTGTCTTTTGCGTTCGCATAGAAGAATCCGAGAGGAGCAGAAAGCTGATATTGTGGCGATGCAGATTTCCGGGATCCGCAAACACCAGATTATGGATATTATGGAAATGCTGTATGGTGGGTATGATAAGGTTGGATTTACAAAAAGGGACTTGTATAATTTCTGCCATCGCAATAAGGAGGAGACAGTTGCTGCTGGTGATGCTCAAACGGTCATCAGTTACCTGACAGAATGCTCACGTAGGGATCCTGATTTCTTCTTTGAACACAAGACCGATGAGAAAGGGCACCTCACGGGACTGCTATGGTGTGATACTCAAAGTCGGCTTGATTATGGAGCATTTGGTGATGTCGTAGTGTTTGTTAGCACTTACAAAACGAACCGGTACAACATGCCCCTTGTTCCTTTTGTCGGGGTGAATCAGCATGGCAGCACGGTTATTTTTGCATGCGGAGTTACTTCCCAGGAGAAAACTGAGTCGTATGTGTGGATGCTTCGCACATTCTCTAAAGCCATGGCTCAGAAGCATCCGGTGTCTGTGATCACTGATGGAGACCTGGCTATGCAGAGAGCAATCGGGCTGGTGTGGCCAGATTCATCGCATAGGCTATGCATATGGCATATTGAGCAGTGCATCGTGCGCAATATTAACAATGATGCTGTCAAGGATGACTTGAGGAATTTCCTATATGATTGTTGCTTCGTAGACGAGATTGAGGAAAAATGGCAGAAATTCTTGGATAAGCATAACATTACGGATACGGAGTCGTGGCTGTATGAGATGTATGAGAGGAGGCAAGTCTGGTGTGCTGTGTATCATGTTGGTAAGTGCTATCTAGGACTGAGAAGCAACCAGCGGAGTGAGAGCCTAAACTCTAGGCTTCAGGTGAACCTGGATCGTAAAATGACACTCTTTGAGTTGGTAGAGCACTTTGACCACTGCCTTTCGCGGCTGCGCGTTAATGAAGCGGTTCTAGACTTGGTAGCATCGAGTTCTGTACCATGCTTAGAACCAGATGCTTCAATTTTTGAGAAAGAGGCTGCGAAATCGTTCACACCAAGTATTTTTTCCACGGTGCAGTTCAGCATAAAAGCAGCCACAAAGTGTATTGTGAGAGAGATTGAAGATGACGGCTACGATACGATGAAGTATATTGTTGGCAGGAAGGATAAAGGAGACACAGAGTACCATGTGGAATGTGAGATATGTGTTGATGAAGGCAATGTGAAGGGAATTCGGTGTTCTTGTCTTAAGTTGCAGTCCCTTAGAACTCCCTGCTCACACATCTTCTTTGTATTGGGCGATCTGAAGGAACGACGGCTTCCGGACTGCTGTGTTTTGAAAAGGTGGACAAGGGGGGCCAAGAGTGCATTTCCTCCTATAAGGAAGAGCAGCATGTATGACTATACCGATAGCCTACAGAAGTACCGGGAGCTATGCAATCTCAGTCACACTGCATCCTTCGTAGCATCTCGTTCACCTCAAGCATATGAGCGGCTCAAACGCGTTCTGGAAGAGGAAGCAGCTAGGATCCTGCCAAATGGAGGGGAGATCGGAGGCAAGAGGTACGGTCCGGTGCTGCAGCAAGCCCTAGATGCTGAGTCTGCAGAGTCCAGAGATGTCTTGGATCCCATGTATGTTCCTGGCAGAGGGGCCCCAAAGAAAAAGTTGAAGTCGAATAAGAATAAATCTACGGTGAAATGTACCCTGTGTAAGGGTGAGGGTCACAATCGGCGAACCTGCTCCATGAGAAAAGAGGTAGTTAAGAGTAGTGTTCATCTTGGCTAAATACTGCTTGCCTGTGAGGTTTGTCTAGTTATGGCTAATGTAACCCTTCTTTTGTAGGAAAAAATGCTCCCTGAAGATGTTCCGGATTTATGAGTTGCAAGTGATTTTCATGCCTATGCCTTGTGGAAAAGATGCAGGTATGGAGTGTTCTTCCTGTTCCTGGTTTTTGTGTGAATGAATGGCTCCAGATAATATGTTCTACTGATTAGCTTCCCCAGATGCGCTTCTTTGTATGCTGCATTGTGTGAATGAGTGGCTCTGCGTAACTGTGATGCTGTGTGCTGGCTACTAGTGGGTGCTTTTGTTACTGATTATGCCTTAGTGTCCAATTTGATTAGTATAATCATAAGTCATGTTACTCAGATTTGTACCGAGGAGACCCAGAATTTATTGAATATTTGTATAACGCGTCGAGCTAAGAAATGATCACACTTGTTAATTCCCTGCAGGTTCTTTCAAAGGAAAAAAAATGAGGAAGTAATGGATTAGTGGCAGCTACCAGCACAAGGTGTTTGGTAATTTTGCCTTCTTCCTCTATTTCTTATTTTAGAAATAGTTAACGGATCATTGGCAGCTTGCACACATGGATAATTAAGTATTGGTTGCTTCCTTGTGTTACCTCAGTTAATGGATATCTCTCTGCTTGTACCAGTTGTTGCTAGTGCTTCTGTTAGTTTTATTTCAACAGCTTGCCTGATATCCTCTCTGCTTGCTAGTATTTAGCTTCTGTACCAGCTCCCATATTCACAGCTGAACGTTAAGACAGTTTCATTACTCGATGATTTATTGCCATCCTATGCTTGGCTACTACTCATCATATTTCAGCATGCTCTGACTTTGCACAAAAATATTTGATACAGTGCTGCAGAGGCGTTTAACAATGTTATTAATCTTTTTTCTTGGAAATTGATGTTCTAGAAGCCAGGAGCTGAGCATACTATTCCCGTGTTAGGTATTTTGAAGTTACTTCCCAATGTTATGGGTCACTAATAAGAGTCAAACATTTTGATCTTGCAGATCTTCTACTTTGTGGGGTTCGGTCTGTTTTGTTTGGAGACACTGCTGAGCATTGGTGCTGAATTCCTGTGCTATCGTGCATTCGTGCTCATCAATCTATATTGATTTTTTCTGGTTTTGCTAGTATATTTGTGTACCGTAGTACGTAAATTTTTCTTGTGCACCCAGTTGCCATGTTATCTGTTTTACGGGAACAACTACGGTAACCTGAGATTTGCCATGTTTCCATACCTTTGGGCTTATTGTTGCGTATGCAGCCATGCCAGTGGAGGACGTATCAATTTCTGTACTCCATATCAACTAGCTAGGGCTGAAAAACTAGTTTTCTGTTACTCAAAGCCTTGAAATCTTGATCAACCAGGGAGGCAAGCTGAATATTGTGTCGCTCAGATGTTTGTTTCTATATCTGCTGAACTTTTTTTTTTTTGACGGAAAACAGGAGGGGATTCCCCTACTGTACTTTTATTACTTAGTCTTAGTTAGTGTTTTATGTACAAGAAAATTACAGTGTAGCCAGCCAGGCTGTCATGGCGTCAGGAGAAGCCAGAAAAATACCTTGTGCTTGCTCTGACAGCAAGACGCCCATAGCCATTTAAAAGGAGGTGCCACCGTCATATTACCAATAATTTGTAAATAGGCCTGCTTTGTGGAATAAATACCTGAGCCCCATATATATGTCCATTGATCATTTGCATTTTCATTGCGATTGCATTCATTGATGGAGTCCATCAATTCTCCAAGCTGCTGAGATGCTTCTATGGACAAGGGAAGCTGAAAGATACTGTTGTAATCCGGCAACAGGTTTAAGAATCGACTAACAGAAATGTTAGGATCTCTCGTATATGAATGGAGGTGCGGGTATAGCAATTTGAGAACACCAAAATCCCAAACATCAGACCAGAATAGAGTTGTATCACCTTTGCCTACTATTGCTCTTGCATAGCCTCTATATGTATCAAAAAGACGACAGAGGGCACGCCACCAAAAAGATCCTCGGGGACTCCTTGCCTGTGGTGCTATAGATGCTGAATAATAAGCTTGCCAAGTCAGATTAACCCATGGAACATCCACTTTATTGAAAAACTTGTGAAGGTGTTTCAGTAATAGTGCTTTGTTTTGTGCCGCAATATTAAGAATGCCAAGGCCACCCTGTTCTTTTGGTCTCTGTACTTTCTCCCAGGCTGCTAGACAATTTCCTTTTTTGTTTAAAGCTGAACCACTCCACAAACAGTGACGTCTATATTTATCTGCCTGCTCAATGAATGCATCTGGCACTTTTATAACACACATGACATATGTGGGAATAGCAGTGAGGACCGAATTGTTAACCACAAGTCTGTCACCATAAGTCGTGAAAGGAGTGATGCCCATCAATCTTCTCTCCATCCTATTTAAGATCGGAAGGAAATCATCAACCACCGGTTTTGTGGTTCCAAGAGGTAATCCCAGATACGTGAATGGCATGGACGCTATCTGACAGCCCATTGTTCCAGCTAAGATTGTAGCTTGTTCCTCTGTAATATTTATGGGCACCATGAACGATTTATGAAAATTTACTTTCAGGCCAGTCGAACTAGCAAAGGTTTGGAGAAGGCATTTTAGGAAGTGCAACTCTCTAGCATTGGCTGACATGATGACTAAAGTGTCGTCGGCATATTGCACCACTGGAAAGTCCTGGCCATAAGAAGTTCCCAAAGGAAGTGATAAAAGTCCTCTTCTATATGCATCATTTATCAAGCTTTGCAGTATATCTGCTGAACTTGCTTGGACATTTGGTTCTTCAGTGATATGAAATGTGACCGCTATGGTGAATAAGTGTTTACTCGAATGGCATATGGACAGCTCCTTGTTTGGTCGTTTGTTTCCAGTCTTATCTGCAACAGGCCACCATGATCGCGCCACGTATGGCACATGGGCTCACCATGTCTTCGTGCTGAAAACGGACTTCGAGCTTTGCTTTCTCGTGGGGCCATCAACATTCACAAGCATGCAGGACAGCGAGGCTTCACTGTCGTGATGAAGGGAGCACAAACAAATCACACAGATCAAGCTACTGACGGCAGGCGAGATCTCCTTAGCTCATCTCAAGGAGGAAGCTAGAACAGACATACACCACCACATCGCGCCTTGCTATATCCATTTCTCGATGTAGCTTTCTACTTCTGATCATAGTGGCCAGAGAAAAATAAGCTCCCAAACATATGTGGCCTTGATGACCAACAAGCTCAGTGACAACTTAGCTAATTAAAAAAAACATAATAAAGGCGGAGGAACCACCTCCAAATCCGAGACAAGTCTCATCTGATAATACTACCAGAAGTATCAACCACATATCACAAATAGCAAACTGAAAATCTAGATAAAATAACTCATTTAAAAAGTAATCTCGGACATGCCACACCAGCCTACTAATCAGCGCGTTGTTTCTTCATATCAGGAGATGTGTCATCATCAGACCGCCATGAGAGGCCATCGTCATCAGAGCACCATGCATAACCTTCGCTATCATAAAATCCAGATCCATTCACTATGTACAAATGACAAATCTTTTTACTTTCACGAGCATGCGCATCCACCATTTTGTCTACATCTTCTTGTCCGTCAAGATGTACAAATTGGTATGGTCTCTGGCTGAGCGGATTTGGATCGCGGTAGTACAACTGGGCGCCTCCTCTGTATCCATGATATTTCATCAAGTATTGTGAGAGAAAGTAATACTGAACTGTGTCTGGCTCTGTAATTCGAAATTCGGCCAATTCTTCACGCTTGTCGTAGTACTCCTGTAGATCTGGGTACAGTTCTTTAACTCCGTGAAGCTTGAACCACATAACAACATTCTACATGTATACATTACACGAATAAGAATCATGTCACCCTAAACAGGCAACCAAAAGTACAAGATAATTGCACATACCGGGGCACATTCGTGACAAACTATTGAAGACATTAAATTTCGTGGTATATGGATCATGTCTCCTTCTTCCTGAAAGTCAAAACATTCGAGTCAGCTCAGATGGTTAACTATATAATATAACATATTATAGTAGTAATGTAGTTACCTCTACATTCGTTTTTGGAGGGACGTTGCGTAATTGGATCAAGGACTCAATGACGGTCTCCAACTTTGAGCGCTCCTTCTCCAACTCAAGTAATTGTGCCCTTGACTGTTCAAGTGCGGAATCAAATTTTTGTCGCTCGCTCTTGAGGTCCGAGACATGCTCTTGACGGACCTTGAGTAAGACTGAATTTGACAACAAACGCTCTTGCTCTATCGCCTTCTCATAGGTGGCACGCTGATCATTTAAGGCTGTGTTGAGCAGGGCAGCTTGTTCTGTCCGCAATCTTTTGGCGAACTCCGACTGCTTAGTTTGTGCGGCCTTGTCAAACTGGGCACGCTGAAGAGAGATGTAGTTGTCAACTTCACTTCCTTGCTCTACCCTCCTGATGTCAGCTTCTAGACGTTCGTGCTGCATTTGTAAATCCAATTCGTGCCGATCTATCTTCTGTTTCCGAACCATCTGTTCCCCCTCTTCCAGGGACCTCCGAGCTTGTTCGATGTCGTTGCTAAGATCCATGACACCTGGGGATTACGAAACGACAATAATATGCTAAGTTAAATGTATGAAGTCATGTACAGTGCTGTATTAATAATAATTATTCAAGATTATAAGATTAACAAAGATTCTTGCTACACCATGACGTGCTGTTAACACTGCACCATATTCAAGATTGCCACATTTTTACCACAGCTCAAGGCAACTCTATAACAATTCTAAAATAATAATTAAGTAATCAACCATGGGCAATGGTAACTAGATAGGTTTGGAGGCATACTTACAGATACGAGTGTGCTTAGATCCCAAGATGTGGCTACCTGCACACATCAGTAACAGAAACCCTCTGATGTGTGTGTGCATCAGGTACTGCCAAGAGTTCAACTCATAGGTTAAACAAATCCAATGGCCACCACTAATCTGACAAATCACTGCATTGTAAATTTTATAGGAAACCTACATATTATAGGAAATCGTAAGCACTGGTGATAATCACAAATAGAATTGTATTCTCTTTCTCTCTTCTTCTGCAACTACCGTACAGGAGAATTAGGGCGACGCGGAAAATTGAAGGGTGGTCTCACCTTGCGCGGATGCGACCGGAACGAGACGGTCAGTGGCGTAGGCGGGCGGCGAGACTTCGGCTGCGTCGCGGGCTCTCGGCGACGCACGGCAAGGTGTCGGGGGCGGCTTCAGGGGCTCCTCGCGAAGGTCCTCGGAGATCTCCTGCGGATAGAGGCGGTTAGGCATGTCGCACGGCGTCGGCGGCCAAGGAACAGAGGTGGCGGCGGCGCCTTACCGATGCAGGCGCGGGGGCGAGCTAGGGTTGCGGCCGCGGGGGCGAGCTCCCTTAAATAGGGCGGCGGATTGACCTAGGGGTCCGCGTGAGGCACCTCTCGGCGTGCGGGCCCAGCCACAGGGGGGCGGCAGCGGTGGTCGAGCGAGAGCCGGGCGGCGGCCAGCCCCAGCGGCCAGCGCCAAAGAGGGAAGGGAAGGGGAGGAGGGGGTGGGGCCGGTACGGAAACAGGCCGGGCCGGATTATAGGCCGACGGCCCAAGAGAGAAGGAGGGGAGATGATCTTTCATTTTATTTTCATCTTATGTAGAATTCTGAATTCAAATAAAATAACTTTGAATTCAATCAAAATCAAGTAAGATTCAAAAAATATTGTAGGTTCAAATGATGCTACCTGAAATATTTAATATGCAATGTATAATTGAGGAAATAAAGAGGTTGTCCGTACAGATGGTTGTGATCCTTGCGACTCTATCTCCGGCCTTAAGAAACTACATGGGTACCTCTATATATGTGAGATCAGTCCAATACACATGGCTTCCATAAAATTATGATCCAAAAATGTTAGGGGTTCGATAAACTTCGATAACAAAGTGAACCCATCACTCTGTGAAGACTCGATGTGATGACTTCGATAAATTTCGATGTGATAAAATACGATGTGATGATAACTCTGTGAAGGTAGTCGATGTGATGAACTTCGATGTGATGAACTTCGATGTAATGAACTTTGATGTGATAAACTTCGATGAAATTCGATGTGATGAGGAGGGATAAACTTCGATGTGATGAACTTCGATGTGATAAACTTCGATGTGATGATCTTCGATGAACTTCGATGTGATGAACTTTGATGTGATAAACTTCGATGTCATGAAAAATTGGGAAGAATAGCAGCACAAATTTGGAGAACTAAATCGTGACAGTGAGTGTACGAGGAGATGCAGCTCACCGTGGAGGTCAGTGTCACAGCTTGGAGATGCTTGAAGCTGCCAGCCATGGATCTTGTCGGCCAAGATTCACTGCAAAATAATGGCGAAGAAAAACTCAGCCTACAATTTCTCTAAATCCACGGGTGGGCACTTCAACACATTGCAGTGAGCAGCAATCGAACAGATAAAGAACAAATGCACTCCTCACTGTGACTGGATTGGAAGCGCCGGTTCGTTCTTCTGGATCCCGCCGCCGATGGTCACCCTGGCCACCGAGCTGCCTGATGACACCGTTCGTGAGCTGCAGCGTGGATCTGCCTTGGTCCTTGGACATGGTGGAGCCGCCGGCGGCCAAGGAACATAGGTGGCGGCGGCGCCTTACCGATGCAGGCGCGGGGCGAGCTAGGGTTGCGGCGGCGGGGGCCAGCTCCCTTAAATAGGGCGGCGGATTGACCTAGGGGTCCGCGCGCGGCACCTCTCGGCGTGCGGGCCCAGCCACAGGGGGGCGGCAGCGGTGGTCGCCGGAGCAGTCGCCGCCGGGCGCCCACGAAGCGAGATCGCCGGAGCCGTCGCCGCCGGGAGCCCACGAACTCTAACATACGAAGATGAAATTTTTTTTTTCTCTCCAACAAATATTCATATACATCTCTAACATTACTCTCCCAAACATTATTTGTTTAATTAAGAATGTACCCTTTTACCCTTGATCAAAAAATATAACTACAAAAAAGGAATTCCTAATAATTTTTAATTCTCTTTTTTGGGGAGGTATCAATAGGCGTTATGACACATATGGCCCACTGACCATAGACACACCCGATACCTCTTAATACCTCCCTATTGATACCTCCGAATACCTGGGCCCACATATCATAGACACATCAAATACCTCCCAATACCTCCCCAAGCATTGTAAAATTTGCCTATTTCATATTTACTTTTGTTTTGTTTCATCAGTGTAGCTTTTGTGCACTTCTGATGATGGTCGACATTTCTCGATGATTGTATTTGGTTGTAACTTTCTTAGAAGTCAAGACCACTGCGGTTGTAGCTTCTATAAAGGCCAAATCTAGGATTAATGTAATCTTCCCATTATCTAAAAAAAATGTGCAACAATCCAGCGTTCCCGGCAGATCCCACTCGTTGAAAAAAACATTATCACACACAAAAAAGAAATTTAAGCCTCTCTTATTGGGTACAACTGTAGCATCAATTCTTATGCGTACACCCTCACTCACACCACAACACACACCTACACCCACCCATGCACACGCCTAGTCCTACAACTACATTCAGCATTGAAGACCGCGTCCATTCAAAGATCATTAGAAACCGCGAATGGGCCTGTAGCCTAGCTAGTGGTTACAAGAGCCCCAGTAGCACCTGAGGTCCTGGGTTCGATTCCTGGTAGAAGCGAATTTTTTAGGATTTAACGGCGTTGTGTTTTCAGCGGTAGACAACATGGCCGTCGACAGCGAGGCGCCAGTGCTGACTTCGTCAATCTGGAGGATTTGTCGGCTCTCATAGGAGTAGGGTTTGCATATATGCATTCATAAAGGTAAGTGTACGTGTGGCTAATATATGGTACAGGTTTGATCCACCAGTAGAATGGTATCAGGTCTCGTATGTATTATGTGGGTAGTATTGGAGAAAGAGAGAATGTTAGTGTATTTTTTTTTTCTTTTACTGGATTGAATCAATAATGTTCAGTAGGGCCGTCCCGGCAGAATACAAGCAAGGGCCCTGTGCGAAACTATAGAATGGGGCCCTAAAGCGTATAGAACTATATATATGTCTAAATTTGTACTTCTTAGTTAAAACATCATTCTTTTGGTGTTTTAAATTAAGTCTTCACTGATACACTAGCTAGGATCATGATTAACAATATATAGTACAATCAAGTGTTTGATCATGAGAAGGCACTTGTGCTTTTTAATTTTATTCGTCAAAAATCTATTTGGCATAGATCCTTAATTTCTGAGATATAGATTATCTATTCTTTGTCTCTTAAGAAGACATCGGTAACAGTGAACATCACATTGACTTGATGAAGAGAAGTAAATCAGTGGCCTTAGTGAACAACAAATAAGGTAGTTCAGAGTTCACTAATCAGCAGGCGCGCTAATTAATCACTAGTGATGCGCTTGTTGTCACTGAAATTAATTAGAGAAAACAATAAAATACTAGTGATACCTGCGCGGCACCGTGGCAGGCTGGGCGTCCTGTGCACTACTGCCGCTTGGCCTGTTACTTGGTGGTCCACCATTGATATATGAATTCAAGAAACAGGGGAGAAGTAGTGGGAGAGAAAGAAGAATGGGGGGCTGGAGGAAGAAGAAGAGAGGAGAGCTCTTGCCTGCGTCCGCCACTGCCATTCGATTTCGACATATGGAGTTCGCGATCTGGAGTCGGACGGGAGTCAAAGCGGCGGCACAAAATAACGCTATCCCCGCCACAACTCAGGCTTGTTTTTGGGTCAGGAAAAAAAGAAGACTACGAAACAGTATATGGGCAGCACAAGTATTTGGGGGCCCTTGGAAATCGGGGGCCCAGATTGCACTCCCCAGGGACGGCCCTGATTTTTTAACAAACACAGGCCTATAGCGGCGGCGGCCCAAAACACACGGGTCGAACCGAGCATCATAATGTTTTTCCTTTTTTTTTTGTCGCTCAAAAAAAAATGTTTTTCCTTTTTTTTATTGGACAAGGATATACTCCTCCTAGCTAGCTTCACATTCTGATGTTGATGCTTCTTAGGTCACGGGAATAACTCCAGCCTTTCATTTATCGCGCTGGAACTTTTTGTCTTATAAGTAATCATTTTATTACCCACTTCTTTTCTAGTTGTGTGGGTTATTTCTTTCTTCTTCTCCTCATCCCTTTTTTTTTTTGGCTCATCTGGTCAGAAGTTTTGCATTGCATATGCATTAATTCTACCAAGTCATTTTTGGACGCTTTCCACCTCTTCAAAATTTTATATGAAAGACCACCCAAATATATTAATACAATATTAGCAATACAAGCTAACTAACATGGGTATATGTGCCTTGTGACTAGGAAAACATAATCCTTGGTTTGATATCTCATGCCATGGTTTGCAATTTGGATACCAGCACTGAGCATCACATGAGAATTGAGAGATAGCCTATTAGCCAGAGCCACTGGATGGTTGAGAGGCAACGTGAGCAACCAAAAGATGCGACCAATCCA
Organism: Eragrostis nindensis; assembly: GCA_012490785.1. NCBI lineage: Eukaryota > Viridiplantae > Streptophyta > Magnoliopsida > Poales > Poaceae > Eragrostis > Eragrostis nindensis. Next base: position 23,744 of record JAAXCT010000074.1, on the reverse strand, counting down.
GCTCCAACCTTTTTATTAGCCATTGATCAGGATGGTGATTGATTAATTCATGACTGCATGTATCCACATACATGCCCAAAGACGAAATACCTTATAGTACACAGATTTTTACCCTATTCGCACCCCCCGGCCCAAAAACCTGCACCCACAGCCCAGCTCGAGAAGCCCACACCGCACACGGCAGCCCACAACTCCGGCCAGGAAGGTCATCAGGGCTCAGGCACGCCGCACGCCGCACGCACGAAGCTGCTAGGAAGGATCGCAAGGTACGCATCGCACGTCGCTTCTCAGGTACGCATCGCACGTCGCTTCTCTCTCAGTTTCGCTTCATCGTTTCGCCTTTTGATCGACGACGACGACGACGCAAATCACTCGAACTGATTCGAATCACTCCAGCCGACGGCCGAGCCGCTGCGGCACGCGGCAGGCGTCCTGCTGTGCTGCCGTGCTGGGCGCAGAACAAGCCCGTCTCCCTCCTATTCTCTGTGTTCACCTGTTCTCTGTAAGTCACTTCAAAGAATCTCCATTATTTTATTTCAATTTCCATCAATTGATCATCCCGTGACTTTAATTTCATGGTTCATGTTGATGTTGCTGTGCTCACTGCTCTAGCCTCTTGCTATCTTGATAAATTTTCCAGATTCTAGGGTTGTGCTTTTTTTTTTTATGTTTGATAATTGATATTTATGAAAGCATCTAGGCGCTGTTTGGTTCACAGTTAACGTAATCGCATTGCGGAGCGGTAACCATTACCGATACAGCTGCTTGTTTCGACTTCACCTGCAATCCGTTACCGTGTAATGGGAAACCGGCCTATTCAATTTCGAAACCGCTCGTCCTCGTCTGTAATCAGCCTCACGACTCCGCCGCAATCGCTCGACTCCAGCCTTGCCTCCTCTCCTCCACGCGAGAGCGCCGCCCGAATGCTTCGTCGAGATGGTGCGCCGCCTCGCCGCGGTTCAATACCTCCTGCCGACCTCCTCCCCTCTCCCCACTCCCTGCTTCCCACCACTCTCTTTCTCCCCCAAATCCCTCTCCTTAATCTGATCTATCTCGAAATCCATGGCGATCCTGCAAGATTAGAGGGCAAGGAGGAGGAAGGCACAGAAGCAAAAGCAATGCCGCTTCCCTCCGGCAACCAGCCCCGATTCCGTCGCCGCCGCGCCGTCGCCAACGATCTCGCCGTTCCGGTAAGCCACCTCCCTCCCGCCCTCGGTTCCTCTAATCTCGTTCTCTGCGATAAAAAGGAAGCCGTTACAGAGCCCAACCAAACAAAAGGCCGTAATCGCATACATTGATTCCGTTTGCACCTGCAACTGATTGCGATTGCAATACCGTTACCAGCGACGAACCAAACAGCACCTAAGTTACTAACTAAAAAAATTACTGTGGATGCTAGGACTAATATGGAAAGGTATTACAAAAGAAAAGCAACAGATTGTGGCCGAGATGATATTAATTGGGAAGAGGAGATCAAATTTGACCCCGGCTTAAGAAAGGAAATTGATTCTTACCATCCTAATCATAGAGAGATGGTGAGAAGAAATATTTGGAGAATGGGCCAAGCCAACCTCGCACATTGCTGATGTTAGAGAAGACAATCGGTTCTCCAACTTAAATTCTATTAGTGAGCTATCACAAAAAATGGTGCAGACAAGGAAAGATCGCACTTATCCATTGGTTTATCGACTTTTGAAACGTGTGCTGGTATTGCCAATTGCTACGGCAACAGTGGAGAGAATATTTTCAGCCATGAAAATGTGAAACCATGTCCTAGTAACCGCATGGGTGATAAGCACTTGAGTCATAGACTTATTTGCTATGTGGAGAAAGAAGAATTTAAGAAAGTTACCAATGATGTTGTGGTTCACCGCTTTCATGAACATGGCAGGAAAAGGGCGTAGGTTTGATCTATAAGAGGTAATGCATCTATCTTCTGTTTTTCAATGATACATTATATAGATTATTTGCTTGAACTGAATTGTTTGTTCTTTTTTTTAGGTCAGTGAGGATCTTTTGGTTGGGGATTATATTTTGCCAAGTGTCCACAATATTTGTCAGTGATGATAAAATATTGCTCGTATATAGCTATTAAGTCACATAATTGCTATGCTCTAACATTCTATCAAGGTGACCTTACAGCACGCCCGCACCCCCCTCAATATTTCTCTAGCTCCACCACTGTACATGCTACTGACATATTCTAAAACTTGCGATGGATTGACATTTTTGAAACTCTAAGCAAAAATAATGGGTAGGTTTCCAGCACAAGTACTAGCTAGTGTGTGGAAGCACGGCTTGATCATGTAGGTAAGAGAGAGAGAGAGAAAGATTTGCGGCTTTACTAGCTGCCGTGCCGACATAGAAAATTGGTGATGAAAGCGACATAATAAAGTCATCAGCACACATGTGTCACCATCTAGTCGGCTCAAAAAATCAAATACTATAACGTGCATGATGCAGCATATTTCAATGTCGCAAAATTAGTCGCGTGCTTTTCTTTTCTTGTTTTTCCCTGAAATGAGAAACACTATGCACACATACTGCTTTTTTTGTTCTGCTTTTGTACTATTTTTATGTTTATTCATCACCTTTTTTTCTGTTTCATTTTCCTTGAGTTCTGAAACTGGCATCGCTCACTTTTTTATTACGGGATCACGGGAAACTGGCTGCTTTCTTCATGAAAGCAAAGCTTACATGTATGGAGTAGTGACGAATATTCTGTTTTTGTGGGGACATGAAGTAACATCTTGCCGGTCCAAATAAGTTGGCACCGTACAAAGTTGAGACATGGTGTGGTAAGTAAGAAAACAACGTTCGCCTTTTTACCAGGCTGATCGATTCGATCGCCGAAAGGTAGCGTTAAAAAAAAAATTCAATTTTGTTTGGTCGAGACGATTTGACCACGGGGTTGTCCTAGAAGTTGGCTTGCCGAGCTGGGCGCTCATGATTCGACAATCCACGCTGCTGCCTCGGCTCGATTCGAGCAGTAGTACTTATTTTACCTGAATAACAATACACTATTCACGAATCCAGCTGTGAAGTGTACGCATAGTATAGTTGGTATACTCGTAATTAAGCACACATTGGTTCGTGGAGACCGGAGCTGGATGCGCACCAATCTCTGTATCCAACTTGCACATGAATGGATATCACTCACTACTGATAGATGTCACCTGCAGCCGAGACAGCTTACGAGCAAATCAAAGACGAGTACTACTACTAGTACCAGATAATGGAGACGTACCAAACCTGTACCAGAGACAATTCATCATGTACCAACAAGAAACGACTAAAACAGCTACGAAAATGTCAAGGAGTAGATACGAACGAGCATTATTGGCGGAGGGCCGGCGAGGAGATTCACACCAGAGAAGATACAACCTAGCTAGCTACACACAATTTGTTCAGTTGGAATCGAAAAATATACATATACTACTGTCTTTAATTTCCGGGAGTAGGTAACCCGCCCAATTAACTGATGAACACAACATATGTAAGTGCACTGAATACAGGCGAGCAACATCTTCAGATAATCTCGTTCGCTGTCGATCGCAAGTGGTTGCGTCGTCATTATCCTGATTATTAGTAGGACCGATCAAATCGGACGACGATCGATGGAGCAATTTGCGGGCGGCCACCAAAAAGCTCAATTTTGTCCCCATTCGTACGTGTTCCCATCTCGATGTGAACCTCGATAAAACGATGATCGAAACCTCGAACAATCGTCGGGGATGCCAGTGAAATTACAATAGTACTCTCCGACTGGTAGCTAGTAGGAATTTGGCAGTTTTTCATCCATCTGCTTCTGCTAAAATCTCGAGAACTGTCGTGATACATGGGAGCCATCGACCTCAGCTACTACAATTTTTGTGTGAACGTGTGTGAGATTAGGACCTAGCTTGTCTCTACAACTTGTCGTTGAAAGAGAAAAAAAAAAAGGGGGCAGGAATGACGACTGCTCAAATTCAATTTACTCGGTACGAAAGAATAATAAACATTCAAAACGGGAACGGATTCAAACGACGACGTCCGGACTCGTCTCTTTGACGTCGCAAGCATGCGGAGGCACCCGGAAGGTCTGACTAATGATGTCTATCCAAGCTTAACAAATTTGAATTCAACTCTTTTGCCTAGCGCGGCTCGCCCGAGCGGTCAGCGCCGCTGCTCCGGAGCGTCGCTCCCGTGAGCGCGCGCGACGCGGGTTCGAGCGCGCGGTGGCACCGCGGGTACTGTAGCTCGCTACAGTGCCCGCAACGCACTGTAGCACCGGTAGCTGAGAGATGCTACGCTGCAGTGCGGAGTAAAAAAATCCCCTCGTCCTCCCCAGGCCAAAGCATAGGTAAAGACTCGCGCCGCAGCTCACAACGGCCAGCTGAGTCCCTGTGTATGGATGGGGAGGGGGTTCGGGGGTTTTCTCGGCCTGCGTGAGAAGGCTCTTCTCCTTAAAAAATGCCGTCGGGGGCGGTTCTTCCCCCGGCAGGTCGAGTTTTTTTTTTTTTTTTTTTTTTTTTTGAATTCAACTCTTTTCTTTTATCGACCAAATATAAAAGTAAGCACATTTGATGCGCCCCTTTGGACGCCACAGAGCCACAGCCGTGCGGGTAATTGAGTTCATATATTCTATAGTAGAAAAGAAAAGAAAAGAAAAGGCCCACTTAATCAGAACACGCCACCTCCGTTGGATGCGCATCTGATGGCCGCATCCAGGCGCCTGCGACCGGGCCCGGGCGTGGATGCCCCACATGTCATTGTCAGAAGGGAAGAGAGAGGGTGTATAAGTAAATGTGGTGAACCCCGGGGGTGCGAGCAGAAGAGTAGGAGGAGGAGTAGCAAGCGGGTAAAGAAAGCGCAGGCAGACAGTGGCGGGCGCGACGCGAGCCAACCACTTCGCGCCGCCCTCCTTGTCTCCCTTTCCTCGCCCCCCGCCTCCGCCATTAATGGCGCCCTCGCCCCCCTGCTCCTCCTTCTAGAAGCGCGCTCCTCTTTCTCGCGTCGCGGGCGTCTGGCGCGAAAGTTCAGCCCCCTTGGCTGCTGGCCAACGCACGAGGCGTGAGGGGAGAAAGAGACGCCCCCCACCAGCTGCTATCCCCCTTGCCCCTCCCTTTCTTTGGTCGACTGATCCACCTAGTTCCCCTGCTCCTCTTCCCGTCTCGCTCCTCCCCTATCTCCCTCCTCTGCTTGGCGCCTCTGATTCGGCTCGACTTGTTGATGATCCTTGCGATTCGGCTCCTCTGTTCAGTTCCTCAGAATCGTTCCGTGGCCGAGCTCGGGTGATCCGGTTCGGGCCGAAAGGCGGCGCCTTGTTCTTGCCCCGCGGCGTCGTCCCTGGATTGATTGATTCCGCGCCGCCATGGGGAACTGCTGGGGCGCCAAGATCAGCTCCGACAGCCCGTCCCGCAGCGCCACCTCCCCGTCAGGTCTGTCCCCACTCGATTCCGTTCCTCAATTGTCTTCATCTTTTGGATTAATTTTTGTACACTCAATTATTGTTTCTTGTTAAATTCGTGCTCTTTGTTTGTCCTTTCTCGATTGGACGCTGCTGTTAGTTTGATGCTAATCCCCTTTCGTTTATTTAACTGATATTTGTGTTCATTTTAATACAATAACGTGTAGGATCACTCGACTCGACCCTAGAGTTTGGCACCTAGGGTTACCACTTACCACCACGTGCTCCAATACATCAATTTTATATTCGAGCCTACTAGACTCCCCCTCTGGGATTAGATTGTTCCGTTCTGTGAACACAGGCCAAACCTTTCCTTTTCCTACCAGTTAGGGGAGAAGTTCCTGTGCGTCAGATTTCAATGTAATGCCATCACGACTAGTAACTTTTTCTGACTTTTCCTCTAATATTAGTATTTGTTAATGGTGGCCTGGTTGGTCCTGAATTGAGAGCTCCATGTCTTTCCTTACAAGGAGAGGACAATTCAAATTGTGATCCTACTTTTTTGCCACGCGCCTTTTTCAATGTTATTGACTGTCCATCCCATGCTGAAAATTCAGTTGTTCTTAGGCTAAGCTAAAGAAGAAGAGGAAAGTTTGTTTTACACAGACCTATTTAATTTCATCTGTGAACATTTTGTCCCTTAATTATGTTACAAAAACGAATTACTTACTCTTATAGAATAAGAAGAGCGCGCCTTAACTAGACGGGCAAAATTCTGAAAGTCTTTATTGTTTTTTGATGATGCTCAGGGGCAACTTCCAAATTCGCTAGTAGGAATGGGGCAGCCTTGAGTGGCTCCAGCAGCCATGCCTCATCGGCGTCAATGCTGCCAACACCACGGAGTGAGGACGAGATTCTGGAGTCAGCAAACGTCAAGGCCTTCTCCTTCAATGAGCTGAAGGTCGCCACCAGAAACTTCAGACCTGACAGTGTGCTAGGAGAAGGCGGGTTTGGGTCGGTCTTCAAGGGGTGGATCGATGAGAAGACGCTTGCCCCAACTAGGCCAGGTACAGGGATGGTCATTGCTGTCAAGAAGCTGAATCAGGAAGGGTACCAGGGTCACAAGGAATGGCTGGTTAGTAACCACTTTTGGTTGTTTGGCTGCTGACGCCACGTATCTGATGCCCTTTTGGCATTCTCTGTAACATGCTTTTCTTTTGACTGTGCAGACTGAAGTGAATTACCTTGGACAGCTGTCACATCCATATCTTGTAAGGCTCGTGGGGTACTGTCTCGAAGATGAACAACGCCTTCTTGTCTACGAGTTCATGCCTCGTGGGAGTTTGGAGAATCATCTGTTCAGGAGTAAGAACCTGACCTGTACTCTTCCTAGGCTGCTGGTTTTTATTTACCAAATTTAAAGGAATGATACTAAAATGTTACAACATGCAGGGAGCTCACATTTCCAGCCTCTGTCCTGGAACCTTCGAATGAAAATTGCCCTTGGAGCAGCTAAAGGACTTGCGTTCCTCCACAGCGATGAGGCTAAAGTCATCTACCGTGATTTCAAGACCTCTAATATCCTCCTTGATGCGGTATGCAGTGTTCAAGATTATTTAAACCGGCAATACAACTTAGTTGATTGAACTGATAATAATGAATTTTTTTTCCAGAATTTCAATGCAAAGCTCTCTGATTTTGGGCTGGCGAAGGATGGTCCGATAGGTGACAAGAGCCATGTCTCCACTAGGGTGATGGGGACTCATGGGTACGCTGCTCCAGAATACCTAGCGACAGGTAGTTCCGCTGTTCCATTTCCAATTCAAGTATCGTTGGCCATGGATCAGAAAAACACACTTTGGTTCTATTGTCGTGAAATTTCACCAAACAAATTGGGTTATGAGCAGGAATTTGTAGTTCCTTCACACAGTGGTTTCACTGCTATAGTTCTTCCACTGCCTTTGGATTGTCATTGTGCTAATCTTAAAAGCCTCGTTGCTGACCTTACTAATTAATACTGTTTTGCATTGTGAAGGTCATCTGACTGCCAAGAGTGACGTCTACAGCTTCGGAGTAGTACTCCTAGAAATGCTGTCAGGACGCCGTGCACTGGACAAGAACCGCCCGAATGGAGAGCACAACCTGGTGGAGTGGGCTAGGCCATACCTGAGAAGCAAGAGGCGCATATTCCGCATCCTGGACCCCCGGCTGGGAGGACAGTACTCCCTAGCTCGGGCACAGAAGGCTGCTGCACTGGCACTGCAATGCCTCTCCGTGGAGTCCAGGCTCAGGCCCAGCATGGACGAGGTGGTTAAGGCGTTAGAACAGCTACAGGACACCAAGGAGGTAGGTAACCCTCAGCTGCAGAAGAAGCCAATCAGTCGGAGCTCAGGCAACAATGGTTTGTTAGCCTCAACAAGAGGGAAGGCTGCTTCTTCTCCAAAGCCAGTTTGAGTGTGTGTGCCATCAGCTAGAGTTTTTTGTTTTTTTCAGGTGTACCTAATATAGGTTCATAGAGGATTTGTAAAGAGGCGGAGTTCTGAATGTTTTTATGCTTATATGTAGTTTTGCAGCTTCAAGTCTTTGCCAAGTATAGCATGTAATCATACTCTTATATATGTTAGGAGAAGATATGCTTTGTACAGCTTACAGATTCAGTTCTAGCATTGTGAATTTTCGCTGAAGGCAACAGCCTACATTTAAAACTCTGCAAGCTGGTTTATACCATCTTATTATCAATGAAAATTTTTGTCTGTAGAAGACTCGAGTGTTGGAACTTGAAGCAAATGAGAGTAGAAGATACATGATAAACATAAACATCCACCACCGATCAAGTAAAAAACTACCAACACATATTTCAGATTTGGGCACATTCGATACACTGTTCATACAACACTGTTTGCATCTGAACAAGTTTATTATGTACAGTTGACTTGCCCAGAACAAATAATTCACACGCATCATTGTTCAAATGAAGCAAATGAGAGCAGAGGATACAATTACAGGACCACTAAACATAAACATCCACAACCGATCAAGTAAAAAGCTACCAACACATGTTTCAGATTTGGGCACATTCGATACACTGTTCATACAACACTTTCATCTGAACAAGTTTGTAATGTACAGTTCAGCCCACAACAAATAATTCACACGCATCTTTGTTCAAATGACCCTTCTAGTACCAAGGAAACCATCGTAACCTCCTCGCGGACTTTGCATTACAATGTCATGGCTTCATTAATGTCTCTTGGATTTGTTCCAAACAAGAAAAAGAAAAATAAACAATTGATGATGCGTCCATCTGAACAGTTTTTTGAAATCTCAGAAGTATTTGCATTACAAAATGATTTGCCTGATCAATCAGGCAATCAATGGACATGTACATAATACCAATGATTGCATGCCCAATAAGCCCTTTTGAACTGCAATAGATCAGAAGAGTGCATATCATAAGGTGATCCGAATTTTCTTTCACAGCTGCGTTTCAAATTTTAGTCTTATATCCTTTTCCGTTTCCTAGGATGCCTTCACCAGATAAACCCGTCCGTAGACCCAGATTCTTCTAGGCCCTGACAACAATTTCTGCAGAGCATGCCAGAGAAAAAAAAATAATTATGCTTTGTTCAGTACTGTCACAAAATCTCTATGTGCTACACAAATCCTAAAACCTATGGAAATCTGGAACAAGATTCTAAACTGCAAGAACTTGGTGCAGGTTTCACACTGTTTCTACCCTGACAAAGGAAACTTTTGATGCAAGCCTGACAGAAAATTGTACTGTTTCATTTACATTTCCATCAAAATCTCATCACGCCACTTCAAAATTTTAAACACGATGTACATATTGATACTGCAAAGTAGGTTGAAAGTGACATGTATCTCACATACCTTGACTTTAGTGCGGAACTCCAATGGGCACTCACAGACATGACATTCTGCTCTATGAGGTGCTTGAATGGATTTGTCTGTCTTAACAAATGCAAATACCTGACAGTAAAATGCTCAATTTACTCAGATCGTGATATGATTACAGATTCACACTATGATAATTAAGAACTGATTACTACAATCATTATAACTGAACCCGGACCTGCTCCCCACAATTTGGACAGGAGCCTTTCAGTGCAACCAAATTGTTTGTCACTAAGCCTCGCAGTGCACCAACTGAAGAAAGACACCAATATAAGATGGCTGAAGTATTACCCATGTGTGGCAACTAAGAAATCAGATATGCAACATCTGGGGGGTGAAAGTCAAAATCCAGGTGGCAACAAGTAAAATATTTTCTCAAGAGTTGTTCTTACCAGATGCAGATGCGATCGGGTAACCAATAAGGTAGCCCAATCCAACTAAAGTGAGATCATTAACCCTTGTTATAGAGTCAAGGGAATTGGCACCGTACAAGAGATATCTTGCTCCAAATGTGTCCCCAAACGCAAGGGTCAGGGCGTATAGACTGGGTAACAGAAAGGCTGAGCTACCAAAGAGGAGCAACAACATCCATATGCTTGATAACGCCATAAACATCGACTGGTCCTCCTGCCCTACACCCAAAGGTCGAAGGAAACATAAAACTGTGAGCTAATAGCCTTATTGATGAGGGAGTAGGATAAGAAGACGTTTGTTCCCCGCCGTTGCGAAAGGTTACCTCAGCATCGGCATACGTTGATTGCCTTATGAGGCTGCAGCGAGGGTATTTTACAACGGATTTGGAGCCATATAGCCGAAGCTTCAACTGCAAAGGGTGCATGATTTGTGAGAAGATGTCATTATCTATCCTTTATAGAATAGGAGTTCACCCCGGAATTTCATTACTGATGAGCGAAATTGCAAAGTTCTGAGATGTACTAGAACTTAACACTACCAACTACCAAAGTCTTGTGAAATGATAGCTGAAATCTTAATTCGTAGAGACCTAGCTATCAGTTGGTACATGTAATTTGAAAAACAATTCAGCATGTATGAGAAGCCTGAATAATTTACCTCGACTTTGTCAAACATGTCATCAACAATCAATGGTCGGCCACTGTAGTAGGAATCCCTAGCCTGCACAGGTTTGAAGAACAACCGAAAGCGTCACCAAGATGTAGCATATACGGTGAGAATGCAGACAGCTAATCAAGCCGAGCAAGAACAATATACTAGCAGTAGTGGTACAAAAGAAGCTTCTTTTTGGGCACGGGCGCACGCACCTGTTGGTAGAGCGCCTCGAGCTTCTCCTGGCTGGCGGTCTCGATTGGCCCGACGTAGAGGCAGGACGGGCCCTCCCCCGCCGACGACGCCGCCACCACCATCCCGCCGCGTAGCCCCACCCGAGGCGGGCGCGGCCGGCCGAGGCGTCCGCTCCCGGGTGCCACCGGAGCGGGGGGCGGCCGGCGTCGCTCAGTGGGGCCGGAACGCGCGCGGCGCCGGCAACCTGGCATCGCCGACCTCTCGCTGCTAGTGGCTAACAATGGCGGCGGAACCGGACACGCAGCGCGCGCGCGCGCGCGAGGGCAGAGGGCAACCAAATCGGGCATCATCTGGTCGTGGTCGAAACGAGCAAGCAAACAAGCGTGGTTTCTGGTGGTGGTTGCGTGGCGGGCACAAACCATGGCGACGCGGGCACAAACCATGGCGACGCGACGGCGGTGAGTTGTGTGGCTGGGCTCAGCGGAGCGACACATCGCACGGGCCAGATCTTTTGTGGTGGCTAGGCTAGCACATTTGTTGGTGTTGCGGCTGCTCGTTGCAAACAACTCTCTGGTCTGATCATCATCTTCTTGTCGTTTCACTGTGATAATCCTAACTTATCCGCTTCTAGTTTTCTTCAACTGTTGTTTGCTCATTGATACAACACTGCACCTGAAATGAAATGGCAAGTAAGTTTTTTGTGCCAAAAATGGCAAATAATTATTTTTTTTGAGATGAAAAATGGCAAATAATTGAACCCAATTCGATCAAACCCATCAAAATCTGAGCCCACCTTGGGATCTCCCACGTTTATATGGGCTCAAAATCAAGTGGGCTAACCATTCAGCACAGCCTACCTGCCGATGTCCTCTCTCTCTCTCTCTCAAAACCCAAAACCACCGCGAATTCCCTCTCTCTCCAACCAAAAAAAGGAAGGCGAAAAAAAAAAAAAAACCCAACTCCACCACCAGAAAGCTCGCTCGCCGCCGTGAAGCCGGAGGCGCCGAGGAGGAGGGGGCTGGTACCGCTTGCGGAAGCGGATGTCTTTGTTTGACGAGCAGATGTCGTCGCTCCTCCAGCACATGGCCTCCCACGCCGCTCCGCCCGCAGCGGGAGCGCCGGATCCGAGGCGGAGGGCGGCGGCCTTTCAGGAGGCCGCGGCGGCGCTTAAGCAGCGCATGGACGCCAAGCGCGACCGGGTGGGGGCCTCCGACCCCGAGCTTGCCTCCGCCCGCTCCATCGCCGAGCAAACCCTATCGCGGCGAGGTACAAGTACAACGCCCCTTCCCTCCCCTGACTCCCCTCGTAACAAAATGCATTTCATGTCCCCCATCTCACGGAAATTCGGATTTTCCGTTCACCTGTTACTCCCAATTGTTTTAATTTTTACCATGTTCCACTTCGTTAGTTAGTTGCACTAATAAGGCTAGTGTGGATTGGTAAGCTCTTCTTCTTGTTTGTGTACGGTTGCAGAGCAACTCAAAGGACTCAAGAATGAGAACCGGGACCTAGAATCTCAACTACAACAAGCTCTCTCCGGTAAGTGCTATCCCGCCTTTCTTTAACACATTCTTGGGCCCTTGATACCACTAGAGTAAACTGCATTGCACTGATCGAGTTTTCAGAAGGCAACTAGATACCAAATGTTCTTCAGATTCAGGATCACTTTCCCTGTCAGATACCAAATGCTAACTTCTTATGAATTAACGCCTGGCCCACTCAAAGATGCATCAAGCCATGAAGTACAGAACCCATGCTCCACCTTTTGTTATTGTGATTATGTGTACCTTTGTTACGATTTTTTTTTCATTGACACACCAGTTGCGTCATTTTAAGTTAGCTTATTGTAAGAGATTGGTAGGTTCATGAGGTTATCTTATCGCTGAAAATATAATGTAACAAAACTCCACCCTTTGCAGTTAAATTGCGCAACGAAACGAACCACAAACTTGCCACGGACTCAGTTTCAAGAACCACTGCTACCAATGAGGAGCTCAACAAATCACTTATGGATCTGAGGAATGAGAGGGACAGATGTACTGCAGCCATATCAGATGGACTAAAAGGTAAAGAACATGCTATGTTATTCCATTTCTACTTTTGGGGCTGTTGTAGGGTTGCAGCTTTCCCAGTTATCCTGGACACAATTCATAGTAACATACTACATAGAGCAACGCCATTGATATACTCTATGGGATGTCACAGCTCTTGAAACTCGTGAAGCAAGGATTAATGAAGATGCAATGGAGGGCTTAAAAGAAGCTGCTTCCTGGTACAATAAGTTTCTTGGCTTCCAGGTTATTGGGGGAGAAGAAGGTAATAATTAATTTGTCCTATGGTTAATACATTATGTCGATGCCATATTTACTGACAAGCATCATGTTCTCCCTATCAAGGTGTGAAGTTTATTTTCGACAAAATTGACCCGCAATGTCCGGAGAAGGAATTTTGGTTTTGCATATTGTTTGATAATGGCAGTTACAACTGTGAGTGGAAACGTTTTATATAATTCGAACAAATTCTGTAATGTCTTCCTTACTAATATGTCTGTAAAAATTATGTTTCATTCTCAGCAGTAGTTCAGTGTGACCCACCCATCAAAGAGTTTGAGGAAATGGTAAAGGATTTGAATCTCAGTGGTGATCTATTCAAGTTTGTAAGAGTCGCCAGAGAGAAATTCCAGGCTTCTTCTGTGAATGGTAACCGCTTTTGCACATTCTCAAAATGACACTGACAAGTTTAAGATTCATAAGCATGTTTGATAAATATAACTTTATAAACTATAAAATGCTAATAAGGGACAATGAGGTTAGGAATAGCATGCCTGTTTTGCCCCCAAAAGACCTGTGAATATGCCTCAAATACATACTTTTTTGAACGTGCATGCTGGGAAACATACTTAAATGTACACTGTCAATTGAGAGGTTCTATGGGTTGGAAGATTTTGAAATTTTTGTTTCGAACCAAAAGTATATGTTAACCGTTATAAAAAAAACATCGCATGATTTCCACTCTGAAATTTGGAAATCAGGTCTTCCTTTTTTTTGTGTATATAAGATTTTGTGTTTCCACCAAGCCATCTGTTAATTCTTCTTGTTCCTCAGGAGACCTTCCTTTAAGCTTAGTTCCTCGCCCAGATGTTTCCTCAGTACCATTTTCACCTCCCATGACGACGTCAGTTAGCAGCAGAAGTGAAGATGTTCCTAATAGAAGTAATTCTCGAAGCATGAACAAGAGGCTTCCTGCCAAGAGAAGAGACACGGTCCTATCTCCTGATATTGTTCGCCGCTCTCCGCGTCTTAAGGCAAGTAACTGTCTCATCTTATCTGGACACATTACCAGCTAGACTATCTGTAGCAAAGCCAAGGTGGGATTAATGCCTTGATGAAAGAAAAATCCTTTTCGGCATTATGCTGAAAAGCAGCCCCTTTCTGCAGCATGTGAAGGAAATCACTAATCAATTAAACGTTGTTTATGCAGGTTAAGGCTCATGATTGATATAGGGTGGAACCACAAGCAAGAGAAAGTGACAAATGTTGATTCTCCTTCTGTCTGATGATGGTTAGCTCTAGTGAACCCCCATGGCTCGTACGATGAGTCTTCTGTATAGTAATCAACCATATATTTTGTTAATTCTTGTTGTTTCTCAGGAGAGCTTCCTTTATTAATCTTATCCGTGATGTATCGTGTGTTGTACTGTATGTATGGAATGAAAGTGTTGCAATGTAAGGTTGCTTTCGCCTTTGAGCATTAACCATAGTTTGTGTTTTAACCCTTTTGGTTTGCTCCTCGGGGGATAGATTGACGGTACTGATGTTTAAGATTATTATTTAGAAGTAAGAGTGTGAAATGAAAACTTGTTTTGGTATTGTGATTTGAGAAACTGTGAAATTCAAGATTTTGTACAGTTGTTCCATCTTAACTACATATGACGTTGACTTTGTGGATGATTCTTTTTTGAGATCGCGTTACAGATGAACAAATGATGTGGTTCTGATGAGCTGCAAAAAGATTTGCTCGTGTCATCCACTGAGATGAATAATGATCTGATCAGGTCGTCGTTAAAAGGGGCCTAATAATGCGATGCCACAACTCTCGGGGGTCCAGACGTAAAAAGAACACCGCCCACCTCGATTTCCGTCCGTGCGCCGCCATCCACCTCGGGGATCCCGCCCGCCGATCCGGCGAGCCACCGTGCAAGATGGCGAAGGCGAGGTCGTCGGCGGCGTCGAAACAGTCACGCGCGCAGGTGCAGCAGCAGCAGCAGAACGGCGGCCACGCGCTGCCCTCCAAGCTCGCCAGGTACCTCGACCCGGAGGCCTCCTGGGACAAGGTACGCGCGCCACTCCTCCGTCTTCCTCCTCCTCCTGGCTGCTCCTGCTGCTGCTGAAGTTCTGATCTGGCTTGCCTTGGCTTTGCAAGGACCAACTGCTGGACGCGGTGCACTGGATCCGCCAGGCGCTGGGGCTCATCTGCGGCCTGCTCTGGGGTGCCGTCCCCCTCGTTGGCGCCGTCTGGATCGCGCTGTGAGTACCCCCAACTCCCCGCCCATCTTTTGAGTTCCCCCCCCATCCAGTATAGTCTGATGCATCTTCAGTAATCGGATGTCTAGCGTTGAAGAAAGATATTGCTACCACAACCAATACTAGAGGCCCACGTGCAGGTCGAATTCTAAAACAGTTGTGCTAAAAATTGCGCTGATAAACTGAAAATAAATCTTTGCATTCAATAACTAATTAGGGTACACCTTCCCTTTCGTTCTGGTGGTCAAAGACAAGGAGTCGATTTGTGGCATTCTCCCACATTAAGCTTTATAATCTCAAGGGCCTACAATTGGGAACAACCAATGTTAACGTGGAGGCTGGCATATTGGAACTCGGGAGAATGATCCATTTCTTAATTTTATTGGTTCACCAACAAATGATTTCACCTGTCCTGGTGGTCAAAACAAGGAGTCGATTTGTGGCGTTCTCCCACATTAAGCTTTATAACCTTAAGGGCCTGCAATTGGGAACAACCAATGTTAACGGAGTGGCTGGTATATTGGAACTCGGGAGAATCATCCATTTCTCAATTTTATTGGTTCACTGAGGAATGGTTTCACCTGTCTTGGTGGTCCAAACTATTGTCAATAGTTTCCTTGTGTTGCGTCTGGTCAACTGAACACTAGCAGAATTCGCCAGTTACCTCTGTAGAATGGTACGACTAAACAACTGTTAGCCATGCAGCTGTGTCATCCTGCACCGCACCTTTGGTTGGACCTTTTTTTTTTTTGGTTCATAATAATGACAGTTATCTTGTTGTTGTGCTTTCTAGATGCCTGATTAGATTAGAGGTGGCTGTGCAGTACATTTAAATATGGCTTTACCAATTAGAAAAGACATACAGAACAGAGCAATGGTTGATTATTACCTTATTCATTATGGAACTCAATTTTCACTTTGAGTGTTGCTTCTATGACCTAAATTTAGTTATCATACTGAACCATACTGATACAATGAATTGGTACATATCTTTATTCAATACGTATCACTATGTGAGTTTTTAATATGGCCCTTTACTGACATTTGCGACCTTGTACAGATTTCTAGCTATTTCTACTGGCATTATTTATTGGTACTACGCATACATGTTGAAGATTGACGAGGAAGAATATGGAGGCCATGGGGCACTACTTCAGGAGGGACTGTTTGCTTCCTTCACCCTTTTCCTGGTAACTAATCTGTTTCAGCAGAACTAACATGGCTCTTTGCATCAAAAACTTATCTTAGTATACTTGTTGCTTGCAGCTTTCATGGACTCTTGTATACAGTTTGGCACACTTTTGAGAAGCTCCTTTGTTTAACATACCATGGATCCTTTGCTCACCATGCTGGCCAGAAGAGACAACAATGTAGATTAAGTAGCCTTTCAGACTGAGCATTGTACCTTCAGGTTGTAATGTTGTTTCTCAACCCTGGTGTAATTTTGATGTATGGATTTAGCGTGAAGTAGATAATCACTGCTTCTGGAATGTTCAATCGGAGGGGAAACTGTGATCACTGAATTAGTACATTTTACTGTAACGTTGTTCTTCCAAACAGTATTCACTCAAAAAACAATTTGCTGAAGCGTTTTAACTCATCTTTTGATGTGATTGGTTATTTGAGCAAGCTGTTGCAGCCTACCCAGGTGAATGATACCTGTACTGTGTTATATCTACTGCGTTGCAGTTTGACATGGATGCAACAACCTGGAGGAAGAAGCTGCAGAGCAATTTGTAGAAGTTTAACTCTGGTGATATAATGGACTTAAAGCTGGGTGGTTTTCAACAGCTTTTCTAACCTTTTGTGCTTTGTTTCCATAGCATTTCCAGAAATATTATGGACCATTGATTTTAGCAATATTGACCGACTGCTGCTTCGTTATTTGGATTGATTTTAGCAATATTGACCGACTGCCGCTTCGTTATTTGGAACTTGGAAGAGAAGGAAGACATAATCTTCTTTTGTTGGTTATAAATCGATCCAACAACCTGTCTCTTCTATTGCTTCTCCATTTGACAGCATTAGCTGGACCATTCTTCTCGTTTTCACCGACAGGTAAAAAACGGATCTAATCCCTTCCCGGTTTGTGCATATACGCAGTTTGTTGCAGGCATCTTATAATTTTTTATGCTATCGACCTTGTAGTTTGCTACAGATGGGACGAGTGGGCAAAACGTGGAGACCTGGACTATACGCAACTGGTGTCCGTCTACTGCACACAGGAATTAGAGTGGTATTATTTCTGAAGCCTCTGTCCATTATCACCTTCCTTCATATTTCCTAGTGCCACAAGTTAAGGCTTATTGTTGTTATTTGGGTGAACAATAACTTTTCGTGTAGGGTTAGTAAGTTTTATATGTGCATTAATTTGTTTATGCTCTGGATCTAAATCCACCAAATTGCTCACACTAGCTGGGCGGAATATCTTGTGCCAACTCCTGTAGGACCACTTTGTTTCTAAGCAGCTGACAAAGTGATCTCGCTCTTTCCACCGGTCCGTCACCCCTTATCGATCATCCAAACTGCAGTTTGAACAGCTCGATTAAACTGCATAGCTGTTTACGCAGAGGGGTGGCGATAATCTGTAGTATCATGTCTCCATCGTCAATGTCACCATCGCCATGGCCGACGTCGATTGAGAAGAAACATACAAGGATAAGCAAATACGGCGAGAGATCAAAATGTTAGTTTTGTGTACATCGACACCACAGCCTCACTGATCGGTGTGACAACACCACGGGACATCTCAAGTCCAAAGGTCACCATTTCTATATAATCCTGACTGCCTACAAAGAAAGACATATGCCTTCTTCTCCGTACAACCTTATACTCAGGGAGCTGGACATTGGTGGTGTTGCTGATTCATAAAGGTATGTGCTTCAATGTATGTACTTCCAATGCTTGTCATATACATAATGTCATCTCCAATATTAGGCACCCGGGACATCCTGCAATGTAAGAAAAATAATTAGGAGCATCCTGATTGCTGCAGGAAATGTTGTAAATCAGTCTTTTCTTGTGCAATTCAGTTAATGATGCCAACTACATGATTTTGAACAAGCAAGACTAATATCCATTCGAAAAAATAGTGGTCACAACTAACGCAAGCACAAATTGCTTTCTTTTGGCATTCACCCGTTGTAGCGTGCATAGGTCAGTAATATCCGATTCCGTGTCCTTTCCTAATATATGATATAACAGCGTGGTCCATAATCACCACCCGCTCAGCTGACTAACAACACTAATGGCACAAATGTGACCCCTAAGCACCATCCCCTCACTTAACTGAAAACATGCATTTGATGGGCATTGCCACTGAAATGGTAAAGGGCTAGTTGATCCGAATGAACATTAATATAAAGAGTCGATCGATGTAAAATATGTTTCCCTGAATAATTCGTTACCAACTTCAGTTCATTAATCAATATAAACCTTTCTCGTTTTCTCTGCAGAAAATTAAGTCTCACACAAACTAGTTTTCCTCTTTCGTACTGCAGCCAAGAAGCTGAACATTTGTCGTGGGCTCAGAAGAATCATCTCTATATTCAGTTTCGTAAAGAAAATCCTCTCGGTGTGGTGAATATTCAATGGTGATTGACCCTCTCTTTGATGGTCTGGATACCCCTGCAATAACCGAACAACCATGCGATGGTTCTTCCTCTTCTTCACAGCAGGAATGCACAATGTATAACTACATACTGTCTAATCCCCTGTCCTGTCCACCACTAACAAATGCATCAGACACACAATTGTCCAGTGCGTTCGCCATCCCTGGACTGTATAATGTCGGTAGCAATGTTGGACAAAACCAACTTCAGGCTGCTGCAGCAGTTAGTCCAGACTACCAAAGATCGGATCAAACAATGCTCTTCACTACATAAGCCAGATGCTGATGGAGGACGTCGATGAGAGGATCGGTTTGCACCAAGGGGAAGATGCCCTTCAGGCTGCTGAAAAGCCCTTTTATGATATTCTTGCCCAGGTACACCCGTCGTCACAACTGGCTACCTCTCCATAGAAATAATGAAGCAGATAGCACTGATGAAAACACTTACTACAAAAGGCTTCGCAGAACTAGTCCTTGTAATGACAGTTCCAGCATATTACAGCCCTTATCAACCCCATTGAGTCCATATAGTCCTTTTCTGCCATATCAGCCTTTGGCAAGCACAGGAAGGCCCTCCGGATTTGGCTTCCCTGCCTTGCAATTGAAAAGAGGTGTTGAGGAGGCAAAGGGGTTCGACAAGCTAGTGATCTATTTGGACCGCGACAGGCTTTCCATTTGCAGACTGACTACGAAGGCAAAAGTAGGAGAGAAGAACAGATTTGCACTCTTCAGGGTCACAGATCATAGGAACAATCCTTACATCCGAGACTTGAATGACTTGGGAGGAAGGAGCAGTGCCATAACTGTTTGCAAAGTAATCAGAAACGAAACATTTGACAGAATTTTGCTTTGCTATGATCTAGAGTGTTTCAAAGAAACAATAAATCTGCGTGAAATGATGGCAAGTGTGAATTCACCAAAAGGTCAAGGCAAAGGACATGCTCAACAGAAGTTGCGGGGTAAGAAGCAACTCAAGAAAGAGGTGGTCGATCTCAGGAGTCTCCTCATCCACTGTGCACAAGCCGTAGCAGCAGATGACCGTCAGTTGGCCAGGGAGCTTGTCAGGAAGATTAGACAACACTCTTCGGCAGATGGAGATTGTACTCAGAGGTTAGCATTTTACTTGGTGGATGGCCTTGAGGCGCGCTTAGCTGGGACTGGGAGTCGGGTCTATTACAAGCTCATGGCGAAGCGAGTAAGTGACGAAGCCATTTTAAAGACCTACAAGCTTTACCTCGCAGCTTGCCCTTTCTACAGAGCATCGTACACCTTGGCAACCAAACTATTATTGAAGCCTCAAAGGGAAACCAAGGGTGCACATTGTGGATTTTGGTATTTGCTTTGGCTTTCAGTGGCCATCATTGATTCAGCAGTTTGCCGAGCTAGGAGTACCACCAAAGCTTCGGATTACAGGCATAGACGTGCCCCGGCCAGGGTTTCGCCCGTTAGAGATCATCGAGGAGACAGGGAAGCGATTGGCTGATTATGCAAAGATGTTTGAGGTGCCTTTTGAATATCAGGGTATTTCTTCACGATTGGAAACCATTCAGATTGAAGATCTCAACATTGAGGAGGGTGAAGTGCTCATAATCAACTGTATGGACCGGATGAAGAATCTTGGAGATGAGACAGTAGCCATGAATAGTGCAAGGGATAGGGTGCTGAAAATTATGAGGAGGATGAACCCAAATGTGTTTATTCTCGGCATTGTGAATGGATCATATAGTTTCTCCCTTCTTCATAACACGTTTCAAAGAGGTTATGTTCCATTACTCTTCAATATTTGACATGCTTGATGCAAATGTTCCACGGGATGACGAGGCAAGAAAGATGCTTGAGAAGGGAAAATTTGCACGTGATGCACTTAACATCATAGCATGTGAGGGCGTAGAAAGGACAGAGAGGCCAGAAACTTACAAACAGTGGCAAGTAAGGTGCCTCAAGGCTGGGTTTGAGCAGCTTCCGGTTGATCCAGCTGTCTTGAATTCAATACTTCATTTGAAGAAGGAGATGTATCATGAAGACTTTGTTGCTGATGACGACAGTGGCTGGCTGCTACAAGGATGGAAAGGGAGAGTAATTCATGCAATATCTAAATGGAAGCCTAATGCATCATATGCTGATCTGTAAGGTTCAAACAGCTCTTCATATGCATGCTCGAAAGTTTTTCTGCAACTTTGGACCTCTGTATCTCGTTACACAACCCTGAACACAACTAAAGACTACTAGGTTACTTCTGTCGGTGAGCATAGAGATAACATGTCATTTTGATGTTGGTACTCAACATTCTTCTGATTTTGTGTAACTGGCCTACAACGAAAGCAGAAAATAGATGGAAGAGGCTGGATGTACTTCTACATTTTTGGATCTTGAATGCTACCATAATTTAAAATTTTAATTTTGATTCCCAATCTTTAAAGTATTTAATTTAAAATCTCTCACTATGGTCACACTCTGGGCTGCCTGATTAAGCAGTCAAATAGTTTGGTCCACCTGAATAACAATGATACCTAGTTTGTGTCACAAAACAATGTCTGCCAATAAGCCATTTGGAACACAACCTATTACCACCATGTCACAATCACAGTTTCCATTAATAAGAAGCTAAGAGAAGGTTACAAGAAATTAAACCCTTTCATAAATCAGAAAGACATTGGGAAATAATTAATAACAACCAACATCCAAGTGCGGCATAACAAGGGAACCCTGCCCCTTTTGTAATAACGAGACATTACCACTAACTCTTTGCCTGGAAAGAGAGTTCATGGTTTTTGACCCCTTTCCATCTCCTTGGGCTCAGAGACTACAAGGGCTAATCAGGTGCTTTACTTACGAAAATTCAGCTTGCGATTCGCAACAACTGAAATCACCTCCGACTGCAATGAAATTTATTAGAGTTTTCTCTATGGTCACATTCTGAGGCATCTGATCAAAATTCCAAACCAAATATCCTAGTCTTGCTGAATAACAATGTTGCTTTGACCTAGTTTGTCACGAAATGTTTACAGGAAGGCATTTGGAACACTATGTGTCACCTTCATGTCACAGTCATACGTTTCATTGATCAGAAATAAGCCATGACGAAGGTTACAAGAAATTAAATCCTTCCATAAAGCAGAAAGATGCAGAGAAAAGGTAACAAGAGGCAATGTCCAAGATCAGCACTAAACAATTTCCCAATCACATCAACAAGAAAAGCTCACCCTCAGCACTAAAAGGGACCCCAGCCCTACAAGAACAAGATAGTGACCAATACTCTCCATGCCTGTAAACCATGCTCATGGTTTTGACCTTCCTCTACTATTTTTTTGGGTTCAGAGCCTTTGAAGAAAGCTACTCAGGTACTTATTCGTCTAATATCACTATCTACTCACAGCAACCGACTAGCAGTGTTTGCTGCAATTGTCATTTGAATTTTGTATTTCTGTTCATCTCTCCAATTCCTATATTCTGGGTATATAGACATTTTTCCCAAAAAGGTAGCCCTGCAGAGTTCCGAGGTTATGTTTGACAAAGCTATAATTTACATGCAAGCATGCAGTAACACAACATCCTCGATATTTCGTGGATCAAGATTGTTACAACTTTCTAGATTTTTATTTTCTTTGCTGATCATGCAAAGATCATTTGTACCAGCATGTAAACTTTGCAATTGTTACAGAAGGGGAATTATGGCTTCTACGGGAATTGTTGCTCAAGTGGAATTTCATGTCAAACATATTTGCTATTTTTGATCTGATTGCTACGGGATACAAAACATTTTGGAGCTAGCTAATGAGCAAGCAGAGTTTTTGATTCTGTTCGGCTTGAAGAACAGCGTCCTCATACATTTGTTTTTCTTTCTTGTAGATGCTACATGGGACTTTTGGTTGTGGATTTAAGAATTCAGATAGGTACATTTTTAGTAACTGAATTTATAAAGGATCATTCCTCTATGCATGGTCAGGAAACACTTATGAAAGGTTGGACACGGCCTATCCTTTTTTAAATCAAAAACAGGTAGCCAAAAGCTAGATCCAATACTGCTCTAGCATAATGGACAGCCCCGAGTATGGTGACATCAACTCTAATATAACTCTTGACTATATAAACCGAATATTGATGGAGGAGGACACTGATGAGAGGGACAAATTATACGAAAGATATGATGCACTTAAGGCCACAGAGAAGCCCTTTTACGATATTCTTGGACAGACATATCCATCTTCACCTAATGAGACACTTATCAGTAGTGACAATCAATTAGGATGTCCTCATGATAGTAGCACTAGTAGCACCAAATTTCCTGATTTGCCATGCAGTAGCTTTGCCAGTGATCTTCGAGGGCCACAGGGTATGCACCTTATAACTACTGACTGGGCTTCTGAACTTGACCGCTTGTCTTTGCAATTTAGGAGAGGTGTTGAGGAAGCAAATAAGTTTATTCCCAGTATTGAATCGTTGAAGGTTGATCTGGATAGCAATGGACTTATTGTTTCCGAACAAGCAATAGAGGGAACAGTTGGACAAAAGAAGAATGCAGGCAAAACAAACAAGCATCCTTGCTTGGACTTCGAGTTGTTGGAAGCAAGGAAGAGTAAGAGTTTAGCAATTTCAACTAATGAAACAATCCGGATGAAACGTTTGACAGTGTTCTGCTCTGCAATGGGAATCTCCATCGTGACATTGCGCACCTTAGAGAAATGATGGCAAATGAAAACGAAAGTTCACAGAATGTTCAGTGCACAGGATATGCCAAGGCCAAGAGAAGTCAAGAGGTAAGCAACAACATAATGAGGCAATTGATCTGAGGGCTCTGCTCATCCAGTGTGCACAAGCGCTAGCATCTAACAATCGTCCATTTGCCAGTAAGCTACTGAAGAAGATAAGGCATCACTCTTCGCCATATGGAGATGGTTCTCAGAGGCTGGCAGTTTATTTCGCAGATGGTCTTGAGGCACGCTTGGCTGGGACCGGGGTCAAATATATGAAAAGCTAATGGGGAAACGAACAAGTGCCAAAGACATGCTAAAGGCCTATCGTCTTTTCATTGCAGCATGCCCTTTCA